>QXEO01000143.1:738071-1338071 GCA_007115705.1 Dactylis glomerata
AAAGTAACATTGAGGATTCTTTAATCACATTAGTATGCATGAGGAAGTTGAGGAAAAGTCTTGGGTTGAGCTTGCCTAGTATTGAAGTTGCTTTTTTTTTAATTGACATGTTGGAAACTAGGTTTGCTAGTCTTAATCCTTTTATTCATATATGTTCCTTAAGCTTCATGAAATTGAGGATCCCAAAAAGAAAGCTTTTATCTTGGAAACTTTGTGCCTAGAATTTAAGGATGTCGTATTGAAGCTAGAAAGGTTCTTAAATGTTTAATAAACTCGGTTCGCCTATAAAGGTTTGATACTAATGATGAGGGAACCAAGACCTATACCTTGCAAGCTTTTGGGATTGAGTGAAGCTTTCGAAAATAATTTTGACTGGATTTGTCCTGAAAATCTTTTTGATGAGAAGAGTGTACCAAAGCATGATCACAAAGGGTCTTCAAAACTTATGTGGATGAAATACAATGCCTTATTGATAAGACCTCTGCAGTTGATCTTGATGCTTCATCATTGATATTACTTGACTCGCAATTTTCTGCGCCTAGCTCAAAGGCGTTAAAGAAAAGCACTCTTGGGAGATAACCCAATGTTTTCTTTTCAGTACTTTTTCTTTTATTGAGTCTTGGAAGTCATTACTACTGTAATGACCGCTCCTTATCTTGTTTATTTCGTTTTGTGCCAAGAGAAGACTCTAATTTGAGTGAGGTAAAGATTTGGGGATGTTGCTGTCCTGAAACTGTTTTCGGTGCTGCACCGTAAAAATTCGTTGAAAATTATCTGTTTATCTTTTGGACCTGCGATTTCTTGTGCATATGCCCCAGGTATATACAAACATTTCTTAGTTTAACACTTTTTGATTTGAGCAACAGAAAATCCCTCAAAAATTCGACCTTTGTCAGCTGTTCAGTTTTGACAGATTTCTGCCAATATTTGTGTTTGCCACTTTATCACTTTCTTTTGAGTTTCTTTTGATCACGGAACTTTTGGGGAGGTTGATACAGTAGTCTACTATATATGTGGTGGTTTTGAGTTGAAACCTGAAGCAAATAGAGGATTGATTATATTTATGCTTCCACTAATGTTGCTAATAGAATTGTGTTTAGTTTTTATGAAGGAAGTTTTCAAGTGTAGGGATTGGAGAATGATGAGATGAGTTGAAGAATGGACAAAAGCTCAAGCTTGGGGATGCCCATGCATAACCCCGAAATATCCAAGAAGTACAAGCGTCAAAGCTTGGGATGCCCCCGAGGCACCCTTCTTCATCGGCAAAATCAGGTTACCATTCAAAACACTATATTTTATTGCTTCATGCACTATGTGTTTTTCTTGGAGCGTCAGTTGTTTTAGTTTTCTTAGTTGGTTTAGTTTGTTCGTTTGCTGCAATAAATGGTTGGACCCCAACAAATTTCTTTTGGAGAAGTTGCCTTGCTTTTCATTGCCAAGAACACTCAGTTTTCACTCTTATCGGTTATCATGTGTTCTTCTTTTTCTGCTACTGCTTTTGGTTTTCGTTTTCGCCTTGATTTGCGTTTAGATCTTGTCATATCTTTTCATCAAGGTGTATTTTTGCCTCTGATCTTTATTGGTTTTCATCAAAAGAGGTGTTTATAAATTTTTTAATGGTGTTGGAAAAGAGAAAAAGCTTTGTGCAAAATAGTGGTACAAGAAGGAGCTTGTGTAGACTGCGGCTTAGGCTTTTTCATGTCATGCTTGATGTCTTTTTGATAGTATGCTTAGTGGTTTTGCTGTAGCATGACTTGTCTCAAATAACTGAGATTGCTTAATAAGCCTTTAAAAAAATCATGCGTTGTTTTTATTGTATGGAAGAATTATTTTGGTTTTCTCCTTGATGCTTTATTTGGGTTGACTTGGCGCATGCTCACACATGTTAGACTCTTACAAAGTCGCCAATAGCCTTCATGATCATTTAGTTTTTGACTTTTGATGCCATCTTATGCTTCTTTTAATGTCGCTTTGTCGCTTTGCATGATTATGGCCATTATTGCTCTCTTAGTTGGTCGCTCCCAGTCTTTTGCTAGCCCTCGCCTTGTACTGAGTATGAGCTCTACTCGTGCATCCAACTCCTAAAAGCCAAAGTTTTCCAAAGTGTCCACCATACATACCTACTAGCAATTTGCTATTCCAAGTAAATTTGACTTGCTTTTATTTTCTCTTCAAATTAAACTCTTACCAGTGTTATGTGAAATTCGGTCAGTAAAGCTCTCACGAACCAGAAGGCACACTTTACTTTTTCCTGTTCTTAAAAATTTGACATTGTGGTCTCTTATGTTGAGTTGTTATGCTTGCTAGTTGTAAGTTGGATTCTAGCCAATCCATGCTGTCATGGGGCAAGCTTTCAACATTGCACTTCTTATTTGAGTTGATATCGTGAACTTTTGTTTATGGATGCCCACGGTGTGAAATGAATTGGGAATCTTGTGGGGATCATCGAGTTTGTATATGTGTTAGGGAAACGCCGGGCCGCCAATCTAAGCCATGCATAATTCATGGTGGAAATTTGCAGCATACCCATGGTGAACATTCGACGACGCATCTCACAATAAAAAGCTAAACAAAAGGCAAATAAAAGAGATGTCGAGGTGTTCATTGTCTGCTTGTCCTGTCATTTTGGTGTGGGCTTGTTCCATCTCATCGGGCACGAAGGTACCCCGTTGGCGGTTCTCAATGATATGCATATACTTACAATGACAAGAGCCTTGCTTGGGACTCTAAGTAAAGTAGCATGAGGTTTGGGTACTCGTATTCACGGGGCACGAGGTTTTCAACTTATGATTTGTCAAGCATATGCATCATAATTTTTCTCGCATTAACTTTAACCATTCAAGATGCTTATGATGGGGGCAATGAGAGCTCAAAGCCGGTAAGTACCATAATTTTTGAAGGTTATAAAACTTGCAATCACTGCTTCCCTCTGCGAAGGGCCTTTCTTTTACTTTTATGTTGAGTCACCACCTTCTTTCTTTATGCACCATTAAGAGAGCATATTTGTCATTCTTAGTGTGATATGCACTGTCCCAAAGTTCATTGATTGATTCATATTGTTGGTTTCACTTGTTCTTAAATTATTTGTATATAGTCGCCCTTTTAAACTTGAAGGTGTCCTATGCATTTATGTTTTGCTCTCTTTGAAGGACAAGCTGAAAACCATTTGTATGTTTTTCCTTATGATTTGAACACACGTTTGACTTTCATTGTTTCATTTTCATAATCTTTTGTTTGTGTTCATTTGCATGTTTACAACATGGTTGCTAAGTTCTTATTGTCATGATTATATCTTCATGCCCAAGTTTTAAGTTCTTATGATCCCAGCTCACCAATACTTACATATATGATCAAGATTGTGTAGGTGCATGTCACCTCAAAAATTATTCTTTTGTTATCACTTACCTACTCGAGGACGAGCAGGAGTTAAGCTTGGGGATGCTTGATACGTCTCAAACGTATCTATAATTTTTGATGCTCCATGCTTGTTTTTACACCATTTGCCTATTGTTTCGTTACACTTAGTGGCACTTTTATGCATTTTCCGGAACTAACCTATTAACGAGTTGCCACAGTGCCAGTTCCCTGTTTTCTACTGTTTTTGTGTTCATAGTGATACACAGGAAATATTCTCGGAATTGGACAAAACCACATCCCGAAGTCTTATTTTACCCGGAAGCTTCCAGAGATCCGAAGGAGAGTAGGAGGGGGGCCACCAGGGCCCCACATGCAGGGGCGCCGCGGCCAGCCCCCTGGCCGCACGGGCCCCGCGTGAGGGAACCTGGCTCCCTCTCTGACATCGCCCCTTCGCCTATAAAGACCCCCCACGGAAAAAACCTAAGGACCCGATCAATTTTCCAGAACACATCGCGATCCGTCGCCGCCGTCGACCCGAAGATCGGGAGGGTCCAGAAGCTCTTCCCGGCACCCTGTCGGAGAGGGGAATCGCCACCAGAGGTCTTCTTCATCGCCATGCTTGCCTCCGGAGCGATGAGTGAGTAGTCTACCTTGGACTATGGGTCCATAGCAGTAGCTAGATGGTTGTCTCCTCCACCATGTGCTTCATATTTAGATCTCATGAGCTGCCCTACATGATTGAGATCACCGTTATGTAATTCTACATGTTTGGTTTGTTGGAATCCGATGAATATTGGTGTTTATGATTAAGTTGCTGTACTGAATTATATCTTTTGTTATCTCTATGTTGTTTATGATCTTGCATGCTCTCCGTTGTTAGTAGCTATCTTGGCCGAGTAGTTGCTAGTGACTCCAAGAGGGGGTATTTATGCTCGATAGTGGGTTCATGCCTCTATTTCACCTGGGGGAATGACAGAAACCTCTAAGGTGGTAGATGTGCTGTTGCTACTAGGGAGAAAACAACATTCATATGCTCAAGGGCATATGCTTTGTTTACATTACACACTTTGCTTAATGCAATTATCTGTTGTTCGCAACTTAATACTTCTAGGGTGTTCGAATTGATATCCCCGGGATTGGATTATTAGTCATAGATGCAGTTGGATGGCGGTCTATGTATTTTGTTGTAATGCCCAGAGTAAATCTCATAGTGATCTTCTTGACATATCACGTTATCTTTATTCTATCAATTGCCCAACTGTAATTTGTTTACCCAGCATGTGTTATTTATCTTATGGAGAGACACCACTAGTGAACTGTGGATCCCGGTCCTATTTCCATCATATTGCTATCACCTGTTTACTTTACTCGCATTGTTTACTTTACTCGCATACTATATTGTTTTCCACTCGATACGCTCATAATCTTTGTTTCAAGCAAACTGGTGAGATTGACAACCTCATCGCAAGTTGGGAACAAAGTATTTGTTTGTGTGTGTGCAGGTTCCGCATCACCTTCAGTCGTCATTGTCTCTCCTCTCCTGATCGATATTAAACCTTGGTTTCTTAACTGAGGGAAGACTAGCCGCTACACTCATCATACCTTCCTCTCGGGGTTCCCAACGGGCTGGTTATCCACCACGCACAAGGACAGTTTGCTCCCACATCAACTTGGAGTAGCAATTACCATAAGAGTTACCATAACCATTACCATTGGTAGAAGGATACGGCCTATAATTGTTACTAGCAAAATTGTTCCTATAAGCATTGTTGTTAAAATTATTGTTTCTAATGAAATTCACATCAACATGCTCTTCTTGAGCAACCAGAGAGGCCAAAGGAACATTATTAGGATCAACATGAGTCCTATCATTAGCAAGCATAGCCATAATGGTATCAATTTTATCATTCAAGGAAGAGGTTTCCTCAACAGAATTTACCTTCTTACCTTGTGGAGCTCTCTCGGTGTGCCATTCGGAATAATTTACCATCATGTTGTCGAGTAGCTTTGATGCGGCGCCCAAGGTAAGGGACATAAAAGTGCCTCCAGCAGCTGAATCAAGTAGGTTCCTTGAAGAAAAATTCAGTCCTGCATAAAAAGTTTGGATAATCATCCAAGTAGTCAGTCCATGAGTGGGGCAATTCTTTATCATAGATTTCATTCTTTCCCAAGCTTGAGCAACATGTTCATTATCAAACTGAGTAAACTTCATAATATTGCTATGCAAAGCTATAATCTTAGCAGGAGGATAGTATCTACCAATAAAAGCATCCTTACACTTAGCCCATGAATCAATACTATTCTTAGTCAAAGACAGCAACCAATCTTTAGCTTTTTCTCTCAAAGAAAAAGGAAACAACTTGAGCTTAATAATATCACTATCAACATCCTTATATTTCTGCATCTAACATAGCTCAACAAAATTGTTGAGATGAGCTGCAGCATCTTCAGTACTAGCACCAGAAAATTGCTCTTTCATAACAAGGTTCAACAAAGCAGGCTTAATCTCATAAAAGTTTGCAGCAGTAGCAGGTGGTGCAATAGGAGTGCAGATAAAATCACTATTGTCTGTGCTAGTAAAGTCACACAACTTGGTGTTTTCAGGATTGGCAATTTCAGCAAAACAAAAGTAAACAAGTAAAAACAACTACCAAGGATTCTAATTTTTTTTGGGTTTTTGATATAAAGCAATGCAAGTAAAATAAATAAAGTAAAGCAAAACAATAAAACAAAGTAAAGGATGTGCGTGCGAAAACTCCCATCGCAGAAGTCTTCTACTTCCTCCCCGGCAACGGCGCCAGAAAATAAGCTGCTGCGTGTGGCTAACGTGGGAGCAGACTGTCCTTGTGCGTGGTGGATAACCAGCCCGTTGGGAACCCCAAGAGGAAGGTATGATGAGTATAGCAGCTAGTTTTCCCTCAGTTAAGAAACCAAGGTATGTCGATCTTGGAGAGGAGAGACAAACGACTGAAGGTGATGCTTGCTAGCTTGCGACAGCTTCGGACAATTTATATATGGCGCCTCGTCCAAGCTTTGCTTGCTAACTACAACGCGGAACCTGCACACAACACAACCAAGTACTTTGTTCCCAACTTGCGATGAGGTTGTCAATCTCACCGGTTTGCTTGAAACAAAGGTTATGAGCGTATCGAGTGGAAAACAATATAGTATGCGAGTAAAGTAAACAGTGCGAATAAAGTAAACAGGTGATAGCAATATGATGGAAATATGACCGGGGTCCACAGTTCACTAGTGGTGTCTCTCCATAAGATAAATAACACATGCTGGGTAAACAAATTACAGTTGGGCAATTGATAGAATAAAGATAATGTGATATGTCAAGAAGATCACTATGAGATTTACTCGAGGCATTACAACAAAATACATAGACCGCCATCCAACTGCATCTATGACTAATAATCCACTTGTGGTGAATCAATCCGAGAACTCCACAAGTATTAAGTTGCGAACAACAGATAATTGCATTAAGCAAAGTGTGTAATGTAAACAAAGCATATGCCCTTGAGCATATGAATGTTGTTTTCTCCCTAGTAGCAACATCACATCTACAACCTTAGAGGTTTCTGTCACTCCCCTAGATTAAATAGAGGCATGAACCCACTATCGAGCATAAATACCCCCTCTTGGAGTCACTAGCAACTACTCGGCCAAGATAGCTACTAACAACGGAGAGCATGCAAGATCATAAGCATCATAGAGATAACAAAAGATAATATTCAGTACAGCAACTTAATCATAAACACCAATATTCATCGGATCCCAACAAACCAAACATGTAGAATTACATAACGGTGATCTCAATCATGTAGGGCAGCTCATGAGATCTAAACATGAAGCACATGGTGGAGGAGACAAACATCTAGCTACTGCTATGGACACATAGTCCAAGGTAGACTACTCACTCATCGCTCCGGAGGCAAGCATGGCGATGAAGAAGACCTCCGGTGGTGATTCCCCTCTCCGGCAGGGTGCCGGGAAGAGCTTCTGGACCCTCCCGATCTTTGGGTCGACGGCGGCGGCGGATCGCGATATGTTCTGGAAAATTGATCGGGTACTTAGGTTTTTTCCGTCGGGGGGTCTTTATAGGCGAAGGGGCGATGTCAGAGGAGGAGCCAGGCGCCCTCACGCGGGGCCCGCATGGCCAGGGGCCTGGCCGCGCCACCCCTGCGTGTGGGGCCCTGGTGGCCCCCCTCCTACTCTTCTTCGGATCTCTGGAAGCTTTCGGGTAAAATAAGACTTCAGGAACTTGTTTCGTCCAATTCCGATAATATTTCCTGTGTATCACTTCTGAAACACAAAAATAGCAGAAAACAGGAAACTGGCACTGTGGCAACTCGTAAATAGGTTAGTTCCGGAATATGCATAAAAGTGCCACGAAGTGTAACGAAACAATAGACAAATGGTGTAAAAACGAGCATGGAGCATCAAAAATTATAGATACGTTGGAGACGTATCAGCCGGGTCATTTCTGATGCACGGCAAGGCTGCGACACAGAAAAGGAGAGGTTGCAGTTCGGTCAGATATTACAGGACCACAACAAATTGTTGTACCCAACTTGTGAAGATGGCCAGAAGAAGCTGGATATCACACTGGAATTGCTGAAGTGGAAGGCAGAGACCGGTGTGACTGACTCGTCATTTGAAAATTTGCTGGTACTGATGAAGAAGATGCTTCCAAGAAAGAACGAATTGCCCGCCAGCACGTACGAAGCAAAGAAGCTTGTATGCCCTCTAGGACAGTGACAAGATCTCTTGGAACCTCACTTCAAATGGAGAATACTCAGCTAGTTCTGCCTATTTCATGCAATTCTATGGCAGGATCAGAGAACCTCACCTTGACCAGGTCTGGAGAGTTCGTGCTGAAGGAAATGTAAAATTCTTCATGTGGATGCTTCTTAAGAATAGAATTGGACAGCTGAATGACTGAGAGCAAGGAACCTGCCTCATGACGATCATTGTTGCTTGTGTGATCAGGAATTTGAAACAACAGCGCACCTGGCACTAACCTGCTCCTTTGCGACCCAAGTTAGGGATTTTTTCAGAGACCAAAGCCCGAGGGCTGTTATGATGGCTGCACGCTCTACGACTATTGCAGCATGGTGGAAGAAACTGAGAAGAGGGAAGAAAGACGACCGGTGGAAAAGTGACATTTCCCTGTCAGTTTACATCATCTGGCATGTTTGGAAAGAGCGAGGGCGACGCATCTTTCAGCAGACTTCCTTGTCTCCGTTGGGAGTAGCGGGGCTGATCAAGGCTGACTTAGAGTTACTAACGCTGGCAAGAGGCAGCCCTTGATCCTGTAAATAGTGTAATTACAGTGTTCCAGTGGTTACGTTTCTTTTTTTGGTCTGCCTTAGGGCAAGTGTAACTCTACGTGTAAAAGTTGGGTTTTCCCCTGCTATAATGCAACATCTCTCTACTTTTGTTGTCGATTCCATTAAACCAATTTTTTAACATATTTAGGACATTGGTTGGTGGAGAAAAGATTTGATACCGTACACATTATGTGTCATTAAAGATGAAAAAAATAAGAGACAAAAATGCTCAATGATCTCCTTTGTGTCATAAACACAACTACTACTACACCCAACCATTTTCTCTTAGCGTTGTTGTCTTCAATCCGTAGAACTTTTCTATCGAGGAACCACGTAATCTTTATCTTAATTAATATTTCTAATTTCCAGAAATATATATAATGTAATCTTGTATGTACATTAATGAGGTTGATATACAAAGATTCCACCAAAAAGGTCCCCAAGGAAGTGTGCTTCTAAATAAACCTGTCTGGCTCATCCGATAAATGTACCATTATTAGGCGTTGACATAAGTTCTACCACCAAGTCCTCTTGTTACCGGTTAAAGAACTGTGTAACCAATGTTTAGTGGTCCACCAGTGATTTATAAAGTTTGCACAAAGTATGTTTGAAAATATTACTAAAATGATTTATAAGGATTATTTTTAAAAACCTATTCCCATCTTGAATTATGCGAAATAGGCCTTTTGGCCAAAATTTATAAAGTTAGATGAAGGTGTGTTTTATCTTGAAAACTTGTTCCTTACTGATTTAAATAGTTGTTTTGAATTTTAGAAAACTTTAGAAACTGGTTTGATCTCATTTGGAGCTAAATTGCAAAAGGTATGAATTAAATAGCAAAAAAAGGAAAAAAAGGAGAAACAGAAAAAAGTAAAGAAAGGCCGTGGGACCGAATCCGGTCTAGTCCCAGATCCGGCCCATGGCCCACCGGGGTGATTTTCCCCTCTCTCTTCTCTCTCACTGACAGCTCGGTCCCACATGTCGGTCCTCTTCCTCCTCCGGCCGGGAGTCCCGGATGAACACGGGTTTCTCCCTAGCCACTCGATCTCCGAATTCCGCGTTGAAACCTAATTCCCACTCCAAGCCACGCCCGCCTATTAAACCCCCTCAACGTCCTCTCCTTTTCCCCTCTTTCAATTTCTTCAAAGAGCCGCCAGGCTGCGTGGTTTTGCTCGTCGGAGTCTGCCGCACCGCCGCCGTAAATCCGTCGATTCCAACTTAACTTTAGTCCCGGTTATACGGTGAGCGGTCCGCATGTGCACCCCCCCCTTTAGTCCCGGTTTGTGTCTCAAACCGGGACTAAAGGATTCTGCCTATATATATGGTCGCACCCCTCTCCCCTCTCCCTTGTTTTTCTCTTGAATGGAGGAGTGTGGGTTTGTGCTAGTTTTGTATTTTATTCCTACGCACTAGAGGTGTTTGTTGAAATGTGTGTTAGAGCGATGCCACTTAAATTCACCGAACACAACTACGATATGAGGTGCCCAAGCCACGCTTAAGCCTCTTCCTCTTTATTTCCACTTGTTCTAAAAGGTTAGCAACTATATTTTCTTGTTTAGACCGTATGGTACTAATTTTAGGATCGTGATTGCGTTTGATATACTGTTGTATGACACAGATGAGCCATCCATGGATGTACGGTGATCGACGCACAACCGCTTACAGAGAAGGCGTGCATTCTTTTCGAGATGCAGCCGAGGCGAACAAGCATGGTGGTGACTTTATGTTTTGTCCATGTGTTGAATGTCGGAATGAGAAGGATCACACTTCCTCAAGAGTCATTCAGAGCCGCCTGCTTCGGTCCGGTTTTATGTCTAGCTATAATGTTTGGACCAAGCACGGAGAAAGAGGGGTTATGATGGAAGACGACGATGAAGAAGAGAACGATGATGACAACTACCGATCTATGTTCCCTGAGTATGCTGATACTGCAATGGAAGACAATGAAGAAGAAGGTCAGGGTGAAGAGCGGGCACCAGATGAGCCCGCTGATGATCTTGGCCGGGTCATTTCTGATGCACGGCAAGGCTGCGACACAGAAAAGGAGAGGTTGCAGTTCGGTCAGATATTACAGGACCACAACAAATTGTTGTACCCAACTTGTGAAGATGGCCAGAAGAAGCTGGATAGCACACTGGAATTGCTGAAGTGGAAGGCAGAGACCGGTGTGACTGACTCGTCATTTGAAAATTTGTTGGTACTGATGAAGAAGATGCTTCCAAGAAAGAACGAATTGCCCGCCAGCACGTACGAAGCAAAGAAGCTTGTCTGCCCTCTAGGACAGTGACAAGATCTCTTGGAACCTCACTTCAAATGGAGAATACTCAGCTAGTTCTGCCTATTTCATGCAATTCTATGGCAGGATCAGAGAACCTCACCATGACCAGGTCTGGAGAGTTCGTGCTGAAGGAAATGTAAAATTCTTCATGTGGCTGCTTCTTCAGAATAGAATTGGACAGCTGAATGACTGAGAGCAAGGAACCTGCCTCATGACGATCATTGTTGCTTGTGTGATCAGGAATTTGAAACAACAGCGCACCTGGCACTAACCTGCTCCTTTGCGACCCAAGTTAGGGATTTTTTCAGAGACCAAAGCCCGAGGGCTGTTATGATGGCTGCACGCTCTACGACTATTGCAGCATGGTGGAAGAAACTGAGAAGAGGGAAGAAAGACGACCGGTGGAAAAGTGACATTTCCCTGTCAGTTTACATCATCTGGCATGTTTGGAAAGAGCGAGGGCGACACATCTTTCAGCAGACTTCCTTGTCTCCGTTGGGAGTAGCGGGCCTGATCAAGGCTGACTTAGAGTTACTAACGCTGGCAAGAGGCAGCCCTTGATCACGTAAATAGTGTAATTACGGTGTTCCAGTGGTTACGTTTCTTTCTTTGGTCTGCCTTAGGGCAAGTGTAACTCTACGTGTAAAAGTTGGGTTTTCCCCCTGGTATAATGCAACATCTCTCTACTTTTGTTGTCGATTCCATTAAGCCAATTTTGAAACATATTTAGGACATTGGTTGGTGGAGAAAAGATTTGATACCGTACACATTATGTGTCATTAAAGATGAAAAAATAAGAGACAAAAATGCTCAATGATCTCCTTTGTGTCATAAACACAACTACTACTACACCCAACCATTTTCTCTTAGCGTTGTTGTCTTCAATCCGTAGAACTTTTCTATCGAGGAACCACGTAATCTTTATCTTAATTAATATTTCTAATTTCCATAAATATGTATAATGTAATCTTGTATGTACATTAATGAGGTTGATATACAAAGATTCCACCAAAAAGGTCCCCAAGGAAGTGTGCTTCTAAATAAACCTGCCTGGCTCATCCGATAAATGTACCATTATTAGGCGTTGACATAAGTTCTACCACCAAGTCCTCTTGTTACCGGTTAAAGAACTGTGTAACCAATGTTTAGTGGTCCACCAGTGATTTATAAAGTTTGCACAAAGTATGTTTGAAAATATTTCCAAAATGATTTATAAGGATTATTTTTAAAAACCTATTCCCATCTTGGATTATGCGAAATAGGCCTTTTGGCCAAAATTTATAAAGTTAGATGAAGGTGTGTTTTATCTTGAAAACTTGTTCCTTACTGATTTAAATAGTTGTTTTGAATTTTAGAAAACTTTAGAAACTGGTTTGATCTCATTTGGAGCTAAATTGCAAAAGGTATGAATTAAATAGCAAAAAAAGGAAAAAAAGGAGAAACAGAAAAAAAGTAAAGAAAGGCCGCGGGACCGAATTCGGTCTAGTCCTAGATCCGACCCATGGCCCACCGGGGTGATTTTCCCCTTTCTCTTCTCTCCCACTGACTGCCCGGTCCCACATGTCGGTCCTCTTCCTCCTTCGGCCGGGAGTCCCGGATGAACACGGGTTTCTCCCTAGCCACTCGATCTCCGAATTCCGCGTTGAACCCTAATTCCCACGCCAAGCCATGCCCGCCTATTAAACCCCCTCGACATCCTCTCCTTTTCCCCTCTTTCAATTTCTTCAAAGAGCCGCCAGGCTGTGTGGTTTTGCTCGTTGGAGTCTGCCGCACCGCCGCCGTAAATTCGTCGATTCCGACTTAACTTTAGTCCCGGTTATACGGTGAGCGGTCCGCATGTGCACCCCCCTTTAGTCCCGGTTTGTGTCTTAAACCGGGACTAAAGGATTCTGCCTATATATATGGTCGCACCCCTCTCCCCTCTCCCTTGATTTTTTCTTGGATAGAGGAGTGTGGGTTTGTGCTAGTTTTGTATTTTATTCCTATGCACTAGAGGTGTTTGTTGAAATGTGTGTTAGAGCGATGCCACTTAAATTCACCGAACACAACTACGATATGAGGTGCCCGAGCCACGCTTAAGCCTCTTCCTCTTTATTTCCACTTGTTCTAAAAGGTTAGCAAGTATATTTTCTTGTTTAGACCGTACGGTACTAATTTTAGGATCGTGATTGCGTTTGATATACTGTTGTATGACACAGATGAGCCATCCATGGATGTACGGTGATCGACGCACAACCGCTTACAGAGAAGGCGTGCATTCTTTTCGAGATGCGGCCGAGGCGAACAAGCATGGTGGTGACTTTATGTTTTGTCCATGTGTTGAATGTCGGAATGAGAAGGATCACACTTCCTCAAGAGTCATTCAGAGCCACCTGCTTCGGTCCGGTTTTATGTCTGGCTATAATGTTTGGACCAAGCACGGAGAAAGAGGGGTTATGATGGAAGACGACGATGAAGAAGAGAACAATGATGACAACTACCGATCTATGTTCCCTGAGTATGCTGATACCGCAATGGAAGACAATGAAGAAGAAGGTCAGGGTGAAGAACGGGCACCAGATGAGCTCGCTGATGATCTTGGCCGGGTCATTTCTGATGCACGGCAAGGCTGCGACACAGAAAAGGAGAGGTTGCAGTTCGGTCAGATGTTACAGGACCACAACAAATTGTTGTACCCAACTTGTGAAGATGGCCAGAAGAAGCTGGATAGCACACTGGAATTGCTGAAGTGGAAGGCAGAGACTGGTGTGACTGACTCGTCATTTGAAAATTTGCTGGTACTGATGAAGAAGATGCTTCCAAGAAAGAACGAATTGCCCGCTAGCACGTACGAAGCAAAGAAGCTTGTCTGCCCTCTAGGACAGTGACAAGATCTCTTGGAACCTCACTTCAAATGGAGAATACTCAGCTAGTTCTGCCTATTTCGTGCAATTCTATGGCAGGATCAGAGAACCTCACCTTGACCAGGTCTGGAGAGTTCGTGCTGAAGGAAATGTAAAATTCTTCATGTGGCTGCTTCTTCAGGATAGGAATTGGACAGCTGAATGACTGAGAGCAAGGAACCTGCCTCATGACGATCATTGTTGCTTGTGTGATCAGGAATTTGAAACAACAGCGCAACTGGCACTAACCTGCTCCTTTGCGACCCTGATACGTCTCCAACGTATCTATAATTTTTGATGCTCCATGCTTGTTTTTACACCATTTGCCTACTGTTTCGTTACACTTCGTGGCACTTTTATGCATTTTTTGGAACTAACCTATTAACAAGTTGCCACAGTGCCAGTTCCCTGTTTTCTGCTGTTTTTGTGTTTCAGAAGTGATACACAGGAAATATTCTCGGAATTGGACGAAACAAGTTCCTGAAGTCTTATTTTCTCCGGAAGCTTCCAGAGATCCGAAGAGGAGACGGAGTGGGGCCACGAGGGGCCCTCACACCAGGGCGGCGCGGCCAGGCCCTAGGCCGCGCCCCCTATGTGTGAGACCCCCTCGGTCCACTCCTGACGATACCCCTTCGCCTATAAAGACCCCCCGACAAGAAAAACCTAAGTACCCGATCAATTTTCCAGAAGACATCGCGATACGCCGCCGCCGTCGACCCGAAGATCGGGAGGGTCCAGAAGCTCTTCTCGGCACCATGCCGGAGAGGGGATTCGCCACCGAAGGTCTTCTTCATCGCCATGCTTGCCTCCGGAGCGATGAGTGAGTAGTCTACCTTGGACTATGGGTCCATAGCAGTAGCTAGATGGTTGTCTTCTCCACCATGTGCTTCATGTTTAGATCTCATGAGCTGCCCTACATGATTGAGATCACCGTTATGTAATTCTACATGTTTGGTTTGTTGGGATCCGATAAATATTGGTGTTATGATTGAGTTGCTATACTGAAATATATCTTTTGTTATCTCTGTGTTGTTTATGATCTTGCATGCTCTCCGTTGTTAGTAGCTATCTTGGCCGAGTAGTTGCTAGTGACTCCAAGAGGGGGTATTTATGCTCGATAGTGGGTTCATGCCTCTATTTAATCTGGGGAAGTGACAGAAACCTCTAAGGTTGTAGATGTGCTGTTGCTACTAGGGAGAAAACAACATTCATATGCTCAAGGGCACATGCTTTGTTTACATTACACACTTTGCTTAATGCAATTATCTGTTGTTCGCAACTTAATACTTGGGGAGTTCTCGGATTGATTCGCCATAAGTGGATTATTAGTCATAGATGCAGTTGGATGGCGGTCTATGTATTTTGTTGTAATGCCCAGAGTAAATCTCATAGTGATCTTCTTGACATATCACGTTTATCTTTATTCTATCAATTGCCCAACTGTAATTTGTTTACCCAACATGTGTTATTTATCTTATGGAGAGACACCACTTGTGAACTGTGGACCCTGGTCCTATTTCCATCATATTGCTATCACCTATTTACTTTACTCGCACTGTTTACTTTACTCGCATACTTTTACTGTTTTCCACTCGATACGCTCATAACCTTTGTTTCAAGCAAACCGGTGAGATTGACAACCTCATCACAAGTTGGGAACAAAGTACTTGGTTGTGTTGTGTGCAGGTTCCGCGTTGCAGCTAGTAAGCAAAGCTTGGACGAGACGCCATATATAAATTGTCCGAAGCTGTCGCAAACTAGTCCGCATCACCTTCAGTCGCATTGTCTGCTTTTTTCCTAAACGATAAACCTTGGTTTCTTAACTGAGGGAAAAACTTGCTGCTATATTCATCACACCTTCCTCTTGGGGTTCCCAATGGGCCGGTTATTTACTTCATCAACTTGGCACCATCAAGCAGTTTTTCTGGCGCCGTTGCCGGGGAAGAGTGGAAGACCTCTGCAAGGGGAGTTTTTCGCACGCACATCCTTTACTTTGTTATTGTTTTGCTTTACTTTATTTATTTTACCTGCATTGTTTTATATCAAAAACCCAAAAAAATTAGAATCCTTGGTAGTTGTTATTTCTTTACTTTTAGTTCATCATGTTGTTCCCTAAGTACGTTCTGGAGGACCTCTTAGTAGGTAGTGGTTCTATTATTGGAAAAAGTAACATTGAGGAGTTCTTTAATCACATTAGTATGCATGAGGAAGTTGAGGAAAAATCTTTGGTTGAGCTAGCTCCTAGTATTGAAGTTGCTTCTGCTTATTTGATTCACATGTTGGAAACTAGGTTTGCTAGTCTTAATCCTTTTACACAATACATGTTCCTTAAGCTTCATGAAATTGAAGATCCTGAAAAGAAAGGTTTTATTTTGGAAGCTTTGCGCTTAGAATTTAAAGATGTCGTTATTGAAGCTAGAAAAGTTCTTAAACGTTTTAATAAACTCGGTTTACCTATAAAGGTTATTAGTACAAACGATGAAGGAGCCAAAATATCTATACCTAGCAAGCTCCTGGGATTGTGTGAAGCTTTCGAAAATAATTTTGACTGGATCTGTCCCCAAAATCTTTTTAGTGATTTGAGTGAACCAAAGCGTGATCACAAAGGGGCTTCTAAAACTTATGTGGATGAAATACAATGCCTTATTGACAAAACTTCTGCAGTTGATCTTAATGCCCCTTCTGATGTTACTTGATTCACAATTTTCTGCGCCTAGCTCAAAGGCGTTAAAGAAAAGCACTCTTGGGAGATAACCCAATGTTTTATTTTCAGTACTTTTTCTTTTATTTGAGTCTTGGAAGTCATTACTACTGTAATGACTGCTCCTTATCTTTTTTATTTCATTGTTGTGCCAAGAGAAGCCTCTAATTCGAGTGAGGTAAAGAATTGGGGATGTTGCTGTCCTGAAACTGTTTTCGGTGCTGCACCGTAAAAATCAGGTCACCTTTCAAAACACTATATTTTTATTGCTTCATGCACTATGTGTTTTTCTTGGAGCGTCAGTTGTTTTAGTTTTCTTAGTCAGCTTAGTTTTGTTTGCTGCAATAAATGGTTGGACCACAACAAATTTCCTTTGGAGGAGATGTACTCATTTTCATTTGCCAAGAACACTCAGTTTTTCACTCTTATCGTTCACCGAGTGTTCTTCTTTTTCCGCTACTGCTTTTGGTTTTTGTTTTCACCTTGATTTGCGTTCAGACCTTGTCATATCTTTTCATCAAGGTGTATTTTTTCCTCTGATCTTTATTGGTTTTCATCAAAAGAGGTGTCTTTAAAAATTTCAAATGGTGTTTGAAAAGAGAAAAAGTTTTATGCAAAATAGTGGTACAAGAAGGAGCTTGTGTAGACTGCGGCTTAGGCTTTTTCATGTCATGATTGATGTCTTTTTGATAGTATGCTTAGTGTTTTGCTGTAGCATGACTTGTCTCAAATAACTGAGATTGCTTAATGAGCCTTTGAAAAAAATCATGCGTTGTTTTTATTGTATGGAAGCATTATTTTAGTTTTCTCCTTGATGCTTTATTTGGGTTGAGTTGGCGCATGCTCACACATGTTAAACTCTTACAAAGTCGCCAATAGCCTCTATGATCATTTA
This sequence comes from Dactylis glomerata, assembly GCA_007115705.1. Lineage (NCBI taxonomy): Eukaryota > Viridiplantae > Streptophyta > Magnoliopsida > Poales > Poaceae > Dactylis > Dactylis glomerata. The sequence continues at coordinate 755,521 of QXEO01000143.1, forward strand.
GTTTTTGACTTTTGATGCCATCTTATGCTTGTTTTAATGTCGCTTTGTCGCTTTGCATGATTATGGCCATTATTGCTCTCTTAGTTGGTCGCTCCCAGTCTTTTGCTAGCCCTCGCCTTGTACTGAGTATGAGCTCTACTCGTGCATCCAACTCCTAAAAGCCAAAGTTTTCCAAAGTGTCCACCATACATACCTACTAGCAATTTGCTATTCTAAGTAAATTTGACTTGCTTTTATCTTCTCTTCAAATTAAACTCTTACCAGTGTTATGCGAAAATTGGTCAGTAAAGCTCTCACGAACCGGAAGGCACACTTTACTTTTTCCTTGTTCTTAAAATTTTGACATTGTGGTCTCTTATGTTGAGTTGTTATGCTTGCAAGTTGTAAGTTGGATTCTAGCCCATCCATGCTGTCATGGGGCAAGCTTTCAATATTGCACTTCTTATTTGAGTTGATATCGTGATCTTTTGTTTATGGATGCCCGCGGTGTGAAATGAGTTGGGAATCTTGTGGGGATCATGGAGTTTCTATATGTGTTAGGGAAACGTCGGGCCGCCAATCTAAGCCATGCATAATTCATGGTGGAAATTTGCAGCATACCCATGGTGAACATTCGACGACGCATCTCACAATAAAAAGCTAAACAAAAGGCAAATAAAAGAGATGTCGAGGTGTTCATTGTCTACTTGTCCTATCATTTTGGTGTGGGCTTGTTCCATGTCATCGGGCACGGAGGTACCCCATTGGCGGTTCTCGATGATACATATATACTTACAATGACAAGAGCCTTGCTTGGGACTCTAAGTAAAGTAGCATGAGGTTTGGGTACTCGTATTCACGGGACACGAGGTTTTCAACTTATGATTTGTCAAGCATATGCATCATAATTGTTCTCGCATTAACTTTAACCATTCAAGATGCTTATGATGGGGGCAATGAGAGCTCAAAGCCGGTAAGTAACATAATTTTTGAAGATCTATAAAACTTGCAATCACTGCTTCCCTCTGTGAAGGGTCTTTCTTTTACTTTTCTGTTGAGTCACCACCTTCTTTCTTTATGCACCATAAGAGAGCAAAGTTGTCATTCTTAGTGTAATATGCATTGTCCCAAAGTTCATTGATTGATTCATATTGTTGGTTTCACTTGTTCTTAAATTATTTGTTTCTAGTCCCCCTCTTAAACTTGAAGGTGTCCTATGCATTTATGTTTTGCTCTCCATGAAGGACAAGCTGAAAACCACTTGTATGTTTTTCCTTATGATTTGAACACACATTTGACTTTCATTGTTTTATTTTCATGATCTTTTGTTTGTGTTCATTTGCATGTTTACAACATGGTTGCTAAGTTCTTATTGTCAAGATTATATCTTCATGCCCATGTTTTAAGTTCTTATGATCCCAGCTCACAAATGCTTACATATATGATCAAAATTGTGTAGGTGCATGTCACCTCAAAAATTATTCTTTTGTTATCACTTACCTACTCGAGGACGAGCAGGAGTTAAGCTTGGGGATGCTTGATACGTCTCCAACGTATCTATAATTTTTGATGCTCCATGCTTGTTTTTACACCATTTGCCTACTGTTTCGTTACACTTCGTGGCACTTTCATGCATTTTCTGGAACTAACCTATTAACAAGTTGCCACAGTGCCAGTTCCCTATTTTCTGCTGTTTTTGTGTTTCAGAAGTGATACACAGGAAATATTCTCGGAATTAGACGAAATGAGTTCCTGAAGTCTTATTTTTCCCGGAAGCTTCCAGAGATCCAAAGAGGAGACGGAGTAGGGCCACGAGGGGCCCTCACACCAGGGCGGTGCGGCCAGGCCCTGGGCCGCGCCCCCTATGTGTGAGACCCTCTCGGTCCACTCCTGACGATGCCCCTTCGCCTATAAAGGCCCCCGACGAGAAAAACCTAAGTACCCAATCAATTTTTCAGAACACATCACGATACGCCGCCGTCGTCGACCCGAAGATCGGGAGGGTCCAGAAGCTCTTCCCGGCACCCTGCCGGAGAGGGGAATCGCCACCAGAGGTCTTCATCATCGCCATGCTTGCCTCTGGAGCGATGAGTGAGTAGTCTACCTTGGACTATGGGTCCATAACAGTAGCTAGATGGTTGTCTTCTCCACCATGTGCTTTATGTTTAGATCTCATGATCTGCCCTACATGATTGAGATCACCGTTATGTAATTCTACATGTTTGGTTTGTTGGGATCCGATGAATATTGGTGTTATGATTGAGTTGCTATACTGAAATATATCTTTTGTTATCTCTATGTTGTTTATGATCTTGCATGCTCTCCGTTGTTAGTAGCTATCTTGGCCGAGTAGTTGCTAATGACTCCAAGAGGGGGTATTTATACTCGATAGTGGGTTCATGCCTCTATTTAATCTGGGGGAGTGACAGAAACCTCTAAGGTTGTAGATGTGTTGTTGCTACTAGAGAGAAAACAACATTCATATGCTCAAGGGCATATGCTTTGTTTACATTACACACTTTGCTTAATGCAATTATCTGTTGTTCGCAACTTAATACTTGTGGAGTTCTCGGATTGATTCGCCACAAGTGGATTATTAGTCATGGATGTAGTTGGATGTCGGTCTATGTATTTTGTTGTAATGCCCAGAGTAAATTTCATAGTGATCTTTTTGACATATCACGTTTATCTTTATTCTATCAATTGCCCAACTGTAATTTATTTACCCAGCATGTGTTATTTATCTTATGGAGAGACACCACTAGTGAACTATGGACCCCGGTCCTATTTCCATCATATTGCTATCACCTGTTTACTTTACTCGCACTGTTTACTTTACTCGCCTACTTTTACTGTTTTCCACTCGATACGCTCATAACCTTTGTTTCAAGCAAACCGGTGAGATTGACAACCTCATCGCAAGTTGGGAACAAAGTACGTGGTTGTGTTGTGTGCAGGTTACGCGTTGCAGCTAGCAAGCAAAGCTTGGATGAGGCGCCATATATAAATTGTCCGAAGCTGTCGCAAACTAGTCCGCATCACCTTCAGTCGCATTGTCTGCTTTTCTCCTGAACGATAAACCTTGGTTTCTTAACTGAGGGAAAAACTTGTTGCTATATTCATCACACCTTCCTCTTGGGGTTCCCAACGGGCCGGTTATTTACTTCATCAACTTGGCACCATCAGACCCAAGTTAGGGATTTTTTCAGAGACCAAAGCCCGAGGGCTATTATGATGGCTGCACGCTCTATGACTATTGCAGCATGGTGGAAGAAACTGAGAAGAGGGAAGAAAGACGACCGGTGGAAAAGTGACATTTCCCTGTCAGTTTACATCATCTGGCATGTTTGGAAAGAGCGAGGGCGACACATCTTTCAGCAGACTTCCTTGTCTCCGTTGGGAGTAGCGGGGCTGATCAAGGCTGACTTAGAGTTACTAACGCTGGCAAGAGGCAGCCCTTGATCCTGTAAATAGTGTAATTACGGTGTTCTAGTGGTTACGTTTCTTTCTTTGGTCTGCCTTAGGGCAAGTGTAACTCTACGTGTAAAAGTTGGGTTTCCCCCCTGCTACAATGCAACATCTCTCTACTTTTGTTGTCGATTCCATTAAACCAATTTTGAAACATATTTAGGACATTGGTTGGTGGAGAAAAGATTTGATACCGTACACATTATGTGTCATTAAAGATGAAAAAAATAAGAGACAAAAATGCTCAATGATCTCCTTTGTGTCATAAACACAACTACTACTACACCCAACCATTTTCTCTTAGTGTTGTTGTCTTCAATCCGTAGAACTTTTCTATCGAGGAACCACGTAATATTTATCTTAATTAATATTTCTAATTTCTATAAATATGTATAATGTAATCTTGTATGTACATTAATGAGGTTGATATACAAAGATTCCACCAAAAAGGTCCCCAAGGAAGTGTGCTTCTAAATAAACCTGTCTGGCTCATCCGATAAATGTACCATTATTAGGCGTTGACATAAGTTCTACCACCAAGTCCTCTTGTTACCGGTTAAAGAACTGTGTAACCAATGTTTAGTGGTCTACGATGAAACATTAGTGATGTAAACATCTTCCCGTTACACAATGTTATATAATGATGGGTACGGCTGAGCAAGGGACGTAAATGTTTTCAAAAATATGATTTTCAAACCTTCTCCAATTCAGAAAACACCTACGTTAAAAATTCCTCTTTAACCCGCACAAGGCCCTTCCGAAATGGAGAATATGTAGGCTTTGCGTGGACTTGTGACAAAATATTATCCTTTATTTAGGACGGCAAAATCTTATTCCGAAGTTACTTATTATGTTAGCTTTTTCCCAGGCCCTTTTCTATAAGTAGTTTAAACAACCAGTTGCTATGTATACACTTGTTGTTGAGACCAAACACCTACATACCAACTACCAAGGCCTCCCTGATCATTAAATCATAATATTTTATTTTATTTTGTTAACTGATACTTAGGTGAACATGATTTGTAGAAAGACGCTTTCTTACATGTTTAGGTATTTCAACAAAAAATTAAGACTACGCTACGCCCGCCTCCTAACCCTAAACTGCTCCCATGCGGGCGCCGCCGCGCCTGCACCGGGGCGCCGCCGCCCTCCCTGCTCAAGGCCGCCCCCGCCTCCCCCTCCCCTCCACCGCCGCCGGCGAAGACGCCTAGGCAAAGCCTGGGCGGCCGGCGGCGGTGGTCTCCTTCTCAATCCACGGTGGTTCATGGAGGCGGTGGAGCTTCGTTGGATCGCCGGCGGTGGGGGCTTGAGATCTGCTAGGGATCTAGGAGATGCCGTCAGGATGGTGGAGGTGGTGTCGCATCGGAATAAGGGTGCTGGAGCTCGGTCCCCATCTCGGCAAGGCCACTTGTGGCAGCGCCGGCGAGCGGCCAGCTTGGTATCCTCTCAGATCTGCGGATTTGGAGAGGTTGGTCTCTCCGGGCACGGTCGTCTTTCGACTCTACCGTGGAGCTTCGGGAGTCTGTTTGGGAGTCGGAGGGCTGCTGATGCTATTGTCTTCCCCTCGGCCAGCCATGGTGGCGAGGGAGTGGAAGAAGATGGCGCCACTGTCTTTCTCGTTAGGGTTTTTCAGGGTCTTTTTTTGAGGTGCGACTGTTGCGACGTGAAGCTTCTTCTGGCCGGCCATGGTGGTGAGGGGAGGATGCGGCTCGACGTGACGTTGGTGGTTGGGACCTACTGCTCAGGGATCTGGGATTGGAGGCACTGGATTGTCTTCCACATTTCCTGCCTGCCTGATGTTCTGGAAATGGATCATAGCTCTCACCCCACGGGGTGGGCACTCTTGCGGTGTTCAAAGCCCATTGTGGCGATAGTGGCGGCGGTGATTCGATGGTGCCTGAAGATGTGCTGCTTCTGGGTCTGGTACCTGCTTTTGGGTGGTGACGATGAGGACGATGGGCTTGATGGTGCTTTGGAAGTATGGTGTGAGGTCATTCTTGCAAAAGTTTGGGATCATATTGTATTTTCTTTTTTTGTGGAGTCGTTTGTAATCGGTTTCGCCATTGATTGAAATGCCATCAGTTGTTATCTAAAAAAAAGGTATTTCAACAAATGATAAAAATTAAATTGGTCATAATGGAGTTTAATAGGAATAAGTCGGTTTACATATGAAAGCAACTTGCCCTCTCAGCATCCAAAATTCCCTTTAAAGTGGTTTTTTACCTTGTGCCAATCTGAAACTTCCCTTAAGGCACTACTAAGTGAAGGTGCACGAGACTTGGCGACATCAAAGTTGTGGATACCATGGCGAGGATGACACGTCCAAAGAGGACATTCTTTGGTGACAAGGGAACCCACGACCGTCAATACTTCTTGTAATGCTTTAGTAGAAGATACACCATGATTTAATTTTGCTTATATTCCGGACGCATCCCATTTCTAGGAGAACAACCGCACTACTTCCTCAGTCACCCGCTCTTTGTTTCCTAGATAAAGGTTAAAACTGTGGTGGCCGCAATGTCCAGATTCACTAACTAGTTCGACGTGAACATTTGTTGGGGAGAAGCAAATCTATTTATAGACACGGAGAATAGACTAGATGATTGCAAGCAGGCATGAGAAACGGCATGATGGCACATGGTGCCTTACATGCTACTATGTCTGTTTAGACATGTGGGAGAAAACCGGGCTTTAACATTATAAACTGTGCATTTGAATGAATTTATTGTGAAGAGAGTAATATTGGCCATACATGTGCGATAGGCATATCAAAAGTCAAAACAAATCAAGAGCTAGATGAAGCTTATTTTAGAAAGAATCAAAAATAGTATTTTGCAATCCTAGAAGTTTCTTTGTATCATTTTAATTTTATCAGATGTCCCCAAAGGGACCCCAAAAGTTTCTGAAAAATATATGTGTATCCATATAAATATGGATTTGTATTATGTACCTATAAATTCCATCAAAATATCTTTTCAGTTGAGGTCAACATTAAGCCAAAACTCCAATATAGCTAGGAGTTATATGGCTGCATAGAATGGACAAACTCTCAAGACATGTTTGCAAAATCAACGATGTTATGCAGGTCATAAGAAAATATAATCTTGGTTGAGATATTCTGTTAAATTTGGAGAGAAAAACCAATACCTTGTGTTATAAAGAGCTAATATGAAGTTACCATCATGAAGTATTTGCACCAGTTTATTAAGTCATAGTTTCGATTCCAAGTTCTTGATATATTTTTTAAAATAAATAAAAACATATTTAAGTTTGGCCAAATATTTTAAAATTTCTTAGAAATTAAGTAAAATTCATGTTTTTTCGTGAATCTTGTCTAGGTGGGGAAACTAACAATACATAGCTGAAATGTTAAACACTGCGTGCAAATGTGAGAGGGTTGAGCAACCTTCTTATTTTGGAGTGCCATCATGGTATTTCGTTCGAAAATGATCTCTTTTGACACATGACTTGCCGCTACACCTTTGCAATTTAGATCACATTTTTTACATTCTTCGTTGCGTACTCTTCCACAACCTAGAGGAATTAATGACAACAAAGGAAAGAATTCCGCACTGCTCCTGCTCGTCATACAACGCCAATGGACTCGCCAGCGGATGCGTTGTCACGGGGACAAGTATAGAAAAGAAACAAACTTCACATGTCTACACGACGATGGATGACCATCCGTTTAAGTGGCGGCCTTCGCAGTTTTTTTTTTGACGGTAAACGGCAGGAGCTCTGCCTTTGCATTATAGAAGAGGGGAAATTGGTCCAGTTAATAAGGGGAACCGGACCCAAAAACCATACAAAACCTCACACTACAGCTTATGGCACATCATCAGTGCCAGAAATAAGGGCACCTAGACCTAAGCTCACAATTCTCGCCTTTTTTTTGACATAGACAAACTCCCCAAGCATCAACCAACTCGCCACACAAAAGGTGCATCCATGTGCACCCTCCCAACATAGGTGCTCAAGCATTGGCCTGCACTAAGGCGCGCACCGCCTCAACGACCTTCGGAGTATGTTGCTTCTTGTACATCTTTAGGAAATGTTGCATCTTCTCATCTATCACCTCCTCGGAAGCTTTCCCTTTGCTCTTGACATTTGGCACCTCCCCAAAAGCCTTTGCTCGCCTAAACTCAGCGCGCTTGGAAGCAGGGATATCAGAGCCTTTGTGCTTCAAATCCAAGCGACAGCTGCGACGCTCAAAGTGAGAAGGAGGGGCCTCCAATTCCTTTAGGAGCTCCTCCATTCGGGAAGGCACTGCCCTATCAAGAATGTCCTGAACAGGAGCATCGCCATGAACCAAATCCCCCACAGAAATGCCCTGCAAGCTCGGCACCGCCACCACCTCATCCAAAGCAACGGTCACAACAGGCTCGACCACCAACTGCAGTTGCTTGGGGCTGACCTGCACCAACGGGACGTCGTGGAGGTCGAAAGGCCAGTCCTCAAAGCTAGCAATGGTATCCGCCGGCGGGGGCGGCCCAGACCCAGCCAACGCAAGCTGCGCCGAAGATGCCTATGCGAGAGAGAGCTCCTCCATTGCTGCCATAGCCCTCTCCGTCATGCTCACAAGCCGCTCTAGCAATCCCTGAATGGACTCCGCCGCGACATACACCGGCTTCATCAAGCCATCAAGCTGACAAGAAACCATCTCCGGCAACGCAGATCGCAGCATCATTGCCTCCTCTGCGAAGGCAGACTTCAGCACCTCGTCAGGAGGAGCCACCGGGCTGGGAGCCGCAACATCAACCAGGTCTTGAAGAGGCTTGAACAACACTTCAAGACGAGCGGCGAACATGGCCTGCAACTCAGAAGTAAGCGCCTCCGCATGAGCTGCAAGGAGGGGCTGCAATATCTCCAAATCAGTTGGAGGCCCGTCGGGGACTGTCTCCGGCACACCCCCATTAGCTGCAAGGCCACATGATTGAGCAACCACCGAGGCCCAAGAGCGGCCATGTCGAAGAGGCGGGGAGCGATCGACAGGGCAGCGCGGACTGGCGCTAGACGGAGCAGCGGCAGGCGGCCTGGAGCAGGCATGAGCCGGAGCTTGGCCTGCCTTCTTGCGCTGCCAACAATTCTGCTCCCGATGGCCAGAGCGGCGACAGGCAAGGCACCTGACACGGCCATGTGATACGTCTCCAACGTATCTATAATTTTTGATGCTCCATGCTTGTTTTTACACCATTTGCCTATTGTTTCGTTACACTTCGTGGCACTTTTATGCATTTTCTGGAACTAACCTATTAACGAGTTGCCACAGTGCCAGTTCCCTGTTTTCTGCTGTTTTTATGTTTCAGAAGTGATACACAGGAAATATTCTCGGAATTGGACGAAACAAGTTCCTGAAGTCTTATTTTACCCGGAAGCTTCCAGAGATCCGAAGAGGAGTAGGAGGTGGGCCACCAGGGGCCCACACGCCTAGCTGGCGCGGCCAGGCCCCTCGCCGCATGAGCCTGGTGTGAGGCCGCCTGGTCCCTCCTCTGACATCGCCCCTTCGCCTATAAAGACCCCCCGACGGAAAAAACCTAAGTACCCGATCAATTTTCCAGAACACATCGCGATCCGCCGCCGCCGTCGGCCCGAAGATCGGGAGGGTCCAGAAGCTCTTCCCGGCACCCTGCCGGAGAGGGGAATCGCCACCGGAGGTCTTCTTCATCGCCATGCTTGCCTCCGGAGCGATGAGTGCGTAGTCTACCTTGGACTATGGGTCCATAGCAGTAGCTAGATGGTTGTCTCCTCCACCATGTGCTTCATGTTTAGATCTCATGAGCTGCCCTACATGATTGAGATCACCGTTATGCAATTCTACATGTTTGGTTTGTTGGGATCCGATGAATATTGGTGTTTATGATTAAGTTGCTGTACTGAATTATATCTTTTGTTATCTCTATGTTGTTTATGATCTTGCATGCTCTCCGTTGTTAGAAGCTATCTTGGCCGAGTAGTTGCTAGTGACTCCAAGAGGGGGTATTTATGCTCGATAGTGGGTTCATGCCTCTATTTAATCTGGGGGAGTGACAGAAACCTCTAAGGTTGTAGATGTGCTGTTGCTACTAGGGAGAAAACAACATTCATATGCTCAAGGGCATATGCTTTGTTTACATTACACACTTTGCTTAATGCAATTATCTGTTATTCGCAACTTAATACTTGTGGAGTTCTCGGATTGATTCACCACAAGTGGATTATTAGTCATAGATGCAGTTGGATGGCGGTCTATGTATTTTGTTGTAATGCCCAGAGTAAATCTCATAGTGATCTTCTTGACATATCACGTTTATCTTTATTCTATCAATTGCCCAACTGTAATTTGTTTACCCAGCATGTGTTATTTATCTTATGGAGAGACACCACTAGTGAACTGTGGACCCCGGTTCTATTTCCATCATATTGCTATCACCTGTTTACTTTACTCGCACTATTTACTTTACTCGCATACTATATTGTTTTCCACTCGATACGCTCATAACCTTTGTTTCAAGCAAACCGGTGAGATTGACAACCTCATCGCAAGTTGGGAACGAAGTACTTGGTTGTGTTGTGTGCAGGTTTCACGTTGCAGCTAGCAAGCAAAGCTTGGACGAGGCGCCATATATAAATTGTCCTGAGCTGTCGCAAACTAGCAAGCATCACCTTCAGTCGTTTGCCTCTCCTCTCCAAGATCGACATACCATGGTTTCTTAACTAAGGGAAAACTAGCTGCTATACTCATCATACCTTCCTCTTGGGGTTCCCAATGGGCTGGTTATTCACCACGCACAAGGACCGTCTGCTACGCACCATCAAACGCAGCAGCTTATTTTCTGGCGCCGTTGCCGGGGAGGAAGTAGAAGACTTCTCCGAGGGGAGTTTTCGCACGCACATCCTTTACTTTGTTATTGTTTTGCTTTACTTTATTTATTTTACCTGCATCGTTTTATATCAAAAACCCAAAAAAATTAGAATCCTTGGTAGTTGTTATTTCTTTGCTTTTAGTTCATCATGTTGTTTCCTAAGTACATTATGGAGGACCTCTCAGTAGGTAGTGGTTCAATTATTGGAAAAAGTAACATTGAGGAGTTCTTTAATCACATTAGTATGCATAAGGAAGTTGAGGAAAAGTCTTTGGTTGAGCTAGCTCCTAGTTATGAAGTTGCTTCTGCTCATTTAGTTCACATGTTAGAAGCTAGGTTTGATAGTCTTAATCCTTTTATGCAATACATGTTCCTTAAGCTTCATGAAATTGAGGATCCCGAAAAGAAAGCTTTTATCTTGGAAACTTTGCGCATAGAATTTAGAGATGTTGTAATTGAGGCTAGGAAGGTTTTTAAGAAGTTTGATAAGCTTGGCTCGCCTGTAGAGATTGTTGGTACACCCAACGAAGAATCTAGATTGCCAATACCTTGTGTGCTTGTAGGAATTCATAATGCCTTGGTAGCTAATACTAGTTGGATTTGTCCTGAAAATCTTTTTGATGAAAATAGTGTACCAAAGCGTGACTACAAGGGAAACTCAAAACCTCAAGTGGATAGTATTCATTTCTTTATTCCTATAGTGGATCCTGATCCCCCTTTCATTATTACTTGATTCGCAATTTTCTGCGCCTAGCTCAAAGGCGTTAAAGAAAAGCACTCTTGGGAGATAACCCAATGTTTTTACTTTCAGTACTTTTTCTTTTATTTGAGTCTTGGAAGTCATTACTACTGTAATGACTGCTCCTTATCTTGTTTATTTCGTTTTTTTGCCAAGAGAAGCCTCTAATTTGAGTGAGGTAAAGATTTGGGGATGTTGCTGTCCTGAAACTATTTTTGGTGCTGCACCGTAAAAATTCGTATAAATTCTCTGTATATCTTTTGGACCTGCGATTTCTTGTGCATATGTCCCAGGTTATATCCAAACTTTTGGTAGTTGAACACTTTTTGATTTGAGCAACAGAAAACACCTCATAAATTTGTCCTTTCTCAGCTGTTCAGTTTTGACAGATTTCTGCCAATATTTGTGTTTGCCACTGTATCGCTTCCTTTTGAGTTCTTTTGATCATGGAACTTTTAGAGAAGTTGCTACAGTAGTATTTTCTATATATGTGGTGGTTTTGAAATGAAACCTGACGCAAAAAGAGGGTTGATTATATGTTATGCTTGCACTAATGTTGCTAATTGAATTGTGTTTAGATTTGTATGAAGGAAGTTTTCAAGTGCAGGGATTGGAGAATGATGAGATGAGTTGAAGAATGGACAAAAGCTCAAGCTTGGGGATGCCCATGCATCACCCCAAGAAATATCCAAGAAGTACAAGCGTCAAAGCTTGGGGATGCCCCCGAGGCACCCCTTCTTCATCGGCAAAAATCAGGTCACCTTTCAAGATACTATATTTTTATTGCTTCATGCACTATGTGTTTTTCTTGGAGCATCAGTTGTTTTAGTTTTCTTAGTTAGTTTAGTTGTTTGTTTGCTGCAATAAATGGTTGGACCCCAACAAATTTTCTTTTGGAGAAGTTGCCTTGCTTTTCATTTGCCAAGAACGCTCTAGTTTTCACTCTTATTAAAAATCGAGTGTTCTTCTTTTTCTGCTACTGCTTTTGGTTTTCGTTTTCGCCTTGATTTGCGTTCAGACCTTGTCATATCTTTTCATCAAGGTGTATTTTTGCCTCTGATCTTTATTGGTTTTCATCAAAAGAGGTGTCTTTAAAAATTTCAAATGGTGTTGGAAAAGAGAAAAAGCTTTGTGTAAAATAGTGGTACAAGAAGGAGCTTGTGTAGACTGCGGCTTAGGCTTTTTCATGTCATGCTTGATGTCTTTTTGATAGTATGCTTAGTGGTTTTGCTGTAGAATGACTTGTCTCAAATAACTGAGATTGCTTAATGAGCCTTTGAAAAATTCATGCGTTGTTTTTATTGTATGGAAGCATTATTTTAGTTTTCTCCTTGATGCTTTATTTGGGTTGACTTGGCGCATGCTCACACATGTTAGACTCTTACAAAGTCGCCAATACCCTTCATGATCATTTAGTTTTTGACTTTAGATGCCATCTTATGCTTTTTTTAATGTCGCTTTGTCGCTTTGCATGATTATGGCCATTATTGCTCTCTTAGTTGGTCGCTCCCAGTCTTTTGCTAGCCCTCGCCTTGTACTGAGTATGAGCTCTACTCGTGCATCCAACTCCTAAAAGCCAAAGTTTTCCAAAGTGTCCACCATACATACCTACTAGCAATTTGCTATTCCAAGTAAATTTGACTTGCTTTTATTTTCTCTTCAAATTAAACTCTTATCAGTGCTATGCTAAATTCGGTCAGTAAAGCTCTCACGAACCGGAAGGCACACTTTACTTTTTCCTGTTCTTAAAATTTTGACATTGTGGTCTCTTATGTTGAGTTGTTATGCTTGCAAGTTGTAAGTTGGATTCTGAAGGGTTTCGCAGCATAGTAAATCAAAAAATTTCCTACGGATGCGAACAAGAAAGCCAAGATCTAGTCTAGGAGATGTAATCAACGAGAGAGGTAGATGATATCTTCATACCCTTGAAGATATCGCACAGCGGAAACGTTCAACAGAACGTGGATGATGTAGTCGTACTAGCCGTCTCCTCCCCGCGATCCGATCCGATCCTACGTCGCAAGTGGCGGCGCCTCCGAGAGATGCACACGTACGGTGCAGCGACGTCTCCTCCTTCCTTGGTCCAGCAAGTATGGTGGAGAGATAGATTGGATCTGCAGCACGACGGCGTGGTGCTTATGGTGGAGAGTTTCTGCGGCAGGGCTTCGCCTACGCACAGTCGCGAGAGAGAGAGGTGGAGGGGCAGCAGTTGGACGGCGGCTAGGGTTTGAGTGGGAGGGGAGGCTGCGCCCCTGCCCTCCTTATATAGGGGGCTGGCCGGCCCCTTGACCCCTCCTCCAAGCCCTAGGGCGGCGGCCCAAGGGGGAAGAGTGGGGGGGGGCAAGTTTCCCCCCCTCTTTCTGGAAGGTTCCCTTAGGGTTTCCCCTAAGGGCTGGCCGGCTGGGCTTTAGGGGCCTTGTGCGCCTGGCCCAAAGTGGCCAGGACACTTCCCCTTAGGCCCACATAGGCCTCCGACAAGTGGGCCCACGTTGGTCCCTCTCCGGAACCTTCTAGAACCTTTCGGTACAATACCGATAAACTCCGAAACGATTCCAGAATCCAAAAACTGCTTTCCTTTATATGAATCTTATTCTCCGGACCATTCCGGAACCTCTCGTGATGTCCTGGATCTTATCCGAGACTCCGTCCCAAAACTCATAAACCAATATTTGTTTTTGCCACTATTTGTCGCTTTCTCTACATGAATCTTATTCTTCGGACCATTCCGGAACCTCTCGTGATGTTCTGGACTTTATCGCTTTCTTTTGAGTTCTGCCAATATTTGTTTTTGCCACTTTATCGCTTTCTCTACATGATTGAGATCACCGTTATGTAATTCTATGATGTTGGTTTGTTGGGATCCGATGAATATTGGTGTTTATGATTAAGTTGCTGTACTGAATTATATCTTTTGTTATCTCTATGTTGTTTATGATCTTGCATGCTCTCCGTTGTTAGTAGCTATCTTGGCCGAGTAGTTGCTAGTGACTCCAAGAGGGGGTATTTATGCTCGATAGTGGGTTCATGCCTCTATTTCACCTGGGGGAGTGACAGAAACCTCTAAGGTGGTAGATGTGCTGTTGCTACTAGGGAGAAAGCAACATTCATATGCTCAAGGGCATATGCTTTGTTTACATTACACACTTTGCTTAATGCAATTATCTGTTGTTCGCAACTTAATACTTTTGGGGTGTTCAGATTGATATCCCCGAGGGTGGATTATTAGTCATAGATGCAGTTGGATGGCGGTCTATGTATTTTGTTGTAATGCCCAGAGTAAATCTCATAGTGATCTTCTTGACATATCACGTTTATCTTTATTCTATCAATTGCCCAACTGTAATTTGTTTACCCAGCATGTTATTTTATCTATGGAGAGACACCACTAGTGAACTGTGGACCCCGGTCCTATTTTAATCATATTGCTATCACCTGTTTACTTTTCCCGCATTGTTTACTTTACTCGCATATTATTACTGTTTTCCACTCGATACACTCATAACCTTTGTTTCAAGCAAACCGGTGAGATTGACAACCTCATCGCAAGTTGGGAGCAAAGTATTTGTTTGTGTGTGTGCAGGTTCCGCATCACCTTCAGTCGTTTGTCTCTCCTCTCCTGCCTGATATTAAACCTTGGTTTCTTAACTAAGGGAAAACTAGCTGCTATACACATCATACCTCCTCTTGGGGTTCCCAACGGGCTGGTCATTCACCACGCACAAGGACTGTTTGCTTCCACGTCAACCACACGTTAGCACGCTCCCACTTACTTTCTTGTAAATACAAGCATCTTCAAATATCTTGATGAAATTAACACTTTAACATTTTCATCATTGAAGATTCCAACTTCGCTATGCTTTCTTCTACCATAGAAGTTTGCATACATATCTAGCAACCTTTGAATCAACAAAACCCATTGGGTCGTGTCAGTTACACGTCCTTGGTGTGCATTCCGGTAGAGGAACGTTGTTTCGTTTATTCAACTATCATATCTCAATATGTAATTGTTGCTAGAATAATTCATATGACGAAGTCAGGGCCCATCATCGCTTCTTTATATATTGTTGGTTACTATTATCTAATAATATCTCGTCCTCAAATCTTACTATTTGATTACGACCAACTTGGTTAAATAGGAACTTCGATGTCGTGACTACAACATATTGTAGACGCGTGAGCTATGAATGTAGTTGCCGCTTCCAGAACATTTTCTGGTGCTGCGCTACTCTGATCATCTTGCTCAAATTCAATAACCTCATCAAGTTCTATCTTCCTCCCACTTAAACCTTTCGCGAAAAACTCCTTCATAAGAAGTTCACTTCTTTCAGTGACAATCACTTTTAATTGGGTTTATGGCAGAAGAAACACCCATCGACATTCTTTTGGATAACCCTACAAAGACTTACTAATCCGATTTTGGTTGTAAACATTTTACACATATGCCTTGCATACCAAAATTCAAGAAAAGACAACTATAACTTGTATGGTGTCATTTCGGCAGATTATGATGGCACTCTATTCAGTGAAAAGCGGTAGTCTCTAAAGCATAATCCACAAATTATATTGGTAGTTTATTTCATCATTGATCTAACCATGTCAAACAAGGTTTGATTACATCCATCGAAAACTCCATACTCCTATGGTGTTTATCACGATGCAAGTTTGTGGAACAATTCCTCTAACTCTTAGATGCTTGCTAAACTTGTAACTCAAATATTCTTCCTTATGATCCAATCATAAGAACTTGAATTTTTCTTGTTACAATAATTTCCACTTCATAAATTGAACAATTTCAATTATTTCATACTTCTATCTCATCAAGTAGATATACAATACATCTATTTGAGTCATTGATGAAATAGAAAATACACCATGATCGACTTCACACCATGGACTACATACATCAACATGTATGATCTCCATTTAGTTAGTCGCTTGTTCTGTCCATGGCGCATGAACGAAGTTTAATCATTTTTAGGAAAAGTCTCACAAGCGTCAATCAATTCAAAATCAATTGACTCGAAAATCTATCAATATAGAATTTCTTTCATGTTTTGTTTCCAATATGACTTAAACGGCGGTGTCATATATAAGTGAAATTCATTTTGTCTTGCGACCTTTAGCATCAGTGTTATAAATGTCTATTTCACCAACAAGATAATAATCTATCCATCGATTATGGAAGACGGTAATAATTTGAACAACCATTGCTCTCATAATACTATAACAAAATAACAATTATTAAGTTCTTAACATATCTAGAAGGCTAGGTTTTATGCTGACGAGAAGCACAATAACACTTTTATTTGTATCTCGACATGCATCATTACCATATTCTTTTACTAGTTACTTAGGCCATTGTAGTTCTTGTATTGTGTTGCTTTGTATGACATTTCATACCAACAAATCAGTATCGAATACCCAAGAATTACATTGTTAACGAGCAAAAGAATTCATCTATAACATGTATATCATTTATATACCTGAGCTGGACAATTCCAGTCTTTTCCTTTTTCTACCAAATAATTTTGCAGATCCTATTTAGCATTTCCTCTCTTTTTAGAATAATCTATCGACATCAATAGTGGCGTCAATCATTTGACACATAGTCCAAAGGATTTTTAGTCAATTACTAATAGCCTTGGATTTTGCACTTTGAAGTGGATCGCCATCATCATATGATT
Organism: Dactylis glomerata; assembly: GCA_007115705.1. Taxonomy (NCBI): domain Eukaryota; kingdom Viridiplantae; phylum Streptophyta; class Magnoliopsida; order Poales; family Poaceae; genus Dactylis; species Dactylis glomerata. The sequence continues at coordinate 772,233 of QXEO01000143.1, forward strand.
GGTATTCTTCCAGATTCCATTCATTAGTATTCTTTTGGTATAGCAAAACAATTTAGCCGATACCTTTTCATTCGTCCTATCATGACATCTTTCATGATGAAACTACTATAGCTTATAAGGATGAATGCAAGTATAATATTAGTTCCCAAACTTTTGGGTGATCGGGACGCCTAGCATCTTCAATCTTCGCATATAGTCATACAATATGAGCATATGTTCTTTTACTAAATTATACTTCATCATTTTGCAAACAATCAAAGTCTTAGATATCAAATATCTTTCACTTCTTATTTGTTTCTGAAACAATTCTTTCAGCTCAATGATCACTTTGATTCTCAAACAATTTTGAAGATCAATTTATCATGAAGGCAAACATATGATCTTTAGATACTAAACTTGAATCGTTGCTCTTAGATTAATACAATTTATTAAATCGTATGGAGCAAGCAAGGTTTGCTAAAGTTTGCAATAGGACTTAATCTTTAGTCTTGACATTCTAACTAAATGGCACTAGACCGAAAAGTGATTATCCAGAATTCTATAGTTCTTTTAACTTAATTAAGCTAAGTGTCGGTGGGAAACGGTGCCAAAGACTACAACGACTTATGCAAATACAACAAGATTTAGTTCAAGATAATTAGTTCAAGTTAGTCAAATTACTAATGAACTCCCACTAAATTCAACATCCCTCAAAGTTGTTTAGTGAAGCATAATCCAAATTCACTACACCGAGACCGATCATCACGTGAATGATGTAGCTTTAATGGTGAACATCAACATGTTGATCATATCATCCATATGACTCATGCTTGACCTTTCGGTCCGTGTGTTCCGAGGCCATGTCTGTACATGCTAGGCTCGTCAAGTCAAACCCAAGTATTTCCGCGTGTGCAAAACTGGCTTGCACCCGTTGTATGTGAACGTAGAGTTTATAGCACCCGATCATCACGAGATGCTTGAACATGACGAACTTTCGCAACGGCGCATACGAGGGGAGAACACAATTTTATCTTGATCTTTAAGTGAGGAATCATCTTATAATGCTACCATCGCGATCAAAGCATAATAAGATACATAAAAGGATAAACATCACATGCATATAATTTTATGTGACATGGTATAGCCAATCTTCGCACAATGATCTCCGTCTTGTGCGCACCGGCATGATCTCCATCACTCCACCATCATTGCCTCCACCACGAATAGCAACTACAACTATTGCTAACTACTTAGCGATAAAGTAAAGCTATTACATGGTGTATAAGAAGTTGACACGCAGGTCATACACAATTATAAAGACAACCATATGGCTCCTGCCGGTTGTGAACTCATCGACATGTAAGTCGTGAAATATTACAAAACATGATCATCGCATACATCACATACATCACATCACATCTTGTGGCCATACCATATCACAAAACACTCCCTGCAAAAACAAGTTAGACGCCTCTACTTTGTTGTTGCATGTTTTACGTGGCTTATGGGAGTAGCAAGTTAAGAACGATTCTTACCTACGAAAAGCCACAACGGTGATATTATGGTTGCTAACATCCGTTGTAAATCTCATGACTACTATAGTGAGAGAAACTGGCATCCACCAGCCGCATGTGTGGAACAAGCCACACGTCAAGTGCGGAGCCGGTCTCGCGAACGAGGTCGCGTAAAGTTGGCCTGGACCGCTTCAATCTCACTATGCCGCGCCATAAGAAATACAAAACAAAGAGGTTTGCAACAGAAAACATCAACGCCCGCAACAAGCATGTTGCGTTCTACTCGTGAAACACATCTACGCATAGATCTAGCTCTGATACCACTGAAGGGTTTCGCAGCATAGTAAATCAAAAAAATTCCTACGGATGCGAACAAGAAAGCCAAGATCTAATCTAGGAGATGTAATCAACGAGAGAGGTAGATGATATCTTCATACCCTTGAAGATATCGCACAGCGGAAACGTTCAACAGAACGTGGATGATGTAGTCGTACTAGCCGTCTCCTCCCCGCGATCCGATCCGATCCTACGCCGCAAGTGGCGGCGCCTCCGAGAGATTCACACGTACGGTGCAGCGACGTCTCCTCCTTCCTTGGTCCAGCAAGTATGGTGGAGAGATAGATTGGATCTGCAGCACGACGGCGTGGTGCTTATGGTGGAGAGTTTCTGCGGCAGGGCTTCGCCTACGCACAGTCGCGAGAGAGAGAGGTGGAGGGGCAGCAGTTGGACGGCGGCTAGGGTTGGAGTGGGAGGGGAGGCTGCGCCCCTGCCCTCCTTATATAGGGGGCAAGCGGCCCCTTGACCCCTCCTCCAAGCCCTAGGGCGGCGGCCCAAGGGGGAAGAGTGGGGGGCAAGTTTCCCCCCCCCTCCTTCTGGAAGGTTCCCTTAGGGTTTCCCCTAAGGGCTGGCTGGCTGGGCCTTAGGGGCCTTGTGCGCCTAGCCCAAAGTGGCCAGGACACTTCCCCTTAGGCCCACATAGGCCTCCAACAAGTGGGCCCACGTTGGTCCCTCTCCGGAACCTTCTAGAACCTTCCGGTACAATACCGATAAACTCCGAAACAATTCCGGAATCCAAAAACTGCTTTCCTTTATATGAATCTTATTTTCCGGACCATTCCAGAACCTCTCATGATGTCCTAGATCTCATCCGAGACTCCGACCAAAAACTCATAAACCAATTATCCATTCTATCCTAGCGTCGATGCACGTTAAGTGTGTGACCCTACGGGTTCGAGAATATGCAGACATGATCTTCTATCAATAATCAACAGCGGGATCTGGAAACCCATATTGACTCCCACATATTCATCGATGATCATATCGGATGAACCACGATGCCAGGATTCAATTAATCCCGTATATGTATTCCCTTCGTCACGTGATATTTTACTTGCCCGAGATTCGATCGTCGGTATCGCCATACCTAGTTCAATCTCGTTCACAGCAAGTACTTTACTCGTTCCGTAATCCAATATCACTTTGTGATTAACTCCTTAACCACATGCTTGCAAGCGGTGTTGATATCAATTACCGAGTGGGCCCGAAGTATATCTCTCCGACTCGGGAGGGACAAATTCCATCTCGATACATACAACCCAACAAGTACTTTCCGATCACCTGAGAGACACCTTTATGATCACCCTATCATAGGATGACGTTTGATGACCTCAAAGCTTTCTTCTGATACCAGGGAGTTGTATTATCTCATGGTCTAAGGAATACAATACTTGACATAGGAAAAAGCTTCGCAAAGATGAACACAATGACACGATCTAATTGCTCTGCTTTATTTGGGTCTGTCCATCACATCATTCTCCTAATGATATGATCTCATTATCAATTGACAACTCATGTCTATGGTTAGGAAACCTTAACCATCATTAATCAATGAGCTAGTCCATAGAGGCGTACTAGGGACACGGTGTTGTTCACAAACCACACAAGTATTAATGTTTCCGCTTAATATAATTATAGCATGGAGTATAAACATTATCATGAACAAGAAATATGATAATAACAATATTATTATTGCCTCTAGGGCATATTTCCTTCAGATTCTAGCCCAACCATGCTGTCATGGGGCAAGCTTTCAACATTGCACTTCTTATTTGAGTTGATATCGTGATCTTTTGTTTATGGATGCCCGCGGTGTGAAATGAATTGGGAATCTTGTGGGGATCATGGAGTTTGTATATGTGTTAGGGAAACGTCGGTCCGCCAATCTAAGCCATGCATAATTCATGGTGGAAATTTGCAGCATACCCATGGTGAACATTCGACGACGCATCTCACAATAAAAAGCTAAACAAAAGGCAAATAAAAGAGATGTCGAGGTGTTCATTGTCTACTTGTCCTATCATTTTGGTGTGGGCTTGTTCCATGTCATCGGGCACGGAGGTACCCCATTGGCGGTTCTCAATAATATGCATATACATACAATGACAAGAGCCTTGCTTGGGACTCTAAGTAATGTAGCATGAGGTTTGGGTACTCGTATTCACGGGACACGAGGTTTTCAAATTATGATTTGTCAAGCATATGCATCATAATTGTTCTCGCATTAACTTTAACCATTCAAGATGCTTATGATGGGGGCAATGAGAGCTCAAAGCCGGTAAGTACCATAATTTTTGAAGGTTATAAAACTTGCAATCACTGCTTCCCTCTGCGAAGGGCCTTTCATTTACTTTTATGTTGAGTCACCACCTTCTTTCTTTATGCACCATTAAGAGAGCATAGTTGTCATTCTTAGTGTAATTTGCATTGTCCTAAAGTTTATTGATTGATTCATATTGTTGGTTTTACTTGTTCTTAAATTATTTGTATCCAGTCGCCGTCTTAAACTTGAAGGTGTCCTATGCATTTATGTTTAGCTCTCTTTGAAGGACAAGCTGAAAACCATTTGTATGTTTTTCCTTATGATTTGAACACACGTTTGACTTTCATTGTTTCATTTTCATGATCTTTTGTTTGTGTTCATTTGCATGTTTACAACATGGTTGCTAAGTTCTTATTGTCATGATTATATCTTCATGCCCATGTTTTAAGTTCTTATGATCCCAGCTCACAAATGCTTACATATATGATCAAGATTGTGTAGGTGCATGTCACCTCAAAAATTATTCTTTTGTTATCACTTACCTACTCGAGGACGAGCAGGAGTTAAGCTTGGGGATGCTTGATACGTCTCCAACGTATCTATAATTTTTGATGCTCCATGCTTGTTTTTACACCATTTGCCTATTGTTTCGTTACACTTCGTGGCACTTTTATACATTTTTCAGAACTAACCTATTAACGAGTTGCCACAGTGCCAGTTCCCTGTTTTCTGCTGTTTTGTGTTTCAGAAGTGATACACAGGAAATATTCTCGGAATTGGACGAAACAAGTTCCTGCAGTCTTATTTTACCCGGAAGCTTCCAGAGATCCGAAGAGGAGTAGGAGGTGGGCCACCAGGGGCCCACATGCCTAGCTGGCGCGGCCAGGCCCCTGGCCGCGCGAGCCTGGCGTGAGGCCGCCTGGTCCCTCCTCTGACATCGCCCATTCGCCTATAAAGACCCCCTGACGGAAAAAAACCTAAGTACCCGATCAATTTTCCAGAACACATCGCGATCCGCCGCCACCGTCGACCCAAAGATCGGGAGGGTCCAGAAGCTCTTCCCGGCACCCTGTCGGAGAGGCGAATCGCCACCGGAGGTCTTGTTCATCGCCATGCTTGCCTCCGGAGCGATGAGTGAGTAGTCTACCTTGGACTATGGGTCCATAGCAGTAGTTAGATGGTTGTCTCCTCCACCATGTGCTTCATGTTTAGATCTCATGAGCTGCCCTACATGCTTGAGATTACCGTTATGCAATTCTACATATTTGGTTTGTTGGGATCCGATGAATATTGGTGTTTATGATTAAGTTGCTGTACTGAATTATATCTTTTGTTATCTCTATGTTGTTTATGATCTTGCATGCTCTCCGTTGTTAGTAGCTATCTTGGCCGAGTAGTTGCTAGTGACTCCAAGAGGGGGTATTTATGCTCGATAGTGGGTTCATGCCTCTATTTAATCTGGGGGAGTGACAGAAACCTCTAAGGTTGTAGATGTGCTATTGCTACTAGGGAGAAAACAACATTCATATGCTCAAGGGCATATGCTTTGTTTACATTACACACTTTGCTTAATGCAATTATCTGTTGTTCGCAACTTAATACTTGTGGAGTTCTCGGATTGATTCACCACAAGTGGATTATTAGTCATAGATGCAGTTGGATGGCGGTCTATGTATTTTGTTGTAATGCCCAGAGTAAATCTCATAGTGATCTTCTTGACATATCACGTTTATCTTTATTCTATCAATTGCCCAACTGTAATTTGTTTACCCAGCATGTGTTATTTATCTTATGGAGAGACACCACTAGTGAACTGTGGACCCCGGTCCTATTTCCATCATATTGCTATCACCTGTTTACTTTACTCGCACTGTTTACTTTACTCGCATACTATATTGTTTTCCACTCGATACGCTCATAACCTTTGTTTCAAGCAAACCGGTGAGATTGACAACCTCATCGCAAGTTGGGAACGAAGTACTTGGTTGTGTTGTGTGCAGGTTCCGCGTTGCAGCTAGCAAGCAAAGCTTGGACGAGGCACCATATATAAATTGTCCTGAGCTGTCGCAAACGAGCAAGCATCACCTTCAGTCGTTTGCCTCTCCTCTCCAAGATCGACATACCTTGGTTTCTTAACTGAGGGAAAACTAGCTGCTATACTCATCATACCTTCCTCTTGGGGTTACCAACGGGCTGGTTATTCACCACGCACAAGGACCGTCTGCTACGCACCATCAAACGCAGCACCATGGCAGGCAGCCACCATATGCCCAGGGTCCAAGCAGCGGAAGCACCGGCCGTGCACCCTCCGCCTGAACACCATAGCAGACTCGTCGAGCTGCGGACGACGACGGCTTTTCACCTGCTGCCAGCCCAGCTCCTCGCCCAAAGCCGCCGGAGCAGCGGAGGGCGGCCCGAGCACCTGTGGCGTGAAGCCGGGAGGTATCTCGGTAGGAGGAGGCGGCAACAGGGAAGGCGCGGTCGAGCCCTCCGGGCGAGCTCCGTAGGCTGCCATGCCCACAAATGGGGGCTCCAAGACGCCAACAGCAGGAACTCCAGGAGCAGCCGGGGTCGGAGCAGCCGGGGCTGGAGCAGCAGGGGCCGGGGGCGCCAGGGCTGGAGCAGCAGGGGCCGAGGGCGCCGGGGCCGGAGCAGCAGAGTCGAGCAGGCTCGGGCCAGGATCTGGATCGAGGCCACCCTCCCCAGGCGGGCTGGAAGGGGGAGGGGCAGCGGCGGCAGAGGAGGAAGCTGCGGGGGCCGCAGCATCCATGGGCGAGCCTAGGGCAGGCGGGTGCAGCCTAGGCGGCGGCGGCCGCCAGCAGGGTCGCGGGAGGAGCTAGGTTTCGGGAGGATTTGTTCCTTCGCAGTTGTACTTGGATAATTGACCATCCGTTTAAGTTACAGCCGGATAATCTACACCGTTTTCCATACAAAAGTAGAACGCTACGACGCAAGACACGAAAGCTCTTCTTTTCTGTTCGAGAGGCCAAAGAAGGAAGCTACATCATGCAAGATTCAACCCTCTATCCTTCTGTGAGACCGGTAGGGAGAGCTGCAGTTCGTGCTCTTCCAGCTCAACCGGTCTCCAGGATGAATGTTGTAAGACGCGCCTAGTCGTCGACACAACAGTACCGAACAGGTTGTTCGGTGCACATACGACTTAGCTGATCTCATCTCCCGGTGCATCCTATTTCGAGAAAATTATTTCGATCGGGTAATTGAGCTCCTCGCATCACCCTCTCTTATCGGCTATTTTTCTCACATAAGCTGGTTATAAGGAGGAGGAGGTGGGCGTGCGTGCACTGTCTACATTTACTGGTGATAAGAACTTCAAATCCAGAGAAGCTTAGCTATTTATAAATTACGAATGAAATATAAATTGATTGCAAGGAGGCCCCAGGAGTTAATTATGCCACATTAGTGTCAGAATTCATTGTACACGTGAGAGGAAAGCTTCATTTGAATTTAATTGAGTGATTTCAACCTATTTTTTAAAACCTCCCTTTCAGTTCAGTTTGGTCGATCTCAACGCCGTGATGTTGGCAGTATCAGTTAATACAAATACTCGGAGAAAATTTCAATGGAGCCCTATTTTGAAAAATTCAAAACAACATTTTGAAGATAAAAAATGATCTGAAAATTTTCCTAGATGTAGATAAACCATAATTTATCAACGTGCAGAATCTCAAATCAAATACTTTATATTCGGAAATACATAAAAACGGCAGAATCTGACATCTAAAGTAGTGAACAATGCAAAATTATAAACCTCTCAAATCTGTCATATTTTCTCTTTTTTATAGAAGAATATAAGGCACTTCGAGTTAAGATATTGCATATTGGTAAAGTACAATATCGTGTACAGCTAGTATTTTTTTCAGTTTTTTCTAACACTTTAAAATGTTGTTTTCATGTTTTGGAAAAAGGGCCATCTTTCCATATTATTTACATGTTACAAAGGAGCCACTCTGCAAGTTCTTTGTTCATAACTTCATATTCCAGATCCCGTTGGCGCTTGTCCAGGGAGACGCAAGGAACTCCTGCATCAGCTGCCAGAATAGCAATGAAAGGACTAATAACACGGATTAATTTTAATAAAGTTAATTGATTAAATCCTAATACCCCCCCTAATCATTGTTTGCCCTTGCGTACATTCATCATCTTGGCAGAGTCTCCTAAAAAACTTGTGGGAAAATGTGAGGAGTTGTGTCTAATATGTTGTAAAAATTCCTTCAAACTTAGTGAGAAAGTAAGAGGAAAATAATAAAGCATAAATGGTCATTATCTCTGTTAACTCAATATGAATGGAATCCATATAATGCCCTACGAAGGTGGTTCCACAAGTCATTACTTGTAACGGAGAAACAAAAGAACTTGCGTGGCTACGAGAAAAGGTGGCCAAATTCATCTCATAAATGGTGACGGGGACAAGTAGAAAAAAGCAAGTTTCACCGGAAAATGCTATTAGCTTCCAGGCTTTCTAGAGCCATGTTTTTTAAAGATCAAAATTTTCAAATTTTGAAGCTTTAAAAAAAATTAAAATACCTAGATATAGCCAACTGTATACGCTATGACTGTGCAAATTTTCAATATGAAATACTGTTACATAGACTCGGGATAAAAGATAAATTGGACACATTTTGGAAGAAAAACCCGACATTGTTTATGTTCCCATATCTGTTTTATTAGTTTTCCCGAACACAAAATACAAGCTATTTTGAATTATGAATTTGCATGATCATAATGTATACAGTTGGCTACGTATAGGTATTTTTTAAAATTTGTTTTAAAGCTTTGATATTTGAATTTTTCAGAATTTAAAAAAAGGGCTCCAATAAGCCCATGTGCCAAAATGACATACTCCAAGTTTCACATGTGTTGCACCGGTGGCCCAGGACTGAACTCTGCTGCATTACAACATCTCCAACAGGCGCACAAAAAAGCGCTCACGCCGTAAAAAAACGCTTTTTTGAGCGTGGGTGGTCACTAGTGGAAAACGGGCCTTTGGTCAGGCCCCTTTAGTCCCGGTCGTTATCTGAGCCGGGACTAAAGGCCTGGCCACGTCGCCCCAAATTCGCCCACCCGCACGGCATCCTTTAGTCCTGGTCCGTTACAACCCTTTAGTTCCGGTTTGAGACACAAACCGAGACTAAAGGGCTATACGGTGAGCGGTCCGCATGTGCACCCCCCTTTAGTCCCGGTTTGTGTCTCAAACCGGGACTAAAGGATTCTGCCTATATATATGGTCGCACCCCTCTCCCCTCTCCCTTGTTTTTTTCTTGGATGGAGGAGTGGGGTTTGTGCTAGTTTTGTATTTTATTCCTATGCACTAGAGGTGTTTGTTGAAATGTGTGTTAGAGCGATGCCACTTAAATTCACCGAACACAACTACGATATGAGGTGCCCGAGCCACGCTTAAGCCTCTTCCTCTTTATTTCCACTTGTTCTAAAAGGTTAGCAACTATATTTTCTTGTTTAGACCGTACGGTACTAATTTTAGGATCGTGATTGCGTTTGATATACTGTTGTATGACACAGATGAGCCATCCATGGATGTACGGTGATCGACGCACAACCGCTTATAGAGAAGGCGTGCATTCTTTTCGAGATGCGGCCGATGCGAACAAGCATGGTGGTGACTTTATGTTTTGTCCATGTGTTGAATGTCGGAATGAGAAGGATCACACTTCCTCAAGAGTCATTCAGAGCCACCTGCTTCGGTCCGGTTTTATGTCTGGCTATAATGTTTGGACCAAGCACGGAGAAAGAGGGGTTATGATGGAAGACGACGATGAAGAAGAGAACGATGATGACAACTACCGATCTATGTTCCCCGAGTATGCTGATACCGCAATGGAAGACAATGAAGAAGAAGGTCAGGGTGAAGAACAGGCACCAGATGAGCCCGCTGATGATCTTGGCCGGTGCTGCATGTGGCTAACGTGGGAGCAGACTGTCCTTGTGCGTGGTGGATAACCAGCCCGTTGGAAACTGTAACGACCCAAGATTTTATCAAATTTTGGGGGAAAATTTTCGTTTTTATTTTGCTTGTGTTGATTGAAAATTCACAGGGATTTAAAACTTTTTGAAACTATTTGAAAGCTTTATTAGAAAACTATCTTAAAACTTTCTATTATTTTCTTGAAGAACTTCTTTGAGAAAGATCAAGTATCAAAATACTATTTTCCTTTCTTTTAATCAAACCTATGCAAGCTACTTGCAAAGGATACCTCCTAAAATGATTCTTTTGTCTTAAAGATTTGCATTGCAAAATGTGGTTTGAAAACAATTTGTAAATAATATTTTATAAAGTATTATTCTCCTATTTTCAAAAGATTTATTCTCAAACCCTAGTTCTATTTTTGTTATGCAAGCAAAGCCTTTAGGCTTAATTGAGGTCTTTTATTAAAAACCATGTTTTGGTTCTGAAAACATGTTTCCTATTGGTTTAAAACCTTGCAGTGAATTTTACAAAATTTATGAAAGTGGTTTGACCTTGTTTGGATGCAATATGCAAAATCTATGAAGATTTAAAGAAAACAGAAAAGGAAAAAGTTTCAGATCAAAAAATAATAATGGAAAAGGAAGACAGCAGCCCACCTGGGCCATGCCCAAGCCCGCAGCCCACTTACCTCCCCGAATCGGTATCCCCTCCCTCTATTCTTTTTTCCTCACTGACGCGTGGACCCCACCCGTCAGCCCGGCCTTCTTCTTCCTCGCGTTAACCACGCCGTCGACCGTTTCCTCCCCGCAGTAACCCCCTCTCCCCCTCTCTTAATCCCGCATTAATCCTTGCCGTTTCAAGATCTAGCCGAGCCTATAAATAGCCCCGGGCATCCTCTCCCTCTCCCCTTTTGCTTCTCCGCTCGAGCCACAACAAGGACGGCGAAATCCCTCGCCGGAGTCCCGCATACCTGCAGGTACTTCCGGTTGAATTCGGCACCGCCAGTAAGCCCCAACCCTCCCTCTCTCTTCTAGCTCCTTCACCTCGCCCAGGCGCCCCTCCCTGACTTGTTCCCCTCATCCATTCTGCAGGAGATCGAGGAGAACATCAATGGCCGAAGCCCACCGCCGCCCATAGCCGCTCCAGCCACCTCCCCCTCCCTCTTCTGGGAGCAATCGAGTGCGCCGTCACCACCATCGAGATCCCCATGCCCTCCTGTACCCCGTCCTACCGTCGCTGTCATCTGGAAGCCGTCGGAACCCGCCGGAGTTTGAACCAGAGCCGCCTCGCCGGTGAACTTCGCCGGAACCCTAGCTCGAGCTGGTGAGCACCCCTCTCTTTTATTCGTGGCCGTTCGATTGAGATCCAGTGGATCGGACAGATCCACTTAAACCGAATCGGTACAGATCAATTTAGGCCCTTAGATCTTCTTTTGATCCTGTGGTTCACAGAGCCGATCCAGCCGAAGGGGTATCAACCAATCAGAATCAGCCACGTGTCAGCTTCTGGTTAAAACGAAAATCAAATAGAAGTTTGAATCAGATTTGATCCAGATCTTCAGAAAATCATATCTTTTGATCTGTAACTCGAAAAATAGCAAATGATATATCGTTGGAATCCTTAGGAAGTCTAGAATCCATCAGTACCATAAAATCTTATATTTTATGGGTTCAATTTGAAACTATTTTCAAATTGGAATCAAACCTTCTGTTAGCTCGATTAATTCATATCTTTAGTTCTGTTGATCCAAAAATTACAAATTTGTAGTGTTTGCAATCCTCTCAACTTGTAGAACATCATAGGATCAAGAAAATCCAAATTTGATACGTGCACACACTTTGTGCATTCAAATTTGTCCAAATCACTATTTTGGTGATAATCCAAATTCCATAACTTATTTTTGAGTGATTCCAATTGCAGTGACTTTGTATTACTGCAAGCTATCCAGTAGAATCACTCCCATAATTTCTTGAACCATATCACAATTATTCAAATTCTAATATGAGAATTTGAGTATTCCTATATAGATTAATTCTATTTCTATTTCAATCAATGATCCCTTCTACTTTAGAAAACCCTACGATCATACCTAGCTATCAAATATCATCTTGAGATCACTTTGATCCAATGCCATATCTATCTTGATCAAGATCATATTCACTTAGACCTACCTTGTATAGTACCCACTTATTCAATTACAAATGTGTCATTTGAGTAAAGTGTGATACTTTCAATCTTAGTTTCTACCTTTGCTACTATGGTATTGATCAAATCAACATCATAGTACTTAACCCAATCCCATTTTACTCATCAGGAACCTTAAGCCATGTATTCAAACATCATCTATACATATCCATTACCTATAGCCATTTACTCATATCTACTCAATCTTAGCCTTGCATTGAACTATTCAATTCGCATTTGGGTTAATTGAGTACTTCAATGTTATAAGAATCCTAACCTAAGCTTAAGTGTAATATATACTATATAAGAATAATTGTTATCACACTTATTCAATAGTATTGCTATTGCACTATTTTGTCTCCTATGTGATTTACCCACATGAGATATTCCAAGATTCAATATGCTTTGATAAAGCAATAAAGATCTCACTCGTCATAATTTGTCTAATTCATATATGTACTCAGAATTGCATTTATGCTACTTGAGTAGAATATGAATTCATCTCAAAACTAGATCCTATTAATGTGGTGTTGTTATAACCCATACCATAATATGTGTTATACACCATGTTGATCAATGAACCATTTGAGCCATGTCCTCAAATATCAATCATTCATACCCAATCCAATGCCTACTTAGTTTTGTTCACATGTATTGAACTATTCAACTTGCAAAAGTGCTAATTGAGTAGTTCAAGCATTCTTGAAACCCAGCCTAGTTCCTAAATGCAACAGATGCTATTTAAGAGTAATTGTTGTCACGTTTACTCAATAGTGTTGCAGTTGCACAAATTGACTCTTGTGCAATTTATTTCACATGAGCCATTCCAAAACTCATTTATGCTTTGATAAAGCATAAAAACTTCATCAATCATATTATGCCTAATCCAATTCTCTCTCAAATCATATTGATCCTTCCCAACTAAGCTCTCAAATCCATATCTCACAAATCATGATCCTTTACCATATCTTTCTTGTCATAACATCTCAATAAAAATAAATTATTAAACAAACACTCTTCAATTGTTTGTTTGTTTGAATTGTGTTGAATGGATTGTTTATGGTATGCTATTTCTGTACTATAGTTGGTGCGAAGAGCTACGTACTTAGTTGAGAGAAGCGAAACATCGTGGTCTTCAAAAAGGCAAGTGACACACATTTTCCCTACCCATTTTATTATGCATTAGTATATTCACCTCTTGTAGTATGCATGATAGGTGTTTTACTCAACTGTTTTATCAAATGCTTAGATCCTAGTAGTGTGCAGCAATCCCTCAAACCCCACCTGTTAGGATGCTAAGTACCTTGTTAACCTTGATGCCATGCTAAGACCACTTGAAAAGTGTTTTGTGAAAAGTTAAGAACTTCAACTAAAATGAAACACCTGGGTGGATTGGTTTGATGAAGGCGGTGGTGTTGAGTGGCGACCTGGGGCTACACTTTGTGTAGTCGCTGCCTGGGCGTACACTTGTGGTCGGCCACCCAGGAACAAAGAGATGGCTATGTCTTCCATGCTTAGTGCACTTCCAGTGCAGCCTTATGACATTATGGGCTCTGTCTTGACTGATTAGAATGTGGGAGTGCAACTAGGTGCAAGAAGACGGTGGTAGAAAAATTATAGGTTGGGAACGGATCTTGCCAGTTAGTTGCCCTCTCCTTCTAAAAGGTCTCGTTTCATTTTATGTATGGGCATAAAATGAATCGTAAGGTGAAAGTGCACAACCCTTGCAAGGTGTTTTAAATCTAATCGATTAGCCGTGCCCTCGGTTATGGACAATTGAGTCTCTAGACATGGAATGTACGGAATAATCTCATCACCGATTCTGAATTATTAAAATTTGTCTAGAAACCCCTAGGTAGGAACTAAGGACCATACACTCCAAGGGGTGGTGGTGCCTGAGGTTCCGAACTTTGTTGAGTTCCGCCCAGAACTACATACCGGCCAGTATGTAGTGTATGGGGGTTGTCTTGACCCTTGAAAAATAAAATTTGTTGAAAGAAAGTATTAAAATGGATTTATAGGATAAAATTGGCTTTATGCAAATCAGCCCTTGAGATCCACCAGCCAAATGTCATGTAGTATAGTCTTTCCACAAAAATGCCACCAAATATGTGTCATTTGCCAGTACATCATTGTACTGACCCCTCTGGGGCTGCATATTCAAACGTGCAGGTTTTACTGTCGAGTGAGGAACCAGGAGTAGGATCTCGAGACTACATTCCAACATGTCTGCCTGTGGCACGTGATGAAGAATGGAGGCTCACTGCAACTATGCTTTATGCTGTGTACTCGTAAGGTTGAAGACCTATGTAACTAGACTTACGTTGTAATATTGATGCTATTACAATGATTACTTATTTTGTACTGTGGTGCTATCTACTGATCCAGGGAATGGCACAGATACACAGGAGATTTGCCTTTAGTAAAAGGCGGGTCGTTACAAATGGTATCAGAGCCTAGTGTTGCCTGTAGGATCGAGACCCTAGGTTTGGAATTAGAGATAGGAAGACCCTAGGATAAAATTCTCTATCTCATCTTACTTCTATTTATCAAAGAAATATGTTTGCATTTTGAACTCCTTGTATTCTCTCCTACTTCCTCTTCAAATGTTTCCTAATACTATAGCTGACCCTACCCTGAAATTATCAACAAAGAATAGAAGATCACAATGTGCCAGAAATGTGAGACTGATACTCCATATATTTCCCTTGACTCAATATAAAGGAACTTGGAGAAAGACTCAAGTGGAGACTTCATAATACTCAGCAAGACCTCAAAGAAGAAAAGGAAGATACTACTGCACTGAAGACAACCATAAGTCAACTTCAAGGTGACATGGAAAAGCTTGTATCTGAACTTAGTGTTCAAGGAGACCTCATCGTCACCAAGGATGAACAGATTGCCAATCTACTGAAGCAGCTGGACCAGAACAATGGATCTGCTTAGAAGAGTACCAAGAAGCCTTAGTTGGACCTCCATTTAGGAAATTTTAATAAGCAACGACGTGTAATAAATGTTATGGTCATACCGACTTGTGGATGATCGTACCTTCCCGTTTGTTTGAAAACTAGTTCGATTGTTATGATGAATGTTTGTTAGATATTGCTTGTAGAATGAATTGTTTTGATCTGTTTTGTTTTGGGTAAGATTTTCTTCTTTAGACCTCTTCTATCTAATTCTCATCGATGCTAAGACCTAAACCTATCTAAAAACCCAAACCAAAAGTTTTCTCAACGACAGAACAACTACAATGACCCTCAGTTGGAGATAAGAATACAGAGTACAACAACAAGAGATAGTGTTTCAAGTACAAGAGACTAAAACATTTCGCAAGAGATTACACAAAGGATGATACCCCAAGACTCCAGCAAGCTAGGATAGCTGAAGGATACCTCGCAAACAATAAAAAGACACCCAAGGTGTAGCTAATGTGGAAGTAATACTATTCAACCACCTCATGCAAGAAAGGTGGAAAGAGCAAACAGAGCAATGGAAAGAGCAAACAAAGCAATGGAAAGAGCAAACAGAGCAATGTAAAGAGCAAACAGAGCAATGGAAAGAGCAAATAGAGCAATGGAAAGGATTTTATTTCCTCTTAAATGGCAAACCAAAGGATCTACAACTTAAGGATTATTGCCATGAGCTTTGTTGAAAACCTCTAGCTAGGAACGATAGATTTTGTTTTCAAAAATTCAAAATAAGAATTAGGAAATTGGTTCTAATTTCAACAAAAATTTTGTTTAAAAGCTAGTGAGGTTGACCAAGAGTTAGAATGCGAGATGCACCAAACCAAATACAAGGTAATGATTGGGTGCGACATGGATTTGCGCCCCATGACGACTACTCATATTGTTCGCTCTTGTATGAGGAATGGTGAGTCTAGAGAGACATACCTACATGAGAGACGACGATATTAAACCATAACCTTAGGAAGATAATATATTACACCCCTTATAGTGAGCCAGTGGCCAAAACGTAGGAATACGGTGAGAACTTGGACTTTTGAACGACTACACGAATCAGAAACATTTTGCTCAGTGGGCTTTGAATACGAAGACTGTTCAGCTTCGGCAGCTACCTAATTGATTTATCTTCCCGACCCTTCGTTTCGACTCCCCACGTGGCCTGTTCGGCTACTTCCCTGAGCCTATAAAAGAGAAGTCACTCCTCTCCAGAGAATCACAACAGAGACAACAACCACTACCTATGAGATTACCTCCTGACTCCAAAGCTTTACGCCACCGAAGTCTACCCCATCCCGATCTGCGATGTTATGAAGCCAATCTCCAAATCCATGGAACTATTTTCCTGCCCATGAGAGCTTCGTTAGATCCCTTTTCCCTGAGAAAAAGTTCATCTTTGAGATATGATCAAGTTGACCAGCGTCCTCCAATGACTATGAAGATGGTTGCGAAAGGAATTCCTAAGGACCATCTGGTACTTGTGGCAGATAGCATGATGAACACCGGAATCAAGAAAAGATTCAACAATGCCGACTATAAGGCGACCTTCCGTCCCTTAAAGGTGCAAGTACCTCTTACAGAGTCCACCTTGTTTACCCCTATGAAATGCTTGAGAAGACTGCAGAGAGATGCCTCCCTAATTCATTGGGATGTGTGGTCTCATTATGTTCGTGGGGCAAGCATACAGTACTTGACACTGGGTCATCTTTTGAGACTCTGCAATGAAAATCAGCTAAAAAGCAACAAGGAGTATGGTGATAGCCTGTATGCTGTCATGGCCTTGGTGAGGACCGACCAAGAAAAGGCTAGATACACATTCTTGGACGATGTGGACTACCTTGTTGAAGACAACGCGATGGATGATATCTGCCTATCACCAGAATTGGATGGAGCATCTGGAATGCCACTTCTGAACACAACGGCGAACAGCGACACTTCTGAGAAGGGCGATTTCAGGAAAAATGGCGCAACGATGAATGCAAGCTGGGAACAAAATGCAAGTGCCTAAGGAAGCATCAAGACACCACCAAGAGGAATTTTCTTTTAAGGGTGGTAGCCACCCAGATACCTAAACCCATATAACCTAATACCTACTTTCTTTCTAGCCTCTCCAATCTCGGGGACGAGATTTCTTTAAGGGTGGTAGTCTGTAACGACCCAAGATTTTATCAAATTTTGGGGGAAAATTTTCGTTTTTATTTTGCTTGTGTTGATTGAAAATTCACAGGGATTTAAAACTTTTTGAAACTATTTGAAAGCTTTATTAGAAAACTATCTTAAAACTTTCTATTATTTTCTTGAAGAACTTCTTTGAGAAAGATCAAGTATCAAAATACTATTTTCCTTTCTTTTAATCAAACCTATGCAAGCTACTTGCAAAGGATACCTCCTAAAATGATTCTTTTGTCTTAAAGATTTGCATTGCAAAATGTGGTTTGAAAACAATTTGTAAATAATATTTTATAAAGTATTATTCTCCTATTTTCAAAAGATTTATTCTCAAACCCTAGTTCTATTTTTGTTATGCAAGCAAAGCCTTTAGGCTTAATTGAGGTCTTTTATTAAAAACCATGTTTTGGTTCTGAAAACATGTTTCCTATTGGTTTAAAACCTTGCAGTGAATTTTACAAAATTTATGAAAGTGGTTTAACCTTGTTTGGATGCAATATGCAAAATCTATGAAGATTTAAAGAAAACAGAAAAGGAAAAAGTTTCAGATCAAAAAAAAATAATGGAAAAGGAAGACAGCAGCCCACCTGGGCCATGCCCAAGCCCGCAGCCCACTTACCTCCCCGAATCGGTATCCCCTCCCTCTATTCTTTTTTCCTCACTGACGCGTGGACCCCACCCGTCAGCCCGGCCTTCTTCTTCCTCGCGTTAACCACGCCGTCGACCGTTTCCTCCCCGCAGTAACCCCCTCTCCCCCTCTCTTAATCCCGCATTAATCCTTGCCGTTTCAAGATCTAGCCGAGCCTATAAATAGCCCCGGGCATCCTCTCCCTCTCCCCTTTTGCTTCTCCGCTCGAGCCACAACAAGGACGGCGAAATCCCTCGCCGGAGTCCCGCATACCTGCAGGTACTTCCGGTTGAATTCGGCACCGCCAGTAAGCCCCAACCCTCCCTCTCTCTTCTAGCTCCTTCACCTCGCCCAGGCGCCCCTCCCTGACTTGTTCCCCTCATCCATTCTGCAGGAGATCGAGGAGAACATCAATGGCCGAAGCCCACCGCCGCCCATAGCCGCTCCAGCCACCTCCCCCTCCCTCTTCTGGGAGCAATCGAGTGCGCCGTCACCACCATCGAGATCCCCATGCCCTCCTGTACCCCGTCCTACCGTCGCTGTCATCTGGAAGCCGTCGGAACCCGCCGGAGTTTGAACCAGAGCCGCCTCGCCGGTGAACTTGGCCGGAACCCTAGCTCGAGCTGGTGAGCACCCCTCTCTTTTATTCGTGGCCGTTCGATTGAGATCCAGTGGATCGGACAGATCCACTTAAACCGAATCGGTACAGATCAATTTAGGCCCTTAGATCTTCTTTTGATCCTGTGGTTCACAGAGCCGATCCAGCCGAAGGGGTATCAACCAATCAGAATCAGCCACGTGTCAGCTTCTGGTTAAAACGAAAATCAAATAGAAGTTTGAATCAGATTTGATCCAGATCTTTAGAAAATCATATCTTTTGATCTGTAACTCGAAAAATAGCAAATGATATATCGTTGGAATCCTTAGGAAGTCTAGAATCCATCAGTACCATAAAATCTTATATTTTATGGGTTCAATTTGAAACTATTTTCAAATTGGAATCAAACCTTCTGTTAGCTCGATTAATTCATATCTTTAGTTCTGTTGATCCAAAAATTACAAATTTGTAGTGTTTGCAATCCTCTCAACTTGTAGAACATCATAGGATCAAGAAAATCCAAATTTGATACGTGCACACACTTTGTGCATTCAAATTTGTCCAAATCACTATTTTGGTGATAATCCAAATTCCATAACTTATTTTTGAGTGATTCCAATTGCAGTGACTTTGTATTACTGCAAGCTATCCAGTAGAATCACTCCCATAATTTCTTGAACCATATCACAATTATTCAAATTCTAATATGAGAATTTGAGTATTCCTATATAGATTAATTCTATTTCTATTTCAATCAATGATCCCTTCTACTTTAGAAAACCCTACGATCATACCTAGCTATCAAATATCATCTTGAGATCACTTTGATCCAATGCCATATCTATCTTGATCAAGATCATATTCACTTAGACCTACCTTGTATAGTACCCACTTATTCAATTACAAATGTGTCATTTGAGTAAAGTGTGATACTTTCAATCTTAGTTTCTACCTTTGCTACTATGGTATTGATCAAATCAACATCATAGTACTTAACCCAATCCCATTTTACTCATCAGGAACCTTAAGCCATGTATTCAAACATCATCTATACATATCCATTACCTATAGCCATTTACTCATATCTACTCAATCTTAGCCTTGCATTGAACTATTCAATTCGCATTTGGGTTAATTGAGTACTTCAATGTTATAAGAATCCTAACCTAAGCTTAAGTGTAATATATACTATATAAGAATAATTGTTATCACACTTATTCAATAGTATTGCTATTGCACTATTTTGTCTCCTATGTGATTTACCCACATGAGATATTCCAAGATTCAATATGCTTTGATAAAGCAATAAAGATCTCACTCGTCATAATTTGTCTAATTCATATATGTACTCAGAATTGCATTTATGCTACTTGAGTAGAATATGAATTCATCTCAAAACTAGATCCTATTAATGTGGTGTTGTTATAACCCATACCATAATATGTGTTATACACCATGTTGATCAATGAACCATTTGAGCCATGTCCTCAAATATCAATCATTCATACCCAATCCAATGCCTACTTAGTTTTGTTCACATGTATTGAACTATTCAACTTGCAAAAGTGCTAATTGAGTAGTTCAAGCATTCTTGAAACCCAGCCTAGTTCCTAAATGCAACAGATGCTATTTAAGAGTAATTGTTGTCACGTTTACTCAATAGTGTTGCAGTTGCACAAATTGACTCTTGTGCAATTTATTTCACATGAGCCATTCCAAAACTCATTTATGCTTCGATAAATCATAAAAACTTCATCAATCATATTATGCCTAATCCAATTCTCTCTCAAATCATATTGATCCTTCCCAACTAAGCTCTCAAATCCATATCTCACAAATCATGATCCTTTACCATATCTTTCTTGTCATAACATCTCAATAAAAATAAATTATTAAACAAACACTCTTCAATTGTTTGTTTGTTTGAATTGTGTTGAATGGATTGTTTATGGTATGCTATTTCTGTACTATAGTTGGTGCGAAGAGCTACGTACTTAGTTGAGAGAAGCGAAACATCGTGGTCTTCAAAAAGGCAAGTGACACACAT
The DNA here is from genome assembly GCA_007115705.1 of Dactylis glomerata. NCBI lineage: Eukaryota > Viridiplantae > Streptophyta > Magnoliopsida > Poales > Poaceae > Dactylis > Dactylis glomerata. The sequence continues at coordinate 792,858 of QXEO01000143.1, forward strand.
TTTCCCTACCCATTTTATTATGCATTAGTATATTCACCTCTTGTAGTATGCATGATAGGTGTTTTACTCAACTGTTTTATCAAATGCTTAGATCCTAGTAGTGTGCAGCAATCCCTCAAACCCCACCTGTTAGGATGCTAAGTACCTTGTTAACCTTGATGCCATGCTAAGACCACTTGAAAAGTGTTTTGTGAAAAGTTAAGAACTTCAACTAAAATGAAACACCTGGGTGGATTGGTTTGATGAAGGCGGTGGTGTTGAGTGGCGACCTGGGGCTACACTTTGTGTAGTCGCTGCCTGGGCGTACACTTGTGGTCGGCCACCCAGGAACAAAGAGATGGCTATGTCTTCCATGCTTAGTGCACTTCCAGTGCAGCCTTATGACATTATGGGCTCTGTCTTGACTGATTAGAATGTGGGAGTGCAACTAGGTGCAAGAAGACGGTGGTAGAAAAATTATAGGTTGGGAACGGATCTTGCCAGTTAGTTGCCCTCTCCTTCTAAAAGGTCTCGTTTCATTTTATGTATGGGCATAAAATGAATCGTAAGGTGCAAGTGCACAACCCTTGCAAGGTGTTTTAAATCTAATCGATTAGCCGTGTCCTCGGTTATGGACAATTGAGTCTCTAGACATGGAATGTACGGAATAATCTCATCACCGATTCTGAATTATTAAAATTTGTCTAGAAACCCCTAGGTAGGAACTAAGGACCATACACTCCAAGGGGTGGTGGTGCCTGAGGTTCCGAACTTTGTTGAGTTCCGCCCAGAACTACATACCGGCCAGTATGTAGTGTATGGGGGTTGTCTTGACCCTTGAAAAATAAAATTTGTTGAAAGAAAGTATTAAAATGGATTTATAGGATAAAATTGGCTTTATGCAAATCAGCCCTTGAGATCCACCAGCCAAATGTCATGTAGTATAGTCTTTCCACAAAAATGCCACCAAATATGTGTCATTTGCCAGTACATCATTGTACTGACCCCTCTCGGGCTGCATATTCAAACGTGCAGGTTTTACTGTCGAGTGAGGAACCAGGAGTAGGATCTCGAGACTACATTCCAACATGTCTGCCTGTGGCACGTGATGAAGAATGGAGGCTCACTGCAACTATGTTTTATGCTGTGTACTCGTAAGGTTGAAGACCTATGTAACTAGACTTATGTTGTAATATTGATGCTATTGCAATGATTACTTATTTTGTACTGTGGTGCTATCTACTGATCCAGGGAATGGCACAGATACACAGGAGATTTGCCTTTAGTAAAAGGCGGGTCGTTACAGAAACCCCAAGAGGAAGGTATGATGAGTATAGCAGCTAGTTTTCCCTCAGTTAAGAAACCAAGGTATGTCGATCTTGGAGAGGAGAGACAAACGACTGAAGGTGATGCTTGCTAGCTTGCGACAGCTTCGGACAATTTATATATGGTGCCTCGTCCAAGCTTTGCTTGCTAACTGCAACGCGGAACCTGCACACAACACAACCAAGTACTTTGTTCCCAACTTGCGATGAGGTTGTCAATCTCACGGGTTTGCTTGAAACAAAGCTTATGAGCGTATGGAGTGGAAAACAATATAGTATGCGAGTAAAGTAAACAGTGCGAGTAAAGTAAATAGTGCGAGTAAAGTAAACAGGTGATAGCAATATGATGGAAATAGGACCGGGCTCCACAGTTCACTAGTGGTGTCTCTCCATAAGATAAATAACACATGCTGGGTAAACAAATTACAGTTGGGCAATTGATAGAATAAAGATAACGTGATATGTCAAGAAGATCACTATGAGATTTACTCTGGGCATTACAACAAAATACATAGATCGCCATCCAACTGCATCTATGACTAATAATCCACTTGTGGTGAATCAATCCGAGAACTCCACAAGTATTAAGTTGTGAACAACAGATAATTGCATTAAGCAAAGTGTGTAATGTAAACAAAGCATATGCCCTTGAGCATATGAATGTTGTTTTCTCCCTAGTAGCAACAGCACATCTACAACCTTAGAGGTTTCTGTCACTCCCCCAGATTAAATAGAGGCATGAACCCACTATCGAGCATAAATACCCCCTCTTGGAGTCACTAGCAACTACTCGGCCAAGATAGCTACTAACAACGGAGAGCATGCAAGATCATAAACAACATAGAGATAACAAAAGATAATATTCAGAACAGCAACTTAATCATAAACACCAATATTCATCGGATCCCAACAAACCAAACATGTAGAATTACATAACGGTGATCTCAATCATGTAGGGCAGCTCATGAGATCTAAACATGAAACACATGGTGGAGGAGACAACCTTCTAGCTACTGCTATGGACCCATAGTCCAAGGTAGACTACTCACTCATCGCTCCGGAGGCAAGCATGGCGATGAAGAAGACCTCTGGTGGCGATTCCCCTCTCCGGCAGGGTGCCGGGAAGAGCTTCTGGACCCTCCCGATCTTCGGGTCGACGGCGGCGGCGGATCGCGATGTGTTCTGGAAAATTTATCGGGTACTTAGGTTTTTTCCGTCGGGGGGTCTTTATAGGCGAAGGGGCGATGTCAGAGGAGGAGCCAGGCGCCCTCACGCGGGGCCCATGCGGCCAGGGCCCTAGCCGAGCCACCCCTGCGTGTGGGGCCCTGGTGGCCCCCCTCCTACTCCTCTTCGGATCTCTGGAAGCTTCCGGGTAAAATAAGACTTCAGGAACTTATTTCGTCCAATTCCGAGAATATTTCCTATGTATCACTTCTGAAACACAAAAACAGCAGAAAACAGGAAACTAGCACTGTGGCAACTCGTTAATAGGTTAGTTCCGGAAAATGCATAAAAGTGCCACGAAGTGTAACGAAACAATAGACAAATGGTGTAAAAACAAGCATGGAGCATCAAAAATTATAGATACGTTGGAGACGTATCAAGCATCCCCAAGCTTAACTCCTGCTCGTCCCCGAGTAGGTAAGTGATAACAAAAGAATAATTTTTTAGGTGACATGCACCTACACAATCTTGATCATGTATGTAAGCATTTGTGAGCTGGGATCATAAGAACTTAAAACATGGGCATGAAGATATAATCATGACAATAAGAACTTAGCAACCATGTTGTAAACATGCAAATGAACACAAACAAAAGATCATGAAAATGAAACAATGAAAGTCAAACATGTGTTCAAATCATAAGGAAAAACATACAAATAGTTTTCAGCTTGTCCTTCAAAGAGAGCAAAACATAAATGCATAGGACACCTTCAAGTTTAAGAGGGCGACTAGATACAAATAATTTAAGAACAAGTGAAACCAACAATATGAATCAATCAATGAACTTTGGGACAATGCATATCACACTAAGAATGACAACTATGCTCTCTTAATGGTGCATAAAGAAAGAAGGTGGTGACTCAACATAAAAGTAGAAGAAAGGCCCTTCACAGAGGGAAGCAGTGATTGCACATGTGCTAGAGCTTTTCATTTGTAAAACAGAGAGATAAAAATTGGTTTTGAGAGGTGGTTGTCTTTGTCAACGACTGGTAATAGAGTTCTTACTATCTTCCATACAAAAATGAAGCAAGTTTTTGAGAGAGAGTTTGGCACTTTTTGTGCTCTTTTTATAAAACTTGGCACTCCTCCCCACCTTTTTCCGTTCTCAAACCATGGCTAACCGATTCCATCGGGTGCCCACCAACATTCACATTCCATGGAGGAGTGCCTGTTTTCTTTATTTTTTCATTTTTTTTCATTTTGGAATAAGCAATATGGAAGATAGCAAATCCGACCACTACGTCCCCATGAGCTGAAAACAGTGTCACAAAACGAGAAGTGTTTTGAAGGTTTTTTGAAAGGTAGCACATGAAAATTTACTTGGAATGGCTTACAAATACCATGCATAGGAGTTTATAGTGGACACAATGGCAAACTTTGGCTTTTAGGAGTTGGATGCACGAGTAGAGCTCATACTCAGTACAAGGCGAGGGCTAGCAAAAGACTGGGAGCGACCAACTAAGAGAGCAATAATGGCCATAATCATGCAAAGCGACAAAGTGACATTAAAAGAAGCATAAGATGGCATCAAAAGTCAAAAACTAAATGATCATGAAGGCTATTGGTGACTTTGTAAGAGTCTAACATGTGTGAGCATGCGCCAAATCAACCCAAATAATGCATCAAGGAGAAAACCAAAATAATGCTTCCTTACAATAAAAACAACGCATGATTTTTTCAAAGGCTCATTAAGCAATCTCAGTTATTTGAGACAAGTCATGCTACAGCAAAACCACTAAGCATACTATCAAAAAGACATCAAGCATGACATGAAAAAGCCTAAGCCGCAGTCTACACAAGCTCCTTCTTGTACCACTATTTTGCACAAAGCTTTTTCTCTTTTCCAACACCATTTGAATTTTTTATAAACACCTCTTTTGATGAAAACCAATAAATATCAGAGGCAAAAATACACCTTGATGAAAATATATGACAAGGTCTGAACGCAAATCAAGGCGAAAACGAAAACCAAAAGCAGTAGCGGAAAAAGAAGAACACTCGATTTTTAATAAGAGTGAAAACTAGAGCGTTCTTGGCAAATGAAAAGCAAGACAACTTCTCCAAAAGAAAATTTGTTGGCGTCCAACCATTTATTGCAGCAAACAAACAAACTAAACCAACTAAGAAAACTAAAACAACTGACGCTCCAAGAAAAACACATAGTGCATGAAGCAATAAAAATATAGTGTTTTGAAAGGTGACCTGATTTTTGCCGATGAAGAAGGGGTGCCTCGGGGGCATCCCCAAGCTTTGACGCTTGTACTTCTTGGATATTTCTTGGGGTGATGCATGGGCATCCCCAAGCTTGAGCTTTTGTCCATTCTTCAACTCATCTCATCATTCTCCAATCCCTACACTTGAAAACTTCCTTCATACAAAACTAAACACAATTCTATTAGCAACATTAGTGCAAGCATAACATATAATAAACCTCTTTTTGCTTCAAGTTTCAACTCAAAACCACCACATATATAGCAACTACTACTGTAGCAACTTCTCTAAAAGTTCCATGATCAAAAGAACTCAAAAGAAAGCGATAAAGTGGCAAACACAAATATTGGCAGAAATCTGTCAAAACTGAACAGCTGACAAAGGTCGAATTTTTGAGGGGTTTTTTGTTGCTCAAATCAAAAAGTGTTCAACTAAGAAAAGTTTGGATATAACCTGGGGCATATGCACAAGAAATCGCAGGTCCAAAAGATATACATATAATTTTCACGAATTTTTACGGTGCAGCACCAAAAACAGTTTCAGGACAGCAACATCCCCAAATCTTTACCTCACTCAAATTAGAGGCTTCTCTTGGCACAAAAACGAAATAAACAAGATAAGGAGCGGTCATTACAGTAGTAATGACTTCCAAGACTCAAATAAAAGAAAAAGTACTGAAAAGAAAACATTGGGTTATCTCCCAAGAGTGCTTTTCTTTAACGCCTTTGAGCTAGGCGCAGAAAATTGCGAATCAAGTAATATCAAGTGATGAAGCATCAAGCTCATAATTTGCTCTAAGAATAGAGTCAAAAAGTAATTTCTTCCTTTTCCTAGGGAAGTGTTCCATACCTTTCTTGAGTGGGAATTGATATTTGATAGTGCCTTCCCTCATATCAATGATGGCACCTACAGTTCGAAGAAAGGGTCTTCCCAAAATAATAGGACATGAAGCATGGCATTCAACATCCATAACAAGAAAATCAACGGGAACAAGGTTATTGTTAACCATAATAAGAACATCATTAATTCTTCCCAAAGGTTTCTTCTTAGCAACATCAGCAATAGGAACATCAAAATAACACTTTTCAAGCGGTGCTAAATCAAGCATTTCATAAATCTTTCTAGGCATGATAGAAATACTAGCACCTAGATCACATAAAGCATGGCAATCATAACCATTAACATGCATATCAATGATGGGTTCTCAACCATCTTCTAACTTCTTGGGAACGGAAGCTTTTTGCTTCAACTTTTCATCCCTAATTTTTATAAGAGCATTGGTAATATGCTTAGTAAAAGCAATATTTAGAGAACTAGCATTGGGAGTCAAAGCAAGCTTTTGCAAGAACAAAATTACTTCAGATATATTGCAGCCATCAATATCAAAATCATTAAAATAAATAGAGCTATCATCTCCCACACTCCGAAAAATTTCAGCACTCTTTTGAGAAAAAGTTTTAGCAGTTTTAGGCTTTTTAACACAAGGAGTGGGAGTTTTCTCTACACCAATCAAAGTAAGAGGATTGCTAACATTAGGAGCAACATCATTAGAGGTAGTAATGGTACATACCTTCATTTCTCTAGCCGTCTCATCTTCTCTTTCCCACCTGGCATGTAATTCCGCTAACAATCTAATATTTTCATCAATTCCAAATTGGATAGCATTAGCGGTAGCAAAAACATTGTTCTCTTTCACATCATTAGGCAACACTTTTAATTTCAGAAGTTCAACATCCTGAGCAAGGCTATCAACTTTAGAAGCAAGAATATCAATTTTGCCTAACTTTTCCTCAATAGACTTGTTAAAAGCAGTTTGCTTACCGATGAAGTCCTTGAGCATTACCTCAAGCTCGGAGGGCGCGGCCCTAGTGTTGTTGTAGGAATTATTGATACGTCTCTATAATTTTTGATGCTCCATGCTTGTTTTTATACCATTTGCCTATTGTTTCGTTACACTTAGTGGCACTTTTATGCATTTTCCAGAACTAACCTATTAACGAGTTGCCACAGTGCCAGTTCCCTGTTTTCTGCTATTTTTGTGTTTTAGAGTGATACACAGGAAATATTCTCGGAATTGGATGAAACCACATCCTAAAGTCTTATTTTACCCGGAAGGTTCTAGAGATCCGAATTAGAGTAGGAGGGGGCCACCAGGGCCCCACACGCAGGGGCGGCGCGGCCAGCCCCCTGGCCGCGCGGGCCCCGCGTGAGGGAACCTGGCTCCCCCTCTGACATTGCCCCTTCGCCTATAAAGACCTCCCGACGGAAAAAACCTAAGGACCCGATCAATTTTCCAGAACACATCGCGATCCGCCGCCGCCGTCGACCCGAAGATTGGGAGGGTCCAAAAGTTTTTCCCGGCACCCTGCCGGAGAGGGGAATCGCCACCGGAGGTCTTCTTCATTGCCATGCTTGCCTCCAGAGCGATGAGTGAGTAGTCTACCTTGGACTATGGGTCCATAGCAGTAGCTAGATGGTTGTCTCCTCCACCATGTGCTTCATGTTTAGATCTCATGAGCTGCCCTACATGATTGAGATCACCGTTATGTAATTCTACATGTTTGGTTTGTTGGGATCCGATGAATATTGGTGTTTATGATTAAGTTGCTGTACTGAATTATATCTTTTGTTATCTCTATGTTGTTTATGATCTTGCATGCTCTCCGTTGTTAGTAGCTATCTTGGCCGAGTAGTTGCTAGTGACTCCAAGAGGGGGTATTTATGCTCGATAGTGGGTTCATGCCTCTATTTCACCTGGGGGAGTGACAGAAACCTCTAAGGTGGTAGATGTGCTGTTGCTACTAGGGAGAAAACAACATTCATATGCCGAAGGGCATATGCTTTGTTTACATTACACACTTTGCTTAATGCAATTATTTGTTGTTCGCAACTTAATACTTCTAGGGTGTTCGGATTGATATCCCCGGGAGTGGATTATTAGTCATAGATGCAGTTGGATGGCGGTCTACGTATTTTGTTGTAATGCCCAGAGTAAATCTCATAGTGATCTTCTTGACATATCACGTTATCTTTATTCTATCAATTGCCCAACTGTAATTTGTTTACCCAGCATGTGTTATTTATCTTATGGAGAGACACCACTAGTGAACTGTGGATCCCGGTCCTATTTCTATCATATTGCTATCACCTGTTTACTTTACTCGCATTGTTTACTTTACTCGCATACTATATTGTTTTCCACTCGATACGCTCATAATCTTTGTTTCAAGCAAACCGGTGAGATTGACAACCTCATCGCAAGTTGGGAACAAAGTATTTGTTTGTGTGTGTGCAGGTTCTGCATCACCTTCAGTCGTCATTGTCTCTCCTCTCCTGATCGATATTAAACCTTGGTTTCTTAACTGAGGGAAGACTAGCCGCTACACTCATCATACCTTCCTCTTGGGGTTCCCAACGGGCTGGTTATCCACCACTCACAAGGACAGTTTGCTCCCACATCAACTTGGAGTAGCAGCTAATTTTCTGGCGCCGTTGCCGGGGAGGAAGAGAAGACTTCTGCGAGGGGAGTTTTTCGCACACACATCCTTTACTTTGTTATTGTTTTGCTTTACTTTATTTATTTTACCCGCATTGCTTTATATCAAAAACCCCAAAAAATTAGAATCCTTGGTAGTTGTTATTTATTTACTTTAGTTTATCATGCTGATCCCTAAGTACGTTCTGGAGGACCTCTCAGTAGGTAGTGGTTCGATTGTTGGAAAAAGTAACATTGAGGAGTTCTTTAATCACATTAGTATGCATGAGGAAGTTGAGGAAAAGTCTTGGGTTGAGCTTGCTCCTAGTATTGAAGTTGCTTCTGTTTATTTAATTGACATGTTGGAAACTAGGTTTGCTAGTCTTAATCCTTTTATTCAATATATGTTCCTTAAGCTTCATGAAATTGAGGATCCCAAAAAGAAAGCTTTTATCTTGGAAACTTTGTGCCTAGAATTTAAGGATGTCGTTATTGAAGCTAGAAAGGTTCTTAAATGTTTTAATAAACTCGGTTCGCCTATAAAGGTTATTGATACTAATGATGAGGGAACCAAGATACCTATACCTTGCAAGCTTTTGGGATTGAGTGAAGCTTTCGAAAATAATTTTGACTGGATTTGTCCTGAAAATCTTTTTGATGAGAATAGTGTACCAAAGCATGATCACAAAGGGTCTTCAAAAACTTATGTGGATGAAATACAATGCCTTATTGATAAGACCTCTGCAGTTGATCTTGATGCTTCATCACTTGATATTACTTGACTCGCAATTTTCTGCGCCTAGCTCAAAGGCGTTAAAGAAAAGCACTCTTGGGAGATAACCCAATGTTTTCTTTTCAGTACTTTTTCTTTTATTTGAGTCTTGGAAGTCATTACTACTGTAATGACCGCTCCTTATCTTGTTTATTTCGTTTTTGTGCCAAGAGAAGACTCTAATTTGAGTGAGGTAAAGATTTGGGGATGTTGCTGTCCTGAAACTGTTTTCGGTGCTGCACCGTAAAAATTCGTGAAAATTATCTGTTTATCTTTTGGACCTGCGATTTCTTGTGCATATGCCCCAGGTTATATACAAACATTTCTTAGTTTAACACTTTTTGATTTGAGCAACAGAAAATCCCTCAAAAATTCGACCTTTGTCAGCTGTTCAGTTTTGACAGATTTCTGCCAATATTTGTGTTTGCCACTTTATCACTTTCTTTTGAGTTCTTTTGATCACGGAACTTTTGGGGAGGTTGATACAGTAGTATCTACTATATATGTGGTGGTTTTGAGTTGAAACCTGAAGCAAATAGAGGATTGATTATATGTTATGCTTACACTAATGTTGCTAATAGAATTGTGTTTAGTTTTGTATGAAGGAAGTTTTCAAGTGTAGGGATTGGAGAATGATGAGATGAGTTGAAGAATGGACAAAAGCTCAAGCTTGGGGATGCCCATGCATAACCCCAAGAAATATCCAAGAAGTACAAGCGTCAAAGCTTGGGGATGCCCCCGAGGCACCCCTTCTTCATCGGCAAAAATCAGGTTACCATTCAAAACACTATATTTTTATTGCTTCATGCACTATGTGTTTTTCTTGGAGCGTCAGTTGTTTTAGTTTTCTTAGTTGGTTTAGTTTGTTCGTTTGCTGCAATAAATGGTTGGACCCCAACAAATTTCTTTTGGAGAAGTTGCCTTGCTTTTCATTTGCCAAGAACACTCAGTTTTCACTCTTATCGGTTATCATGTGTTCTTCTTTTTCTGCTACTGCTTTTGGTTTTCGTTTTCGCCTTGATTTGCGTTTAGATCTTGTCATATCTTTTCATCAAGGTGTATTTTTGCCTCTGATCTTTATTGGTTTTCATCAAAAGAGGTGTTTATAAATTTTTTAATGGTGTTGGAAAAGAGAAAAAGCTTTGTGCAAAATAGTGGTACAAGAAGGAGCTTGTGTAGACTGCGGCTTAGGCTTTTTCATGTCATGCTTGATGTCTTTTTGATAGTATGCTTAGTGGTTTTGCTGTAGCATGACTTGTCTCAAATAACTGAGATTGCTTAATAAGCCTTAAAAAAATCATGCGTTGTTTTTATTGTATGGAAGAATTATTTTGGTTTTCTCCTTGATGCTTTATTTGGGTTGACTTGGCGCATGCTCACACATGTTAGACTCTTACAAAGTCGCCAATAGCCTTCATGATCATTTAGTTTTTGACTTTTGATGCCATCTTATGCTTCTTTTAATGTCGCTTTGTCGCTTTGCATGATTATGGCCATTATTGCTCTCTTAGTTGGTCGCTCCCAGTCTTTTGCTAGCCCTCGCCTTGTACTGAGTATGAGCTCTACTCGTGCATCCAACTCCTAAAAGCCAAAGTTTTCCAAAGTGTCCACCATACATACCTACTAGCAATTTGCTATTCCAAGTAAATTTGACTTACTTTTATTTTCTCTTCAAATTAAACTCTTACCAGTGTTATGCAAAATTCGGTCAGTAAAGCTCTCACGAACCGGAAGGCACACTTTACTTTTTCCTGTTCTTAAAAATTTGACATTGTGGTCTCTTATGTTGAGTTGTTATGCTTGCTAGTTGTAAGTTGGATTCTAGCCAATCCATGCTGTCATGGGGCAAGCTTTCAACATTGCACTTCTTATTTGAGTTGATATCGTGAACTTTTGTTTATGGATGCCCACGGTGTGAAATGAATTGGGAATCTTGTGGGGATCATCGAGTTTGTATATGTGTTAGGGAAACGCCGGGCCGCCAATCTAAGCCATGCATAATTCATGGTGGAAATTTGCAGCATACCCATGGTGAACATTCGACGACGCATCTCACAATAAAAAGCTAAACAAAAGGCAAATAAAAGAGATGTCGAGGTGTTCATTGTCTGCTTGTCCTGTCATTTTGGTGTGGGCTTGTTCCATGTCATCGGGCACGGAGGTACCCCGTTGGCGGTTCTCAATGATATGCATATACTTACAATGACAAGAGCCTTGCTTGGGACTCTAAGTAAAGTAGCATGAGGTTTGGGTACTCGTATTCACGGGGCACGAGGTTTTCAACTTATGATTTGTCAAGCATATGCATCATAATTTTTCTCGCATTAACTTTAACCATTCAAGATGCTTATGATGGGGGCAATGAGAGCTCAAAGCCGGTAAGTACCATAATTTTTGAAGGTTATAAAACTTGCAATCACTGCTTCCCTCTGCGAAGGGCCTTTCTTTTACTTTTATGTTGAGTCACCACCTTCTTTCTTTATGCACCATTCAGAGAGCATATTTGTCATTCTTAGTGTGATATGCACTGTCCCAAAGTTCATTGATTGATTCATATTGTTGGTTTCACTTGTTCTTAAATTATTTGTATATAGTCGCCCTTTTAAACTTGAAGGTGTCCTATGCATTTATGTTTTGCTCTCTTTGAAGGACAAGCTGAAAACCATTTGTATGTTTTTCCTTATGATTTGAACACACGTTTGACTTTCATTGTTTCATTTTCATAATCTTTTGTTTGTGTTCATTTGCATGTTTACAACATGGTTGCTAAGTTCTTATTGTCATGATTATATCTTCATGCCCATGTTTTAAGTTCTTATGATCCCAGCTCACCAATACTTACATATATGATCAAGATTGTGTAGGTGCATGTCACCTCAAAAATTATTCTTTTGTTATCACTTACCTACTCGAGGACGAGCAGGAGTTAAGCTTGGGGATGCTTGATACGTCTCAAACGTATCTATAATTTTTGATGCTCCATGCTTGTTTTTACACCATTTGCCTATTGTTTCGTTACACTTAGTGGCACTTTTATGCATTTTCCGGAACTAACCTATTAACGAGTTGCCACAGTGCCAGTTCCCTGTTTTCTACTGTTTTTGTGTTCAGAGTGATACACAGGAAATATTCTCGGAATTGGACAAAACCACATCCTGAAGTCTTATTTTACCCGGAAGCTTCCAGAGATCCGAAGGAGAGTAGGAGGGGGGCCACCAGGGCCCCACATGCAGGGGCGCCGCGGCCAGCCCCCTGGCCGCACGGGCCCCGCGTGAGGGAACCTGGCTCCCTCTCTGACATCGCCCCTTCGCCTATAAAGACCCCCCACGGAAAAAACCTAAGGACCCGATCAATTTTCCAGAACACATCGCGATCCGTCGCCGCCGTCGACCCGAAGATCGGGAGGGTCCAGAAGCTCTTCCCGGCACCCTGTCGGAGAGGGGAATCGCCACCGGAGGTCTTCTTCATCGCCATGCTTGCCTCCGGAGCGATGAGTGAGTAGTCTACCTTGGACTATGGGTCCATAGCAGTAGCTAGATGGTTGTCTCCTCCACCATGTGCTTCATATTTAGATCTCATGAGCTGCCCTACATGATTGAGATCACCGTTATGTAATTCTACATGTTTGGTTTGTTGGAATCCGATGAATATTGGTGTTTATGATTAAGTTGCTGTACTGAATTATATCTTTTGTTATCTCTATGTTGTTTATGATCTTGCATGCTCTCCGTTGTTAGTAGCTATCTTGGCCGAGTAGTTGCTAGTGACTCCAAGAGGGGGTATTTATGCTCGATAGTGGGTTCATGCCTCTATTTCACCTGGGGGAATGACAGAAACCTCTAAGGTGGTAGATGTGCTGTTGCTACTAGGGAGAAAACAACATTCATATGCTCAAGGGCATATGCTTTGTTTACATTACACACTTTGCTTAATGCAATTATCTGTTGTTCGCAACTTAATACTTCTAGGGTGTTCGAATTGATATCCCCGGGATTGGAGTATTAGTCATAGATGCAGTTGGATGGCGGTCTATGTATTTTGTTGTAATGCCCAGAGTAAATCTCATAGTGATCTTCTTGACATATCACGTTATCTTTATTCTATCAATTGCCCAACTGTAATTTGTTTACCCAGCATGTGTTATTTATCTTATGGAGAGACACCACTAGTGAACTGTGGATCCCGGTCCTATTTCCATCATATTGCTATCACCTGTTTACTTTACTCGCATTGTTTACTTTACTCGCATACTATATTGTTTTCCACTCGATACGCTCATAATCTTTGTTTCAAGCAAACTGGTGAGATTGACAACCTCATCGCAAGTTGGGAACAAAGTATTTGTTTGTGTGTGTGCAGGTTCCGCATCACCTTCAGTCGTCATTGTCTCTCCTCTCCTGATCGATATTAAACCTTGGTTTCTTAACTGAGGGAAGACTAGCCGCTACACTCATCATACCTTCCTCTCGGGGTTCCCAACGGGCTGGTTATCCACCACGCACAAGGATAGTTTGCTCCCACATCAACTTGGAGTAGCAATTACCATAAGAGTTACCATAACCATTACCATTGGTAGAAGGATACGGCCTATAATTGTTACTAGCAAAATTGTTCCTATAAGCATTGTTGTTAAAATTATTGTTTCTAATGAAATTCACATCAACATGCTCTTCTTGAGCAACCAGAGAGGCCAAAGGAACATTATTAGGATCAACATGAGTCCTATCATTAGCAAGCATAGCCATAATGGTATCAATTTTATCATTCAAGGAAGAGGTTTCCTCAACAGAATTTACCTTCTTACCTTGTGGAGCTCTCTCGGTGTGCCATTCGGAATAATTTACCATCATGTTGTCGAGTAGCTTTGATGCGGCGCCCAAGGTAAGGGACATAAAAGTGCCTCCAGCAGCTGAATCAAGTAGGTTCCTTGAAGAAAAATTCAGTCCTGCATAAAAAGTTTGGATAATCATCCAAGTAGTCAGTCCATGAGTGGGGCAATTCTTTATCATAGATTTCATTCTTTCCCAAGCTTGAGCAACATGTTCATTATCAAACTGAGTAAACTTCATAATATTGCTATGCAAAGCTATAATCTTAGCAGGAGGATAGTATCTACCAATAAAAGCATCCTTACACTTAGCCCATGAATCAATACTATTCTTAGTCAAAGACAGCAACCAATCTTTAGCTTTTTCTCTCAAAGAAAAAGGAAACAACTTGAGCTTAATAATATCACTATCAACATCCTTATATTTCTGCATCTAACATAGCTCAACAAAATTGTTGAGATGAGCTGCAGCATCTTCAGTACTAGCACCAGAAAATTGCTCTTTCATAACAAGGTTCAACAAAGCAGGCTTAATCTCATAAAAGTTTGCAGCAGTAGCAGGTGGTGCAATAGGAGTGCAGATAAAATCACTATTGTATGTGCTAGTAAAGTCACACAACTTGGTGTTTTCAGGATTGGCAATTTCAGCAAAACAAAAGTAAACAAGTAAAAACAACTACCAAGGATTCTAATTTTTTTTGGGTTTTTGATATAAAGCAATGCAAGTAAAATAAATAAAGTAAAGCAAAACAATAAAACAAAGTAAAGGATGTGCGTGCGAAAACTCCCATCGCAGAAGTCTTCTACTTCCTCCCCGGCAACGGCGCCAGAAAATAAGCTGCTGCGTGTGGCTAACGTGGGAGCAGACTGTCCTTGTGCGTGGTGGATAACCAGCCCGTTGGGAACCCCAAGAGGAAGGTATGATGAGTATAGCAGCTAGTTTTCCCTCAGTTAAGAAATCAAGGTATGTCGATCTTGGAGAGGAGAGACAAACGACTGAAGGTGATGCTTGCTAGCTTGCGACAGCTTCGGACAATTTATATATGGCGCCTCGTCCAAGCTTTGCTTGCTAACTACAACGCGGAACCTGCACACAACACAACCAAGTACTTTGTTCCCAACTTGCGATGAGGTTGTCAATCTCACCGGTTTGCTTGAAACAAAGGTTATGAGCGTATCGAGTGGAAAACAATATAGTATGCGAGTAAAGTAAACAGTGCGAATAAAGTAAACAGGTGATAGCAATATGACGGAAATAGGACCGGGGTCCACAGTTCACTAGTGGTGTCTCTCCATAAGATAAATAACACATGCTGGGTAAACAAATTACAGTTGGGCAATTGATAGAATAAAGATAATGTGATATGTCAAGAAGATCACTATGAGATTTACTCGAGGCATTACAACAAAATACATAGACCGCCATCCAACTGCATCTATGACTAATAATCCACTTGTGGTGAATCAATCCGAGAACTCCACAAGTATTAAGTTGCGAACAACAGATAATTGCATTAAGCAAAGTGTGTAATGTAAACAAAGCATATGCCCTTGAGCATATGAATGTTGTTTTCTCCCTAGTAGCAACATCACATCTACAACCTTAGAGGTTTCTGTCACTCCCCTAGATTAAATAGAGGCATGAACCCACTATCGAGCATAAATACCCCCTCTTGGAGTCACTAGCAACTACTCGGCCAAGATAGCTACTAACAACGGAGAGCATGCAAGATCATAAGCATCATAGAGATAACAAAAGATAATATTCCGTACAGCAACTTAATCATAAACACCAATATTCATCGGATCCCAACAAACCAAACATGTAGAATTACATAACGGTGATCTCAATCATGTAGGGCAGCTCATGAGATCTAAACATGAAGCACATGGTGGAGGAGACAAACATCTAGCTACTGCTATGGACACATAGTCCAAGGTAGACTACTCACTCATCGCTCCGGAGGCAAGCATGGCGATGAAGAAGACCTCCGGTGGTGATTCCCCTCTCCGGCAGGGTGCCGGGAAGAGCTTCTGGACCCTCCCGATCTTTGGGTCGACGGCGGCGGCGGATCGCGATATGTTCTGGAAAATTGATCGGGTACTTAGGTTTTTTCCGTCGGAGGGTCTTTATAGGCGAAGGGGCGATGTCAGAGGAGGAGCCAGGCGCCCTCACGCGGGGCCCGCATGGCCAGGGGCCTGGCCGCGCCACCCCTGCGTGTGGGGCCCTGGTGGCCCCCCTCCTACTCTTCTTCGGATCTCTGGAAGCTTCCGGGTAAAATAAGACTTCAGGAACTTGTTTCGTCCAATTCCGATAATATTTCCTGTGTATCACTTCTGAAACACAAAAATAGCAGAAAACAGGAAACTGGCACTGTGGCACTGTGGCTGAATGACTGAGAGCAAGGAACCTGCCTCATGACGATCATTGTTGCTTGTGTGATCAGGAATTTGAAACAACAGCGCACCTGGCACTAACCTGCTCCTTTGCGACCCAAGTTAGGGATTTTTTCAGAGACCAAAGCCCGAGGGCTGTTATGATGGCTGCACGCTCTACGACTATTGCAGCATGGTGGAAGAAACTGAGAAGAGGGAAGAAAGACGACCGGTGGAAAAGTGACATTTCCCTGTCAGTTTACATCATCTGGCATGTTTGGAAAGAGCGAGGGCGACGCATCTTTCAGCAGACTTCCTTGTCTCCATTGGGAGTAGCGGGGCTGATCAAGGCTGACTTAGAGTTACTAACGCTGGCAAGAGGCAGCCCTTGATCCTGTAAATAGTGTAATTACAGTGTTCCAGTGGTTACGTTTCTTTTTTTGGTCTGCCTTAGGGCAAGTGTAACTCTACGTGTAAAAGTTGGGTTTTCCCCTGCTATAATGCAACATCTCTCTACTTTTGTTGTCGATTCCATTAAACCAATTTTTTAACATATTTAGGACATTGGTTGGTGGAGAAAAGATTTGATACCGTACACATTATGTGTCATTAAAGATGAAAAAAATAAGAGACAAAAATGCTCAATGATCTCCTTTGTGTCATAAACACAACTACTACTACACCCAACCATTTTCTCTTAGCGTTGTTGTCTTCAATCCGTAGAACTTTTCTATCGAGGAACCACGTAATCTTTATCTTAATTAATATTTCTAATTTCCAGAAATATATATAATGTAATCTTGTATGTACATTAATGAGGTTGATATACAAAGATTCCACCAAAAAGGTCCCCAAGGAAGTGTGCTTCTAAATAAACCTGTCTGGCTCATCCGATAAATGTACCATTATTAGGCGTTGACATAAGTTCTACCACCAAGTCCTCTTGTTACCGGTTAAAGAACTGTGTAACCAATGTTTAGTGGTCCACCAGTGATTTATAAAGTTTGCACAAAGTATGTTTGAAAATATTACTAAAATGATTTATAAGGATTATTTTTAAAAACCTATTCCCATCTTGAATTATGCGAAATAGGCCTTTTGGCCAAAATTTATAAAGTTAGATGAAGGTGTGTTTTATCTTGAAAACTTGTTCCTTACTGATTTAAATAGTTGTTTTGAATTTTAGAAAACTTTAGAAACTGGTTTGATCTCATTTGGAGCTAAATTGCAAAAGGTATGAATTAAATAGCAAAAAAAGGAAAAAAAGGAGAAACAGAAAAAAGTAAAGAAAGGCCGTGGGACCGAATCCGGTCTAGTCCCAGATCCGGCCCATGGCCCACCGGGGTGATTTTCCCCTCTCTCTTCTCTCTCGCTGACAGCTCGGTCCCACATGTCGGTCCTCTTCCTCCTCCGGCCGGGAGTCCCGGATGAACACGGGTTTCTCCCTAGCCACTCGATCTCCGAATTCCGCGTTGAAACCTAATTCCCACTCCAAGCCACGCCCGCCTATTAAACCCCCTCGACGTCCTCTCCTTTTCCCCTCTTTCAATTTCTTCAAAGAGCCGCCAGGCTGCGTGGTTTTGCTCGTCGGAGTCTGCCGCACCGCCGCCGTAAATCCGTCGATTCCAACTTAACTTTAGTCCCGGTTATACGGTGAGCGGTCCGCATGTGCACCCCCCCTTTAGTCCTGGTTTGTGTCTCAAACCGGGACTAAAGGATTCTGCCTATATATATGGTCGCACCCCTCTCCCCTCTCCCTTGTTTTTCTCTTGAATGGAGGAGTGTGGGTTTGTGCTAGTTTTGTATTTTATTCCTACGCACTAGAGGTGTTTGTTGAAATGTGTGTTAGAGCGATGCCACTTAAATTCACCGAACACAACTACGATATGAGGTGCCCAAGCCACGCTTAAGCCTCTTCCTCTTTATTTCCACTTGTTCTAAAAGGTTAGCAACTATATTTTCTTGTTTAGACCGTATGGTACTAATTTTAGGATCGTGATTGCGTTTGATATACTGTTGTATGACACAGATGAGCCATCCATGGATGTACGGTGATCGACGCACAACCGCTTACAGAGAAGGCGTGCATTCTTTTCGAGATGCAGCCGAGGTGAACAAGCATGGTGGTGACTTTATGTTTTGTCCATGTGTTGAATGTCGGAATGAGAAGGATCACACTTCCTCAAGAGTCATTCAGAGCCGCCTGCTTCGGTCCGGTTTTATGTCTGGCTATAATGTTTGGACCAAGCACGGAGAAAGAGGGGTTATGATGGAAGACGACGATGAAGAAGAGAACGATGATGACAACTACCGATCTATGTTCCCTGAGTATGCTGATACTGCAATGGAAGACAATGAAGAAGAAGGTCAGGGTGAAGAGCGGGCACCAGATGAGCCCGCTGATGATCTTGGCCGGGTCATTTCTGATGCACGGCAAGGCTGCGACACAGAAAAGGAGAGGTTGCAGTTCGGTCAGATATTACAGGACCACAACAAATTGTTGTACCCAACTTGTGAAGATGGCCAGAAGAAGCTGGATAGCACACTGGAATTGCTGAAGTGGAAGGCAGAGACCGGTGTGACTGACTCGTCATTTGAAAATTTGTTGGTACTGATGAAGAAGATGCTTCCAAGAAAGAACGAATTGCCCGCCAGCACGTACGAAGCAAAGAAGCTTGTCTGCCCTCTAGGACAGTGACAAGATCTCTTGGAACCTCACTTCAAATGGAGAATACTCAGCTAGTTCTGCCTATTTCATGCAATTCTATGGCAGGATCAGAGAACCTCACCATGACCAGGTCTGGAGAGTTCGTGCTGAAGGAAATGTAAAATTCTTCATGTGGCTGCTTCTTCAGAATAGAATTGGACAGCTGAATGACTGAGAGCAAGGAACCTGCCTCATGACGATCATTGTTGCTTGTGTGATCAGGAATTTGAAACAACAGCGCACCTGGCACTAACCTGCTCCTTTGCGACCCAAGTTAGGGATTTTTTCAGAGACCAAAGCCCGAGGGCTGTTATGATGGCTGCACGCTCTACGACTATTGCAGCATGGTGGAAGAAACTGAGAAGAGGGAAGAAAGACGACCGGTGGAAAAGTGACATTTCCCTGTCAGTTTACATCATCTGGCATGTTTGGAAAGAGCGAGGGCGACACATCTTTCAGCAGACTTCCTTGTCTCCGTTGGGAGTAGCGGGCCTGATCAAGGCTGACTTAGAGTTACTAACGCTGGCAAGAGGCAGCCCTTGATCATGTAAATAGTGTAATTACGATGTTCTAGTGGTTACGTTTCTTTCTTTGGTCTGCCTTAGGGCAAGTGTAACTCTACGTGTAAAAGTTGGGTTTTCCCCCTGGTATAATGCAACATCTCTCTACTTTTGTTGTCGATTCCATTAAGCCAATTTTGAAACATATTTAGGACATTGGTTGGTGGAGAAAAGATTTGATACCGTACACATTATGTGTCATTAAAGATGAAAAAATAAGAGACAAAAATGCTCAATGATCTCCTTTGTGTCATAAACACAACTACTACTACACCCAACCATTTTCTCTTAGCGTTGTTGTCTTCAATCCGTAGAACTTTTCTATCGAGGAACCACGTAATCTTTATCTTAATTAATATTTCTAATTTCCATAAATATGTATAATGTAATCTTGTATGTACATTAATGAGGTTGATATACAAAGATTCCACCAAAAAGGTCCCCAAGGAAGTGTGCTTCTAAATAAACCTGCCTGGCTCATCCGATAAATGTACCATTATTAGGCGTTGACATAAGTTCTACCACCAAGTCCTCTTGTTACTGGTTAAAGAACTGTGTAACCAATGTTTAGTGGTCCACCAGTGATTTATAAAGTTTGCACAAAGTATGTTTGAAAATATTTCCAAAATGATTTATAAGGATTATTTTTAAAAACCTATTCCCATCTTGGATTATGCGAAATAGGCCTTTTGGCCAAAATTTATAAAGTTAGATGAAGGTGTGTTTTATCTTGAAAACTTGTTCCTTACTGATTTAAATAGTTGTTTTGAATTTTAGAAAACTTTAGAAACTGGTTTGATCTCATTTGGAGCTAAATTGCAAAAGGTATGAATTAAATAGCAAAAAAAGGAAAAAAAGGAGAAACAGAAAAAAAGTAAAGAAAGGCCGCGGGACCGAATTCGGTCTAGTCCTAGATCCGACCCATGGCCCACCGGGGTGATTTTCCCCTTTCTCTTCTCTCCCACTGACTGCCCGGTCCCACATGTCGGTCCTCTTCCTCCTCTGGCCGGGAGTCCCGGATGAACACGGGTTTCTCCCTAGCCACTCGATCTCCGAATTCCGCGTTGAACCCTAATTCCCATGCCAAGCCATGCCCGCCTATTAAACCCCCTCGACATCCTCTCCTTTTCCCCTCTTTCAATTTCTTCAAAGAGCCGCCAGGCTGTGTGGTTTTGCTCGTTGGAGTCTGCCGCACCGCCGCCGTAAATTCGTCGATTCCGACTTAACTTTAGTCCCGGTTATACGGTGAGCGGTCCGCATGTGCACCCCCCTTTAGTCCCGGTTTGTGTCTTAAACCGGGACTAAAGGATTCTGCCTATATATATGGTCGCACCCCTCTCCCCTCTCCCTTGTTTTTTTCTTGGATAGAGGAGTGTGGGTTTGTGCTAGTTTTGTATTTTATTCCTATGCACTAGAGGTGTTTGTTGAAATGTGTGTTAGAGCGATGCCACTTAAATTCACCGAACACAACTACGATATGAGGTGCCCGAGCCACGCTTAAGCCTCTTCCTCTTTATTTCCACTTGTTCTAAAAGGTTAGCAAGTATATTTTCTTGTTTAGACCGTACGGTACTAATTTTAGGATCGTGATTGCGTTTGATATACTGTTGTATGACACAGATGAGCCATCCATGGATGTACGGTGATCGACGCACAACCGCTTACAGAGAAGGCGTGCATTCTTTTCGAGATGCGGCCGAGGCGAACAAGCATGGTGGTGACTTTATGTTTTGTCCATGTGTTGAATGTCGGAATGAGAAGGATCACACTTCCTCAAGAGTCATTCAGAGCCACCTGCTTCGGTCCGGTTTTATGTCTGGCTATAATGTTTGGACCAAGCACGGAGAAAGAGGGGTTATGATGGAAGACGACGATGAAGAAGAGAACAATGATGACAACTACCGATCTATGTTCCCTGAGTATGCTGATACCGCAATGGAAGACAATGAAGAAGAAGGTCAGGGTGAAGAACGGGCACCAGATGAGCTCGCTGATGATCTTGGCCGGGTCATTTCTGATGCACGGCAAGGCTGCGACACAGAAAAGGAGAGGTTGCAGTTCGGTCAGATGTTACAGGACCACAACAAATTGTTGTACCCAACTTGTGAAGATGGCCAGAAGAAGCTGGATAGCACACTGGAATTGCTGAAGTGGAAGGCAGAGACTGGTGTGACTGACTCGTCATTTGAAAATTTGCTGGTACTGATGAAGAAGATGCTTCCAAGAAAGAACGAATTGCCCGCCAGCACGTACGAAGCAAAGAAGCTTGTCTGCCCTCTAGGACAGTGACAAGATCTCTTGGAACCTCACTTCAAATGGAGAATACTCAGCTAGTTCTGCCTATTTCGTGCAATTCTATGGCAGGATCAGAGAACCTCACCTTGACCAGGTCTGGAGAGTTCGTGCTGAAGGAAATGTAAAATTCTTCATGTGGCTGCTTCTTCAGGATAGGAATTGGACAGCTGAATGACTGAGAGCAAGGAACCTGCCTCATGACGATCATTGTTGCTTGTGTGATCAGGAATTTGAAACAACAGCGCAACTGGCACTAACCTGCTCCTTTGCGACCCTGATACGTCTCCAACGTATCTATAATTTTTGATGCTCCATGCTTGTTTTTACACCATTTGCCTACTGTTTCGTTACACTTCGTGGCACTTTTATGCATTTTTTGGAACTAACCTATTAACAAGTTGCCACAGTGCCAGTTCCCTGTTTTCTGCTGTTTTTGTGTTTCAGAAGTGATACACAGGAAATATTCTCGGAATTGGACGAAACAAGTTCCTGAAGTCTTATTTTCTCCGGAAGCTTCCAGAGATCCGAAGAGGAGACGGAGTGGGGCCACGAGGGGCCCTCACACCAGGGCGGCGCGGCCAGGCCCTAGGCCGCGCCCCCTATGTGTGAGACCCCCTCGGTCCACTCCTGACGATACCCCTTCGCCTATAAAGACCCCCCGACAAGAAAAACCTAAGTACCCGATCAATTTTCCAGAAGACATCGCGATACGCCGCCGCCGTCGACCCGAAGATCGGGAGGGTCCAGAAGCTCTTCTCGGCACCATGCCGGAGAGGGGATTCGCCACCGAAGGTCTTCTTCATCACCATGCTTGCCTCCGGAGCGATGAGTGAGTAGTCTACCTTGGACTATGGGTCCATAGCAGTAGCTAGATGGTTGTCTTCTCCACCATGTGCTTCATGTTTAGATCTCATGAGCTGCCCTACATGATTGAGATCACCGTTATGTAATTCTACATGTTTGGTTTGTTGGGATCCGATAAATATTGGTGTTATGATTGAGTTGCTATACTGAAATATATCTTTTGTTATCTCTGTGTTGTTTATGATCTTGCATGCTCTCCGTTGTTAGTAGCTATCTTGGCCGAGTAGTTGCTAGTGACTCCAAGAGGGGGTATTTATGCTCGATAGTGGGTTCATGCCTCTATTTAATCTGGGGAAGTGACAGAAACCTCTAAGGTTGTAGATGTGCTGTTGCTACTAGGGAGAAAACAACATTCATATGCTCAAGGGCACATGCTTTGTTTACATTACACACTTTGCTTAATGCAATTATCTGTTGTTCGCAACTTAATACTTGGGGAGTTCTCGGATTGATTCGCCATAAGTGGATTATTAGTCATAGATGCAGTTGGATGGCGGTCTATGTATTTTGTTGTAATGCCCAGAGTAAATCTCATAGTGATCTTCTTGACATATCACGTTTATCTTTATTCTATCAATTGCCCAACTGTAATTTGTTTACCCAACATGTGTTATTTATCTTATGGAGAGACACCACTTGTGAACTGTGGACCCTGGTCCTATTTCCATCATATTGCTATCACCTATTTACTTTACTCGCACTGTTTACTTTACTCGCATACTTTTACTGTTTTCCACTCGATACGCTCATAACCTTTGTTTCAAGCAAACCGGTGAGATTGACAACCTCATCACAAGTTGGGAACAAAGTACTTGGTTGTGTTGTGTGCAGGTTCCGCGTTGCAGCTAGTAAGCAAAGCTTGGACGAGACGCCATATATAAATTGTCCGAAGCTGTCGCAAACTAGTCCGCATCACCTTCAGTCGCATTGTCTGCTTTTTTCCTAAACGATAAACCTTGGTTTCTTAACTGAGGGAAAAACTTGCTGCTATATTCATCACACCTTCCTCTTGGGGTTCCCAATGGGCCGGTTATTTACTTCATCAACTTGGCACCATCAAGCAGTTTTTCTGGCGCCGTTGCCGGGGAAGAGTGGAAGACCTCTGCAAGGGGAGTTTTTCGCACGCACATCCTTTACTTTGTTATTGTTTTGCTTTACTTTATTTATTTTACCTGCATTGTTTTATATCAAAAACCCAAAAAAATTAGAATCCTTGGTAGTTGTTATTTCTTTACTTTTAGTTCATCATGTTGTTCCCTAAGTACGTTCTGGAGGACCTCTTAGTAGGTAGTGGTTCTATTATTGGAAAAAGTAACATTGAGGAGTTCTTTAATCACATTAGTATGCATGAGGAAGTTGAGGAAAAATCTTTGGTTGAGCTAGCTCCTAGTATTGAAGTTGCTTCTGCTTATTTGATTCACATGTTGGAAACTAGGTTTGCTAGTCTTAATCCTTTTACGCAATACATGTTCCTTAAGCTTCATGAAATTGAAGATCCTGAAAAGAAAGGTTTTATTTTGGAAGCTTTGCGCTTAGAATTTAAAGATGTCGTTATTGAAGCTAGAAAAGTTCTTAAACGTTTTAATAAACTCGGTTTACCTATAAAGGTTATTAGTACAAACGATGAAGGAGCCAAAATATCTATACCTAGCAAGCTCCTGGGATTGTGTGAAGCTTTCGAAAATAATTTTGACTGGATCTGTCCCCAAAATCTTTTTAGTGATTTGAGTGAACCAAAGCGTGATCACAAAGGGGCTTCTAAAACTTATGTGGATGAAATACAATGCCTTATTGACAAAACTTCTGCAGTTGATCTTAATGCCCCTTCTGATGTTACTTGATTCACAATTTTCTGCGCCTAGCTCAAAGGCGTTAAAGAAAAGCACTCTTGGGAGATAACCCAATGTTTTATTTTCAGTACTTTTTCTTTTATTTGAGTCTTGGAAGTCATTACTACTGTAATGACTGCTCCTTATCTTTTTTATTTCATTGTTGTGCCAAGAGAAGCCTCTAATTCGAGTGAGGTAAAGAATTGGGGATGTTGCTGTCCTGAAACTGTTTTCGGTGCTGCACCGTAAAAATCAGGTCACCTTTCAAAACACTATATTTTTATTGCTTCATGCACTATGTGTTTTTCTTGGAGCGTCAGTTGTTTTAGTTTTCTTAGTTAGCTTAGTTTTGTTTGCTGCAATAAATGGTTGGACCACAACAAATTTCCTTTGGAGGAGATGTACTCATTTTCATTTGCCAAGAACACTCAGTTTTTCACTCTTATCGTTCACCGAGTGTTCTTCTTTTTCCGCTACTGCTTTTGGTTTTTGTTTTCACCTTGATTTGCGTTCAGACCTTGTCATATCTTTTCATCAAGGTGTATTTTTTCCTCTGATCTTTATTGGTTTTCATCAAAAGAGGTGTCTTTAAAAATTTCAAATGGTGTTTGAAAAGAGAAAAAGTTTTATGCAAAATAGTGGTACAAGAAGGAGCTTGTGTAGACTGCGGCTTAGGCTTTTTCATGTCATGATTGATGTCTTTTTGATAGTATGCTTAGTGTTTTGCTGTAGCATGACTTGTCTCAAATAACTGAGATTGCTTAATGAGCCTTTGAAAAAAATCATGCGTTGTTTTTATTGTATGGAAGCATTATTTTAGTTTTCTCCTTGATGCTTTATTTGGGTTGAGTTGGCGCATGCTCACACATGTTAAACTCTTACAAAGTCGCCAATAGCCTCTATGATCATTTAGTTTTTGACTTTTGATGCCATCTTATGCTTCTTTTAATGTCGCTTTGTCGCTTTGCATGATTATGGCCATTATTGCTCTCTTAGTTGGTCGCTCCCAGTCTTTTGCTAGCCCTCGCCTTGTACTGAGTATGAGCTCTACTCGTGCATCCAACTCCTAAAAGCCAAAGTTTTCCAAAGTGTCCACCATACATACCTACTAGCAATTTGCTATTCTAAGTAAATTTGACTTGCTTTTATCTTCTCTTCAAATTAAACTCTTACCAGTGTTATGCGAAAATTGGTCAGTAAAGCTCTCACGAACCGGAAGGCACACTTTACTTTTTCCTTGTTCTTAAAATTTTGACATTGTGGTCTCTTATGTTGAGTTGTTATGCTTGCAAGTTGTAAGTTGGATTCTAGCCCATCCATGCTGTCATGGGGCAAGCTTTCAATATTGCACTTCTTATTTGAGTTGATATCGTGATCTTTTGTTTATGGATGCCCGCGGTGTGAAATGAGTTGGGAATCTTGTGGGGATCATGGAGTTTGTATATGTGTTAGAGAAACGCCTGGGCTGCCAATCTAAACCATGCATAATTCATGGCGGAAATTTGCAGGATACCCATGGTGGACATTCGACGACGCATCTCACAATAAAAAGCTAAACAAATGGTTAAAAAAAGAGATGTCGAGGTGTTCATTGTCTGCTTGTCCTGTCATTTTGATGTGGGCTTGTTCCATGTCATCGGGCACGGAGGTACCCCATTGGCAGTTCTCGATGATACATATATACTTACAATGACAAGAGCCTTGCTTGGGACTCTAAGTAAAGTAGCATGAGGTTTGGGTACTCGTATTCACGGGACACGAGGTTTTCAACTTATGATTTGTCAAGCATATGCATCATAATTGTTCTCGCATTAACTTTAACCATTCAAGATGCTTATGATGGGGGCAATGAGAGCTCAAAGCCGGTAAGTAACATAATTTTTGAAGATCTATAAAACTTGCAATCACTGCTTCCCTCTGTGAAGGGTCTTTCTTTTACTTTTCTGTTGAGTCACCACCTTCTTTCTTTATGCACCATAAGAGAGCAAAGTTGTCATTCTTAGTGTAATATGCATTGTCCCAAAGTTCATTGATTGATTCATATTGTTGGTTTCACTTGTTCTTAAATTATTTGTTTCTAGTCCCCCTCTTAAACTTGAAGGTGTCCTATGCATTTATGTTTTGCTCTCCATGAAGGACAAGCTGAAAACCACTTGTATGTTTTTCCTTATGATTTGAACACACATTTGACTTTCATTGTTTTATTTTCATGATCTTTTGTTTGTGTTCATTTGCATGTTTACAACATGGTTGCTAAGTTCTTATTGTCAAGATTATATCTTCATGCCCATGTTTTAAGTTCTTATGATCCCAGCTCACAAATGCTTACATATATGATCAAGATTGTGTAGGTGCATGTCACCTCAAAAATTATTCTTTTGTTATCACTTACCTACTCGAGGACGAGCAGGAGTTAAGCTTGGGGATGCTTGATACGTCTCCAACGTATCTATAATTTTTGATGCTCCATGCTTGTTTTTACACCATTTGCCTACTGTTTCGTTACACTTCGTGGCACTTTCATGCATTTTCTGGAACTAACCTATTAACAAGTTGCCACAGTGCCAGTTCCCTATTTTCTGCTGTTTTTGTGTTTCAGAAGTGATACACAGGAAATATTCTCGGAATTAGACGAAATGAGTTCCTGAAGTCTTATTTTTCCCGGAAGCTTCCAGAGATCCAAAGAGGAGACGGAGTAGGGCCACGAGGGGCCCTCACACCAGGGCGGTGCGGCCAGGCCCTGGGCCGCGCCCCCTATGTGTGAGACCCTCTCGGTCCACTCCTGACGATGCCCCTTCGCCTATAAAGGCCCCCGACGAGAAAAACCTAAGTACCCAATCAATTTTCCAGAACACATCACGATACGCCGCCGTCGTCGACCCGAAGATCGGGAGGGTCCAGAAGCTCTTCCCGGCACCCTGCCGGAGAGGGGAATCGCCACCAGAGGTCTTCATCATCGCCATGCTTGCCTCTGGAGCGATGAGTGAGTAGTCTACCTTGGACTATGGGTCCATAACAGTAGCTAGATGGTTGTCTTCTCCACCATGTGCTTTATGTTTAGATCTCATGATCTGCCCTACATGATTGAGATCACCGTTATGTAATTCTACATGTTTGGTTTGTTGGGATCCGATGAATATTGGTGTTATGATTGAGTTGCTATACTGAAATATATCTTTTGTTATCTCTATGTTGTTTATGATCTTGCATGCTCTCCGTTGTTAGTAGCTATCTTGGCCGAGTAGTTGCTAATGACTCCAAGAGGGGGTATTTATACTCGATAGTGGGTTCATGCCTCTATTTAATCTGGGGGAGTGACAGAAACCTCTAAGGTTGTAGATGTGCTGTTGCTACTAGAGAGAAAACAACATTCATATGCTCAAGGGCATATGCTTTGTTTACATTACACACTTTGCTTAATGCAATTATCTGTTGTTCGCAACTTAATACTTGTGGAGTTCTCGGATTGATTCGCCACAAGTGGATTATTAGTCATGGATGTAGTTGGATGTCGGTCTATGTATTTTGTTGTAATGCCCAGAGTAAATTTCATAGTGATCTTTTTGACATATCACGTTTATCTTTATTCTATCAATTGCCCAACTGTAATTTATTTACCCAGCATGTGTTATTTATCTTATGGAGAGACACCACTAGTGAACTATGGACCCCGGTCCTATTTCCATCATATTGCTATCACCTGTTTACTTTACTCGCACTGTTTACTTTACTCGCCTACTTTTACTGTTTTCCACTCGATACGCTCATAACCTTTGTTTCAAGCAAACCGGTGAGATTGACAACCTCATCGCAAGTTGGGAACAAAGTACGTGGTTGTGTTGTGTGCAGGTTACGCGTTGCAGCTAGCAAGCAAAGCTTGGATGAGGCGCCATATATAAATTGTCCGAAGCTGTCGCAAACTAGTCCGCATCACCTTCAGTCGCATTGTCTGCTTTTCTCCTGAACGATAAACCTTGGTTTCTTAACTGAGGGAAAAACTTGTTGCTATATTCATCACACCTTCCTCTTGGGGTTCCCAACGGGCCGGTTATTTACTTCATCAACTTGGCACCATCAGACCCAAGTTAGGGATTTTTTCAGAGACCAAAGCCCGAGGGCTATTATGATGGCTGCACGCTCTATGACTATTGCAGCATGGTGGAAGAAACTGAGAAGAGGGAAGAAAGACGACCGGTGGAAAAGTGACATTTCCCTGTCAGTTTACATCATCTGGCATGTTTGGAAAGAGCGAGGGCGACACATCTTTCAGCAGACTTCCTTGTCTCCGTTGGGAGTAGCGGGGCTGATCAAGGCTGACTTAGAGTTACTAACGCTGGCAAGAGGCAGCCCTTGATCCTGTAAATAGTGTAATTACGGTGTTCTAGTGGTTACGTTTCTTTCTTTGGTCTGCCTTAGGGCAAGTGTAACTCTACGTGTAAAAGTTGGGTTTTCCCCCTGCTACAATGCAACATCTCTCTACTTTTGTTGTCGATTCCATTAAACCAATTTTGAAACATATTTAGGACATTGGTTGGTGGAGAAAAGATTTGATACCGTACACATTATGTGTCATTAAAGATGAAAAAAATAAGAGACAAAAATGCTCAATGATCTCCTTTGTGTCATAAACACAACTACTACTACACCCAACCATTTTCTCTTAGTGTTGTTGTCTTCAATCCGTAGAACTTTTCTATCGAGGAACCACGTAATATTTATCTTAATTAATATTTCTAATTTCTATAAATATGTATAATGTAATCTTGTATGTACATTAATGAGGTTGATATACAAAGATTCCACCAAAAAGGTCCCCAAGGAAGTGTGCTTCTAAATAAACCTGTCTGGCTCATCCGATAAATGTACCATTATTAGGCGTTGACATAAGTTCTACCACCAAGTCCTCTTGTTACCGGTTAAAGAACTGTGTAACCAATGTTTAGTGGTCTACGATGAAACATTAGTGATGTAAACATCTTCCCGTTACACAATGTTATATAATGATGGGTACGGCTGAGCAAGGGACGTAAATGTTTTCAAAAATATGATTTTCAAACCTTCTCCAATTCAGAAAACACCTACGTTAAAAATTCCTCTTTAACCCGCAAAAGGCCCTTCCGAAATGGAGAATATGTAGGCTTTGCGTGGACTTGTGACAAAATATTATCCTTTATTTAGGACGGCAAAATCTTATTCCGAAGTTACTTATTATGTTAGCTTTTTCCCAGGCCCTTTTCTATAAGTAGTTTAAACAACCAGTTGCTATGTATACACTTGTTGTTGAGACCAAACACCTACATACCAACTACCAAGGCCTCCCTGATCATTAAATCATAATATTTTATTTTATTTTGTTAACTGATACTTAGGTGAACATGATTTGTAGAAAGACGCTTTCTTACATGTTTAGGTATTTCAACAAAAAATTAAGACTACGCTACGCCCGCCTCCTAACCCTAAACTGCTCCCATGCGGGCGCCGCCGCGCCTGCGCCGGGGCGCCGCCGCCCTCCCTGCTCAAGGCCGCCCCCGCCTCCCCCTCCCCTCCACCGCCGCCGGCGAAGACGCCTAGGCAAAGCCTGGGCGGCCGGCGGCGGTGGTCTCCTTCTCAATCCACGGTGGTTCATGGAGGCGGCGGAGCTTCGTTGGATCGCCGGCGGTGGGGGCTTGAGATCTGCTAGGGATCTAGGAGATGCCGTCAGGATGGTGGAGGTGGTGTCGCATCGGAATAAGGGTGCTGGAGCTCGGTCCCCATCTCGGCAAGGCCACTTGTGGCAGCGCCGGCGAGCGGCCAGCTTGGTATCCTCTCAGATCTGCGGATTTGGAGAGGTTGGTCTCTCCGGGCACGGTCGTCTTTC
Source organism: Dactylis glomerata (assembly GCA_007115705.1). Taxonomy (NCBI): domain Eukaryota; kingdom Viridiplantae; phylum Streptophyta; class Magnoliopsida; order Poales; family Poaceae; genus Dactylis; species Dactylis glomerata. Next base: position 823,160 of record QXEO01000143.1, read on the forward strand.
GACTCTACCGTGGAGCTTCGGGAGTCTGTTTGGGAGTCGGAGGGCTGCTGATGCTATTGTCTTCCCCTCGGCCAGCCATGGTGGCGAGGGAGTGGAAGAAGATGGCGCCACTGTCTTTCTCGTTAGGGTTTTTCAGGGTCTTTTTTTGAGGTGCGACTGTTGCGACGTGAAGCTTCTTCTGGCCGGCCATGGTGGTGAGGGGAGGATGCGGCTCGACGTGACGTTGGTGGTTGGGACCTACTGCTCAGGGATCTGGGATTGGAGGCACTGGATTGTCTTCCACATTTCCTGCCTGCCTGATGTTCTGGAAATGGATCATAGCTCTCACCCCACGGGGTGGGCACTCTTGCGGTGTTCAAAGCCCATTGTGGCGATAGTGGCGGCGGTGATTCGATGGTGCCTGAAGATGTGCTGCTTCTGGGTCTGGTACCTGCTTTTGGGTGGTGACGATGAGGACGATGGGCTTGATGGTGCTTTGGAAGTATGGTGTGAGGTCATTCTTGCAAAAGTTTGGGATCATATTGTATTTTCTTTTTTTGTGGAGTCGTTTGTAATCGGTTTCGCCATTGATTGAAATGCCATCAGTTGTTATCTAAAAAAAAGGTATTTCAACAAATGATAAAAATTAAATTGGTCATAATGGAGTTTAATAGGAATAAGTCGGTTTACATATGAAAGCAACTTGCCCTCTCAGCATCCAAAATTCCCTTTAAAGTGGTTTTTTACCTTGTGCCAATCTGAAACTTCCCTTAAGGCACTACTAAGTGAAGGTGCACGAGACTTGGCGACATCAAAGTTGTGGATACCATGGCGAGGATGACACGTCCAAAGAGGACATTCTTTGGTGACAAGGGAACCCACGACCGTCAATACTTCTTGTAATGCTTTAGTAGAAGATATACCATGATTTATTTTTGCTTATATTCCTAATGCATGTACTACAAGCTTTAAACTTGGTCGTCTGTCTTGCTCTGAGGGCACTTGCCGATTAAGGGTCGCTGCGTATGGGCCGTTTCGTTCTCTCTCGCTGGTTGTGGGCCGTTCAACACACGGTCGCTTCGTGTGTTCGAGCTGTTGCCCGCGCCGGCTACGTCAACGGCCGTATACTTTCTAAAAAAAATATCCACACCCGTACACCACGGCCTCGGTTTCTCCTCTACTCCGCCCCTGCATCTAGGGTTTCAGGCCGCCGTCAGTCCGCCGCCCAAGGCCTCGCCTGGTGCTTGCTCGTACGAGATGGCGATGATGGAAGGTGCGTTCATCGAGGGGAGACCGAGAGGGGTGGCGGCGCTGGAGGGGACATGGTAGACTCGCTAGGCTCGGTTCCCGCGTTTTGCTTCGGCATCTGGCTTGGCGTGAAGAGGACGGTGCCACGGTGGGCGGCGAGGGCGAGCGAAGTGCAGCTGCTGCATGCCCTCCCGGAGGAGTGCCGGAGGGCGCGGGGGGGGGGGGGGGGGGGGGGGGGGGAGAAGTGATATTATGTCGGGCCTGAGCGCCGGCGGGATGTTGAACTGGCCGTCGTGGTGTTGGTGACACGACGACGGCACCGACGCCGCGGAGATGGCCGACGCCCGAAGGCGGCCACGACCGCGGCCAGCACGCACGCGCACGCGACGCAGAGGAGGAGGGCGGACAGGAGGAGGTGCCTCCGCCATTGTTGGTGCGCGCTTTGCTGACATTCGCTCAGTGCCGCACTCTTCAGTTCAGCAGCTCGCCTGTGACGCCCCCCGTAAACTGCGTCATAGCCGACTGACAAAACTAATGTCGCAACCGGCGGCGAGCGCCTACGGCGTCCTGCAGCGGCAAGTCCAGGAGAACGAGCGCGTGTAAGATAGGCAGACAGCAAAGCAGAGGCGCCGCATCAGTCAATCAGCTTGATCCATTGGTGCGTAGCTGTCTTCATCTCTTGCTTTGGTAGAGCTGTACGCGAGACAGAGCGAAGTGATTTGGGGCAAACGAATAATTTGGGTAATCCGGTGGGTGACGGGTATTAGCCTCCCACTGCCCAAAATAAATTGGGTAATTTCATTTCTATCCATACCCTACCCAAAAATCTGGGTATGGATTTGGGTATGGGTGATGGGTAACAAACAGGTTTAGGCCTAGGTCGTATATCTGCGGTCTCCCATTTTATTTGGTCAGGTTCTGATCAGTTTTGGTTTGATTTTTTATTTCCTTAATTGTTTTTTTGCAAATTGTTTCACTGTGTAGTCATCCTCGCCTTATAGTGTGGTGTCCTCATACACAGAGTCGTCGGCTGTTCCGTTCATGGTGTGGGATGGCAGGCGGAGGAGGGATGCGGAGCTGGTGGGTGGCTGGGCACGGTCGAGGTCAGAGAGAAACGGAAGGTGCCGGTACACAAGCCACTCCAACGGCTCTGTATTACCACCAAACAAGACGATGCTGGAATCCATGCACCTGCAGAACTTTTTTGTGCTGAAACTTTCCATGCCAGGTTGCATCTTTTGCTCTGGTGGCCATCATTAGATATCCTAATATGTTGTTGACATGTGAAATTGATTTCATATTTTAGCTTCATTTGTATTCTGGTATGATACACTTTCGATCAAACCTAAAGATGGATTCGGTATGGTCCTGTTGGTGCTGAAACCTCAAACATATATTTTACTCATAAATTTCTATCTTTGGTGAGTTTAATACAGTAAACTGAACTGCAGAGTAGTTCAAGAGTAGTTCAGTTAGAGTAATCGTGCTCTTTTCGTATTTGTTTAGGCAATAATTTTTTTTGCCGAGAGAGTGGTCGACTTTAGCATGTAGTAACCAGCAGAGTGATACATCAATGCTTTTGATTGTTTTTTCCTGGAAGAACAGTATCACAACTGCATATTTTATAATTTTTCAAACTTATTTGGTACAGGCGTAGCATTGTTGTTTCAACTAAATTGCTGACTTTTAGTTCCAGTCACAAAGGGAGTAGCTGAATTCCAGGTAATTGGGGACTTATGTAGGCATATGCAGAGTTCTAAATTTGAATGTTTATGATGAAGCTCCTTCGTGGTTGGTGGCCTGGTGTTGGTCAAGTCCTCCGATGTCGTGCTGACGTCGAGGCGCTCTGGCCATCCCCTCTCTGATTTTCCTACTGTACTAATTGCTCATTTGGTTGATATGACAGATCACTTGAATTGGCCATGTTAAAATAATATTAGCTGAGTAGAGCTTATTATATCTAATATAAACTATTCTCCTGATATATTACCATGCCACATTGTTTTCTAACAGATAGTTTGCATTCCCTTCTAGAATCTTACCTTTTTTTTGAATGGGCGTAGAAGCTTACCTTGAGTTTTAGAAATGGCTCAGTAGTCCTTTCTAGAAGTAGCAGTCTGTCCAAATTTCTCGGTATATTAATATTGTTTGTTCACAAAATTGACTATATTGGTCAGTAACAATAATCCTATTTTCGAAGGATTGTAGTACACCTACTTATTTTATTATCTGTAAGAACATCACACGTAGAGAGTACTAGAAATGAAACATGTACTTGATATAGATAGTTTGTACTCTCTATAGTTTCTGTGTGGTTTTTTACATCTATTACGATGGATGTTCTATGGAAGTCCATGTATTGAGTAGTTATGTAATCTTATCTGGTGCTGTCATCATTTTCGAGTAGGAGGTGGCATGTTATCTATGATTAGTTATTTTTGCTCCATGGGAGAGCCCTGCTGCTGTATGTTTCAGGTTGGGGAAGGTGTTTGAAAAATCTTTCTTCAAGCGCCTCCATGGCGTCCACAGGCACTGCCTCCAACAGCTCCTTGCCCAGGCAAGCCGTGTATAAGAACATTGTGCTTGATGCCGATAGCTTTGACATCGCGGTAAGACGGAGAGTGTGCGCTGCCACCACCTCCAGCAATGTTGCCTCCGGCCATACCTCTAGGCTGACCCACGGATAGCACCTCGCCTTCCCCCAGGTCAGCACCAATGCCTCCATGCGCAGCACCGTCTACGCTGGCTGTCGCATGGCGCGGAAGACTGTTCTGAACAAGCATCATCTTCTTCAGGCCTAAATGGACACACCGGCGCCCTAGAGCAATGAGAAAGAACACATGAAGAGGAGACTCCAAAGAACAACAGCTTTGCGTGGAATTTATAGGCAGCAAGAAAAGCTCCGCCTGCAGAAACATTAGAAAGAAGCCAAAGGAGCATACACGCGGAGCAAGGGTCATGCATGCCTTTCATCAGAGCTCGCATGCCACCTGCGTTGCATGTATAGCTATCACACCGCACTACGCGCACCGACCAGCACCCTCACCGACCATCTTAATTGCACAACGTAAACCCATAGTAATACACAGAACGTAACGCTAAAACAGGTTAAAAAAGAGTTAGCAGAACGCATCAAAAGACATGGGGCAAAAACGGGCAGCCGGCAGGCCCGGCCCGTCTAGTCCCATTTATAGGAGAACAACTGCACTGCTTCCTCGTTCATCCGCTCTTTGTCTCCTAGATAAGGTTAAAACTGTGGTGGGCGCAATGTCCAGATTCAGTTTCTAGTTCGACATGAACATTTGTTGGGGAGAAGCAAAGCTATTTATAGACAAGGAGTATAGACTAGATGATTGCAAACAGGCATGAGAAACGGCATGATGGCACATGTTGCCTTACATGCTACTATGTTAGTGTAGAGATGTGGGAGGAAACCGGGCTTTAACATTTTAAAATGTGCATTTGTATGAATTTATTGTGAAGAGAGTAAAATTGGCCATACATGTGCGATTGACATATGAAAAATCAAAACAACTCAAGAGCTAGATGAAGCTTATTTTAGAAATAATTGAAAATAATATTTTGCAACCCTAGAAGTTCCTCTGTATCGTTCTAATTTTTTCGTATGTCCCCAAAGAGACCCCAAAAGTTTCTGAAATATGTATACGTATGCATATAAATATGCATTTGTTTTATGTACTTATAAATTCCATCAAAATATCTTTTCAGTTGAGGTCTACATTAAGCCGAAACTCCAACAAAGCTATGAATTATATGGCTGCATAGAATGGATAAGCTCTCAAGACGTGTTTGCAAAATCAACAATGTTATGCAGGTCATAAGAAAAGGCAATCTTGGTTACAAACTTGAAATATTCTGTTAAATTTGAAGAGAAAAATCAATACCTTGTGTTATAAAGAGCTAATATGAAGTTACCATCATGAAGTATTTGCACCAGTTTATTAAGTCATAGTTTTGATTCCAAGTTCTTGATATATTTTTAAAAATAAATAAAACATATTTAAGTTTGGCCAAATGTTTTAAAATTTCTTAGAAATTAAGTAAAATTCATGTTTTTCGTGAATCTTGTCTAGGTGGGAAAGTAAGAATACATAACTGAAATGTTAAACTCTGCGTGCAAATGTGATAGGGTTGAGCAACCTTCTTATTTTGGAGTGCCATCATGGTATTTCGTTCGAAAATGATCTCTTTTGACACATGACTTGGCGCTACACCTTTGCAATTTAGATCACATTTTTTACATTCTTCGTTGCGTACTCTTCTAGTACAATCTAGAGGAATTAATGACAACAAAGAGAAAGAATTTCGCACCGCTCCTGGTCGTCATACAACGCCAATGGACTCGCCAGCGGCTGCGTTGTCACGGGGACAAGTATAGAAAAGAAACAAACTTCACATGTCTACACGGCGATGGATGTCTGCACCAGCGGCCTGGGACTGAACTCTGTTGCTTTCTTCGCAATTGATACTTGGATAATTGGCCATCTATTTAACATACAGCCGGATAATCAACCATCTTCCATACAAAGCAAAAGGTGACGCAAGACATATGCTGCATGCGTCAAGCAGGAAAACTCATCTTTTATATTCGAGAAGGCAAAGGAAAGGAGGAGTTACATCATTGAAGCATTCTTCATGTCCTTCTAGCTCAACACGGTGGTTTCTTCGATCAACAAGGTAAGACACTCTTGGTCGTCGGAACAACAGTATCAGAAAGGTCGTTCCGTTTACAGACGAGTTAACTGATCTCATATCCCGATGCATCCTATTTCGAGAAAGTAAATTCCATCAGGTGATTGAGCTGCTTGCATCAGCCTATTTTGTCTTCTATGTATTTTTCTCACATAAGTTGGTAAGGAGGAGGTGGTGGGCAGACATGCACTGTCCAAATTTACAGGTGAGAAGAACTTCGAATGCGGTGAAGCTTAGCTATTTATAAAGTAAATAGCGAATGCATATAGACTACGTGATTGCAAGGAATCCCTGAGGAATTAATGATGTCACATTAGTGTCTGCAGAATTCACTGTACATGTGAGAGGAAAGATGCATTTGAATTTAATCGAGTGATTTCAACCTAGTTTCTAAAGCTGCTCATTTTGATCGATCACAACAAAGTAATGTTGGCAGTATTATCTTTTAATATGAATGCTCGGAGAAAAATTCAATGGAGATCCCTTTTTGAAAAATTCAAAACAACATTTTGAAGATTAAAACTTATCAGAAAAATTTCTTAGATGTAGATAATATTGTTATTTACCAACGTACAAAATCTCAAATCAAATACCTTATATTTGGAGATACACAAAAATAACATAATCTGACATCTAACATAGTGAACAATGCAAGATTACAAACCTCTCAAATCTGTCAGATTTTCTCTCCTTTTTTGTGTAGACCGAACTATGAGGTATTTTGAGTTAAGATATTGCATCTTGGTAAATTACACCATTTCTACAGCTAGTACTTATTTCAGATTTTGTAACATCCCAGTTTTTCTTTTCAAATTTTGGAATAAAAAAATTATTTTGTTTGTATTGATTGAAATTTTACAAGGAATTAAACACCTTTTGAGTTTATTTAAAAGTTTTCCCCTAAATAAAGTTTTCCTAAACTATCAAACCCCACTCTTTTTGTTTCCAAGGTTTGTCATTTTATAAAGGAGTTTTCTTATAAATATTTCAAATTTTAAAGTTTTGTTAGAAAACAATTTCAAACTTTCTATTTTTCCCTGAAGGTATTCTTTTTGGAAAATAAGATTTTCAAAAATACTATTTTGAATTTATTCAAACCTATGCAAGCTTATTTGCAAAGGAAAATATTTCCAAAATGATTTATAAAGTTTGCACAAAGTATGTTTGAAAATATTTCCAAAATGATTTATAAGGATTATTTTTAAAAACCTATTCCCATCTTGGATTATGCGAAATAGGCCTTTTGGCCAAAATTTATAAAGTTAGATGAAGGTGTGTTTTATCTTGAAAACTTGTTCCTTACTGATTTAAATAGTTGTTTTGAATTTTAGAAAACTTTAGAAACTGGTTTGATCTCATTTGGAGCTAAATTGCAAAAGGTATGAATTAAATAGCAAAAAAAGGAAAAAAAGGAGAAACAGAAAAAAGTAAAGAAAGGCCGCGGGACCGAATCCGGTCTAGTCCCAGATCCGGCCCATGGCCCACCGGGGTGATTTTCCCCTCTCTCTTCTCTCCCGCTGACAACCCGGTCCCACATGTCGGTCCTCTTCCTCCTCCGGCCGGGAGTCCCGGATGAACACGGGTTTCTCCCTAGCCACTCGATCTCCGAATTCCGCGTTGAACCCTAATTCCCACTCCAAACCACGCCCGCCTATTAAACCCCCTCGACATCCTCTCCTTTTCCCCTCTTTCAATTTCTTCAAAGAGCCGCCAGGCTGCGTGGTTTTGCTCGTCGGAGTCTGCCGCACCGCCGCCGTAAATCCGTCGATTCCGACTTAACTTCGGTACCCCATGCCTCCTATCTGGCCTCACCCTTTATCCCTCTCTCTGGCGCACCCACTGACGTCCTTCGTTTGGTTAATCTCGCAGCAAATCGAAGCATCGGTCCTAGACTGAAGGCCACCTCCGCCCGCAGCTGCTCCGGCCGCACCTCTCCTTTGCAGCAGGAAGAATTTGAGCTCCCCGAGCATGCCATCTCCTTTGCCTCGCTCTCCTACATGCCGTCCACCTCTCCATCGCCTCCGGGATCCTCTGCATCGCCGCCGACATTCGCCCCCAAGCCGCAAACTCGCCGCCGGCGACCAGAACCCTAACCCGCGGTGAGAATCCTCTCCCCTCTCTCCTCAATGGGGTATGGCCAGATCCCGGTCCAAACGCCTAGAACAGATCTTAACCCCAATGGGGTATGGCCAGATCTAGGCCGCCCAAATCACATTTAATCCAATGGCCACAAATCCTGATCCGACCGAACCAGTATCCTCTAGTAAAATTGCGCCGTGTGGCCTGTCCCGAATCAAATTGATCTAAACAATTCCAAAATAGACAGAAACTTGCAAAATGCATAGAAAATAAACTACAAATCCAAATTTTACAAATAATATGTCTCTGGAAAGCTAAGAAAGAGTACAATCCATTGGTGCAATAATATTCCATAGTTTTTGAATTAAATTTGAATTGAATTTAAAATTGATTTAAATCCGTATGCTGCACCAATTAATTCATAACTTTTGTTCGACACATACAAAAAATCATAAATTTGTAGTCTCTGGAATCCTCTGGTCTTGTAGAACATCATAGAATCAAGAAACATCAAAGTTGATATGTGCACAAACTTGGTGCATTCAAATTCTTCCAAATCATTAAATTGATCATAACTTGTTTTCCAAAAGTGATTTTGGAATAAATCCTATTGCTGTAGCTTTCTGTTACAGTACTCTATCCAGTAGCACCACTTTCCAAAATATTTGAACCACTTTACAAATATTCAAATTCAAATATGGGAATTTGAGTACCTCCATTTTAAGAATAGTTCTATGTTTCTTTTCGGTATGTTTCCTTCTACATAAGTAAATCCTATGATCATACCTATGTACTAAAATCATCTTGACACCACCTTGACCCAATATCATGTCTATCATAAATCTTGCTTACCTAGTTCACCATATTCAAATTACAATTGAGTTATTTGAGTAAGATGTGATATCTCTCAAATAGGTTTTATTTTTGCTATAGTGGTGTTGATTTAATTCACCCCATAGTACTTGTGCATACTCCATGTATCCAATGGAATCTTTGAACTATATTTCTCAATATCACTCCTTCATATTCAACCCCATGCCACTTAATCCAATTGGCTTATATTGAAGTATTCAAATTACAAATGAGTTAATTGAATAATTCAATGTTTCACAAATCCATATCCAAGCCTATGTGTAATTTATACTATTTTAGAGTAATTGTTGTCACACTTATTTAATAGTATTGTTATTGCACTATTTGACACTTATGTGATTCAATTCACATGAGCCATTCGAAATTCTATTAATGCTGTTGTAAAGCATAAAGATTCTTCAATTATATCTTGGTTAGTTCATTCCTCTCTAATCTATATCTTCTAAGCCAAGCCTTTTGCCATATCTCTCTTATCACAGAATCATAAGAAATCTAAAGTGTTGAACCAACCCTTTTTCAATTGCTTGTCTTGTTTGATTATGTTGCTATTGGTATGGTGTGTTTATGTTGTGTTATTTCTATATTATAGTTTGGTGCGGAGCGCAACGCGTTTTGTTGAGACAAGTGAAAGAGCTTAAACTCCAAAAAAGGCAAGTGACACATATTCTTCTACCTATTTTACTACTGTATTAGTGTTTTCTAGTAGTACGCATGATAGGTTGATTTTCAAAGAAGTTTATAAAATGCTTAGATCCTAGTAGTGTGTATCCGCCCTTTAAACCCCACTTGCTAGGATTGCTAAATTACTTTGGAAAATGGTTCCATTGCTATGTTTCACTTTTGGTTAAAGATGTTTAGTTGGATAATTAAAAACTACAACTTCAGTGAATCACCTGGGTGGAATGGTTTGTAAGAGAAAGAAAGGTTGAGTGGCTCCCTGGGGCTACATGCCTCGAGAGGATGTAGTCAACCTGGGGAGCACTTGTGGATGGCCACCCAGGATTAAAGAGATTAAAATGTCTTCTGTGTGTAGTGTACTTCCTGTGCAACCTTACGACATTATGGGCTCTGTCTTGACTAATTAGGTTGTGAGGGTTCAACTTGTGTGCAAGACATGAGGTGGTAGCAGAATTGTACATGGGAACGTGTCTTGCTAGTATGGTTGACCACTCCTTCTGAAAGGTCTTTTCTCATTCTTCTCTCTGGGTAGAATGAGTCTGAAGGTGAAAGTGCACAACCCCTGCATGGTGTAAAACTAATTGATTAGCTGTGCCCCCAGTTATGGATAATTTGAGTCTCTAGACACGGACCATATGGAAGAATCTCATCACCATTTTTGAAAGAATTAATATTTGTCTAGAAACCCATAGGAAAGGGGCGCCTCAGAGCTACCCGCCTCGAGAGGATGTAGTGGACTCTAAGGGTTGTCCTGACTTTGTTGAATTTCGCCCAGAGCTGCATACCTAGCTAGTATGTAGAGTACTTTGAGGGTTATCTCGACCCTTAAAATCTAAAATGTTTTAAGAATGTTTTGAGATGGAAAATGTAGGATAAAACTGGCTTTTTGCAAATTTGCCCAAAGATCCACTAGCCAAATATCATGTATTATATTCTTTTCACAATAGCCACCAAATATGTGTCATTTGCCAATACGTCATTGTACTAACCCCTTTCGTTGGGGCTGCATATTCAAATGTGTAGGTTATTCAGATGAGGAACGATTAATAGGATCTCAAATCTACATTCCACCATGTCTGCCTGTGGCACGTGATGAAGATGGAGGCTCATTGCTACTTTGTTATTCGTTGTGAATCTGTAAGGTTTGAGACTTGTGTAACTGGATCTGCATTGTAATATTTGATATTATTGCAATGACTACTATATTTTGTAATGTGGTGCTATCAGTGATCCAGGGAGTAGCACTTAACACAGGAGTGCTGCCTTTTTCAAAAGGTAGGGAGCTATAGATTTTCTGCACACTTTAAAAGATTATTTTCATATTTTGAAAAAGGACTATGTTTCCGTATTGTTTACATGTTACAAAGGAACTCACTCTGCAAGTTCTTTTTTCATATCTTCATATCCCAGACACCAATGGCAAGGCGGGTGATACGTCTCAAACGTATCTATAATTTTTGATGCTCCATGCTTGTTTTCACACCATTTGCTTAGTGTTTCGTTACACTTCGTGGCATTTTTATGCATTTTCCGGAACTAACCTATTAACGAGATGCCACAGTGCCAGTTCCCTCTTTTCTGTTGTTTTTGTGTTTCAGAAAAGTTATACAGGAAATATTCTCGGAATTGGACGAAACAAAAGCCGAACATCTAGAAATTTACCGAAGCTTCCAGAGAACCAAAGAGGAGATGGAACAGAGCAAGGGGGTGGTCTCACCACCAGGGGGCGCGGCCCAGGGCCTGGCCGCGCCACCCTATGGTGAGCCCCAACTGGTCCACTTCTGACGCTACCCCTTCGCCTATAAAGACCCCCCGACGAGAAAAACATAAAAACCCGATCACTTTTCCAGAAACACATCGCGATCCACCACCGTCGTCGACCCGAGATCTGGAGGGTCCAGAAGCTCTTCCCGGCACCCTGCCGGAGAGGGGAATTGCCACCGGAGGTCTTCTTCATCGCCATGCTTGCCTCCGGCGTGATGAGTGAGTAGTCTACCTTAGACTATGGGTCCATAGCAGTAGCTAGATGGTTGTCTTCTCCACCATGTGCTTCATGTTTAGATCTCGTGAGCTGCCTTACATGATCGAGATCACCGTTATGTAATTCTACATGTTGTGTTTGTTGGGATCCAATGAATATTGGTGTTATGATTGAGTTGATGTGCTGAATATTATCTTATGTTATCTCTATGTTGTTTATGATCTTGCATGCTCTCCGTTGTTAGTAGCTATCTTGGCCGAGTAGATACTAGTGAATCAAAGAGGGGGTATTTATGCTCGATAGTTGGGTTCATGCCTCTATTTAATCTGGGGGGGGTGACAGAAACCTCTAAGGTTGTAGATGTGCTGTTACCACTAGGGAGAAAACAACATTCTTAAGCCCAAGGGCATGTGCTTTGTTTACATTACACACTTAGCTTAATGCAGTTATCTGTTGTTCGCAACTTAATACTTGTGAGGTTCTCGGATTGATTCCCCGCGAGTGGATTATTAGTCATAGATGCAGTTGGATGGCGGTCTATGTATCTTGTTGTAATGCCCAGAGTAAATCTCATAGTGATCCTCTCGACATATCACGTTATCTTTATTCTATCAATTGCCCAACTGTAATATGTTTACCCAGCATGTGTTATTTTATCTTATGGAGAGACACCACTAGTGAACTGTGGACCCCGGTCCTATTTCCTTTATATTGCCATCACCTGTTTACTTTACTCGCATTGTTTACTTTCTCGCATATTACTATTGCTTTCCACTCGATACGCTCATACCTTTGTTTACAGCAAACCGGTGAGATTGACAACCTCATCGTATGTTGGGAGCAAAGTATTTGGTTGTGTTGTGTGCAGGTTCTACTTTGCTACTAGTTGAAGACGCACTAACAAGAATCATAAACGGCGCCCTTGTTGGAAGTCACTAGGCTAGCAAGCATCACCTTCTGGAGTTTGGCTTTTTCCTGGACTGACTAACATTGGTTTCTTACTGAGGGAAAAGCTTGCTGCTGTACTCATCATACCTTCCTCTTGGGGTTCCCAACTGGACGGTGAAAAACCATCAACACCGTGCCGCATCAAGACCCTTTTCGGGTGTCGTTGCCGGGGAAAAAGAAAGCCTCTTCAAGGGGAGTTTCGCACGCACATCCTTTACTTTGTTTTAAGTTTTGCTTTACTTTATTTTTACTTGCTTCGTTTTATCAAAAATACAAAAAAAATTAGTTTCCTTTATAGTTGCTTTTATTTACTTGCTTTTAGTCTTGTTAGAATGAGTAATCCTGAAGTTGAAGTTTGTACTTTTAAGCAACAAGGGGGAGAGAGTTTGAAAGATGCTTGGTACCGTATTAGCAATGCTCATCATAGGTGTACGAAGAAGCATTCTACCATGATCCTCCTTAGAAATTTTTATGTTGGTATATCTAGTTGGAATAGGTATGTTCTTGATACTCTTGCAGGAGGTAATTTTCTGAGTACTCCCGCTCTTGAAGCATGCATGTTAATTGAAATTTTAGTGGGAATACCACCTATTCATGTTGTTAAAACCGAGGTTACTTTGGAGGAAGTTTTAGAAAAACTTAGCTCTTTATAAAAAAGTTTGCCAAATATCCTTGAATGCTAGTCGGGTTAATGAATTGATAGAAAGTATCGGTATGAGAATCACCATTTTAGAGGCTAGCACTACTCTTGATAGTCAAAACCTTAGGATTGGGAAACTGGAGGAATCTATGGAAACTTTAAGTTCAATTTTCTCTTCTCTTAAGTTTAAGAAGGAGAAAGCTTTTGTTGGAAAAGAGCAAAAATTTATGTATGTTCCCAAGGTGTCTGTGCCTAATCCACAACATGTTTTTAAGATTGGTAAGACTTTTAGTTCAACTAAGAGTGACTTGCAGGTTGAATCATCTTCGGGAACCTCTAAAGTGCCTAGTGTGGTAAGTGGTGATCTTGAGGAAACAGTTGATCTTAATGCTCCTTTTGATAATATTTGATTCGCACTTTCTGCGCCTAGCTGAAAGGCGTTAAAGAAAATCACTCTTGGGAGATAACCCAATGTTTTACTTTCAGTACTTTTTCTTTTATTTGAGTATTGGAAGTTATTACTACTGTAATAACCTCTCCTTATCCTTTTTATTTCGTTTTTGTGCCAAGAGAAGCCTCTAATTTGAGTGAGGTAAGATTTGTGGATGTTGCTGTCCGGAAACAGATTTTGGTGCTGCACCGTAAAAATTCGTGAAAATTATCTGTATATCTTTTGGACCTGCGATTTCTTGTGCATATGACCCAGGTTATATCCAAACTTTAATTAGTTATACACTTTTTGATTTGAGCAACAGAAAACCCTCTAAAAATTCGACCTTTATCAGTTGTTCTGTTTTGACAGATTTCTGCCAATATTTGTGTTTGCCGCTCTATCGCTTTCCTTTTGAGTTCTTTTGATCATGAAACTTTTGGGGAAGTTGCTACAGTAGTATATGCTTTATATTTGGTGGTTTTGAGTTTAAACCTGAAGCAAAAAGGGGTTGATTCAATATTATGCTTACACTAATGTTGCTAATAGAATTATGTTTAGTTTTGTATGAAGGAAGTTTTCAAGTGTAGGGATTGGAGAATGATGAGATGAGTTGAAGAATGGACAAAAGCTCAAGCTTAGGGATGCCCACGCACCCCAAGAAATATCCAAGAGGTACAAGCATCAAAGCTTGGGGATGCACCCGAGGCACCCCTTCTTCATCGGCAAAAATCAGGTCACCTTTCAATACACTATATTTTTATTGCTTCATGCATTATGCATTTTTCTTGGAGCGTCAGTTGTTTTTTAGTTTTCAGTGTTGTTTAGTTTTTTTGCTGCAATAAATGGTTGGACCCCACCAAATTTCTTCTGAAGAAGTTGCCTTGCTTTTCATTTGCCAAGAACACTCTATTTTTCACTCTTATCGTTTCAATGAGTGTTCTCTTTTTCTGCTACTGCTTTTAGTTTTCATTTTTCGCCTTGATTTGTGTTCAGATCTTGTTATATCTTCGCATCAAGTTGTATTTTGACCTCTGGTCCATGTTGGTTTTCATCAAAAGATTTGTTTCAAAAAAGTTCGAATGGTGTTGGAAAAGAGAAAAAGCTTTATGCAAAAAAGTGGTACAAAAAGGAGCTTGTGTAGACTGCGGCCTAGGCTTTTGCATGTCATGCTTGATGTCTTTTTGATAGTATGCTTAGTGGTTTTTCTGTAGTATGACTTGTCTGAAATGACTGAGATTGCTTAATGAGCCTTTGAAAAAATCATGCATTGTTTTAATTATTTGGAAGCATTATTTTGGTTTTCTCCTTTGATGCTTTATTTGGGTTGACTTGGCGCGTGCTCACACATGTTAGACTCATACAAAGTCGCCATAAGCCTCTATGATCATTTAGTTTTTGAATTTTGATGCCATCTTATGCTTCTTTTAATGTCGCTTTGTCGCTTTGCATGATTATGGCCGTTATTGCTCTCTTAGTTGGTCGCTCCCAGTCTTTTGCCAGCCCTCATTTTGTACTGAGTATGAGCTCTACTCGTGCATCTAACTCCTAAAAACCAAGTTGTTCCAATGTGTCCACCATACATACCTATTAGCAATTTGCTATTCCAAAGTACATTTGACTTGCTTTTATCTATCCTTCGAATTAAACTCTTTTGGTGTTATGCGAAAATTGGTTAGTAAAGCACTCACTAACCTGATGGCACACTTTACTTTTCTCGTTTTAAAATTTGACATTGTGGCTCTCTTATGTTGAGTTGTTATGCTTGCAAGTTGTAAGTTGGAAATTAGTCCAGCCATGCCGTCATGGGGCAAGCTTTCAACATTGCACTATCTTTCATCTGAGTTGATATCGTGATCTTTTGTTTATGGATACTCGTGATGTGAAATAAGTTGGGAATCTTACGGGATCATGGAGTTTGTATATGTGTTAGAGAAACGCCTGGGCCGCTAATCTAAGCCATGCATAATTCATGGTGGAAATTTACAGCATGCCCATAGTGGACATTCGACGATGCATCTCAAAATAAAAAGCTATACAACTGGTAAATAAAAGAAATGCCGAGGTGTTCATTGTCTGTTTGTCTTGTCATTTTGATGTGGTCTTGTTCCATGTCATCGGGCAGGAGGTACCCCGTTGGCGGTTCTCGATGATACATGTATATTTACAATGACAAGAGCTTGCTTGGGACTCTAAGTCGAGTAGCATGAGGTTTGGGTATTCGTACTTCACGAGACACGAGGTTTTCAACTTATGATTTGTCAAGCATATGCTTCATAATTGTATTCGCATTAACTTTAACCATTCAAGATGCCTATGATGGGGGTAATGAGAGCTCAAAGCTAGTAAGTACCATAATTTTTGAAGGTTTATAAAACTCACAATCACTGCTTCCCTCCGTGAAGGGCCTTTCTTTTACTTTTATGTTGAGTCACCACCTTCTATCTTTAAGCACCGTCTAAGAGAGCATAGTTGTCATTCTTAGTATAATGTGCATTGTCCCAAAGTTTTCATTGATTGATTCATGATGTTGGTTTCACTTGTTCTTAAATTATTTGTATCTAGTCGCCCTCTTAAACTTGAAGGTGTCCTATGCATTTATGCTTTGCTATTCCATGAAGGACAAGCTGAAAACCATTTGTATGTTTTTCCATATGATTTGAACACACGTTTGACTTTCATTGTTTCATTTTCATAATCTTTTGTTTGTGTTCATTTTCATGTTATAACATGGTTGCTAAGTTTCTTCTATCAAGATTATATCTTTCATGCCCATGTTTTAAGTTATTTTGATCCCAGTGCACAACGCTTACATAGATGGTCAAGATTGTGTAGGTGCATGTCACCTCAAAAATTATTTCTTTTGTTATCACTTACCTACTCGAGGATGAGCACGAGTTAAGCTTGGGGATGCTGATATGTCTGAAACGTATCTATAATTTTTGATGCTCTATGCTTGTTTTTACACCATTTGCTTAGTATTTCGTTACACTTCGTGGCATTTTTATGCATTTTCCGGAACTAACCTATTAACGAGATGCCACAGTGCCAGTTCCCTGTTTTTTGCTGTTTTTGTGTTTCAGAAAAGTTACACAGGAAATATTCTTAGAATTGGATGAAACAAAATCCGAACATTTAGAAATTTACCGAAGCTTCCAGAGAACTGGAGAGGAGACAGAACAGAGCCAGGGGGTGGTCTCACCACCAGGGAGCGCGGCCCAGGGCCTGGCCATGCCGCCCTATGGTGAGCCCCACCTGGCCCACTTCTGATGCTTCCCCTTCGCCTATAAAGACCCCCCGACGGGAAAAACCTAAAAACCCGATCACTTTTCCAGAAACACATCGCGATCCGCCGCCGTTGTTGACCCAAGATCGGGAGGGTCCAGAAGCTCTTCCCAGCACCCTACCGGAGACGGGAATCGCCATCGGAGGTCTTCTTTATCGCCATGCTTGTCTCCGGCGCGATGAGTGAGTAGTCCACCTTGTACTATGGGTCCATAGCAGTAGCTAGATGGTTGTCTTCTCCACCATGTGCTTCATGTTTAGATCTCGTGAGCTGCCTTACATGATCGAGATCACCGTTATGTAATTCTACATGTTGTGTTTGTTAGGATCCGATGAATATTGGTGTTATGATTGAGTTGATGTGCTGAATATTATTTTATGTTATCTCTATGTTGTTTATGATCTTGCATGCTCTCCGTTTTTAGTAGCTATCTTGGTCGAGTAGATACTAGTGACTCCAAGAGGGGGTATTTATGCTCGATAGTTGGGTTCATGCCTCTATTTAATCTGGGGGAGTGACAGAAAGCTCTAAGGTTGTAGATGTGTTGTTGCCACTAGGGAGAAAACAACATTCTTATGCCCAAGGGCATATGCTTTGTTTACATTACACACTTTGCTTAATGCAGTTATCTGTTGTTTGCAACTTAATACTTGTGGGGTTCTTGGATTGACTCCCCACGAGTGGATTATTAGTCATAGATGTAGTTGGATGGTGGTCTATGTATCTTGTTATAATGCCCAGAGTAAATCTCATAGTGATCCTCTCGACATATCATGTTATCTTTATTCTATCAATTGCCCAACTGTAATTTGTTTACCCAGCATGTGTTATTTTATCTTATGGAGACACACCACTAGTGAACTGTGGACCCCGGTCCTATTTCCTTTATATTGCCATCACCTGTTTACTTTACTCGCATTGTTTACTTTCTCTCATATTACTATTGCTTTCCACTCGATACGCTCATACCTTTGTTTACAGCAAACTGGTGAGATTGACAACCTCATCGTAAGTTGGGAGCAAAGTACTTGGTTGTGTTGTGTGCAGGTTCCACGTTGCTACTAGTTGAAGACGCACTAACAAGAATCATAAACGGCGCCCTTGTTGGAAGTCACTAGGCTAGCAAGCATCACCTTCTGGAGTTTGGCTTTTTCCTGGACTGACAAACCTTGGTTTCTTACTGAGGGAAAAACTTGATGTTGTACTTATCATACCTTCCTCATGGGGTTCCCAACTGGACGGTGAAAAACCATCGACACCGTGCCGCATCAGCGGGCAGTTGAGTCAACATTTTGTCAAACAATTTTTTTAAATCAACATGTAAACGGGAGACGGGAGACAGACAAGTAATTTTAAGTGTAACATATATTTATACAAGGCCAAAAGACACAATGTGGGAGGAGCATGTCCAAGGAGACGCGAGAAACTACCGCATCGGCTGCTAGGATGGAAATGGAAGATGTGGGACTAATAGCAGGGTTTAATAATTAATAAGGTTTTGATTAAATCCTAAAACTCCCCTTAGTCTCTGCTTGTCCTTGTGTACATCCATTATCTTGGTAGAGTCTTCTCAAAAACCCTGTGAGAAAAATGTGAGGAGTTCTGTAGAATATGTTGTAAAAAATTCTTCAAACTCAGTGGGAATATAAGAACAAAAAGATAAAACATATAATGGTTGTTGTCTCAGATAATTCAATATGAAAGGAATCCATAGAGTTTAGAGCACAACAAATATGTCATGTATAATTTCATGTATAATTCAATGATGCAGGAAATAAAAAGTATGATCATCTACACATATTAATGAAAAGAGAACCTGGATGGCAAACTCATAAAGGGGAAAGAGATTAATATGATGATTTGAATAGGATTAATACAACAAGATAGTACCCTTGATTTTTACAAATCCCCAGCCGCCATATACCAAGTCCAAGAACATATTTATAGAATGTTGAAGTTGGTCGTGAATGGATGATGCATGCAAAATTCATGCATAAACTTTGTAGTTTATTGATGCATATTCCAACATATTTAGATATTATGAGATATGATAATTATATTTTGTATTGATTCATGGTGATTTTCCATCGATCCCCTTATTTTGGTTACAACTCTGCAGAACAGGAAAACCCTGTTTTACGTATTTTGATGTTTCAGGGACCTTCCGGAACTCAAATTGATCTAGGATTTTTTGGGCATTAATATTTTATCACGAGAAGCACCTAGAGATCAAGAAGTCAACGAGGAGGGTGACGAGGCCCAAACAAGACCAGGTGGTGCGGGCCCCTGCCCTAGCCATGCCACCCGACTGCGCTTGGCCATCGTGCCTCCGATGCCGTCCGTCTTTATCTCAGATTGATTACCTTGACCTAAAAACTCCTATATAAAGACCCCCCCGAAGCATTCTCGCGAGGAGGCGGCGGAGAAACACGAAACCAGGAAACAGAGGCTGTTCCAACAAAGATTGGAGGGTGAAACACTGCCGGAGTGTGGGGACCCCAGATTACCCATCTGGAATACCCGATATGCATACAATTCACGATCCCATGATCAGTGTGTCATGAATCCACATATCCGAGTTGATAACAGAATTACATCATCCATTACAGTACCGAATAATATACTTACAATTGTTCACATGACCAATATGATATTGCCACGCAGGGTAAGTCTACAACTAAGCAGCGGATACCAAGCAGCGTTGATGACCCACGTCATGCCTACTACCCTACAGGCAACTGACTGGAAGACGTTCCTAGTTCGCACCAGCGTCGTCGTAACCATCGTCACCTTCCGAGTAGTCATCTCCATAGTCTGACCAAGTTAATAGCTAGGGAAAAAGCCGTGAGTACATTTGAATTGTACTCGCAAACCATCTAAGGAAGAGAGTTTGGTATGCAGTATGGCTGTAGCAAGGATAGGCTCTAATCTAGTTTACTTTCTTTGAAAACACGGTTTTCTCATGTCGATATAGCATGTCTAGAACCATGTTCTACGACATCTCTATATCCTTATAAAAAATGTTTATAAAACAAGTTTAGTAAAATCTCTAGGAAGGGGGAAACCCCTTCTTTTCTTCTCATAAACCAGGTCAATCAAACATGACCATCTCCATTCATAAGACCAGGTCAATCACACATGACCATTTCCAATTCCTTGGCAGTACCCTGCAAGTACTCCGAACCATACCCGTGCCACGGTAGTACCCTCCGAGTACTCCGTCTGGCACCTTTTTCCATTTTTCCGAAATCCACTTTTAAAACCAAAACTGCATTGGGCAATGTAGTGATCTTTCCAACCGTCCATGACCGAGGACTCGGCTATTCGAATAGGTTTAAACTCTGAAGAGGTTGTACACTTTACCCACAATCATCCGAATACTCATCGTGTGGGCATCTTCACCGCATAACATCATATGCCACGACAAGCACCCGATCAAAGTCTTTCGCTTATCTATCTTAGTATGGGAATCTACCCTATGGAGTATGTACCTCCCTGGCACACCCTGACAGTCTACCTCCACATTTGAGCGTAACTCCAGTGCCACGTCAGGAGACCCATAGTGTCTTCCGGCGGCTCGGGATATGCCGTTGTAATGTGTTGACCCTCAATAGGCGTCAACCCGGATTCCGGGGTACCGTGTACCCTTATATAGTTATGAGGCTCCTGTACTAAAATAAACAAACTACGAGCAAAGCCCCATCCCATACCAGGGTAATCGTGGTTGCATGAGTTAATTGTTCTAAACACTACAAAGAAACACCAACATTTTTCTTATGAAACCAAACTTGTCTCCATCTCCGGGATGTTCCTTCCCACCTTATTTTCAAAATCTCATTTTGGAATCCATCAATGGAATAGCTTCCTATTCCAAGGTTTTTGAAGTCATTTTCAAAACATCCCAATTGAGTGTCCCCAACCTAGAGTTTTGCTCCACTACAAAGTTTTCCAAAGGCTATGATGCTAACCATCACACCACTAATTCTGGGGAATAAGTACATGTAAAGATAGGGGTCATCCATGAGGATGATATCATTTGACTTGTGGAGCCCAGTTGAAGGGAATATGCCCGAGAGGCAATAATAAAGTGGTTATTATCATATTCCATGTTTATGATAAATGTTTATTTCTCATGCTAGAATTGTATTAATCGGAAACCTTAATACTTGTGTGATTAATAAACTAAAAGGTTCCTAGTAAAGCCTCTCTTTCATACTAGCTCGTTGATTAACTGATGATCAAGGTTTCCTGATCATGAACATTGGATGTTGTTAATAACGGGGTCATATCATTAGAAGAATGATGTGATGAACACTCACACCCATAGTAAGAATAGCAATACGATCAAGTCATCAAGTTCATTGCTATATCAAACTCATACGAAATAGTTCTAATCCTCAGACCATGAGATCATGTTAATCACTGATACCGGAAGAGTGCTTTGATGATATCAAACGTCACACCATTACAGGGTGATTATAAAGGTTGATTTGGGTATTCTGAAAGTATTAGTTGAGGCTCATGGATCAAGAGTGGAATTTGTCCGACCCGATGATGGGAAGATATTCTCTGGGCCCTTCTCGGTGATATTGCATTGGAATCGCTTGCAAGCATGTGACTAGGTCACGCGAATGCATTATCACGGAACGAGTGAAGAGACTTGTCGGGAACGAGATCGAACTAGGTATGGTTGATACCAAATGATTGGATCTCGGACAAGTAATAATATCGCGAGACAAAAGGAATTAACTATGTTCGTTATTGGTTCACACGATCACTAGTTCATCGTTGAGTAAGTGGGAGTCATCATGGATTTCCAGATCCCGCTGATGATTATTGATCGGAGAGGAGTCTCGATCATGTCCACGTTATTCACGAACCGTAGGGTGACACACTTAAGGTTCGCCGTCGTTTTTGAGTGGGTACGATACTCCGATCGAATTACAGGACAGCATGAGGGTTGTTTCAGAAAAGCACCGAAACTGTTTCGGGATATCGAAATAACTCAAGGGGTTTTTTGTTAATGTTTGTTAATTGATTGAATTAAAAAATATTAAATAAATAAAAATGTTTTATTAAATCAATTAGTATGAATTTAATTAGCATGAATGTCATGCAAAATTAAATGGGGGGTTACCTCATGTTGATGAGGGGGTTACCACCATGAAGAGGGGGTTACCACCATGAAGAGGAGGAGTTTTTCTCCTATGGGGCTGGCACACACACTCCCTTGGGGCTGCCCATCCTCTCCTATAAAAGGCCCCCCTCTCCTCCATGTTCATACTTACTTGATGCTTCCCCGCTCCCGCAAAGTTGCTGCCCCAAATCCATCTTAGCTTAGCGAAGCTCTGCCGGATTGTTAGTTCGAGGTTCACACACTTGGAGAAGTGTGTGTTGGAGTGTCCGGCGGATCCGTTCTTCCGCTGCCCCGCTGGACCGAGGGCGTGGAGGAGTCGACGACGAGCTGTACGTGTGACCGAGCACGGGGGCGCTGCCGGTTGTGGCGCCGTGTACACGATCTCGTGATCGTCAAGTGAACCACTACGTCGACTACGTCAAGTGAACGACTACGTCGACTACATGCGTCTTCCTCGACTCTCCATCGGCAACGTTTGTGCGGGAACGTAATCCCCGCCATCGGTCTTCGAGGGTTAGTCTCCGTTGCTACCATCTCCTAGATGTTCTTGGCTAGTTTTGTGTTTATGCGTAGGAAATTTTTTGTTTTCTATGCTACGAACCCATCAGTGGTATCAGAGCCATCTCTATGCGTAGTTGGTATGCACGGTTAGAAGACATGTGGATGTGGGCGTTGATGATCATGTTATTGCAATTTTTTGTATTTTGGATCATAGTGGGATTGAAGCTGCCCGAGACTAACCTTACGTGACCGCGTTCGCGAGACTTGTCCCACACTTGACATGCTTCGGCATATGTGGCTTTGCGAGTGCACGTTTCTCCTACTATAGTTATGATCTATTTTACAAAGAGTTGTTAATAATATTTTTATCACCGTTGTGGTTACATGTTCGTAGGTAAGAACGGTTCTTCCTAGAAAGCCCCAAACCACGTAAAATATGCAAGACAAATTAGAAACGTCTAACTTGTTTTTGCAGGGCATGTGATGTGATATGGTTAAATTGTTTATGTTACAAATTGTATGCAATGATCCTTTTTGTAAGTTATAAACAACCGGCAGGAGTCATATGGTTATCTTTTTCATTTTATGGCCTGCGTGCCGAATATATATATCCAAGCGATATATTGTAATGGAGGAAGACAATTAAGGTGGCGCGCCATGGACCTTGGTGCTGCGTCGGTGGAATGATGGAGATCATGCCATGACGCACAAGATGGAGATCGAATGCGTGAAGGACCATATCATATCACATTATATATGCACGTGATGTTTATCCTTTTATGCATCTTATTTTGCTTAGATTTGATCGCGCAGTAGCATAATAAGTGATCCCTCTCAAATAAATATCAAGATAAAAATGTGTTCTTCCATAGCATGCACCGTCAAGAAAGTTCATCGTTTTGAGACACCACGTGATGATCGGGTGTGACAGACTCTACGTTCACATACGATGAGTGTAAGACAGTTTTACACACACAATTGCTATGGTTCTACTTGGCGAGCCTAGCATGTACAGACATGGCCTCGGAACATGAACTGAAAGGTTAAGCATGAGTCATATGGTTGATATGATGAACATGGTGATGTTCGCCTTTGAAACTATGCCGTTGCACGTGATGATCGGTTGCGGTATAGTGAATTTGGTTCATGTAATCACTTAAGAAAACTAAGAGGGATGTTGTTTTTAAGTGGGAGTTCAGTTAGTAATTTTGAATTATAGAACTCAATTTATCATGAACTAAATCAAAGTGAATTTGCATAGTTGTTGTAGTCATTGGCATCCGTTTACAACCTTGCGATTAGCTATAATTGAGATAATAGAACTATAGAATTCTGAATGTTAACTTTACGAACTGGTATCGTATTGTTTGAATGTCAATCTAAAGTTTAAAGTCCTATCGCTAACTTTTAGCAAACCTTGGTTACTCGATAAAATTTAATAAGCAGTATTAAATCAAGAGTAACAATTCCAGTGTAAGTATCTAAGTATCACATTTGCCTCCATAATCCTTGATATTCAAAAGTTGTTTTTAGTATCAAGGTTGTCTAGGAGCTGAAAGAATTGTTTCATAAACTATCATATGTGGAAGATATTTTGATATCTGAAACAATGTTTGGTTGCAATGTGATAGAGTATAATTTAGTAAGAGACATGTTCTCATATTGTATGAGAATTTGTGAAGATTGGAGACGCTAGGCGTCCAGATCTCCTAAAATGGTTTTGGGAACTAACATTATACTCAAAATTCATCCTCATGAGCTATAGTAGCTTGATCATGAAAGTTGTCATGATAGGATGAATACAAAATGTCGGTAACATGTTTACTACATTACTAAAGAATGGAATTTGGAAGAGCACCAAATATTTGATTATGGTGATCTACTTCAAAGTGTGAGTCCAAGGGTATTAGTGTTTGACTAATCATGCCTTGAACTATGTGCCATGTGTATGGCGCCACTATTGATGTTGATAGATTCTTCTAGAAGGAAAAGAATTGCTAAAAGAGAATCCAAAATTTATTCTGGCAGAAAAGAAAAGACTGGAAATGTCCAGCTCAGGTATATAGAAGATATACATGTTATGGGTGTATTCGTTGCTTGTTAAAATAATGTGGTTCTTGGGTATTTGATACTAAATTGGTTGGTATGAACTGTCATACAGAACAACGCAATACAAGAACTACAATGGCCTAATTGACTAGCAAATGAATATGGGATGATTCTCATCAAAAATAAATAAAGTGTTATTGTGTTTTGTTAGAATTAAACCTAGCCTTCAAGATTTGTCTTAATAATTGTTATTTTATTCTGGTATTATGAGAACAATGATTGTTCAAATTATTACCGCATTCATAAAAGATGGATGAATGCTTATCTTGTTGGAGAAATCACATCCATAACACTGATGCTAAAAATGTCGCAAGACAAATGATTAGAAGATCACTTATGAGTGACACCACCGTTTAAATCATATTTGAAAGTAAACATGAAGAAACTCCATGTTGATGGAATTTTGGATTCCTTTTGATTTTGAATCAATTGACACTTGTGAAAATTTCCTAGAGATGATTAAAACTACGTTTGTAGGCCAAAGAAGAACGGACGACTAACTTATTGGATATTGTACATGTTGATGTATATAGTCCATTATGTGTAGCCGTGTGTGGTGAATTCTTGAACTTCATTTACTTTAACAGATGATTTGAGTAGATATATGTGTATATTTACTTAATAAGGAAGAAGTATGAAATATTTGAAAAATGTTCAAAGTATTTCTAGATGAAGTGGAAAATCGTTGTAACAAGATAATAAAGAATTTATGATTTGATCATAAAGGAAGATATTTGAGTTACAAGTTTAGCAGACACCTAAAAGTTGAGGAATCGTTCCATAGACTTGTATTTCCCAAAACACCATAGGAGTATGCAGTGTTCGAGAGATGAAATCAAACTTTGTTTGACATCATTGGATCAAAGGTGTCATCTATAAAACTACCATTATATTTTAAGGATAAAGCTTTAGAGACTACCGCTTTTACACTGAAAAGAGCGCCATCATGATCCGTTGAAATGACACCATATGAGTTATGACATGGGATAAAACCCAAGTTATTTTTTCTAAAATTTTGGTATGCTAGGCATATGTAAAATGTTTACAGCCAAAGTCGGATAAGTACGTCTTTGTAGGTTATCCCAAAGTAACTGTTGGGTATTCCTCCAGAACACTGAAGACAAAAGTGTTTGTCGCTGAAAAATGTCAAGTTTCTTGAGAAGGAATTTTTCGCAAAAAGTCAAGTGGGAGGACAATCAAACTTTGATTGGATTATTGAACCTAAGCTATATGTGCTGAGTAGCGCAGCGCCGGGAAGTGTCCCGGAGGCAGCCACAATGCGCATGGCTGTCGTACCTCAAAGGTTGTGGTCACATAGATCTAAGTTCCTATTGAACTGCGTAAGTCGGGTAACAATCAAATAGTTAGATTTGAAAACAAATCATTATTGTTTGACAATGATGAACCGACTACATACAAAGAAGCGATGATGGGCCCTCACTCCGTCAAATGACTAGAAGCCATAAAATCCATGATAGTTCCATACACGAGAATTCAAGTTTCTGAATTTGGAAGACCCTCAAAAGGCATAAAGCCTAATGAACGTGTTAGGATCTATAAAGACAGACAAGGATGTTTAACATCTATGAAATAGTCGACATATCGTTAAAACCGTTTACGATTATGTTCAAGGAGTTGACTGTGACAAGATTTGATCTTTCATAACGATATTTTGTCTGGACGGATTACTGTAGCAACCACTACATATGCCAAGTTTGGTATATGTTAGTTGAACAAACAAGACAACATTCTTCTAATAGAATGGTTACCTAGGACATGTACATGACATGGTCCAATGGGTTTTGTAAATTCAAAGGATGCTAAAAGGCATGCAAACTTCAATGGTTGAAGTAAGCATCGCGGAGTTGGAATATTCACCGTGATGAAATAATTAAAAGGTTTAGTTTCATCAGATACGATGAATATGCTTGCATTTGCAAGAAATTAAGTGGGAGCATTGAGACATATTTCCAGTATATTATGTAGAAGACATATTGTTAATTGGAAATGATGTATCTTTTATTGACACTGGTTAAGAATTTCATTAAAATTAGATTTCAATGAAAGACTTAGGCAAAACCAAAATATTGGGTCTCGATGTCTATGTAGATAGATTGAGGTACCAATATGGTTGTGCCAAAGTACATAGATGAAATATTGAATGAAGTTCAATATGGAAACAACAAGAAAAGTTCTTGTCGCATGGAAGAAGTTGAAACAAGATTCAGGTGTTTTTGACACTTGATGAGTGAAGCCACATGAATGATTTGATCGATCATGTATACCGTGATATGTACATATCCAGATATGTCCTATGCTCTAAATGTTATGAGCATATACCAGATTGATAAATGTCATAAGATGATCACTGGACAATAGTAAAGATATCCTTATGTGCTTTGGAAGGACTAAGGATATATATTATGTATGACAAAGTGACACATAGTTCATTGTAAAGTGTTACATTGATACTAAGTTTGTCACAAGATACAAATTAAGTTTATCTCAATTTTAGCTATATGTTTAGGTGGCACAATGTAATGGAAGGAAGTTCCATGATGGATTTGGATGAGTTCCAAAGTTAAGATATTGTGATGGATTCTACAACAAAGGTTGAGTATATGGCTGCTTTAGAAGTAGCTAAAGAGGGCATTTGTGTCAAGAAGTTTGTTATCAAACTAGGTGTAGTTCCAAGATGGCTATTACTATGAAGATCTATTGTGCGACAATAGTGACAACATGATTTTAGCTAAAGGAACTAAGGTCTCACCAAAGGACCAAATTTATACCCAACTATCTCATTTGAGAATGAGTGATGCGTAGAGACACAAAGATATGCAAATACACACAGAACTGAAAGTGTCAGATCTGGAGATCAGTTTTACCACATGCAATGCGTACAGATAACACGTGAATGCCATAAGTGTTATATACGCAAGTATCAACTAGATTATTGACTCTAGTGCAAGTGGGAGACTGAAAGGAATATGCCCGAGAGGCAATAATAAAGTGGTTATTATCATATTCCATGTTTATGATAAATGTTTATTTCTCATGCTAGAATTGTATTAATCGGAAACCTTAATACTTGTGTGATTAATAAACTAAAAGGTTCCTAGTAAAGCCTCTCTTTCATACTAGCTCGTTGATTAACTGATGATCAAGGTTTCCTGATCATGAACATTGGATGTTGTTAATAACGGGGTCATATCATTAGAAGAATGATGTGATGAACACTCACACCCATAGTAAGAATAGCAATACGATCAAGTCATCAAGTTCATTGCTATATCAAACTCATACGAAATAGTTCTAATCCTCAGACCATGAGATCATGTTAATCACTGATACCGGAAGAGTGCTTTGATGATATCAAACGTCACACTGTTACAGGGTGATTATAAAGGTTGATTTGGGTATTCGGAAAGTATTAGTTGAGGCTCATGGATCAAGAGTGGAATTTGTCTGACCCGATGACGGGAAGATATTCTCTGGGCCCTTCTCGGTGATATTGCATTGGAATCGCTTGCAAGCATGTGACTAGGTCACGGGAATGCATTATCACGGAACGAGATCGAACTAGGTATGGTTGATACCAAATGATCGGATCTCGGACAAGTAATAATATCGCGAGACAAAAGGAATTAACTATGTTCGTTATTGGTTCACACGATCAGTAGTTCATCGTTGAGTAAGTGGGAGTCATCATGGATTTCCAGATCCCGCTGATGATTATTGATCGGAGAGGAGTCCCGATCATGTCCACGTTATTCACGAACCGTAGGGTGACACACTTAAGCTTCGCCGTCGTTTTTGAGTGGATACGATACTCCGATCGAATTACAGGACAACATGAGGGTTATTTCAGAAAAGCACCAAAACTGTTTCTGGATATCGAAATAACTCAAGGGGGTTTTTATTAATGTTTTTTAATTGATTGAATTAACAAATATTAAAGAAATAAAAATGTTTTATTAAATCAATTAGTATGAATTTAATTAGCATGAATGTCATGCAAAATTAAATGGGGGGTTACCTCATGTTGATGAGGGGGTTACCACCATGAAGAGGGGGTTACCACCATGAAGAGGAGGAGTTTTTCTCCTATGGGGCTGGCGCACACACCCCCTTGGGGCTGCCCATCCTCTTCTATAAAAGGCCCCCCTCTCCTCCATGTTCATACTTACTTGATGCTTCCCCGCTCCCGCAAAGTTGCTGCCCCAAATCTGTCTTAGCTTAGCGAAGCTCTGCCGGATTGTTAGTTCGAGGTTCACACACTTGGAGAATTGTGTGTTGGAGTGTCCGGCGGATCCCTTCTTCTGCTGCCCCGCTGGACCGAGGGCGTGCAGGAGTCAACGACGAGCTGTACGTGTGACCGAGCATGGGGGCGCTGCCGGTTGTGGCGTCGTGTACACGATCTCGTGATCGTCAAGTGAACCACTACGTCGACTACGTCAAGTGAATGACTACATCGACTACATGCGTCTTCCTTGACTCTTCATCGGCAACGTTTGTGCGGGAACATAATCCCCGCCATCGGTCTTCGAGGGTTAGTCTCCGTTGCTACCATCTCGTAGATGTTCTTGGCTAGTTTTATGTTCATGCGTAGGAAATTTTTTGTTTTCTATGGTACGAACCCATCACCAGTCACCAACAATTGCTATTTAGAGGCAATAGCAACAGAAAACAATGTATTTTTATAAATAGTAATAAATCATGCAATAAGTAAAAGGGATTTCTATTTTCGTGCCCCTGGGTCGTTAGTTGTACTCAGTTTTCCCCAGCCGCTTAACTTTTCCTCAGTTTTCCCCTTGCTCTAGTTTGAAACCCCTCGCAGACGGTCGGACGGGAGGGTTGCCGTTTAGTTGACCGTTCCGTGCTGACGTGTGGGGCCGCGTCGTGTGGGGCCGCGTCGCGTGGGGCTGGTAGAACGGGACCGCGTGGGACAGGACGAGACCGTGTTTGGTTGTACGTGAGAGCTCGGTTTTGTCTCTCTCGGCCCAAATTGGTATTTTTCAGAGCGCCTTTTTCCCCTCTCTCTCTGTAACAGTTCTCTCTCTTTTCACCAAATTAGTATCAAATCTAGAGAAGCTTCTATTTCTGTCTTTCTTTAATGATTGTTGCCTTTTGGCCCTCGTTTTTTGCCCAATATGTTAACAAATCTAGTAGCAAATCTAGAAGCTAGTAGAGGATAAATTCACAGCAGCATAATAAATCGAGAAAATATAGGATAAGCTGCATACAGCAGCCAACATAGCATATATATATATATATTCAGGACAGATCCAACAGTACTACCGATCCCTAGATCCAACATAAGCTACATTTTACATGGGATTAAGCTTGGAGGCTGCGCAGGTGAATCCCAAGTGCTTTGTGTTTGGCCATGAACGCATGCACGTTCACGGTCGTTCCAACTCTAGCGCCGCCAGGGGCACTGCCAAGGGATTCGGCATGGTTCACCAGGCAGTTGAAGTCGGTGGCGCGGAGCCTCCTGTTGCAGAAGGGGCACCTGTAAACGCCTCGAGCAAAGTGGCGATCGTAATGGCCGGACTGCAGCCTCCTGAGGACGTGACGAGTCTTGGTGTGGAAGGACTCGTCGTCGCTGTCGACGTCGCTGCTCTGTACCTGTCGCGTAGCACCAAAGATCGAAAAACACGGAGTCAATTGCAGCGATGATGGAACAGAGAGTGAACAAAAGATCATGCATGATAATATGGGCACGAAAAAAAGAAGCCTCGGTTACATTGGACACACTTATATCCAGGATTTGGGTCAGTGAACCAAAGATCATGCACAACAAATTTGTACACACCAATTGTTCACAGACCAAACCCTGAATCAATTTGTGCCCAAATATTCATCATCATCGGCACAAATTAACGGGATGGGATTGATTACTCACATAAGTTAACCGAATCTTAAACAAAAGCAAATCACAAACACTAATAACGCCAGATCTATCATAATAACGCTAGATCTATCATAAAAGGATTGAACTAGGAACATACTAACCCTAATAATGCTAGATCTATCATAAAAGGATTGAACTAGGAACAGACGAACACTAATAACGCTAGATCTAACACAAAAGGATTGAAATGGCATAAGGAGAAGGGAACAAAGGGTTACCTCCGGGTAGTCGTCGACGATGCTGGTGTCGTAGGGGTTCGCCGGCGCGATGTATGGCACTGGTTCGTACGGGTCTTCGTACAGGTCCCAATCGACGGGGGCCTGGACGGGTGCCTGGACGGGGGCCTGGACGGGGGCGGCGGCCATTGCGCCGGCGGCTGCTGCGCCGGCGCCTACGTCGGAAGCAGCGACGGGGGCCTGGACGGGGGCGGCGGCCGATGCGCCGGCGGACGATGCGCCGGCGACCGATGCACCGGCGGCCGATGCGCCGGCGGCTATGTCGGAAATGGGCATCTCATGCTTCTCCATCGCCGGGGTTTTTTCTTAGGGGGTTTTTCGACGCGAAGTGGAGAAGATGATGGGACAGGAGAGGCGGTTGCAGTGAGAATGAGATAGTGGGCAAGCGTCGAGAGAGAGAGAGGGGCTCTATAAAGACGAAGGTGGCGTTTGGTGTACCGCAACACGCGTCCGCTATGCACGGCTGCAGCGTGCACCGCGACACGAGGCTAACCCTTCGACGTTTGGTGTAATCAGTTCTACCCTCGGGCCTTATTCAGAAATTTTATATGTACTCAGTTTTCCCCTCGAGTACTTAGACTGGCAAGTACAATATACTCAGTTCTACCCTCAAGCAGCTGGTCAACAGAGAGTCAACAAATGAGAATAACATAGCTAATTGAGTCATTTCATGCGCAAAAAAATCCAAAAAAATAAAAACATAGTGGCACCTACTCATGGAATCTTCCTACGCAACCTGCCACCTTAACAAACATAGATAAATCATGTTTTACCACAAATTGTCACTTCTCATAATCACTAGTAGCTATGAAGATGCATGGTTTTCCACTCAAACCCCTTTGCAAAACATCTTCCCCAAAACATAGTTTGTCTAAATGAGGCCATAATTGTCACACTCATGTATATTTGAATTGCAAATAATTTGATGTAGCCCAATATGAATTATATTGTACAAAACACGCATTTTTCATTTTGTAATTATTTTGTTTGAATCCCTTAGTCTATTTACTATTTACGTGCCCTTGGTTTCTTAGTACTACTCAGTTTTGCCCTCAAGTACTGTCACAAATGCTCACAGAAACCCAAACTTATCCTGATTGGTTGAGCAGTTGTCACACGGATCGACTCCACCAACCGTTGATCCACTGATCTAACGGGCAGTATACCCCTATCCGTCTCTTCGTGGCCACCCCTCTCTCTCTCTTCGTGGCCACCCCTCTCTCTCTGTCGGTGGATCAACGGTTGGTGGAGTCGATCCGTGTGCATTTATGGATTATTTTGCTATGTAACTATATTCCCTCTATTTATGCATTATTTTCCATGATTTAAAAATGTTAAACTAAAAAGTGGTAAACAAGAGACATACATATTTATCACCCCTCTAACAATTATCAACTATCTTTAGGATTCCTTTTCTTTTAGGGAATTTAGTTTTGGTAATTTGAAATGGCCCAAAAGTGGTATAATTTTGGTAGAAACATGAGACATACATGTTTGGCATATTTGGGGCATTTCGGTGAATGAATTATTTATCATCCCTCTAACAATTATCAACTATCTTTAGCATTCCTTTTCTTTTAGGGAATTTAGTTTTGGTAATTTGAAACGGCCCAAAAGTGGTATAATTTTGGTAGAAACATGAGACATACATGTTTGGCATATTTGGGGCATTTCGGTGAATGAATTATTTATCATCCCTCTAACAATTATCAACTATCTTTAGCATTCCTTTTCTTTTAGGGAATATAGTTTTGGCAATTTGAAACGGCCCAAAAATGGTATAATTTTGGTAGAAACATGAGAGATACATATTTGGTATATTTGTGGGATTTCGGTGAATGGATTATTTATCACCCCTCTAACAATTATCAACTTTCTTTAGCATTCCTTTTCTTTTAGGGAATATAGTTTGGGATATAGTTTTGGTTATTTGAAACGTCCCAAAAGTGGTATAATTTTGGTATAAACATGAGACATACATATTTGTGGGATTTCGGTGAATGCATTATTTGTCACCCCTCTAACAATTATCAACTATCTTTAGCATTCCTATATTCCCTAACACTTATTTTTTTGGTAATTTCGGTGAATGCACACACTAACTTTGAAAACAACTACAAGTACATGTAACTGAATAATGGATTTGTAACAAGGGATCCCTTGTAACAACTTCTAGTGCTTGACGAGCAATGATAAGAATCCGATCGCAATTATACAACAAAAAAAACAACCAGCCATCAGATTAGCTTGCTTCTTCAACTCGATCAGCTGCTTTAACTGCTTGTTCATTTTCTTCAGTTCTCCCTTCACTTCCACCAGTTCTGCATTGGGAGCATTAGGCATAATCGGGACGGCCCCTCTCTCCACCGCATTCTCTACAGCAAGTACCCTCCACCCAAATTGCGCTCCCCAATACCGCCAATTGATTCCTGCAATTTAAGCCTCTGAATGTACACATCGATCCACTCGAAATACCTGCATTTCTTCAGGATCTAAAAACAACAACGTGAACCCTAAATCCCAAATTTGAGGGAATAACAAGAAAATCGAGAGAAAACAGAGCAATTGGAGCGAGATCTAACCTTATCCCCCTCTCTATATGGCAAGCTCTCGCATGCAAGGAACTCACGTCCACGGTTGCCGTTGTCGTTCGTCTTACAGATCGACCGCTTCAGAGGCTCTTGGCGTGGGCAGTCAGGGCATCTTGTCAAAGGCACGGGTCCATACTGCGGCCATGAAGAACGGGAGGTCGAAGAGAAACTAGACATCACCTGCCTGCCGGGGAAGGGCTGCCGCTGCCGGAGAAGAAGAACAATGGGGCACGGGGAAAGAAGGGGGAAGCAATGGCACGGGCACGGGCGTGGGGCTGGCTCGGGCTCCCATTTTGCAACGGGCACCTGGGTAAGCTGTGGGTCCGGCGCACTAACGTGGACAAGTTGCGGGTCCCACGATGATCTGGATAAGTGGAGGAGTGTCCACTGTGGGGCACAAACAGCGGCCCCACTTGCCAGCACCAACCAACGGTCAACTTAACGGGATTCCTCCCGTCCGAGCTCCTTGTGAGAGTTTCAGACAAGGGCTTGGGTAAAACTGAGGAAAAACTAAGCGGCTGGGGAAAACTGAGCACAACTAAGGACCCGAGGGCACGAAAATAGAAATCCTGAAGTAAAATTGGGATCAGGTATGAAACAAGTTTAGATGGCTTGCCTTGAATAGCTATGTCCCTGGGCTCCTTCCTTAAAAGAAGTACACAAAGTGTTCCACAAAAGGAAGAGGAATAGGTCATAGGATGGTCTCTGAACAAGTGCTCCTTCCTTTTGATTAGGGTTCATAACGTAGTTACATAAATGGGAGGCGGGCTCCAAGATGCACCAACAAGTGCGCAGATAGTTAGAGCAGATCAAAAGGAAGAGGAATAGGTCATAGGATGGTCTCTGAACACTTAATTTCGAAAATTAAAAGTGTGGGCAAAAGTGCATCTGATAATAGTCAAATGGTCATTGATCTGATTAGCCTCGGGAGCAGGGTTGAAACAATTAGAAGATGGCCTCAATTGACCAAGTGGTAATGGAAAGAATGGAAGAACACATATCAAAGATGGGCTCTAGGAAGTTAGATTGTCATGGATAGAGCTTATGAGCTTAATACAAGTGTCTAAAAACTGAACCTATTAACAGAAGTGTAGATAGCCTGCACACAAGGTGTTTGATGAAATGTCTGCAAGAGATGGTTTTTCTAAACTTGAGTGAAACCTTTTATGGTTGGATGGAGATGATTCTAATAACACCATGGGTGCTTTCCTTAGGCTATTTTGGTTAGTACTAAAATCCACAAAAGGGAGCCCCTAATGCCTTATGGTAAGTCATTCGAGTTAGGATTTTAGGGTTGAGAGGAAAACATCAAAAATTAAGTTTTATTTGAAGGATCGACTAAATATAATCCATAAGGATGTCCCCACTGGACAAAATATTATTAGATAGGTTTTTTAGTAGGTTAGGCCACATGCCTTCCTGAAGATCATAACTACACACAAACATCATGGGTAAAGTCAAACAGAATCACACAAGGTCAACCCATCTCACAAAGCCAAGCATTAGCAACCAATCTTGCATCACTAGTACAGGGACAAGGCAAATGCTCACTAATGATCATGCCATGGGACGGTTTGAAATGAGTTTCAATAAGGGATGGAAGCTTCTGTAAAATAATTTTCAGAAACCCGTGGAGACCTAAACATCTCCTTTACCAAGTCTTCTCAAAGGTGTTTGAAAACCATTTTCAAAGGCTTATGCAATAGTAGTTTTGTAAAATAGTGGGATCACAACACTATGTCCTTGTAGTTTTATAAATACTTAGTTTTGGAAAAACCTTTGTTTCAAAAAAAATTATTGGCTCTTGGACAAATAAAATATCTTGAAATAAGAGAGGTGCCAAGATACTATTTTTGGGAATATAGCTTGGAGCATAGATAATGGCATGAGCACAAGGGCACAAGGATTGTGTTGGTCCACAACCAAGAAATTCAAACAAAAACTCTTACTACCTCAACCAAGACAAGCACACAAGAAACTCGGTTTCCAGAGGTTAACGCAAAAAGGTTTTGTTGGCCCTCATTTTTGCCTTACCAAACTCAGCTTAAACAGGGTTACAAAAGTGGGGTGTTACACGGAGTCGGCCCCGGTCGCTTCTCCAACCACTCCGACATCACCATCGTCGCCACCATCATGAAGAGGGATTAGTTCTCCTCTGGACTATATTTTTGTGGCAGTAGCTTATTCTATTTCTCTCTTATGCTATGATTGTTTAGATGTCATATGAGCTGCCCAACATGATTATAGCACATATTATGTAATTCCTATGTGGTGGATCCTTATTTTTTTTGGATGATCTAGGAGATGTGATATGTTATTGTGTTATTGATGTATGAGTAGATGCATATTATTACCCCATTCTTTATTACTTGTTCTGATCCAACATGTATGTGAGAGCGCAAGAGGGGAATGGTGTGTATTAGATGGAGTAACTAGGTAGTAGTAGTAAATTGTGAACAGAATTCATGATATGCTATGGTGTTTACCAATTCCATGGTTACCACACTAGGGATATACAAAAGAATACATGTGTTAAAATTTCTTAGTGACAGCTGAGAATCCTAAGTTGACATTCATATACCATGTTTTGTTGTAATATGTCCAATGCGGTAGCCTATTTGTTGTTCACCATCATGTCAAAGTACCTAAGGCTCTCTATTAATTCTTAATACTAGATTGCTTGAAGTTTATTCTTTTCTACTGGAGTATAAGTAAGATGTTTAGTATCATCTTTGTGTTAGGAAGTGATGCCCATATGAATATTATTAAGTAACATTATAAAATCATGTCATTTTTTCGGTCATTTATCTTGCGCTTAATAACACAACAACTTTAGGAGAGAGTAGACAAGTGAAATCATGAACCCCGGTCCAATTTTAATCATAAGAAAGACCTTTCCAAAGCTTCCACGTGTCCTTTTATTTTCAACATCAATTAAATCCGAAAATACTAAATCATATTTACTTTCTTGAAATCATATAAAAAACTTAAAAACACCTTTACCTTATTGCATTACTCGCATATTAGCTTTACTTGAATTTATTGTATTGTTATTTATTTTACTGCATTTGTTATTTTATTTACTTACATTCAACACCTTGAGCTTGACAACCACTCGGTGGAGTTGGGGATGCAAGATAAGGAGATTGTTTTACAAGTTGCCTAACGAGAATGAAGAGAGCTTCTTTGACTGTTCCCCGAGAGTTCGATATTAATCCCAAGTTATCCTCATGGGGAAAATTTACTTTTTCTACAACACTCTGCACTTGAAGTTCCAACAAAGTGGCGCATTGCTTAGTGTCATCAATGCACCAACATGGTCATCACATGATTTGACTTGCATGATCTTTATTCCATGTCACTTCTAGAATTCATGCCGACAAAACAATTTAGGTGCAATATGATTAGTGATATTGCTCTTAGCTAGTGTATCATATTTTTCATATGTGCAACAGTAAGCAACACTGTCTCTATAGATAATGACTGATTATTCTACGTAACCAATTGCACATGACGAATGTATGTGGTTTATCATTCTATGAATCCACATGCTAATGCGCATCCTTGTATTTCAAAATGATTGGTAGGTGTAGTCTCTATCTAAAAGACATCACTGAAATGTTAGTTCTATAATGAAGATACATATTGCGGGGCCTGGAAAGTAGCTAGTATCATCATGATACTGGAGCCAGTGACGGTTCTACCATGAAGGTACCCATTATTGGATTTCAAATATATCTAAAACTATAAGAAGAAGGCAGAGCAATGTGGTGCACCAGAGATATCAAAAGATATAGCGGGTTCCCAACCAATTCTGTTGGTGGGTCCAATGATACTGAGATGTGGAACTTCAAGTCTCAACATGTTTTCGACATTTTACAGTGGTTTGAGTGAAACTTTCTTATGTTTACTGATCGAACAACCCGAGAGATGGATATGACTTGTCCATGTTAAGTTTGAATAATAATTTCTAATATTGGAAACTTGGTGTACATAATATTTGAGTGAAGAAGCTCAAGTTATTGTCTCAAGCACTATTTGGTTTTGTACAAATCTTTCATCTAAAAATTGTGTCTTTTGGACAATCACATTCTTCATCATTGTGGGAGTAATCCTTATGTATGAAAAACATGCGTGAGTAACCATCACTGTAGGAGAAATCCCTGTGTATTTATTGATCTCAAACTTCCTCTCTCAGATGGTGTGGGAGGAAAGAGCTTTAACATTTTAAAATATGCATTTGAATTAATTTATTCTTAAGAGAAATAATATTAACCGCACATGTGGATAGTCATACAATGTAAATGGAGCCGCGAGTGTCTGCGTTGTCACGCACCTCGCGCACACGTGGGTTCCAAGTCCCATTCAGTTCTCCATGTGTTTGTCTGTTGCGCGGTAATTTCATGGGCGGATCGAGCTTGTTAGTCATGGGGGGCAGCCTGCACCCACTCAAAACTTTTGTTATCTTGTAATATGCCTAGCTAAAGAGTGATTTGCCCCCATTTAAAATCAAATCTGCTCCATTTAACTTATTTTGCCCCCCCCCCCCCCCCCCCCCCCCTAAATTTTTTCGTGGCTTTGCCACTGGGTAATTCTATTGATGGTGACCTCGTATGCGCCCGACGAAGGTGGGTTTCACAAGTACATTACTTATAACGAAGAAACAAAAAACCCCGCGTGGCTAGAAGAAAATATGGCAAAGCTCAGCTCAGGGATGGTGACGGGGACAAGTAAAGAGGCGGGTTCCACAAGTCCATTACTTTACAAGTGTGCACCGGCGGCCCAGGACAGAACTCTATTGTTGTTCCATCGCACTTGATAGACGGATAACCCGCCGTTTTACATAGAAAAGCAGAAAGCTCTTCTTAGAAGGCAGTGGTTAAAAAAAGGAGTTTTGTCATGCAAGATTGAGCTCGGTATGCTCCTGACGCAGGAATACGGGGAGCTGATTCGTGTCATTCGTCATCAACCCGTGGGTGCTTGGATTAACAAGGTAAGATGCGCTTGGTCGTCGGCACAAGCCCAGCGAATAGCTCGTTGTGTGCACGGACGATTTAATCGATCTCATATCCCGATGCATCCTATTTCGAGAAAAATAATCTCTATTAGGTGATTGAGCAGCTCGCGCTAGCCTATTTTGTCAACTGCTTCTCTCCCCTAAAATGGCAAGGAGGAGGAGGTGGGTAATTAAGCTTGCACTATCCAGATTTACTGGTTTGACAGGCAAGAGGCTTGGCTATTTATAGACTACGAACTCATATAGACTCCATGATTGCAAGGAGGCCCGAGGAATTAATGATGGCACATAGTGCCTGCAGAGTTCAGTGCCCATGTGGGAGGAAACTCGGCTTCAGATTTTAAAGTTGCATTTGTATTCAGTTGAGCGATATCAATAAAGTTTTTAAAGCTGCGTTTTAATTTATTTTGATCAATCTTAACAGAGTAATAATGGCTATTTATATGAACTTCGAATGTGGTGAAGCTTAGCTATTTATAAACTACTCGAATGCATATAGACTACGTGATTGCAAGGAGGCCCTGAAGAATTAGTGAGGTCACATCAGTACATGTGAGAGGAAAGCTGCGTTTCAATTCAATCGAGTGATTTCAACTTAGGTTTTAAAGCTGCCTTTCAGTTCATTTTGTTGGATCTCAACAGACTAATGTTGGCAATATCGGTTAATACAAATACTCAGAGAAAATTCAATAGAGACCTTTTTTTGAAAAATTGAAAACAACATTTTGATGATTAAAACTTATCTAATTTTTTTTTAGATGTAGATCATACTATAGTTTATCAATGTGCAAAATCGAAAAATCAAACACCTTATATTCGGAGATACACAAAAAAAAGTAGTAGAATCTAACATTTAAAGTAGTGAACAATGAAAAATTACAAACCTCTCAAACCCTCTCAAATCTGTCAGATTTTCTTTTTTTGTAGACTGGATTATAAGGTATTTTGAGTTAAGATATTACATATTGGTAAAGTACACCATTTCTATAGCTAAGTATTTGCTTAAGATTTTTCTCTCACTTTAAAATATTGTTTTCGTATTTTAAAAAGGCACTGTTTTCGTATTGTGTTTACATGTTACAAAGGAATTCACTCTACAAGTTCTTTGTTCATAACTTCATATCCCAAGCCCCGTTGGCAAGGCAGTCAGTTTAGTCAACTTTGTGCCAAACTATTCTTTTTTAAATCGAGATGTAAGCAAGAGACACACAAGTAGTTTTAAGTGTAACACATATTTATACAAGGACAAAAGACATGATGTGGGAGGCGCATGTCCAGGAAGACACGAGGAACTTCCACGTCGGCCGCTAGAATGGCAACAAAAGATGTGGGACTAATAGGAGGGATTAATCTTTAAAAAAGTTAATTAATTTAATCCTAAATCCCCCCCTAATCGCTGCTTGTCCTTGCGTACATCCATCATCTTGGTAGAGTGTACTCAAAATCCCCGTGAGAAAAATGTGAGGATTTGTGTTGAATATTTTGTAAGAATCTTTTGAACTCAATGGGAAAATAAGGAGAAAATGATAAGACATATAATGGACATTGTCTCTTTTTACTCAATATGAAAGGAATGCCTAGATTTTAGAGCACAACAAATATGGTATATTTTCATAAGAAACCCAATGGGGGGAAACATAAAGTATGATCATGTGCATATATTACCTTATGAAAAGAAAAACTGGATAGTAAACTCATAAAGGGAGAAGAGATTAATATGATGATTTGGATAGGAGTATTGTAAGATGATACCAATTCCAAGAACATATTTGTAGAATGTTGAAGCTTGTCTTGGATGGACTAGCAAGGTCATCACATGATTTGACTTGCAAGATCTTAATTTCATGACTCTTCTAGAATTCATGGGGACAAAACAATTTAGGTGCAATATGATTTGTGATATTCTTCTTAATGTATCATATGTTTTATCTGTGCAGCAATAAGGAACACTATCGGTGCAGATAATGGTTTATTATTCTACACAACCAAATGCACATGATGAATGTATGTAGTTTATCATTTCGTGAAGCCACATGCTAATGCGTAGCCTTGTATTTCAGAATGTTCGGTAGGTGTAGTCACAATAATTTGTCTAGAAGACATCAAAGGAATGATAGTTCTACAATGAAGGTACATATTTTGGGAACCTGGCAAGTAGCTAGTATCATCATGATATTGGAGCTAGTGACGGTTCTACCATGAAGGTACCCATTATTAGATTTGAAATTATCTAAAATTATAAGAACAAGGTCAAGCAATGTGGTGCATTGGAGATATTGAAAGATATTGCGGTTTCTCAACCAATTGTGTTGGTGAGTTGAATGGAAATGAGATATGGAACTCCAAGGCTCAACATGGTTTCAACATCTTACCGTGGTTTGAGTGAAAAAAATTCTACATTTATAAATCGAAAAACCCGAGGAGATGGATATGACTTGTCATGTTAAGTGTGCACCGGCGGTCGAGGACAGAACTCTACTGCTGTTCCATCGCAGTTGATAGCCGGATAACCCGCTGTTTTACATAGAAAAGTAGAACGCGACGCAAAGCATGTGCTACATGCGCATCACGGCGTCATGTAAGAAAGCTCTTCTTGGAAGGCAGTGGTTGAAAAAAAGGAGTCTTGTCATGCAAGATTGAGCTCGGTATTCTCCTGACGCAGCAATACGGGGAGCTGATTCGTGTCCTTCGTCATCAACCCAAGGGCGCTTGGATTAACAAGGTAAGATGCGCTTGGTCGTCGGCACAAGCCCAGAGAACAGCTCGTTGTGTGCACGGACGATTTAATCGATCTCATATCCCGATGCATCCTATTTCGAGAAAAATAATCTCTATTATGTGATTGAGCAGCTCGCGCTAGCCTATTTTGTCAACTGTTTCTCTCCCCTAAAATGGCAAGGAGGAGGAGGTGGGTAATTAAGCTTGCACTATCCAGATTTACTGGTTTGACAGGCAAGAAGCTTGGCTATTTATAGACTACGAACTCATATAGACTCCATGATTGAAAGGGGGCCCGAGGAACTAATGATGGCACATAGTGTCTGCAGAGTTCACTGCGCATGTGGGAGGAAACTCGGCTTCGGATTTTAAAGTTGCATTTGTATTCAGTTGAGCGACGATATCAACATACTACCTCCGATCCGTCCTAAGGAATAAAATGTCTTTGTTTTGTGTGTTTTTTCTTTGACCAAGATTTACTCTAAATATATAAAGAATGTTTGTATAAAATTAGCATCATTAAAAATTTTGTTTTAATATAAATTCAACGATACTAAATTTACACAATATAATCAAGTTTTAGTTGCTCTATTTATTCGGTCAAAATTTGCTTTCCAATGCGTGTGCGTCTTATTCCTTAAAACAGAGGTAATAGTTTTTAAAGATGCATTTTAATTTGTTTCGATCAAGTAACAGAGTAATGTTGGCTATTTATATGAACTTCGAATGCGGTGAAGCTTAGCTATTTATAAACTCCTCGAATGCATATAGACTACGTGATTGCAAGGAGGCCCTGAAGAATTAATGATGTCACATCAGTACATGTGAGAGGAAAGCTGCATTTCAATTCAATAGTGATTTCAACTTAGGTTTTAAAGCTGCCTTTCAGTACATTTTGTTGATCTCAACAGACTAATGTCGGCAATATCGGTTAATACAAATACTCGGAGAAAATTCAATAGAGACCTTTTTTGAAAATTGAAAAAAACATTTTGAAGATTAAAACTTATCTAAAAAAAATTCTAGATGTAGATAATACTGTAGTTTATCAATGTGCAAAATCTAAAATCAAATACCTTATATTCGGAGATACACAAACATAATAAAATCTGATATCTACAGTAGTGAACAATGCAAAATTACAAACCTCTCAAATCTGTTAGATTTTCTTTTTTTTTGTAGTCTGGACTAAAAGATATTTAGAGTTAAGATATTGCATATTGGTAAAGTACACCATTTCTATGGCTACTATTTATTTCAGATTTTCTGCACACTTTAAAATATTGTTTTCATATTTTCAAAAGGGCCATGTTTCCGTATTGTTTACATGTTACAAAGGAACTCACTCTCCAAGTTCTTTTTTCATAGCTTCATATCCCAGACCCCGTTGGCAAGGCGGGCAGTTGAGTCAACATTGTGTCAAACCATATTTTTAAATCGAGATGTAAACGGGAGACAGACAAGTAGTTTTAAGTGTAACATATATTTATACAAGGGAGAGTGGATTTAATGCTTGTACCAACGGGTACATTAGCTATCTCAATCGTTCACCTGCACATCGAGATCCATGAAAGATTCATCTCCTTCTCTCATTTCTTGTTGTGTTATGTCGAAACTAGGTAGGAAGACGCGGCTTGCCGCGCGCTTGCCCACCTACGGCGTGAAAACAATTATGAATACCGAAGAAAATATGTATTTAAATTTAACATCAGGTGAGCGAGAGAAATTCATACGTTAATTTCATAGCTGTGTAATATGCATTTAGAAAATACTGATAAGCTCAAGAGCATAATTAGTCAAAAATGACACATCTACTA
Organism: Dactylis glomerata; assembly: GCA_007115705.1. NCBI lineage: Eukaryota > Viridiplantae > Streptophyta > Magnoliopsida > Poales > Poaceae > Dactylis > Dactylis glomerata. The sequence continues at coordinate 866,055 of QXEO01000143.1, forward strand.
TATACTAAAAGCATAATACGGGGGTCTAAAATAGAGACACGACGTTGATCCACATCATCAAAATAATTTTAACAGTTAGATCTATAATTTCAATGGACAAGATTTAAATTTAAAGATTTTACGTAACATGTACGATCTTATATTTGTGGACATAGTGTCACGTTTGACATGACACATTGCCTAGGAAAGGAAAAATAAAAAGAGTCCCAGGCTTTTGTCAAAAAAAAAACACTAGAGATTTAACACGTCACGTTTCCTAGGAAAGAAATGTCTCAGACTTTTCTAAAGAAAAAAAACAGAGGCACCCCGTATACATGATTGGTTTTATTTGTTACAAACTCTATTTTCTTTTCCATGTAGCAATTTGACTAGATTTGACACGTTACATGATTGTACCAGATGATTAAATATATCTACTATATACTAAAAGCACAATACGGGGGTCTAAAATAGAGACACTACGTTGATCCATATCATTAAAATAATTTTACCAGTTTGAACTATAATTTTAATGGACAAGATTTAAAGATTTTACGTAACATGCACGAGCTTATATTTGTGGACATAATGTCACGTTTGACACGGCACGTTGCTAGGAAAGGAAAAAATAAAAAGAGTCCCAGACTTTTGTAAAAAAAACACTAGAGATTTAACACGTCACGTTGCCTAGGAAAGAAATGTCTCATACTTTTCTAAAGAAAAAAAACAGAGGCACCACGTATACATGATTAGTTGTATTTGTCACAAACTCTATTTTTTTCCATGTAGCAGTTTGACTAGATTTGACACGTTACATGATTGTACCAGATGATTAAAAATAAAATATAAAACTAAAACAGTCCCAACCTCTTGCGGTGCTTGCTTCTCAAAAAAAATCCATGTTTCCAACCAGGTGCTTGCCTCCTCAAAAAAATGTAAAATATAAATATGAAACAGTCCCAACCAGCTGTGATGCTTGCTCCCCACAAAAAGACACATTGCAAATATAAATTACTATAAAAGATAAGGTGTGGAAAACAAAAACAAAATTGATAACCGGCGTGGAGGCATAGGACTCTTAGTACATGACACAAAAATAAAATTCATTAAAGAGTGTGCAGGAGATAAAATTCATTAACAAAAGCTCCTTTAAGATTCATTAAAGTCAACAAATTACTCACATCTTGGTTTCATCCATGTATCACATGAAGAGTGTGCAGGAGATAAACTTTGTGTCTCACCATGATTATAATTTGTACCACAACATAGACTAATTGGATTTTGAGAGCCATTTCATCAATTTGGAAGCATATATTTGGTGGATAGAAATCAAAGGCCAACAATAGATTCTTGATAAAATAAAAGCTCCCTCAAGGTTCGTTGAAGTCAACAAATTCATCACATCTTGATTTCATCCATGTATCCTGTGAGGAGGCTGCAGAGGCTGGGTGTATTGGTATCTTATCGATATTATTATATATACTCTTTATCTAAAAAAAATCATGTGAGGAGGCAAAAGATAAAATGTGCATCTGGCCATAGTTTTGGTTGTGATTATTGTTTGAACCACAATATATAGAAAAATCAGATGGACTGCATACTCATAGAAGGTCACATATGAACTATCATCCAACTCACAGTATTTTTTAAAAAATTTAGAATACTATGGTAATGCAATATAAAAGTAGACACGCATTGTCAATAATAGTGTGTCTTCTTGGATAACATAATTGTCATATTAGCATAGCACTTAGGATGCTATTGGTAATATTCCATATCATAATATGTAAATTATAAATTTATTTTAAATTATTTTTTATACTTCAAACATGATTTCGTCGCATTTCCGAGGGCCACTATGCTAGTTTTATTGAAAATAACAATCATCCGGTCATTTTCCAAAAAAAAAACATTGACCATATTGGACCGTGTCATACATCTATTAGACAACAAATTACAACCTACCAGATATTAGCAAGGAGGAAAAATATACCGATAGAAACAAAGTAAGGCAAAAAAGGATCAATCGACAAAATATGAGAGTCAACAATAAGTTAATAACCATCTCCTTCCAAGGCAATTGCTTCTTCCATCAGCTCTCTAATGAGAACGACCTACAAATGCATTTCTTTCTTCTGTTATTTCATCGAGCAGATTTCTCTCTGATGAGGACCCCGGGCAAGCAAGATAAAAATAAACACTATAAAAATTGATAAATATTCTTTTTGTCAGCAAAAGATAACAAGTGGACATATTCAAATGGACAACTGAAATATTGTACTCCTATTAAATGATCAAATTGTCATGTGAAATACTCATGATTACTATTTCACACATGACTCTCTTAGGAAGTGTTTAAAGGAATGTATGGCAATACATGATCTACTCCCAATTATTATTTGACACCTTGGAACCAAGAAAAAAGGTAAGCAGAATATAACCAACCGTGATTGTAGGTTTTTAGTAGTAGTCTGAGAAGAAGCAAGGAGCCCAGGAACATACCAACCCAGGTAGGCAAGAGCAATGAAACGAATCCCCGAAACCACAACCAGAAGCTCGTTTAGGACCCCATTACAGTAGTTCAAGCCCTTATCATATAGCATCTACTCCAAACAAACCCGAAAGTAGCTAATTATGCAATGTCAGTAAATAATCAACCACCTGCATCCCAGAACCCCAGCAGCATCTTCCCTTTCTCTCATTTCATCCCAAGTGTTACATCAATTGGGCATTAATCCTATTCATTCGAGATCCCTTGAAGCCACAAACGTCCAAAGAAGCTCCCATATCAGACTAAAGGGTGCATCTACCGCTTCCCCTTACCGAACCCCAACATTCTTACCATATTTCAGCTAGAAAATCAATCTAACCCAAAATTCCATGAAGTGCCCAAAATGCTAGGCATGGGTGGATGCTTCCGGGGGCAACTTTTAACGGATTCTACGAAACTATGACCATCCAGTTCAGACAACAAGCTAAAAAAATCAGTAATCGATCGTCGGGGACGAATGCACGCGCCGGTGTTGCCAGTACCGGGCGTGCGAAGAACGGGACCAGTTGGAACAACTTCACGCCATGTCGGAGAGGAGACTAGCAGAGAAGGCCTCCACGACGGTTGCGAGGCGCAGAGCGGCCAAGAGAGGGTGCCGATGCAGTCCGCGGTTGTCGAAGTAGACGAGCAGGTGTGGTTATGAACAAGGCGATGACGCTGACGATGAAGTCGTGCTGGACATAGACGTAGAAGGCGGCGAACCAGCAACGACCAAAAGTGGCCATGCTGGATGCCTAGACAGGCGAAGAGGTAGTCGGCGGGACCTGCGACGGCCAGGAGGGCCATGCAGGTTACCTATGGAGATGCGGCGGCGGTACTCGAAGTAGGCGAGGAAGAACCCAGCGGCGCGACGAAGACCATGCGCGGACGGCGACAACCCACGCCGAGGGAGGTGGCGCGGTTGAAGCCAGCGACGTCCTCGCGAGGTGACGGCGATGACCGCGTGCAGCGGCGTGAGAACCACCAGTGACGTACATGCCAGAGAAGGCACGTTGGTAGCCGGCGGCGGGGACCAAAGGCGGCGACGCTACGGCCCGAAGGGGCGACGCAGCGGTAGCCCGATGCGCAAACGGTGGTAGGCGCGTGCTCGGGGACGTACTTGGCAGAGATGAGCGCCAGATCGGTTGATCAGACCGACGGCGGCGCTGTACGCGCCAAGTCCTAGACGACGGCACACAGATCGGAACCCGTGGCGTCGTTGTCGGTGAAGTCCCTGGCGATGACGGCGAAGATGGACCGGCGATGGAGACCGCGCAGGCATGGAGTCGGCAGTGATGTACCGAGGCGTCCCTCGGACGACGCGTCCGACGTTGTCGCGCGGTTGGTGAAGGCGAGCCGACCGGTGCGGAGTTGGCGCCGGCGAGACGACCGCGACAGCCTATGGAGGTAGGCGCCGCAGCCGACCGAGGGACCGCGACAGCCGGCAAGAGCCGACCGAAGCGGCGATGGCGCCAGCGCGTCGGCCGCGATAGCCGGCGTATGGGTGGCCGCCGGTGCGAGATCGACGCCGAGGTTGGAGTAGAGGCGCGTGGTGACGGCGGCGGTGGGCGACGCAATCCGATCTAAGATCGGTAAACCAAAAAGAAAACGCCGGTCAAGCGACCGGCGAGAAAAAGACGTAGGGCAGCCGATCAACCGATCGGCGGACGAACCCTAATACGGGCGGCGCGGCCCCCGGCGGAGATCATGGAGATCGACCTCCCCGGGGGCGGCGCGGTGCGGAAGCGGGGCGGCGGCTAGGTCAAGGTTCGGCGCCGCTCTGATACCATGTTGAAGGGTAGGGGGAGAGAGAGATTGGCGGAATATGATGGATGTTTTATTGAGCCTCGGGGGCGAGTATATATAGACGTACAGGTAGTAGACTTGGAGTAGAAGACAAGTAATATCTCTACCTAATCTATCCTTAAACCTAACCGACATATATCTCTAACAGATCAGCTCCACTCAAAAAAAGAGCTCCAACATGGGAAAATTCAGCCTTTACGGGCCAGATACACAAACAAAATCTAGGTTATGTACCGACACACAAGCCAAATCTAAGTGCTGACCGAAACCGCGAGACTTATTTTTGTACTGGAGGTAGCTGGGCAAAGAGCAGACAGGGAGGCTGGATTAAGGCAACTCACAGCTGCAACGCCTCGAGGAACTTGTCGTGCTCCAGCTCCGTCCAGCTCTCCCTGGAATTGGTGATGGTGTAGGTACGCTCACCTTCTGTCGCTGCCGCCAAAGCTGACCGCACAACCATCAGCGGCGCCGCGGCCAGCACCAGCTGGTCCTGATGCTGCCTCTGCTTCCCTCCCCCTCCCCTATAGCAGAACACAAAAATGAGGCAATATGTTCTAACCAAATTAGCACTCCATTTGAAGAAAATATGAGGCCTCAACTGAAGAAGCAAGCAATGCATCCGTTTGAAGAATAGTAACTGACAATTGTGAGCTACACCACTTATGATGCACCTAGCAATTTATAAAATGACTTACTACAAGATGAATTCAAATATTAATATGAAAAGTCCCTGATGACTACTGTGTTATGGTTGCAAAAAATGCAGAGAAATAAAAAGCATGAAAAACTGTCGATCGTTGTGAAAGGGAACATCAGTATCTAAGGTCAAAGAGTTAGAAAGTGCAGAAAGATTATGTATATGTAGCATAATGGAAATGGAGAGACTATGTACATATGTAACATAATGGCCAGCAGAAAATTTCTTTCTTAAGAACTGCTTGAATTTCACACGCTTGCAGCTCCTATTTTTTCTCTATTACGCCTCCATGAAGCCACATGCAAATAATCTACAGGCAACAGGTATTATTGAATTTTTCATTTCTGCTGAGATTCTAGAGTAGGCATCCTATATCATGCACCCAAACTCGTCATTTAGCTCTCCACATTGACCATACATTATTAATTCAAATACCAATGCATCGCAATAGGATATAGAGGCATATTTTAGAACAAAAATTGTAAAGGTGATGAAACATAGAAAAGGTCCAGAGAAACATTACATACAAAAATTTGAGTACAAAAACCCCAATAAGACTATAGAGAAAAAATTACCATACCAGCCAGCTCCTGAACATCCTCTGCTGATCCAATCCTCCAAAGAAACACTTTATCATCTTTACCTCTAGACACAACAAGTGATACATCTAAAGGACTCCACAGTTAATACCATTGTCGTCCTCCATTGTGATATTATCTGTCCTCTCTATGATCACCAAACCACTGATTAGTATACGCAGGACTCTTTTCTTCACGTACGCTCAGTGTTGAAGTATAAATGTATTGCCTAGTCTCTTCCATCAGATCGGTCTTTTGGTCGCATTGGCTAGAGCATGCAGTTCTACGTGGTATCAGAGCCAAGAGGTCTTGAGTTCAAGACCCGGCTGGCGCAATATAAAATAAAAATATTGCAGCCCACTTTCGGTCCACGTTTAGGCCTGAGGGAGCCACACGTGAGGGGGAGTGTTGAAGTATAAATGTATTGCCTAGTCTCTTCCATCAGATCGGTCTTTTGGTCGCATTGGCTAGAACATGCAGTTCTACGCTCAGGAAACCTTGTCCTTATTGTATTGGATATGGCACAGCGTAATTTGAACTGTACAAGAAAAATTAGGATATCCAGAAGCAATGCCCTCTTAGAGCCAAATGGTGCATTAACTATAACATTTTCACAAAAAGGATTCCTAATTTAGTCTAAATGCGAAGCTCCACTTATTATTAACCACTGAAAGTTGCTCGCTCCATTTCTTGTCAACAGTTTAAAGAAACTGGTATTTAAATGAGACTGAATTTACCTCATATGAAGAATCTTTGACAATGGGCGATCACCTTATATATTTTTCCAGCCCTTAACTAATAGCTTCAATTTGTTCTCCTTGCATCTTCAACGCCCATGGCGATCCATAACTCTTGACCAAAGGAGCAGCAGACTGCTGACCACCCGAAGCATCAGTGACACCGACTCCTTCAAAACAATGGCCGATGTTGCCCAGCTCGCAATGAGGTGGAACACTGTAAATACAGAAAACAACAGATTATGGACATTATTAGCCAAACCTTATCACCCGACATGGTCCATTATACATCTTGGCTATAGAATAGGATATGGAACAACTATAAAGGATAGCAGATTTCTAACTTCATATATGAATCCAAATTAATTATTAAGTAAATACTATGAGTTACTACTGGTTATGAGTTTTCTATCTCCAAGTACAATATTCAGATAGCTGTGAGAGGACACACACGAACAGGCACCACTGCAACCTTGAAATTGTAGTGCACAGGGGTAGGGATGCAGACTTATTCTCCTAAATTGTATAAAAACAGTATAAGCAACATACTACCAATTAGACGAAGGAAATATAGCAATTTATTAACTTTCGGCGATTGCTTCAATTTATACGTCCATAGAGCACTAGAATTAATCTTCTCAGTATGATTCCTCTTCTTAAACAAGTAAAGAAGATCAGGACCTCTAGGCATGCCATGGATATCACAATATGGAACCCAATGGTTATGGACATGTGATGGCGCGGTGATGATTGTATGAAAGCTTCTTCTTTAATACACGGCAACGGTGACATAAAACTTTTGGAACCAAGTTGACGTGGGAATGTGTAGTAGATGACCGGCCAGTTGGAAAACCCCAAGAGAAGGTTTTGATGAAGATAGCATCAAGTTTTCCCTCAGTTATGAAACCAAGGTTATCAATCCAGTAGGAGGATGACAAACGACTGAAGGTGATGCCCACTAGCTGCGTGATGCTCTAACAAGGGCGCCGTTAACGATAACTTGTTAGCGCGTCTTCAACCAGTAGCAATGTGGAACCTGCACACAACACAACCAAATACTTTGTTTCCAACTTACGATGAGGTTGCCAATCTCACCGGTTTGCTTGAAACAAAGGGTATGAGTGTATTGAGTGGAAAGTAATGATAGTATGCAAGTAAAGTAAACAGTGCGAGTAAAGTAAACAGGTGATAGCAATATAAAGGAAACAGGACCGGGGTCCACAGTTCACTAGTGGTGTCTCTCCATAAGATAAAATAGTACATGCTGGGTAAACAAATTACAGTTGGGCAATTGATAGAATATAGACAATGTGCATATGTTGAGAGGATCACTATGAGATTTACTCTGGGCATTACAACAAGATACATAGACCACCATCCAACTGCATCTATGACTAATAATCCACTTGTGGCGAATCAATCCGAGAACTCCACAAGTATTAAGTTGCGAACAACAGATAATTGCATTAAGCAAAGTGTGTAATGTAAACAAAGCATATGCCCTCGATCATATGAATGTTATTTTCCCCCTATTAGCAACAGCACATCTACAACCTTAGAGGTTTCTGTCACTCCCCCAGATTAAATAGAGGCATGAACCCATTATCGAGCATAAATATCCCCTCTTGGAGTCACTAGCAACTACTTGGCCAAGATAGCTACTAACAACGGAGAGCATGCAAGATCATAAACAACATAGAGATAACAAAAGATAATATTCAGCATATCAACTCAATCATAACACCAATATTCATCGGATCCCAACAAACACAACATGTAGAATTACATAACGGTGATCTCGATCATGTAAGGTAGCTCACGAGATCTAAACATGAAGCACATGGTGGAGAAGACAACCATCTAGCTACTGCTATGGACCCATAGTCCAAGGTAGACTACCCACTCATCGCGCAGGAGGCAAGCATGGTGATGAAGAAGACCTCCGGTGGCGATTCCCCTCTCCGGCAGGGTGCCGGGAAGAGCTTCTGGACCCTCCCGATCTTTGGGTCGATGGCGGCGGCGGATCATGATGTTTTCTGGAAAAGTAATCGGGTGTTTAGGTTTTTCCCGTCGAGGGGTCTTTATAGGCGAAGAGGCAGCATCAGAAGTGGACCAGGGGGCCCACACCACCAGGGGGCATGGGCCCGCCCTAGGCCGCGCCGCCCTGTGGTGTGGCCACCCTCTGGTCTGGCTCCATCTCCTCTTCGGTCTTCTGGAAGCTCCGTGAAATATCTGGACGACTAGCTTTGGTTTCGTCCAATTCCGAGAATATTTCTTGTGTAACTTTTCTGAAACACAAAAATAGCAGAAAATAGGGAACTGGCATTGTGGCATCTCGTTAGTAGGTTAGTTTCGAAAAATGCATAAAAATGCCACGAAGTGAAACGAAACATTAAGCAAATGGTGTAAAAATAAGCATGGAGCATCAAAAATTATGGATACGTTGGAGACGTATCAGCATCCCCAAGCTTAACTCCTGCTCGTCCTCGAGTAGGTAAGTGATAACAAAAGAAATAATTTTTGAGGTGACATGCACCTACACAATCTTGATCAAATATGTAAGCGTTGTGCGCTGGGATCAAAAGAACTTAAAACATGGGCATGAAAGATATAATCTTGATAGAAGAAACTTAGCAACCATGTTATAACATGAAAATGAACACAAACAAAAGATCATGAAAATGAAGCAATGAAAGTCAAACGTGTGTTCAAATCATAAGGAAAAACATATAAATGGTTTTCAGCTTGTCCTTCATGAGAGATCAAAACGTAAATGCATATGACACCTTCAAGTTTAAGAGGGCGACTAGATACAAGTAATTTAAGAATAAGTGAAACCAACAATTTGAAAAAATCAATGAAAACTTTGGGACAATGCACATTATACTTAGAATGACAACTATGCTCTCTTAATGGTGCATAAAGGTAGAAGGTGGAGACTCAACATAAAAGTAAAAGAAAGGCCCTTCGCGGAGGGAAGCAGTGATTGCAAGTTTTATAAACCTTCAAAAATTATGGTACTTACCGGCTTTGAGCTCTCATTGCCCCCATCATAAGCATCTTGAATGGTTAAAGTTAATGCGAGAACACTTATGCTGCATATGCTTGACAAATCATAAGTTGAAAACCTCGTGTCCTGTGAAATACGAATACCCAAACCTCATGCTACTATACTTAGAGTCCCAAGCAAGCTCTTATCATTGTAAGTATACACGTATCATCGAGAACCGCCAACGGGGTACCTCCATGCCCGATGACATGGAACAAGCCCACATCAAAATGACAGGACAAACGGACAATGAACACCTCGGTATCTCTTTTATTTACCATTGGTATAGCTTTTTATTGCGAGATGCGTCGTCGAATGTTCACTATGGGCATGCTGTAAAATTCTACCGTGAATTATGCATGGCTTAGATTAGCGGTCTAGGCATTTCTCTAACACGTATACAAACTCTATGATCCCGCAAGATTCCCAATTCATTTCACACCGCGAGTATCCATAAACAAAAGATCACGATATCAACTCAAATCAAAGATAGTGCAATGTTGAAAGCTTGCCCCATGACGGCATGGCTGGGCTAGTTCCTAACTTACAACTTGCAAGCATAACAACTCAACATAAGAGACCACAATGTCAAAATTTTAAAACGAGAAAAGTAAAGTGTGCCATCCGGTTCATGAGAGCTTTACTGACCAATTTTCGCATAACACCAAAAAGAGTTTAATTTGAAGGATAGATAAAAGTAAGTCAAATGTACTTTGGAATAGCAAATTGCTAATAGGTATATATGGTGGACACTTTGGAAAACTTGGTTTTTAGGAGTTGAATGCACGAGTAGAGCTCATACTCAGTACAAAATGAGGGCTAACAAAAGACTGGGAGCGACCAACTAAGAGAGCAGTAACGGCCATAATCATGCAAAGCGACAGAGTGACATTAGCATAAGATGGCATCAAAAGTCAAAAACTAAATGATCATAGAGGCATTGGTGACTTTGTATGAGTCTAACATGTGTGAGCATGCACCAAGTCAACCCAAATAAAGCATCAAAGGAGAAAACCAAAATAATGCTTCCAAATAATTAAAACAACGCATGATTTTTTCAAAGGCTCATTAAGCAATCTCAGTCATTTGAGACAAGTCATGCTACAGCAAAACAACTAAGCATGCTATCAAAAAGACATCAAGCACGACATGCAAAAGCCTAGGCCGCAGTCTACACAAGCTCCTTCTTGTACCACTTTTTGCATAAAGCTTTTTCTCTTTTCCAACACCATTCGAACTTTTTATAAACAACTCTTTTGATGAAAACCAACATGGACCAGAGGTCAAAATACACCTTGATGAAAAGATATAACAAGATCCGAATACAAATCAAGGAGAAAATCGAAAACTAAACGCAGTTTTAGAAAAAGAGAACACTCGTTGAAATTATAAGAATGAAAAACGGAGTGTTCTTGGCAAATGAAAAGCAATGCAACTTCTCCAAAAGGAATTTGTTGGGGTCCAACCATTTATTGCAGCAAAAAAAACTAAACAAAACTGATTACTAAAAATAACTGATGCTCCAAGAAAAATGCATAATGCATGAAGCAATAAAAATATAGTGTTTTGAAAGGTGACCTGATTTTTGTCGATGAAGAAGGGGTGCCTCGGGGGCATCCCCAAGCTTTGACACTTGTACTTCTTGGATATTTCTTGGGGTGACATGGGCATACCCAAGCTTGATCTTTTGTCCATTCTTCAACTCATCTCATCATTCTCCAATCCCTACTCTTGAAAACTTCCTTCATAGAAAACTAAACACAAATCTATTACAAACATTAGTGTAAGCATAACACTGAATCAACCCTTTTTGCTTCAGGTTTCAACTCAAAACCACCACATATAAAGCATATACTACTTTAGCAACTTCCCGAAAAGTTCCGTGATCAAAAGAACTCAAAAAGAAAGCGATAAAGCGGCAAACACAAATATTGGCAGAAATCTGTCAAAACAGAACAGCTGACAAAGGTTAAATTTTTAGAGGGTTTTCTGTTGCTCAAATAAAAAAGTGTTCAACTAATGAAAGTTTGGATATAACCTGGGGCATATTCACAATAAATCGCAGGTCCAAAAGATGTACAGAGAATTTTCACGAATTTTTACGGTGCAGCACCAAAAACTGTTTCAGGACAGCAACATCCCCAAATCTTACCTCACTCAAATTAGAGGCTTCTCTTGGCACAAAAACGAAATAAAAAGGATAAGGAGAGGTTATTACAGTAGTAATAACTTCCAAGACTCAAATAAAAGAAAAATAACTGAAAGTAAAAACATTGGGTTATCTCCCAAGAGTGCTTTTCTTTAACGCCCTTGAGCTAGGCGCAGAAAATGCGAATCAAGTAATATTGAAAGAAGCATTAAGATCCACTATAGGAGTCTTTTCAACAATGAATTGAATTGTGTCCAAATGAGTTTTTGAAGACCCTTTATGATCACTCTTGGGTACACTACTTTCATCAAAAAAGTTTTCAGGACAAATCCAACTAAAATTCTTTTCCAAAGCATCATGAATTCCTGCAAGTTTACAAGGTATTGGCACTCTAAAATCTTCATTGGGTGTACCAACAACTTCAACAGGTGAGCCAAGCTTATTAAATTTCTTAAAAACTTTGCTAGCCTCAATAGCAACATCTCTAAATTCTATGCGCAAAGTTTCTAAGATAAAAGCTTTCTTTCCAGGATCCTGATACGTCTCCAACGTATCTATAATTTTTTATGCTCCATGCTTGTTTTTACACCATTTGCCTAATGTTTCGTTACACTTCGTGGCACTTTTATGCATTTTCCGGAACTAACCTATTAACAAGTTGCCACAGTGCCAGTTCCCTGTTTTCTGCTGTTTTTGTGTTTCAGAAAAGCTACACAGGAAATATTCTCGGAATTGGACGAAACAAAAGCTAAACATCCAGAAATCCACGGAAGCTTCCAGAGAACCAAAGAGGAGACGGAGTGGGGCCACGAGGGCCCAACACACCAGGGCGGCGCGGCCCAGCCCCTGGCCGCGCCCCCTATGTGTGAGGGCACCTCGGCCCACTCCTGACGATGCCCCTTCGCCTATAAAGACCCCCCGACGGGAAAAACCTAAGTACCCGATCAATTTTCCAGAAACACATTGCGATCCGCCGCCGTCGTTGACCCGAGATCGGGAGGGTCCAGAAGCTCTTCCCGACACCCTGCCGAAGAGGGGAATCACCACCGGAGGTCTTCTTCATCGCCATGCTTGCCTCCGGAGCGATGAGTGAGTAGTCTACCTTGGACTATGGGTCCATAGCAGTAGCTAGATGGTTGTCTTCTCCACCATATGCTTCATGTTTAGATCTCATGAGCTGCCCTACATGATTGAGATCACCGTTATGTAATTCTACATGTTGTGTTTGTTGGGATCCGATGAATATTGGTGTTATGATTGAGTTGCTATACTGAAATATATCTTATGTTATCTCTATGTTGTTTATGATCTTGCATGCTCTCCGTTGTTAGTAGCTATCTGGGCCAAGTAGTTGCTAGTAACTCCAAGAGGGGGTATTTATGCTCGATAGTTGGGTTCATGCCTCTATTTAATCTGGGGGAGTGACAGAAACCTCTAAGGTTGTAGATGTGCTGTTGCCACTAGGGAGAAAACAACATTCATATGCTCGAGGGCATATGCTTTGTTTACATTACACACTTTGCTTAATGCAATTATCTGTTGTTCGCAACTTAATACTCATGGGGTGTTCGGATGATATCCCCGTGAGTGGATTATTAGTCATAGATGCAGTTGGATGGCGGTCTATGTATTTTGTTGTAATGCCCAGAGTAAATCGCATAGTGATCTTCTTGACATATCACGTTATCTTTATTCTATCAATTGCCCAACTGTAATTTGTTTACCCAGCATGTGTTATTTATCTTATGGAGAGACACCACTAGTGAACTGTGGATCTAGGTCCTATTTCCATCATATTGCTATCACCTGTTTACTTTACTCGCACTGTTTACTTTACTCGCATACTTCTACTATTTTCCACTCGATACGCTCATACCCTTTGTTTCAAGCAAACCGGTGAGATTGACAACCTTATCGTAAGTTAGGAACAAAGTACTTGGTTGTATTGTGTGCAGGTTCCACGTTGCTGCTCGCAAAGCAAAGCTTGGACGAGGCGCCATATAAATTGTCTGGAGCTGTCGCGAAGCTTGCAAGCATCACCTTCAGTCGTATTGGCTTTTTCTTCTCCTGATCGATAAACCTTGGTTTCTAACTGAGGGAAAAACTTGCTGCTGTGCTCATCACACCTTCCGCTTGGGGTTCCCAACTGACTGGTTATAATCATCATCATCAACTACACGCCAGCCATCAAGTCTTTTCTGGCGCCGTTGCCGGGGAAGAAAAAGAAGACCTCTGCAAGGGGAGTTTTTCGCACGCACATCCTTTACTTTGTTTTATTGTTTTGCTTTACTTTATTTATTTATTTTACTTGCATTGTTTTATATCAAAAACATAAAAAAAATAGTTTACTTTATAGTTGCTTTTATCTATTTGCTTTTAGTTCATCATGTTGGTCCCTAAGTATGTTTTGGAGGACCTCTCAGTAGGTAGTGGTTCAATTATTGGGGAAGATAACATTGAGGAGTTCTTTAATCACATTAGTATGCATAAAGAAGTTGAGGAAAAATCTTTGGTTGAGCTTGCTCCTAGTTATGAAGTTGCTTCTGCTTATTTAATTCACATGTTAGAAGCTAGGTTTGCTAGCCTTAATCCTTTTATGCAATACATGTTCCTTAAGCTTTATGAAATTGAAGATCCTGAAAAGAAAGCTTTTATCTTGGAAACTTTGCGCATAGAATTTAGAGATGTTGCAATTGAGGCTAGGAAAGTTTTTAAGCAATTTAATAAGCTTGGCTCGCCTATTGAAATTGTTGGTACACCCAATGAAGATTCTAGAGTGCCCATACCTTATAAACTTGTAGGAATTCATGATGCTTGGGAAAAGAATTTTAGTTGGATTTGTCCTGAAAACTTTTTTGATGAAAGTTGTGTACTAAAAAGCGATCATAAAGGATCTTCAGAAACTCATTTGGACACAATTTCCTTCATTGTTTAAAAGACTCCTATAGTGGATCCTAATGCTTCTACTGATGTTACTTGATTCGCAATTTTCTGCGTCTAGCTCAAAGGCGTTAAAGAAAAGCACTCTTGGGAGATAACCCAATGTTTTCTTTTCAGTACTTTTTCTTTTATTTGAGTCTTGGAAGTCATTACTACTGTAATAACCTCTCCTTATCATAATTATTTCATTATTGTGCCAAGAGAAGCCTCTAATTTGAGTGAGGTAAAGATTTGGGGATGTTGCTGTCCTGAAACTGTTTTCGGTGCTGCACCGTAAAAATTCGTGAAAATTATCTGTATATCTTTTGGACCTGCGATTTCTTGTGAATATACCCCAGGTTATATCCAAACTTTTGTTAGTTGAACACTTTTTGATTTGAGCAACATAAAACCCCTTGAAAAATCGGCCTTTATCAGCTGTTCTGTTTTGACAGATTTCTGCCACTATTCATTTTTGCCGCTTTATCGCTTTCTTTTCAAGTTCTTCTGATCACGGAACTTTTGGGGAAGTTGCTACAGTATTATATACTTTATATGTGGTAGTTTTGGGTTGAAACCTGAAGCAAAAGAGGTTGATTATATGCTATGCTTACACTAATGTTGCTAATAGATTTGTGTTTAGTTTTGTATGAAGGAAGTTTTCAAGTGTAGGGATTGGAGAATGATGAGATGAGTTGAAGAATGGACAAAAGCTCAAGCTTGGGGATGCCCATGCATCACCCCAAGAAATATCCAAGAAGTACAAGCATCAAAGCTTGGGGATGCCCCCGAGGCACCCCTTCTTCATTGTCAAAAATTAGGTCACCTTTCAAGACACTATATTTTTATTGCTTCATGCACTATGTGTTTTTCTTGGAGCGTCAGTTGTTTTAGTTTTCATTATTAGTTTTGTTTTGTTTTCTGCAATAAATGGTTGGACCCCAACAAATTTCTTTTGGAAAAGTTGCCTTGCTTTTCATTTGCCAAGAACGCTCTAGTTTTCACTCTTATCAAAAACCGAGTGTTCTTCTTTTTCTGCTACTGCTTTTGGTTTTCGTTTTCGCCTTGATTTGCGTTCTGATCTACTTATTTTATTTATCAAGGTGTATTTTTGCCTCTGGACCATATTGGTTTTCATCAAAAGAGTTGGATTAAAAAAAGTTTGAATGGTGTTGGAAAAGAGAAAAAGCTTTATGCAAAAAAGTGGTACAAGAAGGAGCTTGTGTAGACTGCGGCTTAGGCTTTTTCATGTCATGCTTGATGTCTTTTTGATAGTATGCTTAGTGGTTTTGCTGTATCGTGACTTGTCTCAAATAACTGAGATTGCTTAATGAGCCTTTGAAAACAATCATGCGTTGTTTTTATCGTTTGGAAGCATTATTTTGGTTTTCTCCTTGATGCTTTATTTGGGTTGACTTGGCGCATGCTCACACATGTTAGACTCTTACAAAGTCGCCAATAGCCTCTATGATCATTTAGTTTTTGACTTTTGATGCCATCTTATGCTTCTTTTAATGTTGTTTTGTCGCTTTGCATGATTATGGCCATTATTGCTCTCTTAGTTGGTCGCTCCCAGTCTTTTGCTAGCCCTCGCCTTGTACTGAGTATGAGCTCTACTCGTGCATCCAACTCCTAAAAACCAAGTTTTCCAAAGTGTCCACCATACATACCTACTAGCAATTTGCTATTCCAAGTAAATTTGACTTTCTTTTATCTACTCTTCAAATTAAACTCTTACCAGTGTTATGCGAAAATTGGTCAGTAAAGCTCTCACGAACCGGAAGGCACACTTTACTTTTTCTTGTTCTTAAAAATTTGATATTGTGGTCTCTTATGTTGAGTTGTTATGCTTTCAAATTGTAAGTTGGAGACTAGCCCAACCATGCTGTCATGGGGCAAGCTTTCAACATTGCACTTCTTATTTGAGTTGATATCGTGATCTTTTGTTTATGGATGCCCGCGGTGTGAAATGAATTGGGAATCTTGCGGGGATCATGGAGTTTGCATATGTGTTAGGGAAATGCCTGGGCCGCCAATCTAAGCCATGCATACTTCATGGTGGAAATTTGCAGCATACCCATAGTGGACATTCGACGATGCATCTCAAAATAAAAAGCTAAACAAATGGTTAAAAAAAGAGATGTCGAGGTGTTCATTGTCTGCTTGTCCTGTCATTTTGATGTGGGCTTGTTCCATGTCATCGGGCACGGAGATACCCCGTTGGCGGTTCTCGATGATACATATATACTTGCAATGACAAGAGCCTTGCTTGGGACTCTAAGTAAAGTAGCATGAGGTTTGGGTATTCGTATTCATGGGACATGAGGTTTTCGACTTATGATTTGTCAAGCATATGCATCATAATTGTTCTCACATTAACTTTAACCATTCAAGATGCTTATGACGGGGGCAATGAGAGCTCAAAGCCGGTAAGTACCATAATTTTTGAAGGTCTATAAAACTTATAAACACTACTTCCCTCCACGAAGGACCTTTCTTTTACTTTTATGTTGAGTCACCACCTTCTATCTTTATGCACCATTAAGAGAGCATAGTTGTCATTCTTAGTATAATGTGCATTGTCCCAAAGTTTCATTGATTGATTCATATTGTTGGTTTCACTTGTTCTTAAATTATTTGTATCTAGTCGCCCTCTTAAACTTGAAGGTGTCCTATGCATTTATGTTTTGCTCTCCATGAAGGACAAGCTGAAAACCATTTGTATGTTTTTCCTTATGATTTGAACACACGTTTGACTTTCATTGTTTCATTTTCATGATCTTTTGTTTGTATTCATTTTCATGTTATAACATGGTTGCTAAGTTTCTTCTGTCAAGATTATATCTTTCATGCCCATGTTTTAAGTTCTTTTGATCCCAGCTCACAAATGCTTACATATGTGATCAAGATTGTGTAGGTGCATGTCACCTCAAAAATTATTTCTTTTGTTATCACTTACCTACTCGAGGACGAGCAGGAGTTAAGCTTGGGGATGCTTGATACGTCTCCAACGTATCTATAATTTTTGATGCTCGATGCTTGTTTTTACACCATTTGCCTAATGTTTCGTTACACTTCGTGGCACTTTTATGCATTTTCCGGAACTAACCTATTAGAAAGTTGCCACAGTGCCAGTTCCCTGTTTTCTGCTGTTTTTGTGTTTCAGAAAAGCTACACAGGAAATATTCTCGGAATTGGACGAAACAAAAGCCAAACATCCAGAAATCCACCGAAGCTTCCAGAGAACCGAAGAGGAGACGGAGTGGGGCCACGCCCCCTATGTGTGAGGGCACCTCGGCCCACTCCTGACAATGCCCCTTCGCCTATAAAGACCCCCCAACGGGAAAAACCTAAGTATCCGATCAATTTTCCGGAAACACATTGCGATCCGTCGTCGTCGTCGACCCGAGATTGGGAGGGTCCAGAAGCTCTTCCCGACACCCTGCCGGAGAGGGGAATCGCCACCGGAGGTCTTCTTCATCGCCATGATTGCCTTCGGAGTGATGAGTGAGTAGTCTACCTTGGACTATGGGTCCATAGCAGTAGCTAGATGGTTGTCTTCTCCACCATGTGCTTCATGTTTAGATCTCATGAGCTGCACTACATGATTGAGATCACCATTATGTAATTCTACATGTTGTGTTTGTTGGGATCCGATGAATATTGGTGTTATGATTGAGTTGCTATACTGAAATATATCGTATGTTATCTCTATGTTGTTTATGTTCTTGCATGCTCTCTGTTGTTAGTAGCTATGTTGGCCGAGTAGTTGCTAGTAACTCCAAGAGGTGGTATTTATGCTCGATAGTTGGGTTCATGCCTCTATTTAATCTGGGGGAGTGACAGAAACCTCTAAGGTTGTAGATGTGCAGTTGCCACTAGGGAGAAAACAACATTCATATGCCCGAGGGCATATGCTTTGTTTACATTACACACTTTGCTTAATGTAATTATCTGTTGTTCGCAACTTAATACTCATGGGGTGTTCGGATGATATCCCCGTGAGTGGATTATTAGTCATAGATGCAGTTGGATGGCGGTCTATGTATTTTGTTGTAATGCCCAGAGTAAATCGCATAGTGATCTTCTTGACATATCACGTTATCTTTATTCTATCAATTGCCCAACTGTAATTTGTTTACCCAGCATGTGTTATTTATCTTATGGAGAGTCACCACTAGTGAACTGTGGATCCCGGTCCTATTTCCATCATATTGCTATGACATGTTTACTTTACTCGCACTGTTTACTTTACTCGCATACTTCTACTGTTTTCCACTCGATACGCTCATACCCTTTGTTTCAAGCAAACCGGTGAGATTGACAACCTCATCGTAAGTTGGGAACAAAGTACTTGGTTGTGTTGTGTGCAGGTTCCACGTTGCTGCTCGCAAAGCAAAGCTTGGATGAGGCTCCATATAAAATGTTCGGAGCTGTCGCGAAGCTTGCAAGCATCACCTTCAGTCGTATTGGCTTTTTCTTCTCCTGATCGATAAACCTTGGTTTCTAACTGAGGGAAAAACTTGCTGCTGTGCTCATCACACCTTCCGCTTGGGGTTCCCAACTGACTGGTTATAATCATCATCATCAACTACACGCCAGCCATCAGATCATCAATATCATGAAGCTTAAGAAACATGTATTGCATAAAAGGATTAAGGCTAGCAAACCTAGCTTCTAACATGTGAATTAAATAAGCAGAAGCAACTTCATAACTAGGAGCAAGCTCAGCCAAAGACTTTTTCTCAACATCTTTATGCATACTAATATGATTAAAGAACTCCTCGATGTTACTTTCTCCAATAATTGAACCACTACCTACTGAGAGGTCCTCCAAAACGTACTTAGGGAACAACATAATGAACTAAAGTAAAGAAATAACAACTATAAAGGATACTAATTTTTTTGTGTTTTTATAAAACGATGCAAGTAAAAATAAAGTAAAGCAAAACTTAAAACAAAGTAAAGGATGTGCGTGCGAAACTCCCCTTGCAGAAGTCTTCTTTCCTCCCTGGCAACGGCGCTAGAAAACTTGTTGATGGCGCGGTGATGAGGGTATGAAAGCTTCTTCTTTAATACACGGCAACGGCGACATAAAACTTCCAGAACCAAGTTGATGTGGGAATGTGTAGTAGATGACCGGCAGTTGGAAAACCCCAAGAGAAGGTTTTGATGAAGATAGCAGCAAGTTTTCCCTCAGTTATGAAACCAAAGTTATCAATCCAGTAGGAGGATGACAAACGACTGAAGGTGATGCCCACTAGCTGCGTGATGCTCTAACAAGGGCGCCGTTAACGATAACTTGTTAGTGCATCTTAAACCAGTAGCAATGTGGAACCTGCACACAACACAACCAAATACTTTGTTCCCAACTTACGATGAGGTTGTCAATCTCACCGGTTTGCTTGAAACAAAGGGTATGAGCGTATCGAGTGGAAAGTGATGATAGTATGCGAGTAAAGTAAATAGTGCGAGTAAAGTAAACAGGTGATAGCAATATAAAGGAAATAGGACCGGGGTCCACAGTTCACTAGTGGTGTCTCTCCATAAGATAAAATAGTACATGCTGGGTAACTAAATTACAGTTGGGTAATTGATAGAATAAAGACAATGTGCATATGTCGAGAGGATCACTATTAGATTTACTCTGGGCATTACAACAAGATACATAGACCACCATCCAACTGCATCTATGACTAATAATCCACTTGTGGCAAATCAATCCGAGAACTCCACAAGTATTAAGTTGTGAACAACAGATAATTGCATTAAGCAAAGTGTGTAATGTAAACAAAGCATATGCCCTCGAGCATATGAATGTTGTTTTGCCCCTTGTAGCAACAGCACATCTACAACCTTAGAGGTTTCTGTCACACCCCAAGATTAAATAGAGGCATGAACCCACTATCGAGCATAAATACCCCCTCTTGGAGTCACTAGCAACTACTTGGCCAAGATAGTGATGTCTACGCACGCGTCTGTTCTTGTAGACAGTGTTGGGCCTCAAAGTGCAGAGGTTTGTAGAACAGCAGCAAGTTTCCCTTAAGTGGGTCACCCAAGGTTTATCGAACTGAGGGAGGAAGAGGTCAAGGCTATCCCTCTCAAACAACCCTGCAATTACGATACAGAAAGTCTCTTGTGTCCCCAACACACCCAATACACTTATCAGATATAAAGGTGCACTAGTTCGGCGAAGAGATAGTGAAATACAAGTAGTAGTGATGATTATGAGTAGTAAATGTGATCTGAAATAAATATCGCTGCGAGCAAACATGTAACAAAATAGTAAGGAAACGGTGTGCAATGCTTGGAAACAAGGCCTAGGGATCATACTTTCACTAGTGGACACACTCTCAACAAATATAACATAATTGAACCAATAGATAGTACCTTCAATATGCAACTCAAAACAGTTCTCCAATGGAAAACGAACAATAATCATACGTAGGGCTACGAAGCACTCCTCAAAGTCCGTATGTACCCAAACTAGATTGTCCCACACTATCACCATGAACGCACTAGATGGTTTCAACAAACACAAACATTTCATAGACACATTAACCAAAAAGATACACATGATGCACACACTAGTCACCTTTACACCATGATACGAGTTATCTCCGGAGAGTATAATAATTAATCATAGGAGTAGCATAATATCTGAATAATAACATCTACCAATTCAACTAGATACAAAGCTCATGATCACATAAAGATCACATCATGGGAGAGAGAAGTGAACCACATAGCTACCGGCAGAGCCCTCAGCCCCAGGGGAGAACTACTCCCTCCTCATCATAGGAGACAGCAAGGTTGATGGAGATGGCGGTGAGGTCGATGGAGACGGTGGAGATGGCGATGGAGACCGATGGAGATGGCTCCGGGGGCACTTCCCCGTCCCGACAGGGTGCCAGAATAGAGACTTCTGTCCCCCAAAATTTGTCGACGCGGCGGCGGAGCTACGAAACTCTTTCTGGAAAATTGCCGACTCCCCTAGGATTTTCCGTCCCGAGGCTTTATATAGGCGAAGGGGCATCGTCTGGGGGCTGCCAGGGGCTCCTCCCACATAGGGGGCACGGCCAGGGGCTGGGCCGCGCCGCCCTGGTGTGAGGCTGGCCCCTGGCCCCCCTCCGGCTCTCTTTCGTCCTCGTCCTTCGTCCGGGAAAAATAGGAGTTCTGGAACTTGTTTCGTCCAATTCCGAGAATATTTCCTGTGTAGCTTTTCTGAAACACAAAAATAGCAGAAAACAGGGAACTGGCACTATGGCATCTTGTCAATAGGTTAGTTCCAGAAATCGCATAAAAATGCCACAAAGTGTAACAAAACACAAGGCAAATGGTGTAAAAACAAGCATGGAGCATCAAAAATTATAGATACGTTTGAGACGTATCAGCATTCCCAAGCTTAACTCCTGCTCATCCTCGAGTAGGTAAGTGATAATAAAAGAAATAATTTTTGAGGTGACATGCACCTACACAATCTTGATCATATATGTAAGCGTTGTGAGCTGGGATCAAAAGAACATAAAACATGGGCATGAAAGACATAATCTTCATAGAAGAAACTTAGCAACCATGTTATAACATGAAAATGAACACAAACAAAAGATCATGAAAATGAAACAATGAAAGTCAAACGTGTGTTCAAATCATAAAGAAAAACATGCAAATGGTTTTCAGCTTGTCCTTCATAGAGAGCAAAACATAAATGCATAGGACACCTTCAAGTTTAAGAGGGCGACTAGATACAAATAATTTAAGAACAAGTGAAACCAACAATATGAATCAATCAATGAAAACTTTGGGACAATGCACATTATACTAAGAATGACAATTATGCTCTCTTAATGGTGCATAACGATAAAAGGTGGTGACTCAACATAAAAGTAAAAGAAAGGCCCTTCGCGGAGGGAAGCAGTGTTTGCAAGTTTTATAGACCTTCAAAAATTATGGTACTTACCGGCTTTGAGCTCTCATTGCCCCCATCATAGGCATCTTGAATGGTTAAAGTTAATGCGAGAACACTTACGATGCATATGCTTGACAAATCATAAGTTGAAAACCTCGTGTCCCATGAATACGGGTACCCAAACCTCATGCTACTTTACTTAGAGTCCCAAGCAAGGCTCTTGTCATTTTAAGTATATACGTATCATCAAGAACCGCCAACGGGGTACCTCCGTGCCCGATGACATGGAACAAGCCCACATCAAAATGACAGGACAAGCAGACAATGAACCCCTCGACATCTCTTTTATTTACCATTTGTTTAGCTTTCTATTTTGAGATGCGTCGTCGAATGTCCACTATGGGTATGCTGCAAATTTCCACCATGAATTATGCATGGCTTAGATTGGCGGCCTAGGCGTTTCCCTAACATATATACAAACTCCATGATCCTGCAAGATTCCCAATTCATTTCACACCGCGAGCATCCATAAACAAAAGATCACGATATCAACTCAAATAAGAAGTGCAATGTTGAAAGCTTGCCCCATGACGGCATGGTTGGGCTAGTCTCCAACTTACAATTTGCAAGCATAACAACTCAACATAAGAGACCACAATGTCAAATTTTTAAGAACGAGAAAAAGTAAAGTGTGCCTTTCGGTTCGTGAGAGCTTTACTAACCAATTTTCGCATAACACTGGTAAGAGTTTAATTTGAAGAGTAGATAAAAGCAAGTCAAATATACTTTGGAATAGCAAATTGCTAATAGGTATGTATGGTGGACACTTTGGCAAACTTGATTTTTAGGATTTGGATGCACGAGTAGATCTCATACTCAGTACAAGGCGAAGGCTAGCAAAAGACTGGGAGCGACCAACTAAGAGAGCAATAACGGCCATAATCATGCAAAGCGACAAAGCGACATTAAAAGAAGCATAAGATGGCATCAAAAGTCAAAACCTAAATGATCATAGAGGCTATTGGCGACTTTGTAAGAGTCTAACATGTGTGAGCATGCGCCAAGTCAACCCAAATAAAGCATCAAGGAGAAAACCAAAATAATGATTCCAAATAATTAAAACAACGCATGATTTTTTCAAAGGCTCATTAAGCAATCTTAGTTATTTGAGGCAAGTCATGCTACAGAAAAACCACTAAGCATACTATCAAAAAGACATCAAGCACGACATGCAAAAGCCTAGGCCGCAGTCTACACAAGCTCCTTCTTGTACCACTTTTTTGCATGAAACTTTTTCTCTTTTCCAACACCATTCAAACCTCTTTGAGGAAACTCTTTTGAGGAAAACCAACATAGACCAGAGGTCAAAATACACCTTGATGCAAAGATAAAACAAGATCTGAACAAAAACCAAGGCGAAAAACGAAAGCTAAACGCAGTAGCAGAAAAAGAGAACACTCGTTGAATGATAAGAGTGAAAACTAGAGTGTTCTTATCAAATGAAAAGCGAGTTCATCTCCTCCAAAAGAAACATGATGTGATCTAACCACTTATTGCAGCAAACAAAAAAAAAAGAAAACTGAAAACAAAAATAACTGACGCTCCAAGAAAAACGCTTAGTGCATGAAGCAATAAAAATATAGTGTTTTGAAAGGTGACCTGATTTTTGCGGATGAAGAAGGGGGTGCCTCGGGGGCATCCCCAAGCTTTGATGCTTGTACTTCTTGGGTGTTTATTGGGGTGACATCCCCAAGCTTTAGCTTTTGTCCATTCTTCATCTCATCTCATCATTCTCCAATCCCTACACTTGAAAACTTCCTTCATACAAAACTAAACACAATTCTATTAGCAACATTAGTGTAAGCATAACATTGAATCAACCCTTTTTGCTTCAGGTTTCAACCCAAAACCACCACATATAAAGTATATACTACTTTAGCAACTTCCCCAAAAGTTCCGTGATCAAAAGAACTAAAAAAGAAAGCGATAAAGCGGCAAACACAAATATTGGCAGAAATCTGTCAAAACACAACAGCTGACAAAGGTCGAATTTTTTAGGGGTTTTCTGTTGCTCAAATCAAAAAGTGTTCAACTAATGAAAGTTTGGATATAACCTGGGGCACATGCACAAGAAATCGCAGGTCCAAAAGATATACATAGAATTTTCATAAATTTTTACGGTGCAGCACCGAAAACAGTTTCAGGACAGCAACATCCCCAAATCTTACCTCACTCAAATTAGAGGCTTCTCTTGGCACAACAACGAAATAAAAAGGATAAGGAGAGGTAATTACAGTAGTAATAACTTCCAAGACTCAAATAAAAGAAAAAGTACTAAAAATAAAAACATTGGGTTATCTCCCAAGAGTGCTTTTCTTTAATGCCTTTGAGCTAGGCGCAGTAATTTGTAAAGATGCTCATGTGGGCGCCATATAAGAGCTCGAGGCAAAGACGCCATATAGGAACTTAAAGCAATAGAGAGCATCAAAAAGCAAGTATGGAACACATTTAAATCTAAACCACTTCCTTTGAAAAATAGTCTTGTAAAGAGACAAGTCATAAAAGCGCAAAGCAAAAAGCATAGGAAGGCAAAACAAGTACAACTTCAAGAATTGCAACATAAAGAGGGGAAACACAATATTGTTGAGATCCATCAAACCATGTTTCCCTCTCTCATAATAACTTTCAGTAGCATCATGAATAGAATTAACAATATAATTATCACATAAAGCATCCCTATCATGAGCCACATGCATAAAAGAATTAATACTCCCCACATGAACAATAGTAGTAGGAGCAGATTCAATAGAATAATTATTCTCATCACCATAATCATCAAAAACAGGAGGCATATCGTAATCATAACTAATTTTCTCCTCAAAAGTAGGTGAACTGAAAACATTATACTCATCATTATAACCATCATAAACCAGAGGTTTAGTATCATCACAAGCTAGAGAGCAACTATTTCGCAAAGCATACTCATCAAACATATCATCATAAGAAGGAACATGGATAGTACTAATGGTACAATAATTATTAACCTTAGAATTGGTACCAAAAAGATTTTCAATATCAAAAGTAGAGTGCTTTTCCCAATCATGATCACTAACATAGGTAACAGGCATGGGAACATCATCCCAATCAGAATTATCATATTCTATAGCAGGATCATAACGCTTAGGGGAAGATACCGTGTCCTCTCGCCTTTTACTCCTCTTCTTCTTCATACTCTTCTTACTCTCTTCTTTAGGAGGGAGAGACTTGAAGGGCATCTTCTCCACATAATCTGGTTTGCTGACAGAAACAACAGAAGAAACTTTGGAGGATTCCTCCTCTCTATTAATAAGATAAAAACATCTATCAGTCCTGTCATAGCTTGGCAAAATATCAAGTTTTATAAGATTTTGTATGTAAGTATTTGCAAGGCAATCTTTAGCACAATATAGACGACAACCATGAAGGGTGCTATTAATATCAACATCATTCATATCTATCAAAGCAATCTTTCTAGATATCTTTTTACACGCCAAGAACAAAGTGAGCTCATCATGCTGATTGAGAGTGATCTTGTCATCACAATACAAACTTAAGGTTCTAGAAGAGTAACTATTAGGGATTGAGCATTGGAAATCAAAATGACCTATGTCATCGCAATGTTTACAAAGAAAAGGATAAAGCTTGCAAACCTTTTTACCGATCTCACCTATATCCTTGTACCACATTTGGGTTTCTTCATTTGCATGGTGGACACAATAATCTTCCTTGTTGTAACTCTGTTCACAAGGTCTATGTACTCCACAAAAATTAACATGCTTATAAGAAATAGGACTTTTAGAAGTTTGAGCATGTTTATTGCAATCATCAACAACAATATCACTTTCTATGCAAGTGTCCTTAAAAGGTTCATGATATACGTCCCCATTTCCTTTAGGAACATTCGTATGGGAAGCAAAGGCTTTAAAGCAATTAAACATAATTTGAGGATCAAGACCATATTTAGCACTAAGCTCTTGAAAATTAGCAGTTTCAGCGAAAGACTTAATGCAATCAAATTCGTAATTCATACCTGATCCTTTACCTTTGTCGCTATCCCAACCTTCAATGTTGTTTTGAATTGTTTCAAGCAGATCCCACTTGGTGTTAATATCCTTGCTTGTGAAAGACCCATCGAAGCATGCATCTAGATAGTCCTTGTAATATGCTGAAAGCCTTGCATAAAAATTATAAATAACAATATTACCGGGGAGCTCATGAATGGGGCATTTGAGCATTAGTAACTTCAATCTCCCCCACGCTTGGGCAATATTCTCTCCATCATGAGACCAAAAGTTATATATCCGATTACGATCTTTATGAATTGCACTTGGAGGATAAAACTTGGAATAAAAGAGAGGTACAATCTCCTCCCATACAATAGATGGACCATCTTGGAGCAGTCGATACCACTCCTCAGCTCCGCCTTTCAATGATAAAGAGAATAGCTTCTTCTTGATCTGGCTTGGTGAAATACCTGCACACCTGAACAACTCACATAATTCATGTATAAATAGTAAGTGATCTCCCGTATGGACAGTTCCATCTCCTGAATAGCAGTTATCCATAACACGCCCGACAATTTTCGTAGGTATTTCAAAAGGATCAGGAGCACAAGCATCATTAGAAACATCACATATGAGAGATAAAATATCATCAGAGCAAACTTTCTCCACTAAAGCTGGGGAACTAAAAATATCATGCTTAACAAAACCAGCTTCCCCAAGCTTAGACTTTTCCATAGCATTAGCAATAACGGGATTCAAAGCATTCGCACTAATAACATTGCTATGCGAAATAAGCTCCAATGGTTTTTCAATTTTCTCTTCAAATCTAAACTCATAAAAAAGACTAAAGAACTCTTTATTTTCCATTAAGCCTAACTAGTGAAAATAAAAACAAGAAACAAAAAGATATAATTGCAGAATCTAAAGGAAATAACTCCGAGCACTCATACAGGAGGATGCGAGTACCTTTTACCTTAGCTCCCCGGCAACGGCGCCAGAAAAGAGCTTGATATCTACGCACGCGTCTGTTCTTGTAGACAGTGTTGGGCCTCCAAGTGCAGAGGTTTGTAGAACAGCAGCTAGTTTCCCTTAAGTGGATCACCCAAGGTTTATCGAACTCAGGGAGGAAGAGATCAAAGCTATCCCTCTCAAACAACCCTGCAATTACGATATAGAAAATCTCTTGTGTCCCCAACACACCCAATACACTTGTCAGATGTAAAGGTGCAATAGTTCGGCGAAGAGATAGTGAAATACAAGTAGTAGTGATGATTATGAGTAGTAAATGTGATCTGAAATAAATATCGCTGCGAGCAAACATGTAACAAAACAGTAAGTAAACGGTGTGCAATGCTTGGAAACAAGGCCTAGGGATCATACTTTCACTAGTGGACACACTCTCAACAAATATAACATAATTGAACCAATAGATACTATCTTCAATATGCAACTCAAAACAGTTCTTCAATGGAAAACAAACACTAATCATGCGTAGGGCTATGAAGCACTCCTCAAAGTCTGTATGTACCCAAACTAGATTGTCCCACACTATCACCATGAACGCACTAGATGGTTCCAACAAACACCAACATTTCATAGAGACATTAACCAAAAAGATACACATGATGCACACACTAGTCACCTTTACACCATGATACGAGGTATATCCGGAGAGTATAATAATTAAGCATAGGAGTAGCATAATATCTGAATAATAACATCTACCAATTCAACTAGATACAAAGCTCACGATCACATAAAGATCAAATCATGGGAGAGAGAGGTGAACCACATAGCTACCGGCAGAGCCCTCAGCCCCGGGGGAGAACTACTCCCTCCTCATCATAGGAGACAGCAAGGTTGATGGAGATGGCGGTGAGGTCGATGGAGACGGCGGAGACAGCGATGGAGACCGATGGAGATGGCTCCAGGGGCACTTCCCCGTCCTGGCAGGGTGCCGGAATAGAGACTTCTATCCCCCGAAATTTGTCGACGGCGGCGGCGGAGCTACGGAACTCTTTCTGGAAAATTGCCGACTCCCCTAGGGTTTTC
Source organism: Dactylis glomerata (assembly GCA_007115705.1). Classification (NCBI taxonomy): domain Eukaryota; kingdom Viridiplantae; phylum Streptophyta; class Magnoliopsida; order Poales; family Poaceae; genus Dactylis; species Dactylis glomerata. The sequence goes on from QXEO01000143.1 coordinate 894,503, forward strand.
CGTCCAGAGGCTTTATATAGGCGAAGGGGCATCGTCAGGGCGCTGCCAGGGGCTCCTCCCACATAGGGGGCGCGGCCAGGGGCTGGGCCGCGCCACCCTGGTGTGAGGCTGGCCCCTGGCCCCCCTCTGGCTCTCTTTCGGTCCTCGTCCTTCGTCCGGGAAAAATAGGAGTTCTGGAACTTGTTTCGTCCAATTCCGAGAATATTTCCTGTGTAGCTTTTCTGAAACACAAAAACAGCAGAAAATAGGGAACTAGCACTATGGCATCTTGTCAATAGGTTAGTTTCGGAAATCGCATAAAAACGTCACGAAGTGTAACGAAACACAAGGCAAATGGTATAAAAACAAGCATGGAGCATCAAAAATTATAGATACGTTTGAGACGTATCAATAGCTACTAACAACGGAGAGCATGCAAGATCATAAACAACATAGAGATAACATAAGATAATATTCAGCACATCAACTCAATCATAACACCAATATTCATCGGATCCCAACAAACACAACATGTAGAATTACATAACGGTGATCTCGATCATGTAAGCCAGCTCACGAGATCTAAACATGAAGCACATGGTGGAGAAGACAACCATCTAGCTACTGCTATGGACCCATAGTCCAAGGTAGACTACTCACTCATCGTGCCGGAGGCAAGCATGGCGATGAAGAAGACCTTGATATCCCACAAGTATAGGGGATCATGTGTAGCCTTTTCGATAAGTAAGAGTGTCGAACCAAACGAGGAGCTAAAGGAAGGATAAATGTTCTCTCAAGTTCTATCAACCGCTTATACAACTCTACGCACACTAAATGTTTGCATCATCTAGGAAATAAAACTAGAGTAACAATACGGGTATGAGAGATAGCTTTGCAAGATAATAAATATAAGAAAGTAATTGTTAGTGTTGCAACAATAAAATATACTAAGTAACCATAAACTAACAGTACCATGATTGTGGAAAAGTGGTGGTAATAGTGGTGGCTTTGTCTAAGTTCAATTAGTGAATAAATCGGGTTCATTGTCTTCGATGCAGTTTTCTATGTGGGAGAGGCTAAATATACAAGCACTTCACTACTTGGAAATACAAGTACTATATGATTGGATCGTTAGCAAGCATCCGCAAATACTAACAATGCATTAAGGTTTCCCCAACCATAGCCTTAAGTTAATGGTCCTCTTACTCTCATACGTGCAACATTCTGGTTCGCGTCCTCAGGTTTCTGTCACTTCGGCAGAACTACCCCTTCCTTTTGCACATACTACGAACCCTAAGATGTTTAATCCAAGCGCGCATAAATATAATGGACACCAAAGGACAGTACCATATCAACATACAACTCTAATGAACCAAAGACATTCAACAAATCAATCTAAGAACAAATAAACTATGCAAGCATGACATAGATCATAGGATAAATATTATAGCATTAAACACCATGTTTACATAGGATGGTACAGAGGTGTGTGGGAGGATGAACCACTGCATAATAGGAGGAGTTGGTGATGGAGATAGCGGTGAAGATGGCGGAGATGAGCAGCGAAGGGCGCGGGTGGCGCAGCGGTGGCGGCGCCGGCGCCGGCACGGGGGACTCCCCCGCCGCCGACATCATGGGGGAGCGCCGCCCCTTAGCCCCCTTCCTTCATGGCTTCATGGGAGCCCTTCCCCATGGAGATGGGATCCATGGGGGAGGCGAAAACGTGGCTCTGGTGTCTGCAAATTCGTGGGTGGAGGTGTCTCTCATGAGCTAGGGTTCCTCTCTTTATATAGTCTCTCGGATTCCCATCTCCCCATCTTGGCCCGCAATGGAGCGGGCTTATCTCGGCCGTCTGGACTCGGAATCAGGTGAATTTTATTTCCAGAACATGCGCCGTGAAATTTCCTACAACTTTGTAGTTGAAGAGTTTTCCGTTTGACGCCGGTTTTGACCCGTAACGTGACCATCTTCGAAAAGAGTTCTGGCACAGATTTCTGGAAAGTCCCAATTTGGCTCCAACAAGGTTTCCACTTGTATTCTTAGTAATTCCTACACATTAAAGTGTAAAACAAGAACATTGTGCACTTTTGCAACTATTAGTAGGTTAGTCCAAATAAATCATAAAAGTGTCACAAAGTGTAGACAAAACATATAGAAATTGGTGTAAAACAAACATGGAGCATCAAAAATTATAGATACGTTTGCAACATATCAACATCCCCAAGCTTAACTCCTGCTCGTCCTCGAGTAGGTAAGTGATAATAAAAGAATAATTTTTGAGGTGACATACACCATCACAATCTTGATCATCTAAGTAAAGCATTGAGTGCTGGGATCAAAGAACTTAAAACATGGGCATAAGAGACATAATCTTCACAATAATAACTTAGCAACTATGTTATAACATGAAAAGAAACAGAAACGAAAGATCATGAATAATGAAACAATGAAAGTCAAACGTGTGTTCAAATCATATGGAAAAACATAACAAGTGGTTTTCAGCTTGTCCTTCATGGAATAGCAAAACATAAATGCATAGGACACCTTCAAGTTTAAAAGGGCGACTAGATACAAATAATTTAAGAACAAGTGAAACCATAATCATAAATCAATCAATGATAAACTTTGGGACTATGCACATTAAACTCAGAATGGCAACTATGCCCTCTTAGATGGTGCATAAAGGTAGAAGGTGGAGACTCAACATAAAAGTAAAAGAATGGCCCTTCGCAGAGGGAAGCAGTGATTAAACATGTGCTAGAGTTTTTCATTTGTAAAACAGAGAGATAACAATTTAGTTTTGAGAGGTGGTTGTCTTTGTCAACGACTGGCAATGGGGTTCTTACTATCTTCTATACAAAAATGAGCAAGTTTTTGAGAGAGAGATTGGCACTTTTGTGCTCTTTTATAAAGCTTGGCACTCCTTCCCACCTTTTTTCCTTTCACAAACCATGGCTAACCGATTCCATCGGGTGCCCACCAACATTCACATACCATGGAGGAGTGCCTTTTTTTCTTTCTTTTTTTTTCTTTTTTTCTTTTTGTAATAAACAATATGGAAGATAGCAAATCCCACCACTACGTCCTCATGAGCTGAAAATAGTGTCACAAAACGAGAAGTGTTTTGAAGGTTTTTTGAAAGGTAGCACATGAAAATTTACTTGGAATGGCTTACAAATACCATGCATAGGCATTTATAGTGGACACAATGGAAAACTTGGTTTTTAGGAGTTGGATGCACGAGTAGAGCTCACACTCAGTACAAAATGAGGGCTAGCAAAAGACTGGGAGCGACCAACTAAGAGAGCAATAACGGCCATAATCATGCAAAGCGACAAAGCAACATTAAAAGAAGCATAAGATGGCATCAAAAGTCAAAAACTAAATGATCATAGAGGCTTATGGCGACTTTGTATGCGTCTAACATGTGTGAGCATGCGCCAAGTCAACCCAAATAAAGCATCAAGGAGAAAACCAAAATAATGCTTCCAAATAATTAAAACAACGCATGATTTTTTCAAAGGCTCATTAAGCAATCTAAGTCATTTGAGACAAGTCATGCTACAGCAAAACTACTAAGCACACTATCAAAAAGACATCAAGCACGACATGCAAAAGCCTAGGCCGCAGTCTACAAAAGCTCCTTTTGTACCACTTTTTTGCATGAAACTTTTTCTCTTTTCCAACACCATTCGAACCTTTTTTGAAACAACTCTTTTGATGAAAACCAACATGGACTAGAGCTCAAAATACACCTTGATGTAAAGATATAACAAGATCTGAACACAAATCAAGGCGAAAAATGAAAGCTAAACGCAGTAGCAGAAAAAGAGAACACTCGTTGAACGATAAGAGTGAAAAATAGAGTGTTCTTGGCAATGAAAAACAAGGTACATATCCTCCAAAAGAAATTTGTTGGGGTCCAACCATTTATTGCAGCAAACAAAACAAAACAAAACTGAAAGCAAAAGTAAAGACGCTCCAAGAAAAACGCATAGAATATGAAGCAATAAAAATATAGTGTGTTGAAAGGTGACCTGATTTTTGCCGATGAAGAAGGGGTGCCTCGGGGGCATCCCCAAGCTTTGACGCTTGTACCTCTTAGATATTTCTTGGAGTGACATTGGCATCCCCAAGCTTGAGCTTTTGTCCATTCTTCATCTCATCTCATCATTCTCCAATCCCTACACTTGAAAACTTCCTTCACACAAAACTTCACACAATTCTATTAGCAACATTAGCATAAACATAATAGTAAATCAACCATTTTTGGTTCAGTTTCACACTCAAAATCACCACATATAAAGTATATACTACTGTAGCAACTTCCTCAAAAGTTCCGTGATCGAAAGAACTCAAAAAGAAAGCGATCGAGAGGCAAACACAAATAGTGGCAGAAATCTATCAAAACAGAACAACCGACAAAGGTCGAATTTTTTGAGGACTTTCTGTTGCTCAAATCGAAAAGTGCAAAACTAATTAAAGTTTTGATATAATCTGGGGCATATGCTCAAGAAATTTCAGATAAAAAAGATATTCTGAGAATTTTCATGAATTTTTATGGTGCAGCGCAGAAATCTGTTTCAGGACAGCAACTTCCCCAAATCTTACCTCCCTCAAATGAGAGGTTCTTCTTGGCACAAAAACGAAATAAAAATGATAAGGAGAGGTCATTACAGTAGAAATAACTTCCAAGACTCAAATAAAAGAAAATTACTGAAAGAAAATATGGGTTATCTCCCAAGAGTTCTTTTCTTTAACGCCTTTCAGCTAGGCACAAAATAGAGAACCAAACAAAGAAGAAAAACAAAAGGAACTATTTTTGTTGTTTTCAAATGATAAGTGAAAGTAAAGAAGCAATAAGAACAAAATAAATAGCCTAATAAAACTAAAGAAGATAAAACTAAGACATATAAAAACAACTATAATACAAGTTAACACAATAGATATCATGTGGATGCGTAATATAGAGTATGAAGGAGACAACCTCATGTTAGTTGATGAAAAGGGGGATGGCTCGGGCATCCCCAAGCTTAGATAACTGTATCTTCTTGGACAAGTTCTTGGGATGCACCTAAACATCCCCAAGATTGAGCTCTTGTGTCCTCTTGTTCATCTCATATCACCATATTGATTAGAACTTATAAGCTACATCCACATAAAACTTCACAAAAACTAATTAGTAGGATTAGTACTCATTAAATAAAATCCACTAATGTTCAAGCATTGACAAGTTTCATAATCTATACGCAACATTAGCCACTGTATATACTAAGGTATTCATGATTTCCGTCGTCCGTCGAAAAACTAATAAAACTAATAACACCAAGTACAATATTGAATAAACTAAGAAATCTGTCAAAACTGAAGAGTCTCTAAAGATGACACTCAACGAGATAGTTAGGTAGCTCAAATTGTAAAACTCAAAACTAATGAAAGACAGATCATAATCTCAGGTTTATGCACAAATTTTTTTAGATCAAAACACTATTCTGAGATTTTTCACGATTTTCTACAGTGAAGCACAGGAATCTGTCTAAACTGAACTGTCGGTGAAGATCAAATTTTTCGAGACAGCTACGTAACTCAAATCAAAAAAAGTTAGTTTAATGAAAAAAAGATAATAATCATTATTTGCACTCAAGAAATTTTAGGTCAATATCGTGTTCTAATGATTTTAAACATTTTATATGGTGAAGCTCAGAAAATCTGTTTTTTGGACAGCAAAGCAAAACTATCAACTTCCAAGTAACTAGGAACTATAATTATCACTTTACTTTTATGGTACAGAGGAATATGTGCAATAGATACAATATACACAATATGTACAAGTTTTTAACTGAAAAGCTTCCATGGAAATATTTGTTTTGGTTTCATAGGCATGAACACAAGTGTTCAAGGTCGACCCCCACTTAACCATTACTCATCTTTCCAATCATTGTCTTTTTTGAAAACGTTTTTAGGTAACAAGTACAACTAATTTTTTTTATAATTCGCATTCCCTATTGATTGTTGTTTTATGGTGCCAAGTTGACGGGGGAAAAATATAGTTGATGTAGGAGTGTCCCCGTCAACAGCGCTAGAAAACTTAATGGGGCCGAGTAAATGACCGGCCAGTTGGAAAACCCCAAGAGAAGGTTTTGATGAATACAGCAGCAAGTTTTCCCTCAGTTAAGAAACCAAGGTATGTCGATCAGGAGAAGAGCAGACAATACGACTGAAGGTGATGCTGACTGGCCTAATAACACTCCAACAAGGGCGCCGTTTACGACACTTGTTGACTCGTCTTCAGCCAATAGCAACGCGGAACCTGCACACAACACAACCAAATACTTTGTTCCCAACTTGCGATGAGGTTGTCATTCTCACCAGTTTGCTTGAAACATAGGGTATGAGCGTATCGAGTGGAAAGTGATAATAGTATGCGAGTAAAGTAAACAGTGCGAGTAAAGTAAACAGTACGAGTAAAGTAAACAGGTGATAGCAATATGATGGAAATAGGACCGGGATCCACAGTTCACTAGTGGTGTCTCTCCATAAGATAAATAACACATGCTGGGTAAACAAATTACAGTTGGGCAATTGATAGAATAAAGATAAACGTGATATGTCAAGAAGATCACTATGCGATTTACTCTGGGCATTACAACAAAATACATAGACCGCCATCCAACTGCATCTATGACTAATAATCCACTCCCGGGGATATCATCCGAACACCCCATGAGTATTAAGTTGCGAACAATAGATAATTGCATTAAGCAAAGTGTGTAATGTAAACAAAGCATATGCCCTCGAGCATATGAATGTTGTTTTCTCCCTAGTAGCAACAGCACATCTACAACCTTAGAGGTTTCTGTCACTCCCCTAGATTAAATAGAGGCATGAACCCACTATCGAGCATAAATACCCCCTCTTGGAGTCACTAGCAACTACTCGGCCAAGATAGCTACTAACAACGGGGAGCATGCAAGATCATAAACAACATAGAGATAACATAAGATGTATTTCAGTATAGCAACTCAATCATAACACCAATATTCATCGGATCCCAACAAACCAAACATGTAGAATTACATAACGGTGATCTCAATCATGTAGGGCAGCTCATAAGATCTAAACATGAAGAACATGGTGGAGGAGACAACCATCTAGCTACTGCTATGGACCCATAGTCCAAGGAAGACTACTCACTCATCGCTCTGGAGGCAAGCATGTCGATGAAGAAGACCTCCGGTGGCGATTCCCCTCTCCGGCAGGGTGCCGGGAAGAGCTTCTGGACCCTCCTGATCTTCGGGTCAATGGCGGCGGCGGATCGCGATGTGTTCTGGAAAATTGATCGGGTCCTCAGGTTTTTTTCATCGGGGGGTCTTTATAGGCGAAGGGGCATCGTCAGAGCTGGACCGAGGAGCCCTCACACATAGGGGCGCGGCCAGGGCCTGGGCCGCGCCGCCCTGGTGTGTGGGGCCCTCGTGGTCCCCCTCCGACTCCTCTTCGGATCTCTGGAAGCTTCCGGGAAAAATAAGACTTCAGGAACTTGTTTTGTCCAATTCCGAGAATATTTCCTGTGTAGCATTTCTGAAACACAAAAACAGCAGAAAACAGGGAACTGGCACTGTGGCGACTTGTTAGTAGGTTAGTTCCGGAAAATGCATAAAAGTGCCACAAAGTGTAACGAAACATTAGGCAAATGGTGTAAAAACAAGCATGGAGCATCAAAAATTATAGATACGTTGGAGACGTATCAAGCATCCCCAAGCTTAACTCTTGCTCGTCCTCGAGTAGGTAAGTGATAAAAAAGAATAATTTTTGAGGTGACATGCACCTACACAATCTTGATCATGTATGTAAGCGTTGTGACCTGGGATCAAAAGAACTTAAAACATGGGCATGAAAGATATAATCTTGACAATAAAAACTTAGCAACCATGTTATAAACATGAAAATGATCACAAACAAAAGATCATGAAAATGAAACAATGAAAGTGAAACGCGTGTTCAAATCATAAGGAAAAACATACAAGTGTTTTTCAGCTTGTCCTTCATAGAGAGCAAAACATAAATGCATACGACACCTTCAAGTTTAAGAGGGTGACTAGATACAAATAATTTAAGAACAAGTGAAACCAACAATATGAATCAATCAATGAAAACTTTGGGACAATGCACATTATACTAAGAATGATAACTATGCTCTCTTAATGGTGCATAAAGATAGAAGGTGGTGACTCAACATAGAAGTAAAAGAAAGACCCTTCGCGGAGGGAAGCAGTGATTGCAAGTTTTATAGACCTTCAAAAATTATGGTACTTACCGACTTTGAGCTCTCATTGCCCCCATCATAAGCATCTTGAATGGTTAAAGTTAATGCGAGAACAATTATGATGCATATGCTTGACAAATCATAAGTCGAAAACCTCGTGCCCCGTGAATACGAGTATCCAAACTTTATGCTACTTTACTTAGAGTCCCAAGCAAGGCTCTTGTCATTGTAAGTATATATGTATCATAGAGAACCGCCAACGGGGTACCTCCGTGCCCGATGACATGGAACAAGCCCACATCAAAATGACAGGACAAGAGACAATGAACACCTCGACATCTCTTTTATTTGCCATTTGTTTAGCTTTTTATTTTGAGATGCGCCATCGAATGTCCACTATGGGTATGCTGCAAATTTCCACCATGAATTATGCATGGCTTAGATTGGCGGCCCAGGCGTTTCCCTAACACATATACAAACTGCATGATCCCCATAAGATTCCCAATTCATTTCACACCGCAGGCATCCATAAACAAAAGATCACGATATCAACTCAAATAAGAAGTGCAATGTTGAAAGGTTGCCCCATGACAGCATGGTTGGGCTAGTCTCCAACTTACAACTTGCAAGCATAACAACTCAACATAAGAAACCACAATGTTAAATTTTTAAGAACAAGAAAAAGTAAAGTGTGCCTTCCGGTTCGTGAGAGCTTTACTAACCAATTTTCGCATAACACTGGTAAGAGTTTAATTTGAAGAGTAGATAAAAGCAAGTCAAATTTACTTTGAATAGCAAATTGCTAGTAGGTATGTATGGTGGACACTTTGGAAAACTTTGGTTTTTAGGAGTTGGATGCACGAGTAGAGCTCATACCCAGTACAAGGCGAGGGCTAGCAAAAGACTGGGAGTGACCAACTAAGAGAGCAATAATGGCCATAATCATGCAAAGCGACAAAGCGACATTAAAAGAAGCATAAGATGGCATCAAAAGTCAAAAACTAAATGATCATAGAGGCTATTGGCGACTTTGTAAGAGTCTAACATGTGTGAGCATGCGCCAAGTCAACCCAAATAAAGCATCAAGGAGAAAACCAAAATAATGCTTCCATACAATAAAAACAACGCATGATTTTTTTCAAAGGCTCATTAAGCAATCTCAGTTATTTGAGACAAGTCATGCTACAGCAAAACCACTAAGCATACTATCAAAAAGACATCAAGCATGACATGAAAAAGCCTAAGCCGCAGTCTACACAAGCTCCTTCTTGTACCACTTTTTTGCATAAAGCTTTTTCTCTTTTCCAACACCATTTGAAATTTTTATAAACACCTCTTTTGATGAAAACCAATAAAGATCAGAGGCAAAAATACACCTTGATGAAAAGATATGACAAGGTCTGAACGCAAATCAAGGCGAAAATGAAAACCAAAAGCAGTAGCAGAAAAAGAAGAACACTCGGTTTTTTATAAGAATGAAAACTAGAGCGTTCTTGGCAAATGAAAAGCAAGGCAACTTCTCCAAAAGAAATTTGTTGGGGTCCAACCATTTATTGCAGCAAACAAAACTAAACTAACTAAGAAAACTAAAACAACTGACGCTCCAAGAAAAACACATAGTGCATGAAGCTATAAAAATATAGTGTTTTGAAAGGTGACCTGATTTTTGCCTATGAAGAAGGAGTGCCTCGGGGGCATCCCCAAGCTTTGACGCTTGTACTTCTTGGATATTTCTTGGGGTGATGCATGGGCATCCCCAAGCTTGAGCTTTTGTCCATTCTTCAACTCATCTCATCATTCTCCAATCCCTACACTTGAAAACTTCCTTCATACAAAACTAAACACAAATCTATTAGCAACATTAGTGTAACATAACATATAATAAACCTCTTTTTGCTTCAAGTTTAACCCAAAACCACCACATATAAAGTATATACTACTGTAGCAACTTCCCCTAAAGTTCCCTGATCAAAAGAACTCAAAAAGAAAGCGATAAAGCGGCAAAGATGAATAGTGGCAGAAATCTGTCTAAACAGAACAGCTGACAAAGGTCGAATTTTTGAGGGGTTTTCTGTTGCTCAAATCAAAAAGTGTTAAACTAACGAAAGTTTGGATATAACCTGGGTCATATGCACAAGAAATTTCAGGTCCAAAAGATATACAGAGAATTTTCACGAATTTTTACGGTGCAGCACCGAATACAGTTTCAGGACAGCAACATCCCCAAATCTTTACCTCACTCGAATTAGAGGCTTCTCTTGGCACAACAATGAAATAAAAAGGATAAGGAGAGGTCATTACAGTAGTAATGACTTCCAAGACTCAAATAAAAGAAAAAGTACTGAAAATAAAACATTGGGTTATCTCCCAAGAGTGCTTTTCTTTAACGCCTTTGAGCTAGGCGCAGAAAATTTGCGAATCAAGTAACATCAAGTGATGAAGCATCAATTACCTCAGTAGGCTCTTTGGAAATTCCCGAAGATGATTCAACCTGCAAGTCACCCTTAGTGGAACTAAAAGTCTTACCAATTTTAAGAACATGTTGAGGTTTAAGCGCAGAAACCTTGGGAACATACATAAATTTTTGCTCTTTTCCAACAAACACTTTCTCTTTCTTAAATTTAAGAGAAGAGAAGATTAAACAAAGAGTTTCCATAGACTCCTCTAGTTTACCAATCCTTAAGTTTTGATTATCAAGAGTAGTGCTAGCCTCTAAAACGGTGATTCTCTTACCAATATTTTCTATTGATTCACTAACTCGGCTAGCATTTTCTAGGATACTTGGTAAACTTTTCTCTAAAGAGCTTAGCTTTTCTAAAACTTCCTCTAAGGTGATCTCAGTTTTAGAAACATGAATAGGTGGTATTCCAACTAAGTAGGGCTGCAAACGAGTCGAGCTCAAGCGTGTTAGACTTAGCTCAGCTCGGCTCAAACTAGAATTCGAGTGATCTTATACTAAGTCGAGTCAATGGTCGAGTTGTAAAAGTTGGTTCATACTCAGCTTGTAACGATCTCGAGTCAATCTCGGGCTAGTTTCGAGCTAAGAAATATAACAAAGTTTTAAATTTTGCTTACATATAAAAGAAACAAAACACTATTCACAACAAATAGAATGAATAAATTTACCTTCCATATTTCCTTAATCGAAATTTCATTCAAATTAGAAGGATAAATTTCATCCACAACATATTAGGTAAACAATTTTTATTTTTATTTTTAATATGTAACAAATTATTATACATAGTTATATTTTTTTGAGCTCACGAGCTAAATCGAGCGAGCTACTGTTGGCTCAAGATCAACTCGTATTCTAGTCGAGCTATATAAGACACTCATACTCGACTCATTGCTTTTCGAGTCGATCTCAAGTCGAGCTACGAAACGATTCAATCTCGAGCCGCTCACAAGTCTCGAGCTTTTCTTGCAGCCCTACAACTAAGCTTTCAATTAAGGTGCATGCTTCTCCAGCGGGAGTACCCAGAAAATTACCTCCTGTAAGAGTATCAAGAACATACCTATTCCAACTAGATATACCAACATAAAAATTTCTAAGGAGGATCATGGTAGAGTGCTTTTTGGTACACCTACGATGAGCATTGTTAATTCGATACCAAGCATCTTTTAAACTTTCTCCCCCTTGTTGCTTAAAACTACGAACTTCTACTTCAGGATTACTCATTCTAACAAGACTAAAAGCAAGCAAGTAAAAACAACTATCAAGGATTCTAATTTTTTTGGGTTTTTGATATAAAACGATGCAAGTAAAAATAAAGTAAAGCAAAACTTAAAACAAAGTAAAGGATGTGTGTGCGAAAAACTCCTCTTGCAGAAGTCTTCCACTTCTTCCCCGGCAACGGCGCCAGAAAGCTTGATTGCTGTTTTATGGTGCCAAGTTGACGGGGGAAAATATAGTTGATGTAGGAGTGTCCCCGTCAACGGCGCCAGAAAACTTAATGGGGCCGAGTAAATGACCGGCCAGTTGGAAAACCCCAAGAGAAGGTTTTGATGAATACAGCAGCAAGTTTTCCCTCAGTTAAGAAACCAAGGTATGTCGATCAGGAGAAGAGAAGACAATACGACTGAAGGTGATGCTGACTGGCCTAATAACACTCCAACAAGGGAGCCGTTTACGACACTTGTTGACTCGTCTTCAGCCAATAGCAACACAGAACCTGCACACAACACAACCAAATACTTTGTTCCCAACTTGCGATAAGGTTGTCAATCTCACCGGTTTGCTTGAAACAAAGGGTATGAGCGTATCGAGTGGAAAGTGATAATAGTATGCGAGTAAAGTAAACAGTGCGAGCAAAGTAAACAGTACGAGTAAAGTAAACAGGTGATAGCAATATGATGGAAATAGGACCGGGATCCACAGTTCACTAGTGGTGTCTCTCCATAAGATAAATAACACATGCTGGGTATACAAATTACAGTTGGACAATTGATAGAATAAAGATAAACGTGATATGTCAAGAAGATCACTATGCGATTTACTCTGGGCATTACAACAAAATACATAGATCGACATCCAACTGCATCTATGACTAATAATCCACTCCCGGGGATATCATCCGAACACCCCATGAGTATTAAGTTGCGAACAACAGATAATTGCATTAAGCAAAGTGTGTAATGTAAACAAAGCATATGCCCTCGAGCATATGAATGTTGTTTTCTCCCTAGTAGCAACAGCGCATCTACAACCTTAGAGGTTTCTGTCACTCCCCCAGATTAAATAGAGGCATGAACCCACTATCGAGCATAAATACCCCCCTTGGAGTCACTAGCAACTACTCGGCCAAGATAGCTACTAATAACAGAGAGCATGCAAGATCATAAACAACATAGAGATAACATAAGATATATTTCAGTATAGCAACTCAATCATAACACCAATATTCATCGGATCCCAACAAACCAAACATGTAGAATTACATAACGGTGATCTCAATCATGTAGGGCAGCTCATGAGATCTAAACATGAAGCACATGGTAGAGGAGACAACCATCTAGCTACTGCTATGGACCCATAGTCCAAGGTAGACTACTCACTCATCGCTCCGGACGCAAGCATGGCGATGAAGAAGACTTCCGGTGGCGATTCCCGTCTCTGGCAGGGTGCCGGGAAGAGCTTCTGGACCCTCCCGATTCTTGGGTCGACGGCGGCGGCAGATCGCGATGTGTTCTGGAAAATTGATCGGGTCCTTAGGTTTTTTTCCGTCGGGGGGTCTTTATAGGCGAAGGGGCATCGTCAGAGGTGGACCGAGGAGCCCTCACACATAGGGGGCGCGGCCAGGGCCTGGGCCGCGCCGCCCTGGTGTGTGGGGCCCTCGTGGCCCCCCTTCGACTCCTCTTCGGATCTCTGGATGCTTCTGGGAAAAATAAGACTTCAGGAACTTGTTTCGTCCAATTCCGAGAATATTTTCTGTGTAGCATTTCTGAAACGCAAAAATAGCAGAAAATAGGAAACTGGCACTGTGGCGACTTGTTAGTAGGTTAGTTCCGGAAAATGCATAAAAGTGCCACAAAGTGTAACGAAACAGTAGGCAAATGGTGTAAAAACAAGCACGGAGGATCAAAAATTATAGATACGTTGGAGACGTATCACCTATCCATACAAAGATAGAGAACAACTTAAAATTGAAAGTAAAAACTATTTAGAGATAAAGCAAACAAGTGCACACAAGAATATTCACCCACACGCTAGAGCTCCCCGGCAACGGCGCCAGAAAAGGTCTTGATATCCCACAAGTATAGGGGATCGTGTGTAGCCTTTTAGATAAGTAAGAGTGTCGAACCCAACAAGGAGCTAAAGGTAGGATAAATATTCTCTCAAGTTCTATCAACCGCTGATACAACTCTACGCACACTAAATGTTTGCATCATCTAGGAAACAAAACTAGAGCAATAATACGGGTATGAGAGATAGCTTTGCAAGATAATAAATATAAGAAAGTAATTGTTAGTGCTGCATTAATAAAATATACTAAGTAACCATAAACTAACAGTACCATGATTGTGGAAAAGTGGTGGTAATAGTGGTGGCTTTGTCTAAGTTCAATTAGTGAATAAATCGGGTTCATTGTCTTCGATGCAGTTTTCTACGTGGGAGAGGCTAAATATACAAGCACTTCACTACTTGAAAATACAAGTACTATATGATTGGATCGTTAGCAAGCATCCGCAAATACTAACAATGCATTATGGTTTCCTTAACCATAGCCTTAAGTTAATGGTCCTCTTACTCCCTTACGTGCAACGTTCTGGTTCGCATCCTCAGGTTTCTCACTCCGGCAGAACTACCCCCTTCCTTTTGCACATACTACTAACCCCAAGATGTTTAATCCAAGCGCATAAATATAATGGACACCAAAGGACAGGACCATATCAACATACAACTCTAATGAACCAAAGACATTCAACAAATCAATCTAAGAACAAATAAACTATGCAAACATGACATAGATCATAGGATAAATATTATAGCATCAAACACCATATTTACATAGGACGGTATAGAGGTGTGTGGGAGGATGAACCAATGCATAATAGGAGGAGTTGGTGATGGAGACAGCGGTGAAGATGACGGAGATGAGAAGCGAAGGGCGCGGGCGGCGCAGCGGTGGCAGCGCCGGCGATGGCGCGGGGGACTTCCCCGCCGTCAGCATCATGGGGGAGCGCCGCCCCTTAGCCCCCTTCATTCATGGCTTCATGGGAGCCCTTCCTCATAGAGATGGGATCCATGGGGAGGCGAAAACGTGACTCTAGTGGCTGCAAATTCGTGGGTGGAGGTGTCTCTCACGAGCTAGGGTTCCTCTCTTTATATATTCTCTCGGATTCCCATCTTCCCATCTTGGGCCGCAATGGAGCGGGCTTATCTCAGCCATCCGGACTCAGAATCAGGTGAATTTTATATCTAGAATGTTCGCCGTGAAATTTCCTACAACTTTGTAGTTGAAGAGTTTTCCGTTTGACACCGTCTTCAACCCGTAACGTGACCATCTTCGAAAAGAGTTCTGGCACAGATTTCTAGAAAGTCCCAATTTGACTCCAACAAGGTTTTCACTTGTATTCTTGGTAATCCTACACATTAAAGTGTAAAACAAGAACATTGTGCACTTTTACAACTATTAGTAGGTTAGTTCAAGTAAATCATAAAAGTGCCATAAAGTGTAAACAAAACATCTAGAAATTGATGTAAAACAAACATGGAGCATCAAAAAATATAGATACGTTTACAACGTATCAGACCTCCGGTGGCGATTCCCCTCTCCGGCAGGGTGCCGGAAAGAGCTTCTGAACCATCCCGATCTTCGGGTCAACGGCGGCTCACGATGTGTTCTGAAAAAGTGATCGGGTGTTTAGGTTTTTCCCGTCGGGGGGGGTCTTTATAGGCGAAGAGGTGGTGTCAGAAGTGGACCAGAGGGCCCACACCACCAGGGGGCGCGGGCCAGCCCTAGGCCGCGCCGTCCTGTGGTGTGGCCACCCTCTGATCCAGCTCCGTCTCCTCTTCGATCTTCTGGAAGCTCCGTGAAATATCTGGACGACTGGCTTTGGTTTCGTCCAATTCCGAGAATATTTCCTGTGTAACTTTTCTGAAACACAAAAACAGCAGAAAACAGGGAACCGGCACTGTAGCATCTCGTTAATAGGTTAGTTCCGTAAAATGCATAAAAATGCCACAAAGTGTGACGAAACATTAAGCAAATGGTGTAAAAACAAGCATGAAACATCAAAAATTATGGATACGTTGGAGACGTATCAACATGCGCTAGATTCTTATACTTAGGAAAATATTGCTCATCTTCTGATAAATAATGGTAATAAATTTTGAAATATAAGAACAGATATAATGGATTTTGTAATGCATCTGTATCAGTATGTGGAAGTTACAGCAGGCTGCTCTCCTATGTCACACAGAAACAAAAGAATGGGAACTCCCAGTCTCCTATATTATTTAAAAGCAAATCCTACTGAGTGAAATCAAGGAGTAGAACTTTTCTTTGAGAGGACTGTGCTACTTGGCAGTTCTACTCTTCTACTTCTACATTTTCTGAAACTTTTTCTTTGAGACGACAAAACTCATTTTAGAAAGCTTGAAAGGTAAATTAAATGATAAGTGGCGATTGGTGATAACTTAGGATGTACTTATGAGGTGCTGAAAAGGGAAGCACACATGCAGTTAGAGTACTTGCTAGGAAGCAAAAAAAGGGAAATTACTGCAACATTTAGCCCAACTAGAGTAAGTTCTTATACTAAAAAAGAATATTCAACAGCTACTCATTGCGATGCCTAACAATCAGATTCTGAGATGAATATGCAGACAAAAACTAATTATCACAATGAAAGGGTAAAGAACCGCTGCCTTTTAGCTGCAGCACATGTTTTGAATGGTTATCACTCTGATAATAAAAGGGGGCACAGACACACACAAAGCTTCTCATCTACAACACATAGCTTAACAAAAATATTAGTATTTCTTTTGTTATTTAGAAATCTACCAGCAAGCAGATCATCAAGAACTACATGAGCATAAATCAACAATTCATATATCGTTCAATCATCCAGCAATTAACCAAGTACTCTTGCAAAAAAAACCAAATACTGGAATCTTGATTCTCTATGCAACTGCTCTAAATCACTCCAGCAATTAACCAAGTACTCCAGCAATTCAGCCAACCGAGCTAATAGTGAAAACTGCAGCTTCACATACTGTCATAACAGCCCTAAACATGAAGGAAGCAAGATTGACCTGCAGATCTGACGTGTACCCATCTTAATGCCATGACATGCATACCTTTGCATGTCCTTGAAAGAGAGTCGAAGCTATATCATCAAGAGTGGGTCGGTCACCATCTTCATTTTGTATTCTCCAACGGTTTTGACTCTGAATATGTCGCCCATCGGTTAGTAAACCATAACGAAACACAATGCATGAATAGAGAATCTAACTTGATGCTAACTCAAGTGAGCACAGTAGTACCAAATTTCACTGTAGGTGTAATGCATTGTGCAAACACATAGCTGCAGACTGAAATGGCCAGCATCAGAGAACACTGATGATCCTAATGACAATTGGCTAGTTACCCTTCAACTGTATTCTCTGTCAGCTGCATAATTAAGCAAATATTTCAAAGATAGTTTTTTCAGCAAAGTGATTAGCAAAAACACACTTTTTAGAACTATATTGACAGCAACATAATATGTTCTTTGGGACCAGCAGTACTATGAGCAACCCAAAAATAAATATTACAGAGGCATACATTATTTAGGTTGTTTTTATTCACACCACTTAAATGAATGAAATATGTAGCTCTTCAATATATGGATGATCCTCAAAAAAGTGGAAACGAATAATATAATGAAAAGGAATAACAAGAAACTGCATTTACCCTGACCTGATGATTTAGAAACTAAAAGAGGCACAAGTTTACCTGAGTTTGCGACGTTCAATTTGAGTAGGTGGAATCTGGTCGCTGCTACAACAGAAGCTCTCCACCAAGAATATAGCTTGTTTGTCGCTCACCTCCCCTGGACACCAACGGGATGGACCTCACCATGGAGAACCTCTTGGCGTTCCATAAGGACGTGCTCGGAACTGATCAAAGTGGTCATACAACCTGAGCAAATAAGCCAGGGAGCCAGAAGATCAGTAGAAAAATTAAATCAACCTGTCAAGAACCATTCTTGGCAAACACAGATGAAAGTTTATCAAGCATCATATCGCTAAGCTATCAATAAGACTATAATTCGTGCACACCTTATATGGTATAAGATCATTATATAGACCAACACAATACCTTCATTTCTTTATCGCACTATATAAGCATGATTACAAATAATCCTCTTAAACTGTAAGGTTGACACAGCACTGATGTAAGTACCTTTGTGAAAGCCCTATTTAATATATAACCAGCATTCTGACAACTGCAGCGAGCAAACACCTCTGCAATCCTAGCACAAATATCCAGAAATAAGAGAAACAAAGTTTGATTAGATATAAGAAAAAAGTACAGATGAAGATTCAGTGCACCACCAAGGATCTTCTCTACCTCCACCCTCACCTCTCTTCCACATCTTTGTCTCCCTCTCTGCCTCCTCCAGGTCAGGAGCATTCCTGCATGTAGCTCCTTCAAAGACACTCTGCATAGACCACTAGGAAAAGGCCCAAATCAGCTCAGCAACATCACTGGTAAGTAGAAGATTGCAATCCAGAAGTGCCCCGCAAACTCGTCTGGCTCACTAGCAGGATCAAACAAAAGAAGTGATTGATGTACAGCAAGATCTGGGAGGTCTCTCATCTACCCGTCGTCTCCTTGTTTTGCCAGCCTCCACAACCATAGATAGATGGCAAGGGAGGCAGAAGGCGAGGTGGGGATCATGGAGGCAGTGGGGCGAGCCTAGAATAAACGGGAGGAAAGCCACACCGCGCCCTCCGTGCTCCCCCCCCACGGACTGGTGACAAAGGGAGGCGAGGAAACATCGAAGATCCGACCTTCCATCGAGCAGGCGGCGTCCATAGCGTGCTCCTTCCACGGGTAGAAATGAGGGAGAGCCGCTGGAGAAGTACCAGCGGTGGCGGCGGCTAGAGTTTGAGGGGACGTGGAGCCAGAGAGGGAGGAGGAGAAAGGGAGAGAAGTGAGGGTTTCTACTGCCCCTAGTCTCTCTCTTCCCATGGCAAGGAGGCGGACCCGCAATGACCAGCGTTGCCGGAGGCCCCCCCGTACACAGCGAGGAAGCAGCGGTCGCCACGCGCGTACGACGGCGCTGTGCACCCCCACGGGAGGACGATTTAGACAAAATTAACCCAAACTTAAACGATTTCAAATAATAAACTTTCGCCGAAACTATTTCAAAAAAATAATCCATTTTTGCATCGCCATTCACGGTGGCGACGCAGAAGCTTGTGCATCGCCAGGAGGAGTGGCGAGGCGGTGGCGGCCACGTCGGCATGGTGGGGCCCGAAGCCGATAGTGCTTCGCCACTGCCAGTGGCGAAGCACAAGAGCCTGCTTCGCCACTGAGAGTGGCGAAGCACTTTAGGGTTAGGGTTTGGTCCCCGTTCTGCTTTCCGCGTGATGAATTCATGGTATATTCTCTAGTGTTTGGTCTCGGCAATGATCGGAGATACGTTTTGACTTGAACATGTTAACTCCTGCTATGGTGGCGAGGCACGTGCTTCAAAACTGGAGGCCTTGAACATGTTAACACCAATTTCTGTCCAAGATGTCATACTAAAGTGAGTTGTGCATGCGCTTCTTCTCACCTAAACAATTTGATGCATAATTTTTCTTCTTAGTACAAAGGAGAGCATAACTAAATTGTTATTTTGCATGTCCCCCTTAACTATCTATATTAGAGTATCTGATTACGAGACGATCATAACTTGTTACTCCTCACTCCTGACCGCCGTTGTTGCCGGCTGGCTCCGCCGCGGTGTTGCTGCTGCCGGCCGCTGGCTCCGCCGTGGTGTTGCTGCTGCCGGCCGCTGGCTCCGCCGTGGTGTTGCTGCTGCCGGCTGGCACCGACGCGGTGTTCCTGCTGTCGACTGCCGCCGCCGCACCATTCCCCTGGCCGCGTCCCATCGCCTGCTGCACCCATGCCCACATCGCGGTGCCCTGCAGCCATGCCCATGCCGGCAAGGCGTAGTGGTAGATGAAGCGCCAGATGACCAAAAGGATGCAGAGGATCAGGCCGGCGGTGTTGGGGACCTGCCATGAAATGCAATCTTAGTTCTCACCACACAGCAATTGCATCGTCGCGTATGTAGGAGTACCAAATTAAACAGGAGGGGGAAAGGGAGAGAGGCGCTTACCTTCATGCTCGTGTCGTCAATGTTAAATGCATACGCAGTCCAGAGGCCTGCATTCCCGCCTCCCAGTCCCAGTTGTTATGGCGACCTACGTCCTGCATAGACAGTAGTACAGGGATAAACTTAAACCCAATCATGTCACACAGAAACTTAAACGCAAGAGCAGACCACCAGATCGGAATTAGGATGGATACTACGTACGTAGTTCTCATATGCCGCCATGGTACAAGAACTTTGCTAGTACATATTTGACACACAGAAGCAGTGAAAGAAACTAACAGCGGAGAGTAGATGAGGAAAAGAGTGATCAAGTCGCCAAGGGAAACGAAGATAGCCCCGGTCCATGCCTTGTCATCCATCGCCTGCATCGCCTTCACCCACGCCTCGTACTCAAAGGGGCCAACGCTCAGACGCCCAATCGTTCCCATGAGAAGGATGGTGAGCACACCCAGGATGCTCAGCTTGATCCATTTAACCTGCAGCAGTGTGCGTGTGACATTACACATATCAGACTATGTAGCAGAAAAAAAGAAACAGCAGATGACTAACATGTCCATGCCGCACAAGTAATAGATAGGCAATCGGATCGGCTGATCAAAACCATAGCAGGAGTTAACATGTTCAAGTCAAAACGTATCTCCGATCATTGCCGAGACCAAACACTAGAGAATATACCATGAATTCACCACGCGGAAAGCAGAACGGGGACCAAACCCTAACCCTAAAGTGCTTCGCCACTCTCAGTGGCGAAGCAGGCTCTTGTGCTTCGCCACTGGCAGTGGCGAAGCACTATCGGCTTCGGGCCCCACCATGCCGACGTGGCCGCCACCGCCTCGCCACTCCTCCAGGCGATGCACAAGCTTCTGCGTCGCCACCGTGAATGGCGATGCAAAAAGGGGTTATTTTTTTGAAATAGTTTCGGCGAAGGTTTATTATTTGAAATCGTTTCAAGTTTGGGTTAATTTTGTCTAAATCGCCCAATGGGAGAGACAAAATGGACAGGAAACCCTATTTTGCCCCTGGTACAGAAGCAGAACCACAAGTATGCCACCGTGTCTCTCTCCTCTCTTTCCATTTCGCACAGAGCAACAAATTGCAAGTCTGACCGACGAGTGGCCCCCGTAAGATGCAGGCCCACAAATCAGTGAACCAAGCTAGAGTGAATGCCAGGCTGAGTAGAAAAGATGAGCCAAACAGGAGGTCAAATGGACGACCACGATCGACTGGAAGCCCTCATCCGACGGTCCAGACCTTAGAATGCCTGAGAGCAGGGGTTGCCTTGCGGCTATATTTTGATAAATATATACGTCAACTTGAGATTGCAAAGAGGCCCTGAAGAATTAATGATGTCACATTAGTGTCTGCAGAATTCACTGTACATGTGAGAGGAAAGCTGCATTTGAATTCAATCGAGTGATTTGAACTTGGGTTTTAAAGCTGCCTTTCAGTTTTGGCAGTATCGGGTTAATACAAATACTTGAAGAAAAAATTAATGGAGACCATTTTTGAAAAATTTAAAACAACATTTGAAGGTAAAAAATTATCTAAAACAAATCCTAGATGTAGATAATACTGTAATTTATCAACGTGCAAAATCTCAAATCAAATACCTTATATTCAGAGATACACAAAAGTAACAAAATCTGACATCTAAATTAGTGAACAATGCAAAATTACAATACAAGTTTTGGAGTGATCGATATATTTAGGGATCATCCATCCACCCTGATCTAACAGTATCAAAATAGACGGAACCAAACAGACGGAACCCAACGCTGCCAAAAACGTGGGACCGGAACCAAATCTCTATCTTCTTCTTAGTATAAAACTTGAATCGGTTGGTAGGTACGTCATGTTATTTTTGCGTCGCCCCCTCCAAAACTTATGAATCAACCCACAGTCCTTGTCCTTTATTCCTGACACGAACCGCATCACTGGGCCGGTCGTCCCGACCGGGGACAGCTGGGTCGAAGTCGAGCACAGAGAGGGAGCGCCGGCGGCACAGACAACTGGGAGAAATAATGGGCGGCCTGAGCGAGGGTGGAGGCGTGGTTAGAGGCCTTGCGGCGCTCGATGTGGAAGGGGAGCGACGTGAGGTTGGGGCCTTGCCTGCGTGTTGACTTTTTCCTGTTTCCCCTTCCTTGGTTCTCCGCCGCTGCCGGGAAGTAGGCAACACCTCCGCGTCCTCCTATCATCCGCCAGGCCTCTCCAGGTCTCGGATGGATGCCTGTCCCATCTAGATGAGTTTCAGGCTTCCGGCTTCCTCCCCATGCAGGTGCAGTATGCGGCCATCCCGACCTCATGCAGGTGCAGTATGCGGCCTTCCCGACCTCGAGCGCCTCCTGCTTCTCCCGTCCAGGTGAGTTCCGTTTGTCACGTTTGTGGTGTTTGATCCTGTTCCCCGTCAGATTTGCTGGCACCGCTGAAATAGAAGAGAAAAGAAGAAGAGCAGCAAATTCAGCGGGTGGGAGCTGAGCGAGCACTGCGTGGGGTGTGGTCGAGAGAAGCAGCAGGCGGCGAGTAGCCATGATTTGGCATAACAAAAATAAAACTATATGCACCATGATAGCTGCTCACCTACCCAACAGCCTACACGTGTCTAACGCCGCTAGTTTCGTAGAATCTTTCCGCTCCACTAGCCTCAACAGCCACAGTCACTCCCCTCCAAACCTTATCCTTTCCATTTCTGTCTCTCTCATCTTCCCACGGCTCCCACCCGTGACGCGCATGACTTGCAGCCCGTGGTGACGAGGAGGATGGCCAGGCGCCGCGAGCGGGGAGGCCGGCAGCCGGAGAAGGACCTTGTGGACGCCGCGCCTCCGTCAACAAAGGCCCGCTGGGGCACCCCGGTCGGCCGAGCTGCAGGGGAGGGCAGGGCTATTTGCCGGCCGAGGTTCCCCCCATGCCCACTATCGACCATGCTCCACCAGGGCGGGAGCCGCCGGATCCGAGCGGTGAGGACAAACTCACCGGCGGCAAGGTTTTGGCTCGTCCTCGACGGCGCTCGAGGACCTTGGTCGCGAGGGTGCATCGTCTACTGGCCCCCATCTCTCGCAGGGCGGCGCGCTCGCGGGGAGGCGGCTAGACTGCTCAAGGTTAGAAAGGGCGGAGGATGAGCTCCTGGCGGACTCCATCCTGGCGGGGACGACAGCGTGGGGCGCATCGCGGTGTGGGTCTGCCTACAGCTACAGCGCAAACCGCGGCGAGCGAGAAGGCGACGCCTTTATTTCTTCGGGGAGGCACGTCCTCTCCCGAGCGTTGTCGCGAGCAGGCCGGCCTGGCGCCGCGAGCAGGAAGGCCAGACGGGGCCCAGGTCTCCCTCACCAGCGCCAGATCACGACCGCCTCTGCCCGCCTCCTCCTTGGGTACCTCCGCTGCATCGAGCTCGAGGAGAGGACCACCGGGTGGCTCCAATCTGGATCCAGGCGGAGTGATTCCACTTCGGTCTAATGATGAGCTTGTCACCGGAAGTGGAGCTCAGGACTAGGAAACCTTCCACCAGCATGCCATGACGCGGTCTAGCCGAGCTGTGGTCCCGTCACTACTAGGAGAAACCCTATCTGTGGAGCACCATTTTGGGGCTTAGTGGCGCACCTATATCAAGCCACTGGTATTTATTATCAGTGGCGCACGGCTATGTGCGCCACGGCTATGTGTCCTATCCGTGGCGCACCCCACTTAGGTGCGCCACGCATAATATCTGTGGCGCACCAAAGGGGGGGGTGCTCCACGGATAGGATGCGAAAAAACTATGTTTTCCATTTTATTTTTTTCATTTTATTTTTTTCAAAATTGGTGCTCCACAGATATGTTTTCCATTTTATTTTTTTCAAAAAAAATTAAAAATCGAAAAAAATCAATTTTTTTTTGAAAATCATAAAAATCGAAATAATGTGAAAAAACTATTGTATTTCAATTTTTTGAGGATTTTATCACATGAGGAACATTTTCAAATCACACCGAATTTTTTGACTTCCCGCTAGGTCACCCATCCTTAGACTACTCCGGGCTGAGCACGCTTCACTTCTCCATTCTATTTGTACGAGCTATCTCTAACCTACCTAAGTTTTTATTGATATTACTATCATATCAATCCTCTTAAGGCTTATGTGTGCTTGTGTGTATATGTGTGTGTATATGCGTATATATGTGTATATGTGTATATATGTGTATATGTATATGTATTATGTATATGTATGTATATGTGTAGGTATGTGTGCGTATATGTGTGTGTATGTGTGCGTATATGTATGTATATGTGTGTATATGTGTGCATATATAAGTGTGTATATGTGTATATATGTGTGTATATGTGTGTGTATGTGTGCATATGGCATATATGTGCATATATGTGTGTGTATGTGTGCGTATATGTGTGCATGTGTGCATATATAAGTGTGTATATGTGTGTGTGTATGTGTGTGTATGTGTACATATATGTGTGTGTGTATATGTGTGCGTATATATGTGTGTATATGTGTGTACATATGTGTGCATATATGTGTGTGTATGTGTACGTATATATGCGTATATGTGTGTGTATGTGTGCATATATGTGTATGTATATGTGTGTATATGTGTATGTATGTGTACGTATATATGCGTATATGTGTGTGTATGTGTGCATATATGTGTATGTATATGTGCGTATATGTGTGTGTATGTGTGCGTATATGTGTGCATGTGTGCATATATAAGTGTGTATATGTGTGTGTATGTGTGTGTGTATGTGTACATATATGTGTGTATATGTGTGCGTATATGTGTATGTATATGTGCATATATGTGTGTGTATGTGTGCATATATGTGTATGTATATGTGCATATATGTGTGTGTATGTGTGCGTATATGTGTGCATGTGTGCATATATAAGTGTGTATATGTGTGTGTATGTGTGTGTGTATGTGTACATATATATGTGTATATATGTGTGCGTATATGTGTGTGTATATGTGTGTACATATGTGTGCATATATGTGTGCATATATGTGTGTGTATGTGTGTGTATATATGCGTATATGTGTGTATATGTGTGCATATATGTGTATGTATATGTGTGTATATGTGTATGTATGTGTGCGTATATATGTGTGCATATATGTGTGTGTATGTGTGCGTATATGTGTGTATATGTGTATGTATGTGTGCATATATAAGTGTGTATATGTGTATATATGTGTGTATATGTATGCGTATATGTGTGTGTATGTGTGCGTATATATGTGTGCATATATATGTGTATGTGTATATTTATGGTTGTAGGTACCACGACATATCCGTGGCGCACATCAATATGGTGCTCCACAAATATCTACAGCAGTGGCGCACCCAAGGGGTGCGCCACGGATATGCCTGCCACCTTTTCCAGAGGAGGGACCCACATTTATCCGTGGCGCACGCGTTTGTGATGCGCCACTGATGTCTGCCCTATGCGTGGCGCACCCCTAATTCGTGCGCCACGGATATGGGGGTCTGACACCCCCGGCCCTGGTGCTCGTTGGGACCCATATATGCGTGGCGCACCACCTTTTCGGTGCGCCACGCATAAGGAGATATCCGTGACGCACACGTCTGTGGTGCGCCACGCTTACTTATCCGTGGAGCACCGAAAGGTAGTGCTCCACAGATAATGGGCCCATGGATAAGGGTTTTCCTAGTAGTGCGTCCACTGCGCCGGCCTCTTGTCATCGACGTGCCTAGCTAGAAGAGAGGAGCGGCAGCACGCAGCCAATAGTGAGGGGCAACGACTGAAGATCGATTTGTTTTCCATATTTTTAATCTGATTTGCTTCCTTCCGCCTATATGGTTGTTCTAGATGTAAATTTTTCTGTATTTTGTCTGATTTGCTTGCTTTCTTCCGTCTATATGCTCAGTTCTATTTTTAATCATACTTGCTTGCTTCCTTCCGCCTATATGCTCACGTTCTAGATGTAATTTTTTTCTGTAACTTGCCTCGAATTTCATGTTACTGGTGATGTTTGAGATGGGGAATCGATTTTATCTATTCGAGATGTTGTCTACTGATTCTTTCCGGTCCACACAATATTGCAAATACTGTCAGATCTTGTTCCGGATCCGTAATCCCACCCCATATTAACGGTCGCCCTATCTGTCATGCCCGTGATCTATTTTCCAGATGATGTACACATTTGTGATCTTGGATGCGAATGAGATTTCAGGTCGTACTTGATGCTTCCCCTCTGGATGTTCTTGTTTCTCATTTTTTCCGCACAAAAGTTCTTGAGCAGTGAAAGGAACAATTCGATTTCTCCCATGTTATATGTATTTAGATTCACAGAGTTAATTTCTAGTGTTCATCTTTGTTCCTATAAATATTGATTAGACTCTAATTTCCACTATAAGCTCCTAACTAGCCGCTATGAGCTCCTAAATAGTCATTTTGGTCTGTTTTTTGTCCCAAAGTTTTTGCTGCTAATTACCTATTTTTCGCTAAGCTGCTAACTAGCTAGTAATTAGTGGAGACTTATTTTGGTTGAAGCAGTTTGTCACCTCGGGATAGAATCTATTGTTGGGTAATAGTTCCAATGACAAGGCACTTGGCGACAAGATATGGAGCATCTTTTTTTTTTATCTCTCCAATGTCACTTCTATGCATGCATGCCGTTAGTGGCCGTCTGTTACCTGTTAGTGGACTGGAAGAATCCAACGGTCCTATACAAGATCCAACGGTGATTAGGGGTGAGTAGGTATCAAGGTAAACACCAAATCCACTCTCTTTGGCATAAATGCAGCAACCTAGCAGGAACAAATCTTGCTACTAGATGATTTGCTGCCTGTCTTGATGCATTCCCTGTTTTTATACGTAGTGTGATGCTCTACGGGTGTGTTCGTGCACTGCTGCACATAGTTCACACTTTGTTTGCCTGAATTTTAATTGCTCACTGGAGTTTTGCTTGCTTACTGGATTTCAACAATTAATTTTTAAGAGTCGTGAAGAGAGTTGGACCAGATTTGTTTTTATTCACCTCAAATGCTTAGGTCATGTTACAATTATTTCATGATTATCACATCGTTTTGCTGTTCTGTCATGTACTGTGATTCAATCTAGGAATTTATTTTCCTCCACATGGTTTAAAATCGTTGTCATCTGTTTCACAATATTTATTTGCCTTTGTGTTACTACGTTGTACATTTAGTAAAGATTTGTTGAAAGTTTGCATGCACACTCTGCAGTTTTGTCTGAAGCTTGCGCCGTTAGAAACACTACCAGAATGCTGGGGGGATTAAACGGCCGAGTTGTGTACATTGACACTAAGCAGCATTTAAAAAATATCTGTAGTTATATATCAACCTTTCCATGTATTGCAGGATGGTCGTGATAGGTCAGAAAAGCTTTCCTCAAGGATCCGGGCAAGAAGGCTTGGCACGAAAGGTTATTATAATTCATCAACTACTTACCTGCATCATAAAATGCTTGATCTTTAAATTTTGCACTTTTGTGCTCATGTTGGTGACTTCTTGAGCTGTTGTTTCATACATTAACTTTTTTTTTTAAATACAGATGCGCACCATCCAATTCATGGACCGGATTTGTTTATTGTTGCTAGCGGTGAATAAAATTTTCATGTATAGCTGATTGCATATGTATGGAAGTTTGCTTCGTTGTAGTACAAAATCAACCTATTGTTCCACCTGAGCCACTGAATCAATCACACACGGAAATCAAGCTTGGCTCCAATTAACTCAATGGATCATGGGCAGCATCGCATGCGAATATCCTTTATTGGATTGATTTGGGTCGCATTAGCAACTTCCTGAGAAGAGCGAGCGTGTCCTGGCCGCGACAGCGTGCTCTCCTGAACAATGGCTTTGGTCGGTCGTGAATAACCATCAATTTCAGTGTATTCGTGTGTGTCGATAATTTCCTTGCTTAGTTTTATATTGCTGATATATGGAAGAACTCGCAAGCTTTAGATTATTTGTATTGTTTAATTTTGTTCCCGTGCATTGGGCAGAATTATGAATTTTATATGAAACCGTTATTTTTCATCTAGATTTTACCTTTAACATTATCTGAATTTTACATGGTAATTTTAATCTGAATTTGGTGATGTTTGTCACGGTGTTGTCAGAAATCGCCATACCTGTGCGTTCACAAAAATAGTGCGACACTTCACCCCTAGCAACGCACGAATGTTTAGCTAAGTTGCTAAGTTAGTAGATCAATCGAGTGCAACGATTCATCCAGACGCTAAGGTTTAAAGACATACTAATACAAGATCATCTGAAAATGTGCTATTTGGTAAAATATAGGAAAACTATCTCTTTAGCTTGTTTTTTCCAAAATACTACTCTCTCCGATCAGAAATAAATGTCGGCAATTTTATATTAGCTTAGTACAAAGTTTGTACTAAGTTCCCGACAATTATTTCCGATTGGAGGGAGTATCATTTAGCTTTGTTATTTTGTAATTCAATTACAATTTATTTTAATTTGTGATCTTTTCTTAACAGCTAGATTGCAACGGTATGTGAGGGTGGACGTTTTCATATAGGAGGACGGAAGTTTAAAAATAATAAGGTTGGAGAGAGAATTGATCTTCTTGATGTATGAATAGAGACCACATTTCATATGCCTTTTTAAAAAAAAATTAGGACAATTGTTTCCGGATTGTAATGGTATCATTTATGTATCTATATAATTTTCGATTATCCCGTAACAATACATGGGTATTCAGCTAGTTGTAGTAGAGAAGCGTATTAGATTAGGCAGGTCGATTCGGTAATCGGTGAGTGCAGCCGCAGCCGGCAGCGCCGAGCTTTGCTGCGGTCTCATCGCCATTGATAGTATGTATCTGGATAAACCACGTTTCCAACGCGGCAGGGCATACAGGGCATACGTATCATGGAACAAAACATGTCTTGTTTTTGGGGGAAGGCCTGTGCTTCGGTACACCCCCTCCCCAAACTCAAACGCTTTGTTTGGATGCACATAAATGATTTCTGGAATTGAATTGAGTGGAAATTCCAAATTCCAAATGGAAAGGAAATGGCTTATAATTTAAATTCTGTTGTATGGATGGCTTGTATTGTACCGTTGGAATCACAGAGTGGTACCTATTTCCAATTCCTATTTGGATGTATAAACCATGAAATTGGATTTTTTAGTTTGAACAATATACAGTTGCGTATGTATATAAATAGCCACATATCTAATATTAAAGGATCGTGCTACGCGGCGACGCCGCACGCTAGTCCATCCCGTGCGGCGGCTGGCCCCCGGGAGAACCGGCATGCAGCCTCGAAAAGATGCTGCTTGCGTGCATCGACCCGTCCTAGCCTGGCGCAAGCATCAACGGTGCATGCGAGATGTCAGCTAAAAGTTGAGCCTGTTTTTTGGCCGGAGCGTGCACGCATCCATACAGCAAAAGCACTTTTTATGCATGCAAGTGTTACGTAGTATAATAATTAGCCTCTCACATTGATTTTTATTTATATTTTCATACTAGGAGAAAGTTTCTCAAATAATTGCCATATTATTTAAAAATACAACTACCATATTATGTTAATAGCGATTACCAGGTTAATTAGCCACAATTAACAAAATATCTATAAAATAATTACATGTTTATAAAACACTCACCAGCGGTACCAACTTCTAGATTAACTAGTCACATCAGATTAATTAGCCATGGTTATCAGATTAACAAGCCACAATTATCAAATTATTCACGAAATAATTACATGTTTATAAAGCACACACCAGCACTAGCAACTTCTAAATTAACTAGCCATCAGATTATGTAGCCACGATTACCAGGTTAATTAGCCACTTCTGCCGGATTACAATATCTTAGTAAACAACTAGTACCATGTTCTTTCACAAAGCATTAGCAGCGATTACAAGATTAATTAACCATAATTTCCAGATTAATTGTCTATGTAAACAATTACTACCATAATCTTTGACAAAAGCAATTACCATGTTCTTTCACATTTGGCAGATTAATTTGCCAGAATTGCCTGATTAATTGCGAGCTAAGCAAGCTGCCTAGCAGATGGATCGATAGGACTTTGGCAAGCAATCTAGCTGGGTGCCTAGTGCGCGCGCGCATGGAAAAAATTGGCATACGAGAGGAGGCGCTTCACAACGGCCCTCAGCCAGGACCTTCCTACGCCCTACGCTCGATGCAGACGGCGAGCTCCAGCGCAAGCGCGCGCAGACCAGGGCCACGAGCCGGGGGAACTCACCGCGCCTGTGGAGCTCGTCCAAGCAGCCATTCAGCGCGCTCCGGCGCCAGCGACAGGACGACGCGGAGGAGGCTGCGCTCAGAAACGCATCCACGGCGGAACCACCATCACCGGCCCTGCGAACAAGGCAGCAGCGCGAGCACCGTCTCGCACCCGTATTTGACAGCGATGGCTGCCGTGTCGGGGCACCGAGTCCTAGAGCCGCGCATAGGACCGCCGCCGCTGCGCCTCGATGGCCGCAAGCACGCCGTGCCGGTGCACCGAGTCCTGGTGTCGCCCGTCGGACTGGTCCGCAGCCGCGCCACCAGCTCCCATAGGAGCTCGAGGAACCTCCGCTGCGCTCGGGAACGTGTGGCTGGAGCGGGCAGAGGAGGTGCGGCGGTGAACGGATAAGGTTGGTGATGTAGAGATAAGAGTGAGAGGTGATTTAAATCGGACGGTCTGTGTCCCGCCGCACGCGCGAACGAGACGTGCGGCGCCTCTTATTATCTTTTCCCAATATTAAAACATATAGGATATTATTTTCCACATATAATAACTTTAAAATAATTAGAACGAGATGACAAGAATAGACATGAGACAAATTAGTTTGATAGACACCATCCAGCGCATTAGCGCAACATCACCGTAAGCTAATTAAGCTCTGTAATCTGCACTTGCATTGGGCGCAGTGCATCACTTCAGTTTATTCTTTGCCTTGAGTTCCGACTATGTTGATCTCTTCTTGCAAGAGGTCTGGTCCAATGAGGAGGAGAGGCAGTGGGAGGCGTGCCGTCTCCGGGCAAAGATCTACGCCTAAACGTAAGTTCACAATCAAGCAACTGCATGTCAAGGTGAAACATACTGCAGTCTGACGGCTGAAACTGAAATTGCAAGTACGCCAAGGAGAGCGGCTGTTGGCGAGCGGCGCGTACGAGGGCGTCCAGCAGGACATGGTAATGAATAACAAACTAATCGCCAGAACTTCAGATCCATTGTGAGGAAGTGTGTGTGATGAGATTTTCTTGGGATTAAATTGCTGCAGACGAGTACTCTTTCAAGGCGCTGCCAGTCGTCGAGAAGAGGACTGCGCAGGGAGGCATAAGGCTGGCAGCGATCCTCAACCGGATCTTCAGTAGGAAGAACAGCAGGCCACCAGGAGCCCCTGACCCCTGCCGCTCGACCTACCTAGGGTTAGGTCTGGCAGAGGGGACGGGAGAGGATGGGGACGGGCTGTTCTGGCCGAGAGGAGGGGCGAGGGAGGACGCCGGAGGGAGGAGGGAGAAGAGCTGTCGAGCGAGTCAACGACCAGACGTATCCTTATCGCTCGAGGATGAAGGGGTTCGCTCGTTTCCAGCCAATTTCGGACCCTATGGGGTCGGAAAAGAGCGTTGCCTGGGATGGAATTCGGGAGCTCCTCCACGGAATTTGGGCTGAATTCTGGTCCGAATTTCCATGCCACTCCAAACGCTGGAATTCAGGTTTGAATTCCGGAATTCCTGATTCCTCACCCAGTTCTATACATCCAAACAAGGTGAAAGGGTAATACCGTCCTATAATTCTAATTAGTTAATTAGAGGTATTTAATTCATTGGCCCACCCAAACGTATACGTATATTCACGTATTGCCGTACTATATTTCCGCAACGATCCCCACACACATCACAGTTTTCAGGGCGCCGCCGGCTCGCCGGATGCCCATGCCCACAAAGACTTCTCGCCCGTCCCATGTAGCAGCCGTATAAGACTCTTCCTATCAAGATAATTCACCATAATTAATCAATCGATCTCCTTGAAGCCATGACTGCCGCGGCCACACTCTTGTGCTGCCTCCATGTGAAAATTTTCCGTGAAAATTTATTAATTATTCCAAGGATGGAAGCTTGCAGCGGCATGGATTTCTCCAGGAGTCTAATTAGTAATTATAACACCAAGACCAATTGACGATTCTTAACAGATGGATTTCTCTATGAATTTACTTGAGTTCCTCGTTGAAGCTTTATGGAAGCCGCTTCAGTCTTAACTCTGAACCAGCCAAAAGACTATCAAAGAGTAGACTACTCGCACGGTCGCACCGTCTTGGTTCTCCAGAGGGAACGGTTCCAGAGAGAGGTCGTGCGAGGCTGCCAGGAAGAACAATAGTTCCATACTTCCATTAGCATCCCCACTAGCAGACCCTCGCGGAATGTGAGAAGCTCCGGCGAGGTCGGATCTGAACTTCTCGTCGTTGGCTTGCTCCACCCCCACCGAAACTACGTCAAGTCTGAGAGAGTCTCCGACCAATTTAGGGCAAACCTTTGCCCCTGATGCGACTTTACGGAAGGAAGTTGGGTACTAGGACTCTCGATGGAGTCATGGAGATAGAGAGCCATGGAGGCATGCAACAACGCAGCAGGAAGGAGCGCGGGCCATCGTGGTAGGAGAATTCCTCACGGATACGTACGTACACGTACAGATCTGTACGATATTTAATCGGGTCATACTGGTTGGTACAACTTAATTATTTATTAATAATGGCTTAATAATTTGTTAAAAACCATTACACCCATAATTATGAAAAGGTACCGAGCAATCTTAGCCGTTGTTGTGTTTAAGTTTTTAGAAGGGGGTATACCGAAGCAGAAGGCGCGGAGGAATCCTTTATCTCTACGCCCGCGGCAAGGTGTTACATAATGCAAGTTTGCAAAGAGACGTGCACCAAGCATAGACGGGAGCTCGGAAGAACCGGCGAGGAAGCCTTTTATGTTCTGAAGAGGGGGCTTTGTGTCGGAAGGGGATTTGGTGCACTTGAGCACCAGTGCTCCCGCCATGTGTAGGTTTGTGGTTGGTTGGTCTCCACATTAATAACCGTGCCAGAATGAATTTCCAATGAATACAAGCAGTTATAAAATAGTAAGTACGTTGGATACGCGTATGGTATAGAACAGTAGATACTGCAGCAGGTAGCAATTAATATGGTCCTGTAAGTTCAGGTAATTTGTGGCACATTTCTCGTCGGCAGGTTTATTTGGATGCCTTATTTGTTTTCACAGCTCTGGGTTGCTATCTGCTCTGAATAGACTGGCGGGTTGACAGTTTTGATTTTATAATTTTTGTCTAGTCATTGTTCTCATTAACTTTTTACTGCCTTCCATCAACCATCTGACCGATCAACACCCACCACTCTTCCTTAGTTTATTTGGTTTGCTCATCAAGCCATTGCTCCATCCACCAAAATTCGTCACTCCTCTTCACCGTTATAGGATCCACCACCATGGCCATGAGGATGAAGGACATGTAGATCTTGCACGCCCTGCATCCGAGGGCGAAGCTGAGCACCTAAGGACGAACTCCTCGCTCAAATCTAGTAAGTTAATCTCCATCACCATCTCGTTGCCCGTTTGTGCTCGGTTCAGCTTTGGAAGTTTAGCCGGCGGTGATTTTTGTATCCACCCTTTTTTTAATAGATCAGCCTGCATTTCAGATCACCATGTATTCAGATTATTATCTGGATCGAGTAATAAATTTACAACAACTCCGTTTGTGGCTGAGCGTCAGAAAGTTGATGGTCATGGCGTACTGCCGGTGCCACTCCCAGTCCCAGAAATTGGAACATCCGGCGACCTGATGAAGATGATAAATAAATGAGACCACGCGGCACTCACGGTTGTTGTTGTATAAAAACTTGATCAATTAGCAAACCTTACCGAGCTGGGAACTGAATTTCCCGAGCTCGACGAACAAATTATATGCAGAGGAGAGCTTGACCACAGAGCAGCAAATCAGAGGAAGGGGATGAGTGATTGCTTGCATTGAGGAAGACGATGCATCAGACATGGCTACGACCTTGCTGGTGGCGAAAAGGGTCTCTGAGATGAAGCACGGAGTCAACCAGGGAGGAAGGAGATGGACACGCCGGAGACCATTGTTGAAGTCATATATTCACACGCCACGGCACAACGAGTAGCTCCACAGCTACAAACCTATGTGACTGACACCTACAAGACATCACACTGCACGTGATAAGCAATCGGAGCTACTCTAGCTCTCCGCTGTCCGTAAAGTTGCTCCCCATGTGGCAGGGCATTAAATGCACCTCACAGCAAAATACAGCGAAGCTGCTGCTATACCTGCTCATATACCACTAGAAAGCAGTCCCCATACATGAAACATACAGACAAATGGATAGACAGATCAAAAGAAGCAACGGTTCAGAATGGATCCATCTGTCGAGAGCATTGATGCTCAGGTGCCAAAACAACTTTTCGCTTTGTGTCCTACTACAATCCCTTCACGCAGGACGCAAGAAAACTCAGGGTGTGTTTGGTTCTGCTGTGGATTCTTAAAAATCTCTACTAATAATATTGCTACAGGTATGGTCCATGTCTCGCAAATACGCTTTCAATCCACCAAAAAACGTTTTCAATCCACTCTCCGTCCCGCATAATCCACCGTCCGTCCCGCACATCACCCGCCGGCTCCGGCAGCCCTCCTCCTGTACGCGTGCATGCTTCCTTCCGATGATCCCTGCATCAGCTCCCAAGCTCCGCCTCTGCTACTTCGCGGCAACGTCCTGCTGGGCTGCGCCCGCGCCCCTGCTTCTCCTTTGCCGAGCCTGCGCCCGCGTGCCCGCGCCCTTGCCCTGCGCCTACTTAGGCCTTGGCGGCTGCGTGCTCGCCGGCATCGACGCATCATCCAGCGGCTCGGGCTCATCCAAGTGCGCCCTAACCTGCATCCGCGCGTGTGCGCCCCGCGCGCTCCGCTCCCAACCTGCATGCCAAATCACCTCCGTCTGCCACTCGCGAGGAGCGCCGCCGTCGACCAGGATCGGCCCCGTGCGCTGCCTCCATCTCTCCCCTAGAGCGCAGACCGCCATGCCTCCGCACTATCGTGCTCCTCCGTCGGCACGCCATCCGCGTGCGCCTCCTCCCAATTCATGCCCATGCTCCGCTCGATTCACCCCGGCCACCGGTGAATTGAGGCCTCTGGTGACCGAATCGGGTTAGAAGCGGCCTATTCAGCCCGAAGTCCCCGCCACACCCTGAGCAAGGACGCCAGCGACCACCATCCCCGCCACCTCCTTACCCTGCTCCGCTCGATTGGCAACAACCATCGAGGAAGACGACGAGCATGAGTATTGCGAGTAGAGGGAGAGACCCAGCGCCCCTTGCACATCCCCTCCATCATCTAGCGCGGCCACTCACCACACTAGCACCCTATAACTACGACCAGCTTCTTGGTCGAGGAGTGACCCTGGGCCCTACCGTTGCGCCAGGTCCGTGGACTCCGCTGCTGCGTCGAGCTTGAGGCTGGGGCAGCCGCGACCACGGCCGGTTGCCGCTCTTTCCCACGGGAGTTTAGCACACCGCTTAGGGGGAAATCCACACCGGCCGCCCACTGAAGTTCACCGCGTACTGATGGTGTCGTCCACGTCCTCATGTTCAGTAGACAGTTACATGTGGAATTCAGCTAACCTTCAAAGTAATTGAACTACGACCCCATTATTACATCTTTTAGAAATCAGTCATCGGCAGTACTGATTAACGACCATCTACAGTAGATATTTTAGGGACGATCGCCCATCACACCCGCAATTTGCCCATCACGCTAATCTTACTTGTTACCGAAGTTTAGAGCAACCATGTGAGCTGCCGGCAACGACGCATGTTGTGCTAGCTCGATTTTTATGGACCTACCGATATGGTAAAGAACCATCGGTGCTAATGGAAAGTAAAAACAAATGATATATAAATTTGATCTGGCATGTACTTTTGTTCAATAGTAATATTATTATCCTCTTATCAGTGCTTGCCACTCAATTTAAGAATTAGATAACTTGGGAATATTTGGTTAGCATGTTAGCTTCATTTCTTTGATCGACATGGAATTCATATATCGGATGCTTAATGTTTAATTGCAGACCTACTCTTAAATCTTCTCAAACATATTTTCTTCTCTTGATTCGGTATAGCTTCAAGATAACAAGAAAATACTATAGTTTTATTTTGTAAGATTTTATAAGGCTTTAGCCCATATTTGTTTTCGCGCATGAAGCTTTGGAGTTCAGAACTAAAGACACATGTAATTTTTTTCACACACAATGCATTACACCTTTTTCTTCCATTTGAAAATATTCTCATAATCTACTTTAAAGTGAGTAACGGTACTAATCAATTAGCTATAAGGACATGAATTTTCACTCCCGTTGCAACAGCGGTCGCAAATACACTTTTAGTCCACCTAAAGTATGTTTCCTTGCCCAAACTTGAAGCATTTTCTCCCGCACCAAACTCCGTCGTCCCAGCAATACTGTTTTCCATCATGATGTTTTTGCAATTTAGTCATGATCTCCCTCTTCCCCGAATCCACCGCACCCCGTGGGCACAAATCGACGCCGACACATCTCCACCCTGAGTTGTCACCCTGCGCCGCCACACCAGCCCGTTGCCGCTCCCTCTGGCCATGGCACGCCGCCTCCCTCCGTTTCCTGCCCCAGCTGTCTTCAAGCACTCCTGTGATCTTGCCGCACCCACTTCGGAGCGCTGCCCCGTCAAGTTCCTACAACCGTGGCGGCTGCTCATGTCCCTATTCCACGAGGTGCTCTCCATCAGCATGACTGTCGTACCGGCGCCAAGACCGCGGACGGACACATCGACATGCTGCACCGCGTGCTGGGGATCTGTCAGTGGCCGCATCAACATGTACTCTTCTCGATAGAGTATATGGCCTTGATGGGGGCGTTGATTTGGTCCTATTGGCCGATGCGTGTTCACGTATGACATCTGCTTGTCAAACTCGCTTTGACATATACGCCTATTGAATTGTGTGGTGTATGCTTGTATGGTTTCATTAGTAATTTGTTGTCTATGAGCAGTTGATGCAATTCTTTGATCAGCTAGATGTTTTGGAATGGATGCTACTCGGCAATGTTGTTATACGGATTAATGCCGGTAATTTAATTTTTAGATGAATGCTCGATTTGTTCAGTTCTTTGAGAGAAGATGAAACATATCTCCTAATTAGAATGTTTTATGTGCGCTGGCATTCGGCCACCAAGGAGTGCATCACTATAAGGGGAACAAATGATGAATCCAAATGAGATAGCTTGAAGGGTCCATCGGATGCAAGAAGAATGGGCAAATCTGGAAAATATAGTTCCCCCATGAAACATGTGTCTTCTAATCTTTGGTGTTCACCAAATACAAATTAGCTGATGATACATGTTGATGGTGGCTTAAACATCCAATCTGGAGATGGAGCAGCACAATGAGCATGGCGACAAGAGAGGTGTGTAGTGAGAGCATGGTTTTTAAAGCGTCCGTAAAGCGTCGCCTAGGCGTCAAAGCGCCCTCCCTCCGTTTTGGAAAAACAGCCGCCTTGGGCGCCTAGGCGCCTAAAGCGTCCGCTTTGGCGTCGCCTAGGCGTCAAAGCGCCCCTGTTTTGCCTTAGGACGCCTTACCGCTTTAAAAACCATGAGTGAGAGGAGAAAGATCATCGTCAGGTACTCGCGGTAGTGCCGCCCTAATAGAAAAAAATGGAAGTGGCGCTGCATGGAGGAGGCGTGAGGGACAAACTTGACATTCAAAACTAGCATAGAGATGTTCATGGCCTATAACAAGATACCACAAAGTCAAACATTTGAATTTTTTGAAATTTTAAAAGCTCGTAGCAGCGCACGAGCATTCACCTAGTCTGCTGTAAGCTGTGAACTGTGAGATAAAAACTGTAAAAAAGCAGAAAGTTGTTTGGTTAAAACAACTGTAAAATTATAAATTCGATACGATTTGTCTGTATTTCCTCGGGGACCTAGATAAATTATCTATATATGTTAGTTGAATGTAAAGTACCGATCTGTACATAATTCCACATTTGAAAGAACATTTTTTAAAGAAAAAACGAGCCTTTTGTTTCACTTATCCTTCCTGGTCCATAAACAGCCGTGTCAGTACCTCTTCTGAACTTTTACAGATCAGTGAAATTGCAAATTGCGGTTAAGATTGGAGAGATACTACCGCATGGACCAACCAGATGTGTACGCAGGTAGTAGCAATCAATTTGCAAGAATTGGTTCGTACTGTGTGTATGCAGGTGTCACGCAACCTGTAACACCTTAGTCCTACAAGAACGCCACCAGGGACTGGATGGCTGGGTGGCGTGGTAAAAGGGTGTTTTGACAATTGTGTGTGGGGCCTGCGTGCCAGCTAGCAGTGTGGGGGCATATATGCCAGAGTCTTGTAACTGAATCGTTATGACTGAATTGAGAAATAGAAACGAGAACTTCCTCCTGTCTCCTTTCTCTCTCGTTTCTTTACTCGTGAGGTCATCCGATCCTCGATCCGGCGATCATACCAGATCGGGGTGTTACAACTGGTGTCAGATTCCAGGACGAACCGCGGGGACTGAGGGTCGGTGCGCTCCCAATTCGCTGTGTGTTCGAGCTGTGAAATCCAGAGAAGCAGGACGAATTTGGGGGGGGGATTTGGCGAGCAGATCCACCCGAGTTCGTCAAAATCCGTCGATCTGTTAGCTCGACCAGTGAGGAGTCACGACAGCGCCTTCAAAGCCTTCACCGCAGACACAGCTCATCCTAGACGCGATGGGCGAGGCGGCGGCAACCACAGAGGAGTCGCTCAAGGTGATTCGATCAGCGGTGGATCTGCTGCACGGGCGATTAGCAGTCATCGACACCACGCAACAATCGCTGGTCGTGCAGATCGGCCTCATCTCCGATGCGGTCAAGGAGGGCGCGGCCATGCACGCGGACGCGGCGTGGCATCTCGCTTCGCTAGATCAGCGCGTCAGCACCACGATGCAGGCTATGGAGCGGATCCGCGCGGCCACACCGGAAGAGGACGACTCCGACCCGGGGCTTGGCCCAGGCGTCCTCGCAGGCAAAGGTACGCTGCAACCCACACAGGTGGCTTGGTCGGGTAATGCCCCAGGTGCGTCGTTGGCTACGCAGACTGCGGCTACGCGCGCACCAGCTGGCCTCGGTTCATCACGCCCAGTTGGGGAAGAGCCACTGCTATCGGGAGGCGTTCGTTTTCAGGGCGGCGGTGTGAGGGGAGGCGCTGGTGGAGGTGGACATGGGGGCGTTGGGGGCGGTGTTCTCGGAGGCGCTGGGGGCGGTAGAACTAGCTCGCAGATCGACCCATCATCCAAGCACAACCTCAAAATGTCATTTCCACGCTTTGATGGTACTCAACCCAGAATCTGGAAGGACAAATGTCTTGCTTATTTTAGCTTATTCAGTGTCCATCCATCATTGTGGTTGGTCTCTGCCACTTTGCATATGGATGGAAATGCTGCTCTCTGGCTCAAAGCATATCGTCTGCGTCACGAGATTGCGTCTTGGCCCGCTCTTATGACAGCAGTACAAGAGAAGTTTGGGGCAGATGATCACAGAAAGTTCATGAAATAGTTTCTAGCTCTCAAACAGAGAGGTACAGTCGAGGAGTACCAGCAACAGTTTGAAGCCTTGTCGTACCAGATCTCCATTCAGAACCCCAACTATGATGAGCAATTTTTTGTCTCACAGTTCATCAAGGGACTCAAAACTGAGATTCGAGCTATGGTGGAGGCACAGGTGCCGACAACAGTAGAGAGGGCAATTCTGCTAGCACTGGTGCAAGAGGAAGTGATTGCTGGCAGTAAACCATGGGGCCAGTGACAGTTTCAAGCATCTAAAACAGAGCAACCGGCATGGAAACATGAGACTGGGAAGACCCACCTGAAATTGGGCAATGGTGATCTCTGGAAAGATCGACAGCTTTGTGACTATCGCAAAGCTAATGGTCTGTGTTTCAAATGTGGTGCAAAGTTTGATCCCACTCATCAGTGTGCCAAGCAAACTACTCCTGAGTTGCATGCAATTCGGGAAGAAGAAAATACCGAGGTCCTTTATGATGAAGTTTTGCATCTCATTGAGCTCCAAGACATAGCACAGGCCGAGCAGCTCAGCCTGTCCATTCATGCTATGAATGGTACTAATGGTGCAGAAACATTAAAGCTCCGAGCTCTTGTGGGTAATCAAGTATTGTTGATATTGGTGGATTCTGGGAGCAGCACAAGTTTTATAAATGCCAATATGTTAGCTCGCATCGACTGTGCTGTCCAAGAGACTACAACCATACCTGTCAAACTTGCCAATGGGGAATACATGCAATGCAGCCAGATTGTGCCTGATCTCACCTGGTGGTGCCAAGGGAAGACTTTCACCACTTCCATGAGAGTGCTTGAATTAGGAGCTTATGATGCCATTTTGGGCATTGATTGGCTCAAGCTCCACAGCCCCATGGTGACCGATTGGGACAACCATTGCCTGGCATTTCAGCATATCAACAAGTTCATCAAACTGAGAGGAGTCCTAGCCCCACCTCTAACATCCACAACCGTCAGAGAATTATCTGTCGAGCAATTGATCAAGTGGTACAAGGGAAATGAGATTTGGGCTCTGGCAATTGTTAAACCTGGGGAGCAACCTCACCAATCTGTGGTGCCAAGTGAGATCTAGGAAGTGCTTACTCAGTTTGCTGATGTGTTTGCTGTCCCAACTAAGTTACCACCTGAGAGACAGTATGATCATACCATTCCTCTGAAACCTGAGGCAGTCCCTTTCAATAGCAGACCCTACAGATATTCTCCGGCCCACAAAGATGAAATTGAAAAA
Source organism: Dactylis glomerata (assembly GCA_007115705.1). Taxonomy (NCBI): domain Eukaryota; kingdom Viridiplantae; phylum Streptophyta; class Magnoliopsida; order Poales; family Poaceae; genus Dactylis; species Dactylis glomerata. The sequence continues at coordinate 935,398 of QXEO01000143.1, forward strand.
CAGGTCAAGGAGATGCTTGAAGCTGGCATTATTGTACACAGTATGTCTCCTTATGCCTCTCCTGTCCTACTGGTTCAAAAGAAGGATGGCTCCTAGAGGTTTTGTGTCGATTACAGGAGGCTAAATGAGTTGACTATCAAGAACATGTTTCCCATGCCAATCATAGATGAGCTACTTGATGAGTTGGCTGGAGCAAAGATTTTTTCCAAGCTTGATTTAAGAGCTGGATATCACCAGATCAGGATGCTTCCTGATGATGAGCACAAGACAACTTTCAAAACACATCAAGGCCTGTATCAGTTCAGAGTCATGCCCTTTGGGCTATGCAATGCACCTGCAACATTTCAATGTGTGATGAATGAAATTCTCAGTCCCTGCCTCCAAAGTTCAGTGTTGGTATTCATGGATGATATTTTAGTGTATAGTCCATCCTCCACTGCTCATGTTCAGCATTTGACACAGGTCCTTCAGCTACTCAGGAAAAACCAGCTTTATGTGAAGGAGAGCAAATGTGCTTTTGCTTGTCACAGCCTTGAATACTTGGGACACATTATTTCAGCGGAGGGAGTGTCAATAGATCCCAAGAAAACTGAAGCTATGGTGCAGTGGCCCACTCCCAGCAATGTCACTAAACTTAGGGGATTTTTAGGACTCACAGGTTATTACCGCAAGTTTGTGAAGCATTATGTCGTGATTGCTCGTCCTTTGACTAACCTTCTGAAGAAAAAGGCTTTCCATTGGACAGAGGAAGCTACAGCTGCATTTCTGGCTCTCAAATCTGCCATGACCTCCACGCCAGTGTTGCAGCTGCCCAACTTTCAAAAACAATTTTTTGTTGAGACTGATGCTTGTGATCTGGGTATTGGTGCTGTTCTCATGCAAGACCAACACCCACTTGCCTTTCTGAGCAAACCACTCAGCCCACTTCACCAACAGCTGCCCATATACGATAAAGAGTTTCTAGCTCTGTTGATGGCTGTGGAGCGCTGGCGGCCCTATTTGCAAAGGGGCGAGTTCATCATTAAGACTGACCATCACAATCTATCTTACTTGGAAAATCAACAGCTTCAGTCACCCTTACAGAAGAAGGCAATGGCCAGGTTAATGGGGCGCCAATTTCGCATTGTGTACCACAAGGGTACAGAGAACTAATGTCTACACACGCTTCTGTTCTTGTAGACAGTGTTGGGCCTCCAAGTGCAGAGGTTTGTAGAGCAACAGCAAGTTTCCCTTAAGTGGATCACCCAAGGTTTATCGAACTCAGGGAGGAAGAGGTCAAAGCTATCCCACTCAAACTACCATGCAATTATGATACAGAAAGTCTCTTGTGTCCCCAACACACCCAATACACTTGTCAGATGTATAGGTGCACTAGTTCGGCGAAGAGATAGTGAAATACAAGTAGTAGTGATGATTATGAGTAGTAAATGTAATATGAAATAAGTATCGCTGCGAGCAAACATGTAACAAAACTGTAAGTAAACGGTGTGCAATGCTTGGAAACAAGGCCTAGGGATCATACTTTCACTAGTGGACACGCTCCCAACAAATATAACATAATTGAATCAACAGATACTGTCATCAATATTCAACTCAAAACAATTCTCCAATGGAAAACATACACTAATCATGCGTAGGGCTACGAAGCACTCCTCAAAGTCCATATGTACCCATTGTCCCACACTATCACCGTGAACGCACTAGATGGTTCCAACAAACACCAACATTTCATAGAGACATTAACCAAAAAGGTACACATGATGCACACACTAGTCACCTTTACACCATGATACGAGGTATCTCCGGAGAGTATAATAATTAAGCATAGGAGTAGCATAATATCTGAATAATAACATCTACCAATTCAACTAGATACAAAGCTCACGATCACATAAAGATCACATCATGGGAGAGAGGTGAACCACATAGCTACCGGCAGAGCCCTCAGCCCCAGGGGAGAACTACTCCCTCCTCATCATAGGAGACAGCAAGGTTGATGGAGATGGCGGTGAGGTCGATGGAGATGGTGGAGACGGCGATGGAGACCGATGGAGATGGCTCCGGGGGCACTTCCCCGTCCCGGTAGGGTGCTGGAACAGAGACTTATGTCCCCCGAAATTTGTTGATGGCGGTGGCAGAACTGCGGAACTCTTTCTGGAAATTTGCCGACTCCCCTGGGGTTTTCCATTCCGAGGCTTTATATAGGCGAAGGGGCGTCGTCAGGTGGCTGCCAGGGCCTCCTCACACATAGGGGGCGCGGCCAGGGCCTGGGCCGCGCCGCCCTGGTGTGTGGGGCCCTCGTGGCCCCACTCCGCCTCCTCTTCGGTTCTCTGGAAGTTTTCGGGGAAAATAAGACTTCTGGAACTTGTTTCGTCCAATTTCGAGAATATTTCCTGTGTAACTTTTCTGAAACACAAAAATAGTAGAAAACAGGGAACTGGCACTGTGCCGACTTGTTAATAGGTTAGTTCCGGAAAATGCATAAAAGTGCCATGAAGTGTAACGAAACATTAAGCAAATGGTGTAAAAATAAGCATGGAGCATCAAAAATTATAGATACATTGGAGACGTATCAAGCATCCCCAAGCTTAACTCCTGCTCGTCCTCGAGTAGGTAAGTGATAAGAAAAGAAATAATTTTTGAGGTGACATGCACCTACACAATCTTGATCATATAGGTAAAGCATTGAGTGCTGAGATCAAAGAACTTAAAACATGGGCATGAAAGACATAATCTTGATAATAGAAACTTAGCAACCATGTTATAACATGAAAATGAACACAAACAAAAGATCATGAAAATGAAACAATGAAAGTCAAACGTGTGTTCAAATCATAAGGAAAAACATACAAATTGTTTTCAGCTTGTCCTTCATGGAGAGCAAAACATAAATGCATAGGACACCTTCAAGTTTAAGAGGGCGACTATATACAAATAATTTAAGAACAAGTGAAACCAACAATATGAATCAATCAATGAAAACTTTGGGACAATGCATATTATACTAAGAATGACAACTATGCTCTCTTAATGGTGCATAAAGATAGAAGGTGGTGACTCAACATAAAAGTAAAAGAAAGGCCCTTCGCGGAGGGAAGCAGTGTTTGCAAGTTTTATAGACCTTCAAAAATTATGGTACTTACCGGCTTTGAGCTCTCATTGCCCCCATCATAAGCATCTTGAATGGTTAAAGTTAATGCGAGAACAATTATGATGCATATGCTTGACAAATCATAAGTTGAAAACCTCGTGTCCCGTGAATACGAGTACCCAAACCTCATGCTACTTTACTTAGAGTCCCAAGCAAGGCTCTTGTCATTGTAAGTATATATGGATCATCGAGAACCGCCAACGGGGTACCTCCGTGCCCGATGACATGAAACAAGCCCACATCAAAATGACAGGACAAGCAGACAATAAACACCTCGACATCTCTTATTTGCCATTTGTTTAGCTTTTTATTTTGAGATGCGTCATCGAATGTCCACTATGGGTATGCTGCAAATTTCCACCATGAATTATGCATGGCTTAGATTGGCGGCCCAGGTGTTTCCCTAACACATATACAAACTCCATGATCCCCGCAAGATTCCCAATTCATTTCACACCGCGGACATCCATAAACAAAAGATCACAATATCAACTCAAATAAGAAGTGCAATGTTGAAAGCTTGCCCCATGACGGCATGGTTGGGCTAGTCTCCAACTTACAACTTGCAAGCATAACAACTCAACATAAGAGACCACAATGTCAAATTTTTAAGAACGAGAAAAATAAAGTGTGCCTTCCGGTTCGTGAGAGCTTTACTGACCGAGTTTCGCATAACACTGGTAAGAGTTTAATTTGAAGAGTAAATAAAAGCAAGTCAAATGTACTTTGGAATAGCAAATAGCTAATAGGTATGTATGGTGGACACAATGGCAAACTTGGTTTTTAGGAGTTGGATGCACGAGTAGAGCTTATACTCAGTACAAGGCGAGGGCTAGCAAAAGACTGGGAGCGACCAACTAAGAGAGCAATAACGGCCATAATCATGCAAAGCGACATTAAAAGAAGCATAAGATGGCATAAAAAGTCAAAAACTAAATGATCATAGAGGCTATTAGCGACTTTGTAAGAGTCTAACATGTGTGAGCATGCGCCAAGTCAACCCAAATAAAGCATCAAGGAGAAAACCAAAATAATGCTTCAAAACGATAAAAACAACGCATGATTCTTTTAAAGGCTCATTAAGCAATCTCAGTTATTTGAGACAAGTCATGCTACAGCAAAACCACTAAGAATACTATCAAAAAGACATCAAGCACGACATGCAAAAGCCTAGGCCGCAGTCTACACAAGCCCCTTGTTGTACCACTTTTTTGCATGAAATTTTTCTCTTTTCCAACACCATTAAAACCTTTTTGAGGAAACTCTTTTGAGGAAAACTAACATATACCAGAGGTCCAAATACATCTTGATGCAAAGATAAAATAAGATCTGAACAAAAATCAAGGCGAAAAAAATGCAAGCTAAACGCAGTAGCAGAAAAAGAGAACACTCGTTGAAACGATAAGAGTGAAAAACGGAGTGTTCTTGGCAAATTAAAAGTGAGTTCATCTCCTCCAAAAGAAACATGATGTGATCTAACCATTTATTGCAGCAAACAAAACAAAAGAAAATTGAAAGCAAAAACAACTGACGCTCCAAGAAAAACACATAGTGCATAAAGCAATAAAAATATAGTGTCTTGAAAGATGACCTGATTTTTGCCGATGAAGAAGGGGGTGCCTCGGGGGCATCCTCAAGCTTTGACACTTGTACTTCTTGGGTGTTTCTTGAGGTGACATCCCCAAGATTGAGATTTTGTCCATTCTTCATCTCATCTCATCATTCTCCAATCCCTACACTTGAAAACTTCCTTCATACAAAACTAAACACAATTCTATTAGCAACATCAGTGTAAGCATAACATTGAATCAACCCTTTTTGCTTCAGGTTTCAACCCAAAACCACCACATATAAAGTATATACTACTGTAGCAACTTCCCCAAAAGTTCCGTGATCAAAAGAACTAAAAAAGAAAGCGATAAAGCGGCAAACACAAATACTGGCAGAAATATGTCAAAACAGAACAGCTGAAAAAGGTCGAATTTTTGAGGGGTTTTCTGTTGCTCAAATCAAAAAGTGTTAAACTAATGAAAGTTTGGATATAACCTGGGGCATATGCACAAGAAATTTCAGGTCCAAAAGATATACAGAGAATTTTCACGATTTTTTACGGTGCAGCACCGAAAACAGTTTCAGGACAGCAACATCCCCAAATCTTACCTCACTCAAATTAGAGGCTTCTCTTGGCACAACAACGAAATAAAAAAGATAAGGAGCGGTTATTACAATAGTAATAACTTCCAAGACTCAAATAAAATAAAAAGTACTGAAAATAAAACAATGGGTTATCTCCCAAGAGTGCTTTTCTTTAACGCCTTTGAGCTAGGCGCAGTAATTTGCAAAGATGCTCATGTGGGCGCCATATAAGAGCTTGAGGCAAAGGCGCCATATAGAAACTTAAAGAAATAGAGAGCACCAAAAAGCAAATGAAAAAGACATTTAAATCTAAACCACTTCCTATGAAAAATAGTCTTGTAAAGAGACAAGTCATGAAAGCGCAAAGCAAAAAAGCATAGGAAGGCAAAACAAGTACAACTTCAAGAATTGCAACATAAAGAGGGGAAACTCAATATTGTTGAGATCCATCAAACCATGTTTCCCTCTCTCATAATAACTTTCAGTAGCATCATGAATAAAATTAACAATATAACTATCACATAAAGCTTCCCTATCATGAGCCACATGCATAAAAGAATTAATACTCCTCACATGAACAATTGTAGTAGGAGCAGATTCAACAGAATAATTATTCTCATCACCATAATCATCAAAAACAGGAGGCATATTGTAATCATAAATAATTTTCTCCTCAAAAGTAGGTGAACTGAAAATATTATACCCATCATCATAACCATCATAAACTAGAGGTTTAGTATCATCACAAGCTAGAGAACTACTATGTCGCAAAGCATATTCATCAAACATATTATCATAAGAAGGAACATGGATAGCACTAATGGTACAACAATTATTAACCTTAGAATTGGTACCAAAAATATTTTCAATATCAAAAGTAGAGTGCTTTTCCCAATCATGATCACTAACATAGGTAACAGGCATAGGAACATCATCCCAATCAGAATTATCATAATCTATAGCAGGATCATAACGCTTAGGGGAAGATACCGTGTCCTCTCGCCTCTTACTCCTCTTCTTCTTCTTCATACTCTTCTTACTCTCTCCTTTAGGAGGGAGAGACTTGAAGGGCATCTTCTCCACATATTCTTTACACTAGTGGGGACGGGGCCTCCAGTCCCGGCCCGTAAGGGGCTTTAGTCCCGGTTTGCAAACCGGGACCCCAGCCGCGGGACTAAAGGCTGAACCTTTAGTCCCGGCCCGCTTACCAGCCGGGACTGGAGGGTGTCCACGTGGGCACCTCGGAGCGAATCAGGGCCAGGACCTTTAGTCCCGGTTTGTAACACAGACCGGGACTAAAGGGCATCTGCAGTTTTTTGTTTTTTGCTTTAGGGTTTTAGGGTTTAGGGGTTTTAGGTGTTCGGGGGATTAACGTGATGCCTCGTTTGGTGCCTTGGTGTTCGGGAATTAGTTTATGCATATATATAAGATTAACTTATCTTACAAGCGAGCATATATATACAATTATATGGAGATCAGAATTATCGGGACAAGAGCCCGTCTATTCGATTACATGGACCAACATCAGTAATGGCCCCTAGCTACACTAAATCGTCCTTTGTCGTCTATAGCTTCTATCCTCAGAAAGGCCGCTAGCTCCTCTGCAACAGCAATCACGCGTTGCTCTGGTAGGTACTTCTCCCGCATGGCCGTGTACTATATAAGAAGAGGAGATGAATATGAATATCAATCATGATAACAAAGAATGACGAGTAAAAATAGAGGTGTGAATGTTTATTGCTTACATCGTATCTGTAATCCTTGTGCTCAGAGGTAAATGTGCGAATGGTCTCGCAAACATAGTATCCACATAGATGCGTCCCCCGTGGCTGCTGGTCGCACTTTACGAGAATAGAATATATATAATCAAAATAATAATCTAGCATTACAAATGTATTGAAAATAGAAGTATATCATACTACTACTTACCTGAGCCGCTCTAAAGGTCAGCTTCTCATCCCGGATACCGGGAGTCACGCACTTGAACCGCTTCCAAACCCTGCCCGACGAGGAAAATGATTTGCTAAGTTTTTCATTAATTGATATATCAGAAAATCATCGAAAGAGACCGATAGAGCGCAAGAATGATTGAAATTACCCTTGGAGCATGTCCTGCAGGCTTTGGAACTGTTCCAAGGGTCTCGATAATGGGTCGAAGGCATCAACTCTTCCCTTATCAATTTGAATGTCCAACAGAATCCAGTGGAAGTTGCACATATATATATATATATATATATATATATATGTGTCAGTAACTTATCAATAACACTCATAAGTGAATGGACACAACAGAGTAAGACTCTCACTTGAAGTTGTATGGAAACAGTATGTGGTCACAAAAATTTTGATCTGTTAGAAACCTTAGAAGGTTTTCCTCTGTCTCCTTGGGGTTATCAGTTAGCGTCTTTATATGTATTTTATCTGGGTCAATAAACCCAATATTTAGGATGTTCCTACTTTTACATTCCAGAATCTTAATTCTGCATAATAGAGTACAAGTCAGAACGGAACAAGTTATATGTAGACAATGAATTGAAATAACTGATCAAGTTATATGTAGACAACGAATTAAAAAACTTACAGACAATAGCAACTCATAAGCGATTTGTCGAGGGCGTCGGCATTGTACATCTGGAAGAGTTCATCAAAGTCGATATGGATGTCTTCGGGGCGGCCGTAGTACTCCCGTGGGACACGCGCCATGATCATCGTTCTCCCATTCTTTGATTCACTTAAGTACCATGTATGCAAGTAACGCATATTTGTTGGGAGATCATCCAACTTATCTTTGCTGACCAAAGGCGCTCCCATGACAAACTGTGGCTTAGGGGCTACCACAGCCTTGGGTAACCTGTCGTCTTGGGAAGCCAGAACGTCTTCAACCGGGATACCCCATTTAGCCGCCCACTTCTTTGCTAATTCCAAATCTTGCCCCTGCACCAGAGAGGGAACATTCTCGGGTAACACCCTGAGGGGTGGGATCGACTGTTTGGCCTGTTGTCCAAGCTGAGGAACGTCTGATCTTTTTTTGCTTGTAGTTGAACTTGATTTGCTCCCACTTGCACTTGCACGTGATCTGCTCTTTTGCCCTTCCTTCTGCAATGTGCGTGTATAGTCGTCAGGCTTATGGTGTAAGTCATACTGTGATGGAAGGGTCATGAAGTATTTTGCATATGCTATTTGCTTCTCGGTGTATTCCGGGCGGGGCTCGGGTTCCTTCTTTTTCATCTGCGCCTCATAATGTTCCTTTGCTATCCTGGCGTTTTCCTCGTCGGTACGATCATAAGGTCTGATAGGAAGATTAGCATGAGGTACCTTTGGGAGGGGCGACAGTTTGCGCTTTGGGGAGCTCCATCGCTTAGAACTCATCGACGGAGCGTTCTTGCTGGCACGCTTCCGCTTAGTATCCTTAGCGGGGGGCGGCGGAGACGGCCGACCCAAGTCCGGCGGCGGTGATCGATCTGGACTCGTGCTGTGGTGGCCGTCGTCATGTGGAGGGCTTGGAGGTGATGGAGGTGTAGGTGACCTGCGACGACTCGGAGGCGGTGTTGTCCTTGGGGCCGAGCCTGGAAGCTTGATGTAGTTCTTGTCCCATAGGATGACTCCACCCAGTACTTCTCCGAGTGTCCTCTCATCTTCGGGTCCAGCCATGTCGAGCTCCATATCATGAAACCCCGCCATGATTTCATCCACCCCGACTTTAGCAAAGCCAGCTGGAATCTCACGGCCATGCCAGCGTGCATCAGGGCCAGAAGGTAAAGCTTGTCCGACGGCCACCTTCATGGATATGTTCTTGAATTTCTGATGGAGTTCACATGATGTTGACTCCTTGATTCCATCCACGGGGTAGCCGGGACCGCCCTCTATCGTCCTTTGTCGTCTATAGCTTCTATCCTCAGAAAGGCCGCTAGCTCCTCTGCAACAGCAATCACGCGTTGCTCTGGTAGGTACTTCTCCCGCATGGCCGTGTACTATATAAGAAGAGGAGATGAATATGAATATCAATCATGATAACAAAGAATGACGAGTAAAAATAGAGGTGTGAATGTTTATTGCTTACATCGTATCTGTAATCCTTGTGCTCAGAGGTAAACGTGCGAATGGTCTCGCAAACATAGTATCCACATAGATGCGTCCCCCGTGGCTGCTGGTCGCACTTTACGAGAATAGAATATATATAATCAAAATAATAATCTAGCATTACAAATGTATTGAAAATAGAAGTATATCATACTACTACTTACCTGAGCCGCTCTAAAGGTTAGCTTCTCATCCCGGATACCGGGAGTCACGCACTTGAACCGCTTCCAAACCCTGCCCGACGAGGAAAATGATTTGCTAAGTTTTTCATTAATTGATATATCAGAAAATCATCGAAAGAGACCGATAGAGCGCAAGAATGATTGAAATTACCCTTGGAGCATGTCCTGCAGGCTTTGGAACTGTTCCAAGGGTCTCGATAATGGGTCGAAGGCATCAACTCTTCCCTTATCAATTTGAATGTCCAACAGAATCCAGTGGAAGTTGCACATATATATATATATATATATATATGTGTCAGTAACTTATCAATAACACTCATAAGTGAATGGACACAACAGAGTAAGACTCTCACTTGAAGTTGTATGGAAACAGTATGTGGTCACAAAAATTTTGATCTGTTAGAAACCTTAGAAGGTTTTTCTCTGTCTCCTTGGGGTTATCAGTTAGCGTCTTTATATGTATTTTATCTGGGTCAATAAACCCAATATTTAGGATGTTCCTACTTTTACATTCCAGAATCTTAATTCTGCATAATAGAGTACAAGTCAGAACGGAACAAGTTATATGTAGACAATGAATTGAAATAACTGATCAAGTTATATGTAGACAACGAATTAAAAAACTTACAGACAATAGCAACTCATAAGCGATTTGTCGAGGGCGTCGGCATTGTACATCTGGAAGAGTTCATCAAAGTCGATATGGATGTCTTCGGGGCGGCCGTAGTACTCCCGTGGGACACGCGCCACGATCATCGTTCTCCCATTCTTTGATTCACTTAAGTACCATGTATGCAAGTAACGCATATTTGTTGGGAGATCATCCAACTTATCTTTGCTGACCAAAGGCGCTCCCATGACAAACTGTGGCTTAGGGGCTACCACAGCCTTGGGTAACCTGTCGTCTTGGGAAGCCAGAACGTCTTCAACCGGGATACCCCATTCAGCCGCCCACTTCTTTGCTAATTCCAAATCTTGCCCCTGCACCAGAGAGGGAACATTCTCGGGTAACACCCTGAGGGGTGGGATCGACTGTTTGGCCTGTTGTCCAAGCTGAGGAACGTCTGATCTTTTTTTGCTTGTAGTTGAACTTGATTTGCTCCCACTTGCACTTGCACGTGATCTGCTCTTTTGCCCTTCCTTCTGCAATGTGCGTGTATAGTCGTCAGGCTTATGGTGTAAGTCATACTGTGATGGAAGGGTCATGAAGTATTTTGCATATGCTATTTGCTTCTCGGTGTATTCCGGGCGGGGCTCGGGTTCCTTCTTTTTCATCTGCGCCTCATAATGTTCCTTTGCTATCCTGGCGTTTTCCTCGTCGGTACGATCATAAGGTCTGATAGGAAGATTAGCATGAGGTACCTTTGGGAGGGGCGACAGTTTGCGCTTTGGGGAGCTCCGTCGCTTAGAACTCATCGACGGAGCGTTCTTGCTGGCACGCTTCCGCTTAGTATCCTTAGCGGGGGGCGGCGGAGACGGCCGACCCAAGTCCGGCGGCGGTGATCGATCTGGACTCGTGTTGTGGTGGCCGTCGTCATGTGGAGGGCTTGGAGGTGATGGAGTTGTAGGTGACCTGCGACGACTCGGAGGCGGTGTTGTCCTTGGGGCCGAGCCTGGAAGCTTGATGTAGTTCTTGTCCCATAGGATGACTCCACCCAGTACTTCTCCGAGTGTCCTCTCATCTTCGGGTCCAGCCATGTCGAGCTCCATATCATGAAACCCCGCCATGATTTCATCCACCCCGACTTTAGCAAAGCCAGCTGGAATCTCACGGCCATGCCAGCGTGCATCAGGGCCAGAAGGTAAAGCTTGTCCGACGGCCACCTTCATGGATATGTTCTTGAATTTCTGATGGAGTTCACATGATGTTGACTCCTTGATTCCATCCACGGGGTAGCCGGGACCGCCCTCTATCATTCTTCGTGCATCGTCGGGCGGGGCCTCAGATTCAGCCACGCTGCTTTTTCGCTTAGATGGGGCGCCGATAATATCGAGTCCAGGATCTTCCTGGCGCGCTACTCCTCTAAGCTCGTCAATCTGCTTCTGTTGCTCGTTAAGCCTGGCAAGCAACTAGTTGAACTTGTCATTCTCCTCATCCTGCTGTCGCTTCTTTGCTCTCGCCCGGCTTCTGTAAGTGTCTTGGTCTCTGGCAAACCCAAGCCACCATGGGTAAGAAGGACCGAAGCCTCGCGTTCGTCCTCCATGTTCGTCATTGCCGAGGACCAGTGTGAGCAAATCTTTCTCTCTATCTGCAGTGAACTGTCTTTTTCCCTCTTTAATTTCTTTCACTATCTTTTTCCAATTCTCCCTGGGTATCCTAAGACCGTCACTGCAGATAAGGTCCCCTGTTTCTTCGTCGTACGAACCACCATGCGCAAGGAACCAATTCCTTGCTCTTATTTCCCACTCATCACGGATGGGTTCAGGTATGATGCCTTTAGCTAGCAAATCTTGCTCTTTCTTATCCCACTTTGGGATGGCAGTCTCATAGCCCCCTGGCCCCAGCGTGTGGTGATATTTCTTCTTGTCGGCATTTTTCTTGTTCTTTTCTGATAATGCCTTGGCATCTTCTGACTGCTTGTACTCCTGAAATGCCTTCCAGTGATTCGCCTGCTTGGCTAGATACCTCTCGAATACTGGCACTTTCTTTGTCTTCCGATATTCTTTTCATAACTTCTTCTTCCAGCTACGGAACAGTTCGGCCATCTTCTTTAGAGTCCACTGCTTGACTTTGGCCCTCAGTTTATTTGCGGCGTCTTGATTCTCACATTCTGGCAGGTTGAAATGTGACATGATATCATTCCAAAGATTATCTTTGTACCTTTCGGCGACATAGTCACTATCGGCTGTCCCTTTGCGCTTGTTCCACTCCCGAACGCTGATCGGGACGTGATCCCTAACGAGAACTCCGCATTGCTTCTTGAATGTGTCAGCAGCATTCTTAGGAAGCTTTGGTTCGCCCGTAGGCAATATCACCTCAAAGGTGTAATGCGTCCGTGCGTCCAACTTTTTAGTCGGGCCTCGTTTCGTAGATTTGCTCGATGTGGAGGCCTAAGAGGGAGAAACATTCGTCAAATGAATGTATATGTATACAATATAGAGCTATCTCCAATATTTTTCACATATTACAAGTGATTGTCGAACTTCATATGTATACCTCGCCGGACTTTATTATTTCTCCACCGGCTTCTCCACCGGCTTCTCTATCAGTGGAGCTATCACCTTCTCCATCATTGGAGCTATCTCCGGCCCCATCGGCTTCATCTTCGTGTCGATCAACCTCCATTCCATCTCTGGAGGGGTTTAGATATGACGACGGAGATTCTGCAGGTTCAACGTCGGGGGCGTCTTTGATTATATCTTCGATAAGTTCTTCCTCTTCGAGGTTCCTGCTATGTGGATCCATAGTTCTGCAAAAAACGAACATTTGATTAACTAATAAACTAACAAACTATATATGATGCAAAATAATTCTATTTCTATTTGCAAAATAATTCTATTTCTATTTGCAAATAAATTCTAACTAAATAATACTATCTCTAAAATAATACTATCTCTAAAATAATACTATCTCTAAAATAATACTATATCTAAAATAATACTATCTCTAAATAATACTATCTCTAAAATAATACTATATCTAAAATAATTCTATCTCTAAAATAATACTATATCTAAAATAATACTATCTCTAAAATAATACTATCTCTAAAATAATTCTATTCTAACTATATGTATCTAAATAATTCTATTCTAACTATATCTATCTAAATAATTCTATTCTAACTATATGTATCTAAATAATTCTATTCTAACTAAATCTATCTAAATAATTCTATTCTAACTATATCTATCTAAATAATTCTATTCTAACTATATGTATCTAAATAATTCTATTCTAACTATATCTATCTAAATAATTCTATTCTAACTATATCTATCCTATCTAAATAATTCTATTCTAACTATATGTATCTAAATAATTCTATTCTAACTATATGTATCTAAATAATTCTATTCTAACTATATCTATCTAAATAATTCTATTCTAACTATATCTATCCTATCTAAATAATTCTATTCTAACTATATGTATCTAAATAATTCTATTCTAACTATATGTATCTAAATAATTCTATTCTAACTAAAACTATCTAAATAATTCTATTCTAACTAAAACTATCTAAATAATAATATTCTAACTATATCTATCTAAATAATTTTATTCTAACTATATCTATCTAAATAATTCTATTCTAACTATATCTATCTAAATAATTTTATTCTAACTATATCTATCTAAATAATTCTATTCTAACTATATATTCTAATACTAATTAACTAATTAACACTAACCCTAACACTAATTAACAAATTAACACTAATTAACAAATTAAACTTTTTGCCAAAAAACCTTGCAGGTTAAGGGCGCGCGGCGGCTCTGCGGCGGCTGGTCGGCGGCTGGACGGCGGGCGGCGCGGCGCGGTGGCGCGGTGGCTGGCGGTGGCGCGCGCGGCGGCGTGGGGGCGCGGCGGCGCGGGGGCGCGGCGGCGCGGGGGCGCGGCGGCGCGGGGGCGCGGGGGCGCGGTGGCGCGGGAGCGCGGCGGCGCGGCTGAACGGCGGCGAGGCGGCGGCGAGCTCGGGCAGCCTGACGGCGTCTCGGTGAATTCCTCGCGCGCGAAAACTGCAGAGTCTGAATCGGCGGGGAAGAAGGCGGGCTTTTATACCCCGGGACCTTTAGTCCCGGGCGGTGGCTCAGGCCGGGACTAAAGGGGGGCCTTTAGTCCCGGTTTGAGCCACCACCCGGGACTAAAGGCCTCGGGTGGGGGTTTCAGCCGCAAGGGCCTTTAGTCCCGGTCTGTGGCACGGACCGGGACTAAAGGCCTATTTTCTGTTTTTTATTTTATTTGTTTTATAGATAGTTATCTGTTTGCATATTTGAGAATTTAACAAAACTATAAAAATGAAAAGTGTTTGAAATTGAATAAATAATTCAAAACTATTTTATATTTTAAAAATTAATTATTTTAACTATCCTAAGTATTAATTATTTTGCCATTTTCAATTAAAAACTATGTTTATTAATATTCTTTTTGCATATTTGAGAATTTGACAAAACTATAAAAATGAAAAGTGTTTGAAATTGAATAGATAATTCAAAACTATTTTCTATTTTACAAATTAATTATTTTAACTATCCTAAGTATTAACTATTTTGCCATTTTCAATTAAAAACTATGTTTATTAATATTCTTTTTGCATATTTGAGAATTTGACAAAACTATAAAAATGAAAAGTGTTTGAAATTGAATAGATAATTCAAAACTATTTTCTATTTTACAAATTAATTATTTTAACTATCCTAAGTATTAACTATTTTGCCATTTTCAATTAAAAACTATGTTTATTAATATTCTTTTTGCATATTTGAGAATTTGACAAAACTATAAAAATGAAAAGTGTTTGAAATTGAATAGATAATTCAAAACTATTTTCTATTTTATAAATAATTTTTTTAACTATCCTAAGTATTAACTATTTTGCTATTTTCAATTAAAAACTATGTTTAGTAACCGTGTCTGTCGTCGCCATGGAGAATCTTCATCATGCATTACATAAAAGATTTAATACATTATTACATTATTGCACCAACAATCCTATCTATTATTTCTGTTTTCTTCTGGGTCGTAGCCATGGAGAATCTTCATCATTCAGTAGGATGCTTGGGTCAGTCTTCACTTTGAAGGGCGGAATTTCATGAAACTTATTATAATCTATTGACATGTCTGTCTTGTCATCTACTCCCACGATGTTTCTT
Organism: Dactylis glomerata; assembly: GCA_007115705.1. Lineage (NCBI taxonomy): Eukaryota > Viridiplantae > Streptophyta > Magnoliopsida > Poales > Poaceae > Dactylis > Dactylis glomerata. The sequence continues at coordinate 950,765 of QXEO01000143.1, forward strand.
TTCCCAGAAAGAACTATGTGGCGCTTTGGCTCATTGGACGATGTCTTCTTTTGCTGATTTCTTTTTCTCGTTTTTGTAGATATGTCCTTCACATAGAAAACCTGAGCGACATCGTTGGCTAGGACGAATGGTTCATCCATGTACGCAAGATTATTGAGATCCACTGTTGTCATGCCGTACTTTTGGTCTACAACTACCCCGCCACCTGTCAGCTTCACCCATTTGCACCGAAACAAAGGGATCTTAAAAGTAGGTCCATAGTCAAGTTCCCATATCTCCTCTATGTACCCGTAATATGTTTCCAAACAGTGCCCATTCTCGTCTGTTGCATCAAAGCGGACACCACTATTTTGGTTGGTGCTCTTTTTATCTTGGGCAACCGTGTAAAATGTGTTCCCATTTATCTCGTACCCTTGGAAAGTACATATAGTCGAAGATGGTGGCCTGGCCAAACAGTACAGCTGATCTCCAACGGTGTCGTCATTCATGAGATGTGTCTGCAACCAACTACCAAAAGTCTTCTCGTGTTCCCCTTTAATCCAAGAGTCAGCCTTCCTCGGGTTTTCGGAGCGTAGAATATTCTTGTGTCTCACGATATACGGAGCCACCACAGTGGAATTGTGTAGAACTGTGTAGTGTGCTTGAGAGAAAGAATGCCCGTCCATACATACTTTTGCTTTCCTTCCTAGTGTGCCTTTTCCTGTCAGCCTACCCTCATACCGAGATTCAGGAACACCAATCGGCTTAAGGTCAGGAAGAAAGTCCACACAAAACTCAATGACCTCCTCTGTTCCATAGCCCTTGGAGATGCTTCCTTCTGGCCTAGCACGGTTACGAACATATTTCTTTAAGACTCCCATGAACCTCTCGAAGGGGAACATATTGTGTAGAAACACAGGACCGAGAATTCTAATCTCTTCGACTAGGTGAACTAGGAGGTGTGTCATTATATTGAAGAAGGATGGCGGGAACAACAACTCAAAGCTGACCAGACATTGGACCACATCAATCTGTAACCCTGATAGACTTTCTCGATCGATTACCTTCTGAGAAATTGCATTGAGGAATGCACATACCTTCACAATTGCCAGGCGAACATTTTCCGGTAGAATTCCCCTCAATGCAACCGGAAGCAATTGCGTCATAAGCACGTGGCAGTCATGAGACTTTAGGTTTTGGAATTTTTTGTCTTTCATATTTACGATTCCCTTTATATTCGACGAGAAGCCAGTCGGGACCTTGATACTGAAAAGGACTTCAAAGAAGATTTCCTTCTCTTCCTTAGTAAGAGCGTAGCTGGCACGCCCTTGAAACTGCCCTGGATGCATGCCATCTCTTCCTTTATGACGTTCCTGGTCCTCCCGTGCTTCCGGTGTATCTTTTGACTTCCCATACAAGCCCAGGAAGCCTAGAATATTCACGCAGAGATTCTTCGTCAGGTGCATCACGTCGATTGCGGAGCGGACCTCATGGACTTCCCAATAGGGTAGCTCCCAAAATATAGATTTCTTCTTCCACATGGGTACGCGCTTATCAGGGCCGTTAGGAACAGGTTGGCTGCCAGGACCCTTTCCAAAGATTACTTTTAAATCTTTGACCATATCAAATACTTCAGCACCAGTACGGATGACAGGCTTCCCCCGGGGTTCTGCCTTGCCATTGAAATGCTTGCCTTTTTTCTTTAAGGGATGCTTGGGCGGAAGAAAACGACGATTGTACGGATACACATTCTTCCTACATTTGTCCAGATATATACTTTCTGTCTGATCTAAACAGTGCGTGCATGCATTGTATCCCTTGTTTGACTGTCCTGAAATGTTACTAAGAGCAGGCCAATCATTGATGGTTACGAAAAGCAACGCTCGAAGGTCAAATTCCTCTTGTTTGTGCTCGTCCCACACACGTACACCTGGTTCGGCCCACAGCTGTAAAAGTTCATCAACTAATGGCCTTAGGTACACATCAATGTCGTTGCCGGGTTGCTTTGGACCTTGGATAAGCACTGGCATCATAATGAACTTCCGCTTCATGCACAACCAAGGAGGAAGGTTGTAGATACATAGAGTAACGGGCCAGGTGCTGTGACTGCAACTCTGCTCCCCAAAAGGATTCATGCCATCTGTACTCAGACCAAACCATAAGTTCCTTGCGTCACCTGCAAATCTCGGGAACTCTCTCTCGATTTTTCTCCACTGCCGACCATCGGCGGGGTGCCTCAACTTATCGTCTTTCATACGATCTTCCATGTGCCATCGCAACAACTTCGCATGATCTTTATTTCTGAACAGACGTTTCAACCGTGGTATTATAGGAGCATACCACATCACCTTGGCAGGAACCCTCTTCCTGGGTGGCTCGCCCTCAATCTCACCAGGGTCATCTTTTCTGATCTTATACCGCAATGCAGTGCATACCGGGCATTTATCCATATTCTCATACTTCTCACCGCGGTAGAGGATGCAGTCATTAGGGCATGCATGTATCTTCTGCACGTCTAATCCTAGAGGGCAGACAAGCTTCTTTGCTTCGTACGTGCTGGCGGGCAATTCGTTCTTTCTTGGAAGCATCTTCTTCATCAGTACCAGCAACTTTTCGAATGACGAGTCAGTCACACCGTTCTCTGCCTTCCACTTCAGCAATTCCAGTGTGCTACCCAGCTTCTTCTGGCCATCTTCACAAGTTGGGTACAACAATTTGTTGTGGTCCTGTAACATCTGCTCGAACTGTAACCTCTCCTTTTCTGTGTCGCAGCCTCGCCGTGCTTCAGAAATGACCCGGCCAAGATCATCAGCGGGCTCATCTGGTTCCCGTTCTGCACCCTGATCTTCTTCTTCATTGTCTTCCATTGCGGTATCAGCATACTCAGGGAACATAGATCGGTAGTTGTCATCATCGTTCTCTTCTTCTTCATCGTCATCTTCCATCATAACCCCTCTTTCTCCGTGCTTGGTCCAAACATTATAGCCCGACATAAAACCAGACCGAAGCAGGTGGCTCTGAATGACTCTTGAGGAAGTGTAATCCTTCTCATTCCGACATTCAACACATGGACAAAACATATAGCCACCACCATGCTTGTTCGCATCGGCCGCATCTCGAAAAGAATGCACGCCTTCTCTGTAAGCGGCTGTGCGTCGATCACCGTACATCCATGGATGGCTCATCTGTATCATACGACAGTATATCAAACACAATCACGATCCTATAAATTAGTACCGCACGGTCTAAATGAGAAAATATAGTTGCTAACCTTTTAGAATAAGTGGAAATAAAGAGGAAGAGGCTTAAACGTGGCTCGGGCATCTCATATCGTAGTTGTGTTCGGTGAACTGAAGCGGCATTGCTCTAATACACATTTCAACAAACACCTCTAGTGCATCTAAGAAAAAAGGAGAGCTAGCACACACCCACTGAGATCCATCCAAGAAAAATGCAAGGAAGAGTGGAGAGAGGGGCTGTGCCAATATATATAGGCAGAGGACTTTAGTCCCGGTTTGAGACACAAACCGGGACTAAAGGGGGCGCACATGGGGCCTCCCAGCACATAGCCCTTTAGTCCCGGTTTGTTTCTCAAACCGGGACTAAAGGGTCGCTACGGGCCGGGACCAAAGCCTCCCGGGCGGCTTGGGTCTTTTGGGGCGACGTGGCCGGGCCTTTAGTCCCGGCCCAGATGGAGGCCGGGACTAAAGGGTCCAGGCCAAAGGCCCGTTTTCCACTAGTGTTAGGAGGGAAAGGCATCTTCTCCAAATAATCTGGTTTGCTGACAGGAACAACAGAAGAAACTTTGGAGGATTCCTCCTCTCTATTAATAAGATCGAAACATCTATTATCCCTGTCATAGCTTGGCAAAACATCATGTTTTATAAGATCTTGTAAGTAAGTATTTGCGAGGCAATCTTTAGCACAATAGAGACGACAACCACGAAGGATGCTATTAATATCAACATCTCTCATATCAACCAAAGAAATCTTTCTAGATATCTCTTCATAATTCAAAAACAAAGTAAGCTTATCATATTGATTGAGAGTAATCTTATCATCACAATACATATTTGCGATACTCACTCGATTAATTGGCCATTAAAAATTAAAGTGACCCCTTTTACCGCAAAATTCATAAAGAAAAGGATAAAGTTCACAAACCTTTTCACCAAGCTCATCTAGATCCTTGAGCCACATACTGGTTTCTTCATTTGCATGGGTGATGCAATAATCTTCCTTGTTGTAACTCTGTTCACAAGGTCTATGTATTCCACAAAAATTAACATGCTTATAAGAAATAGGACTTTTAGAAGTTTGAGCATGTTTATTGGAATCATCAACATCAATATCATTTTCTATGGAAGTGTCCTTAAAAGGTTCATGATAAACGTCCCCATTTCCTTTAGGAACATTCATATGGGAAGCAAAGGCTTTAAAGCAATCAACCATAATTTGAGGATCAAGACCATATTTAGCACTAAGCTCTTGAAAATTAGCAGATTCAGCGAAAGACTTAATGCAATCAAACTCGTAATTCATACCTGATCCTTTACCTTTGTTGCTATCCCAACCTTCAATATTGTTTTGAATTGTTTCAAGCAGATCCCACTTGGTGTTAACATCCTTGCTTGTGAAAGACCCATCAAAGGATGCATCTAGATAGTCCTTGTAATATCCTGAAAGCCTTGCATAAAAATTATTAATAACAATATTATGGGGAAGATTATGAATAGGACATTTGTGCATTTGTAACTTTAATCTTCCCTACGCTTGGGCAATGCTTTCTCCCTCATGCGACCAAAAGTTATATATCCAATTACGGTCTTTATGAATTTCACTTGGAGGATAAAACTTGGAATAAAAGAGAGGCACAATTTCCTCCCATGTAATAGATGGACCATCTTTAAGCAGCCGATACCATTCCTCAGCTCTGCCTTTCAGTGAATAAGAGAATAGCTTCCTCTTAACTTGGCTTGATGAAATACCTGCATACTTGAACAACTCGCATAATTCTTGTATAAAGAGTAAATGATCACCCGGAGGGACTGTTCCATCTCTTGAATAGCGGTTATTCATAACACGTTCAACAATCTTCGTAGGTATTTTAAAAGGACGAGGAGCACAAGCGTCATTAGAAACATCACATATGGGAGATAAAATATCATCAGAGCAAACTTTCTCCACTAAAGCTGCGGGACTAAAAATATCATACTTAACAAAACCAGCTTCCCCAAGCTTAGACTTTTCCATAGCATTAGCAATAAAGGGATTCAAAGCATTCGTACTAATAACATTGCTATGCGAAATAAACTCCAAAGGTTTTTCAATTTTCTCTTCAAATCTAAACTCACAAAAAAAGACTAAAGAACTCTTTATTTTCCATTAAGCCTAACTAGTGAAAATAAAAACAAGAAACAAAAAGATATAATTGCAGAATCTAAAGGAAATAACTCCGAGCACTCACGCAGGAGAATGTGAGTACCTTTTACCTTACCTCCCTGGCAACGGCGCCAAAAAAGAGCTTGATGTCTACACACGCTTCTATTCTTGTAGACAGTGTTAGGCCTCCAAGTGCAGAGGTTTATAGAGCAGCAACAAGTTTTCCTTAAGTGGATCACCCAAGGTTTATCGAACTCAGGGAGGAAGAGATCAAAGCTATCCCTCTCAAACAACGCTGCAATTATGATATAGAAAGTCTCTTGTGTCCCCAACACACCCAATACACTTGTCAGATGTATATGTGCACTAGTTCGGCGAAGAGATAGTGAAATACAAGTAGTAGTGATGATTATGAGTAGTAAATGTAATATGAAATAAGTATCGCTGCGAGCAAACATGTAACAAAACTGTAAGTAAATGGTGTGCAATGCTTGGAAACAAGGCCTAGGGATCATACTTTCACTAGTGGAGACGCTCCCAACAAATATAACATAATTGAATCAATAGATACTATCATCAATATTCAACTCAAAACAATTCTCCAATGGAAAACATACACTAATCATGTGTAGGGCTACGAAGCACTCCTCAAAGTCCGTATGTACCCATTGTCCCACACTATCACCGTGAACGCACTAGATGGTTCCAGCAAACACCAACATTTCATAGAGACATTAACCAAAAAGGTACACATGATGCACACACTAGTCACCTTTACACCATGATACGAGGTATCTCCGGAGAGTATAATAATTAAGCATAGGAGTAGCATAATATCTGAATAATAACATCTACCAATTCAACTAGATATAAATCTCACGATCACATAAAGATCACATCATGGGAGAGAGGTCAACTAATGTCTACGCACTTCTATTCTTGTAGACACTTGTTGGGCCTCCAAGTGCAGAGGTTTGTAGAACAGCAGCAGGTTTCCCTTAAGTGGATCACCCAAGGTTTATCGAACTCAGGGAGGTTAGAGGTCAAAGCTATCCCTCTCAAGCAACCCTGCAATTGCGATACAGAAAGTCTCTTGTGTCCCCAACACACCCAATACACTTGTGAAATGTATAGGTGCACTAGTTCGGCGAAGAGATAGTGAAATACAAGTGGTATAGATGATTATAAGTAGCAAACGTGATGTGAAATAAATATCGCTGCAAGCAAACAAGTAACAAAATAGGAAGTAAACGGTGTGCAAAGCTTGGAAACAAGGCCTAGGGATCATACTTTCACTAGTGGACACACTCCCAACAATATAACATGATTGAACAAATAAACAACTTCTCTCCACTATGGTACTCTGAATTACTCTCCTATTGAATAACACTAATCATTGTGTAGTGGCTACAGAAGCACCCCTTAAAGTTCATCAAGTACTTGTCAAACACCACTCATAGAGACATCCAAATCAGATCACAATTCAAGATAGAAATCATTGCAACTTAGACCAAGTACTAACACGGTGCACACACTGTCAACATTACACCATGAAAGAAGGAATAGATCACTCAAACTATCATAGCAATAATTATTCTCATAATCCACAAGAGATCACAATCATAGCCTAAACCAAGTACCACCATGATGCACGCACTGTCACCGTTACACCAAGGCAGGAGGAATAGATTACTTTAACAATCACCACTAGAGTACACATAACATCTGAATAATAACATCTACTTGTTCAACATGATACAAAGCTCACGATCACATAAAGATCACATCATGGGAGAGAGAGGTGAACCACATAGCTACCGGTAGAGCCCTCAGCCCCAGGGATGAACTACTCCCTCCTCATCATAGGAGACAGCAAGGTTGATGGAGACGGCGGAGACGGCGATGGAGACCGATGGAGATGGCTCCGGGGGCACTTCCCCATCCCAGCAGGGTGCCGGAACAGAGACTTCTGTCCCCTAAAATTCATCGGTGGCGGCGGCGGAACTGCGGAACTCTTTCTGGAAAATTGCCGACTCCCCTAGGGTTTTCCGTTCCGAGGCTTCTTATAGGCGAAGGGGCGTCGCGAGAGGGCAGCCAGGGGCTCCTCACACATGGGTGGCGCGGCCAGGGCCTGGGCCGCGCCACCCTAGTGTGAGGGCAGGCCCTGGCCCCTCTCCGGCTCTCTTTCGGATGTCTGGATGCTCCCGGGAAAAATAAGACTTCTGGAACTTGTTTCGTCCAATTCCGAGAATATTTCCTGTGTATCACTTCTGAAACACAAAAACAGCAGAAAACAGGGAACTGGCACTGTGGCACTTGTTAATAGGTTAGTTCCGGAAAATGCATAAAAGTGCCACGAAGTGTAACGAAACACAAGGCAAATGGTGTAAAAACAAGCATGGAGCATCAAAAATTATAGATACGTTGGAGACGTATCAGCATCCCCAAGCTTAACTCCTGCTCGTCCTCGAGTAGGTAAGTGATAACAAAAGAAATAATTTTTGAGGTGACATGCACCTACACAATCTTGATCATATATGTAAGCATTGTGAGCTGGGATCATAAGAACTTAAAACATGGGCATGAAGATATAATCTTGACAATAAGAACTTAGCAACCATGTTATAACATGAAAATGAACACAAACAAAAGATCATGAAAATGAAACAATGAAAGTCAAACGTGTGTTCAAATCATAAGGAAAAACATACAAATGGTTTTCAGCTTGTCCTTCAAAGAGAGCAAAACATAAATGCATAGGACACCTTCAAGTTTAAGAGGGCGACTAGATACAAGTAATTTAAGAACAAGTGAAACCAACAATATGAGGCAATCAATGAAAACTTTGGGACAATGCACATTATACTCAGAATGACAACTATGCTCTCTTAATGGTGCATAAAGATAGAAGGTGGTGACTCAACATAAAAGTAAAAGAAAGGCCCTTCGCAGAGGGAAGCAGTGATTAAACATGTGCTAGAGCTTTTCATTTGTAAAACAGAGAGATAAAAATTGGTTTTGAGAGGTGGTTGTCTTTGTCAACGACTGGCAATGGGGTTCTTACTATCTTCCATACAAAAATGAAGCAAGTTTTTGAGAGAGAGATTGGCACTTTTGTGCTCTTTTATAAAGCTTGGCACTCCTCCCCACCTTTTTTTCTTTCTCAAACCATGGCTAACCGATTCCATCGGGTGCCCACCAACATTCACATTCCATGGAGGAGTGCCTTTTTTTCTTTCTTTCTTTTCTTTTTTCTTTTCTTTTTGGAATAAGACAATATGGAAGATAGCAAATCCGACCACTACGTCCCCATGAGCTGAAAACAGTGTCACAAAATGAGAAGTATTTTGAAGGTTTTTTTGAAAGGTAGCACATGAAAATTTACTTTGGAGTGGCTTACAAATACCATGCATAGGAATTTATAGTGGACACAATGGCAAACTTGGTTTTTGGAAGTTGGATGCACGAGTAGAGCTCATACTTAGTACAAAATGAGGGCTAGCAAAAGACTGGGAGCGACCAACTAAGAGAGCAATAATGGCCATAATCATGCAAAGCGACAAAGCGACATTAAAAGAAGCATAAGATGGCATCAAAAGTCAAAAACTAAATGATCATGAAGGCTATTGGCGACTTTGTAAGAGTCTAACATGTGTGAGCATGCGCCAAGTCAACCCAAATAAAGCATAAAGGAGAAAACCAAAATAATGCTTCCATACAATAAAAACAACGCATGATTTTTTCAAAGGCTCATTAAGCAATCTCAGTTATTTGAGACAAGTCATGCTACAGCAAAACCACTAAGCATACTATCAAAAAGACATCAAGCATGACATGCAAAAGCCTAGGCCGCAGTCTACACAAGCTCCTTTTTGTACCACTTTTTTGCATAAAGCTTTTTCTTTTCCAACACCATTCAAACTTTTTTAAAGACACCTCTTTTGATGAAAACCAATAAAGATCAGAGTAAAAAATACACCTTGATGAAAAGATATAACAAGATCTGAACAAAAATCAAGGTGAAAAATAAAGGCTAAACGCAGTAGCAGAAAAAGAGAACACTCATTGAACGATAAGAGTGAAAACTAGAGTGTTCTTGGCAAATGAAAAGCGAGTTCATCTCCTCCAAAAGAAATATGATGTGATCTAACCGTTTATTGCAGAAAATAAAACAAAACTAATAATGAAAACTAAAACAACTGACGCTCCAAGAAAAACACATAGTGCATGAAGCAATAAAAATATAGTGTTTTGAAAGGTGACCTGATTTTTGCCGATGAAGAAGGGGTGCCTCGGGGGCATCCCCAAGCTTTGATGCTTGTACTTCTTGGATATTTCTTGGGGTGATGCATGGGCATCCCCAAGCTTGAGATTTTGTCCATTCTTCAACTCATCTCATCATTCTCCAATCCCTACACTTGAAAACTTCCTTCATACAAAACTAAACACAAATCTATTAGCAACATTAGTGCAGGCATAACATATAATCAACCTCTTTTTGCTTCAGGTTTCAACTCAAAACCACCACATATATAGCAAATACTACTGTAGCAACCTTCCCAAAAGTTCCATGATCAAAAGAACTCAAAAGAAAGCGATAAAGTGGCAAACACAAATATTGGAAGAAATCTGTCAAAACTGAACAGCTGACAAAGGTCGAATTTTTGAGGGATTTTCTGTTGCTCAAATCAAAAAGTGTTCAACTAATAAAAGTTTGGATATAACCTGGGGCATATGCACAAGAAATCGCAGGACCAAAAGATTTACACAGAATTTTCACGAATTTTTACGGTGCAGCACCGAAAACAGTTTCAGGACAGCAACATCCCCAAATCTTTACCTCACTCGAATTAGAGGCTTCTCTTGGCACAACAACGAAATAAAAAGGATAAGGAGAGGTCATTACAGTAGTAATAACTTCCAAGACTCAAATAAAAGAAAAAGTACTGAAAATAAACAATGGGTTATCTCCCAAGAGTGCTTTTCTTTAAAGCCTTTGAGCTAGGCGCAGTAATTTGCAAAGATGCTTATGTGGGCGCCATATAAGAGCTTGAGGCAAAGGCGCCATATAGGAACTTAAAGCAATAGAGAGCATCAAAAAGAAAATGTGAAAGACATTTATATCTAAACCACTTCCTATGAAAAATAGTCTTGTAAAGAGACAAGTCATGAAAGCGCAAAGCAAAAAGCATAGGAAGGCAAAACAAGTACGACTTCAAGAATTGCAACATAAAGAGGGGAAACTCAATATTGTTGAGATCCATCAAACCATGTTTGCCTCTCTCATAATAACTTTCAGTAGCATCATGAATAGAATTAACAATATAACTATCACGTAAAGCATCCCTATCATGAGCCACATGCATAAAAGAATTAATACTCCCCACATGAACAATCGTAGTAGGAGCAGATTCAACAGAATAATTATTCTCATCACCATAATCATCAAAAATAGGAGACATATTGTAATCATAACTATTTTTCTCCCCAAAAGTAGGTGAATTGAAAACATTATAATCATCATCATAAACTAGAGGCTTAGTATCATCACAAGAAAGAGAACTACTATGTCGCAAAGCATATTCATCAAACATATCATCATAAGAAGGAACATGGATAGCACTAATGGTACAGCAATTATTAACCTTAGAATTGGTATCAAAAAGATTTTCAATATCAAAAGTAGAGTGCTTTTCCCAATCATGATCACTAACATAGGTAACAGGCATAGGAACATCATCCCAATCAGAATTATCATAATCTATAGCAGGATCATAACGCTTAGGGGAAGATACCATGTCCTCTCGCCTTTTACTCCTCTTCTTCTTCTTATTCTTCTTCTTCATACTCTTCTTACTTTCTCCTTTAGGAGGGAGAGACTTGAAGGGCATCTTCTCCACATATTCTCTAGGAGGGAAAGGCATCTTCTCCACATAATCTGGTTTACTAACAGAAACAACAGAAGAAACTTTGGAGGATTCCTCCTTTCTATTAATAAGATAAAAACATCTATCAGTCCTGTCATAGGTTGGCAAAATATCAAGTTTTATCAGATTCTGAATGTAAGTATTTGCAAGGCAATCTTTAGCACAATAGAGACGACAACCACGAAGGGTGCTATTAATATCAACATCATTCATATCTATCAAAGCAATCTTTCTAGATATCTCTTCACACGCCAAGAACAAAGTGAGCTCATCATGCTGATTGGGAGTAATCTTGTCATCACAATACAAACTTAAGGTACTAGAAGAGTAACTATTAGGGCTTGAGCATTGGAAATTAAAATGACCTATGTCATCGCAATGTTTACAAAGAAAAGGATAAAGCTCACAAACCTTTTTACCGATCTCACCTATATCCTTGTACCACATTCGGGTTTCTTCATTTGCATGATGGACACAATAATCTTCCTTGCTGTAACTCTGTTCACAAGGTCTATGTACTCCACAAAAATTAACATGCTTATAAGAAATAGGACTTTTAGAAGTTTGAGCATGTTTATTGGAATCATCAACACCAATATCATTTTCTATGCGAGTGTCCTTAAAAGGTTCATGATACACATCCCCATTTCCTTTAGGAACATTCATATGGGAAGCAAAGGCTTTAAAGCAATCAACCATAATTTGAGGATCAAGACCATATTTAGCACTAAGCTCTTGAAAATTAGCAGTTTCAGCGAAAGACTTAATGCAATCAAACTCGTAATTCATACCTGATCCTTTACCTTTATCGCTATCCGAACCTTCAATATTGTTTTGAATTGTCTCAAGCAGACCCCACTTGGTGTCGACATCCTTGCTTGTGAAAGACCCATCAAAGCATGCATCTAGATAGTCCTTATAATATCCTGAAAGCCTTGCATAAAAATTATTAATAATAATATTACGGGGAAGATCATGAATAGGACATTTATGCATTAGTAACTTCAATCTTCCCCACGCTTGGGCAATGCTTTCTCCCTCATGAGGCCAAAAATTATATATCTGATTACGATCTTTATGAATCTCACTTGGAGGATAGAATTTAGAATAAAAGAGAGGTACAATTTCCTCCCAGCCAACAGATGGACCATCTTTAAGCAGCCGATACCATTCCTCGGCTCTACCTTTCAGTGATAAATAAAATAGCTTCTTCTTAACTTGGTTCATCGAAATACCTGCACACTGGAACAACTCGCATAATTCATGTATAAAGAGCAGATGATCACCAGGATGGACAGTTCCATCTCCTAAATAGCAGTTATCCCTAATACGTTCAACAATCCTCGTAGGTATTTTAAAAGGATGGGGAGCACAAGCATCATTAGAAACATCACATATGGGAGATAAAATATCATCAGAGCAAACTTTCTCCACTAAAGCTGGGGGACTAAAAATATCATACTCAACAAAACCAGCTTCCCCAAGCTTAGACTTTTCTATAGCATTAGCAATAACAGTATTCAAAGCATTCGTACTAATAACATTGCTATGCGAAATAAGCTCCAAAGGATTTTCAATTTTCTCTTCAAATCTAAAATCAGGAAAAAGACTAAAGAACTCTTTGTTTTCCATTAAGCCTAACTAGTGAAAATAAAAACAAGAAACAAAAAGATGTAATTGCAGAATCTAAAGGAAATAACTCCGAGCACTCACACAGGAGGATGCGAGTACCTTTTACCTTACCTCCCCGGCAACGGCGCTAGAAAAGAGCTTGATGTCTACGCACTTCTATTCTTGTAGACACTTGTTGGGCCTCCAAGTGCAGAGGTTTGTAGAACAGCAGCAGGTTTCCCTTAAGTGGATCACCCAAGGTTTATCGAACTCAGGGAGGTTAGAAGTCAAAGCTATCCCTCTCAAGCAACCCTGCAATTGCGATACAGAAAGTCTCTTGTGTCCCCAACACACCCAATACACTTGTGAAATGTATAGGTGCACTAGTTCGGCGAAGAGATAGTGAAATACAAGTGGTATAGATGATTATAAGTAGCAAACGTGATGTGAAATAAATATCGCTGCAAGCTAACAAGTAACAAAACAGGAAGTAAACGGTGTGCAAAGCTTGGAAACAAGGCCTAGGGATCATACTTTCACTAGTGGACACACTCCCAACAATATAACATGATTGAACAAATAAACAACTTCTCTCCACTATGGTACTCTGAATTACTCTCCTATTGAATAACACTAATCATTGTGTAGTGGCTACAGAAGCACCCCTTAAAGTTCATCAAGTACTTGACAAACACCACTCATAGAGACATCCAAATCAGATCACAATTCAAGATAGAAATCATTGCAACTTAGACCAAGTACTAACACGGTGCACACACTGTCAACATTACACCATGAAAGGAGGAATAGATCACTCAAACTATCATAGCAATAATTATTCTCATAATCCACAAGAGATCACAATCATAGCCTAAACCAAGTACCACCATGATGCACGCACTGTCACCGTTACACCAAGGCAGGAGGAATAGATTACTTTAACAATCACCACTAGAGTACACATAACATCTGAATAATAACATCTACTTGTTCAACATGATACAAAGCTCACGATCACATAAAGATCACATCATGGGAGAGAGAGGTGAACCACATAGCTACCGGTAGAGCACTCAGCTCACGATCACATAAAGATCACATCATGGGAGAGACAGCAAGGTTGATGGAGACGGCGGAGACGGCGATGGAGACCGATGGAGATGGCTCCTGGGGCACTTCCCCGTCCCGGCAGGGTGCCGGAACAGAGACTTCTGTCCCCCGAAATTCGTCGGTGGCGGTGGCGGAACTGCGGAACTCTTTCTGGAAAATTGCCGACTCTCCTAGGGTTTTCCGTCCCCAAGGCTTCTTATAGGCGAAGGGGCGTCGCGAGAGGGCAGCCAGGGGCTCCTCACACATGGGTGGCGCGGCCAGGGCCTGGGCCACGCCACCCTAGTGTGAGGGCAGGCCCTGGCCCCTCTCCGGCTCTCTTTCGGATGTCTGGATGCTCTCGGGAAAAATAAAACTTCTGGAACTTGTTTCGTCCAATTCCGAGAATATTTCCTGTGTATCACTTCTGAAACACAAAAACAGCAGAAAACAGGGAACTGACACTGTGGCACTTGTTAATAGGTTAGTTCCGGAAAATGCATAAAAGTGCCACGAAGTGTAACGAAACACAAGGCAAATGGTGTAAAAACAAGCATGGAGCATCAAAAATTATAGATACGTTGGAGACGTATCATCAACCACATAGCTACCGGCAGAGCCCTCAGCCCCAGGGGAGGACTACTCCCTCCTCATCATAGGAGACGGCAAGGTTGATGGAGATGGCGGTGAGGTCGATGGAGACGGCGGAGACGGCGATGGAGACCGATGGAGATGGCTCTAGGGGCACTTCCCCATCCCGGTAGGGTGCCGGAATAGAGACTTCTGTCCCCCGAAATTTGTCGACGGCGGCGGCGGAACTGCGGAACTCTTTCTGGAAATTTGCCGACTCCCCTAGGGTTTTCCGTCCCGAGGCTTTATATAGGCGAAGGGGCGTCGTCAGGGGGCTGCCAGGGCCTCCTCACACATAGGGGGCGTGGCCAGGGCCTGGGCCGCGCCGCCCTGGTGTGTGGGGCCCTCGTGGCCTCACTCCGCCTCCTCTTCGGTTCTCTGGAAGCTTCCGGGGAAAATAAGACTTCTAGAACTTGTTTCGTCCAATTTCGAGAATATTTCCTGTGTAGCTTTTCTGAAACACAAAAACAGTAGAAAACAGGGAACTGGCACTGTGGCGACTTGTTAATAGGTTAGTTCCAGAAAATGCATAGAAGTGCCATGAAGTGTAACGAAACATTAGGCAAATGGTGTAAAAACAAGCATGGAGCATCAAAAATTATAGATACATTGGAGACGTATCAAGAACTTAGCTGCTGATGCTTTGTCACGTATGGGACATCTGATGTCGATCCAAGCTTGCACTCAAGTTCAACCAGCCTGGCTTCAAGAGGTGGTAAATTCCTATGTCACCGACCCAGAAGCACAACGTCGCCTTACGGAACTGGCGTTGTCTAGCCCGGATGATAATGGCTATTCAGTGCAACACGGTCTGATCAGGTTGAGAGGGCGAGTGTGGCTGGGAGCTAACTCTGCCTTGCAGACCAAACTGATCTCAGCTTTTCATGCCAGCGCTATAGGTGGCCATTCAGGCGTTGAGGCCACATACCAAAGATTGAAACATCTATTCGCCTGGGCAGGCATGAAAGCAGCAGTGCAAGATTTCGTCCGTCAGTGCGTATCTGCCAGCACGCGAAGCACATCAATCAGCGCCCACAGGGTCTGCTCCAACCGTTGCCAGCGCCAGCCGGGGCTTGGCAGGACATCACTCTTGATTTTGTTGAAGGCTTACCAGTTTCTGAGGGAGCCAATGCCATCCTTGTCGTCGTCGACCGCTTCACCAAGTACGCCCACTTCATACCAATGAAACATCCTTTCTCTGCTCCTCAAGTGGCTCGGGTGTTCATTGATTCTATGGTGAAACTTCATGGGATGCCTCGCTCGATCATCTCAGATCGTGGTGCCATCTTTACGAGTAATTTTTGGCGCAAGCTGTTTCAGAAATTGGGAACAAAACTCAAATTCACCACGGCATATCACCCACAGACGGACGGCCAGACAGAATGAGTGAACCAAAGCTTGGAAATGTATTTGCGCTGCAGTATTCAGGAAAATTTGAAAAACTAGAAGCAGTGGATCTCCCTCGCAGAATTCTGGTACAACTCTGTTGTGCATTCCGCGATCGGCATGTCGCCATTCAAAGCACTCTATGGGCATGAGCCCAATCTGGGAGCTATGCCTGCTACGGAGGATGACACGGACCTCCCAACCATGCTGATTAATCGAGCAGCCCAGCTCGAGGTACTGAAGAAGAACCTGTCTGCTGCTCGCAACCGCATGAAGCTCAAGGCCGACAGGAATCGAACTGAGAAGGAATTTGCAGTGGGCGACAAGGTGCTCCTGAAATTGCAGCCATACTTGCAGCAGTCAGTCGTCACCAGGCCATATCCGAAGCTGGCTTACAATTATTTTGGACCGTACGAGATCCTCGAGCGTATTGGCAAAGTGGCATATAAGCTCCAACTTCCTCAGGGTACGTTGATTCACCCTGTTTTCCATGTGTCATAGCTCAAGGAGAACCGACCGGATTACACACCCGTCTCTGCTGTTCTACCCGTTCTGCCCGAGCTGGACACCATGGACACTACGCCAGAAAAGATACTAAACAGGCGCATGGTCAAGAAGGGGAATGCAGCAATTGTGCAAGTACTCATAAAATGGACCAACCTACCTGAAGATGCGGCTACCTGGGAAGATTGGGCAGTCCTCACCACCAAGTTTCCAGAAGTTCTTGCTTGGGGGCAAGCAAGCTTTTCTCAGGGGGGCATTGTCACGCAGCCTGTAACACCTTAGTCGTACGAGAACGCCACCAGGGACTGGATGGCTGGGTGGCGTGGTAAAAGGGTGTTTTGACAATTGTGTGTGGGGCCTGCGTGCCAGCTAGCAGTGTGGGGGCATATATGCCAGAGTCTTGTAACTGAATCGTTATGACTGAATTGAGAAATAGAAACGTGAACTCCCTCCTGTCTCCTTTCTCTCTCGTTTCTATACTCGTGAGGTCATCCGATCCTCGATCCGGCGATCATACCAGATCGGGGTGTTACAGCAAGCAAGAATGATTCAGATCGAGTCGCTATCAAACTCTCGCCACGTGATTCAAGAGCATCTGGCTTCGCTCGAGCAACTACATGCCGGACTCGGCGATCGCGTCGTGTTGCTTCTTGGAGGTTGGTCGCGAGTCGCGACTGTGAAAAGTTATGAATCCCTAAATTCTGTGTTGTATTGATCTGATTTGGATGGGAGTATATATAGGAGTGCAAGGGGTAGGTAGAGACTTGGATTACAAGCCAAGATACCTAGAGTCCTAATCTAACCTAATCGGTACATGTAGTCTAACATTCCCCCTCAGTCGTAGCAGGAGTGAAGCGGACGATTGCGGCTGGATTTGAAGTCTTGCGCTTTTGTCATCTTCTTCTCCATGTCATCATCAACTGCGTCTCCGATGGGTCGGCACCTCTGGTGCCTTCGGTGTCTCTCCTCTCTTCCCTCCCGCAGTCACAGCGGGAGTGGCATGGACGCAAGTGACGACGCGGACGCTGTTGACTGGACTTCTTGAGTTGCTATAGATGGTGTTCTTGATGTCGATGTCGAGGTAGCCAATCATGATGTAGCCGTGGTCGAGGTTGTCGTGGTCGTTTAAACCGTAGAGCCGGAGGCGCAAAAAATTGCGCGTTTTTGGCGGCGGCGGCAGCAGATCTGCGGCGGCGGCAGGGTTACTGCGGCGGCGGGTGTTCTGCGGCGGCGGCGGCAGGTATTCTGCGGCGGCGACGGGTTTTTAGGCGGCGGCGGGTCTTGTCGTAGGCGGCGGCGGTGATCGAAGATCACGGCGGCGGCGGGTCTTGTCGTAGGCGGCGACAGCGATCGAAGATCACGGCGGCGGCGGGTCTTGTTGTAGGTGGCGGCGGTGATCGAAGATCACGGCGGCGGCGGGGTTTTTGTCGGCGGCGGCGAAAGACCACGTTGATGTAGACCTTGGCGATGTTTTTGTTGACGATATAGCACTCGACGAAGATTTTGTTCATAGTTTGTGTTGAATATAGAAGCAATTTACCATAAGTTTTAATCCGAAATAAACAGTAATATAGCATGATTATAATTGCAGGAATTAATCTAATCATGCATACTAGCAGAATAGATGAACAGATCATATCTAATAGAGATAAACAGATCATATCTAATAGAGATAAACAGATCACATCTACCCCAAACGCTAGTACAAGAAACTGAAATAGGTAGGAGCAGATTGCATACGGTGCTGCAGGAGGATTCGTGTTCGCGTTCGTGTTGGCGTTGGCACCAGCGTCGTCGGCCATGTCGTCGATGTAGAGGGCGCTGATGTCCGGGAAGAAGTCCTCGTCAGGGAAGGAGTCGTCGGTCGACGTGATGCCATCAGTAGTCGCGCAGAAGCGCTTCCCAAAAACCTGATCGCCCCTCACCCGTACAGGTTCACAAGAGGCGGGGTTCCGGAGGCCTACTGTCCCGTCGTCCGGTGCACGCTGGAAGAGGGGTTCCGGAAGCTCGGCACCGAGGCACAATTCCGCAAACCGCGCCGCGTCGTGGCGAGGCGGGCGGAGGAGGAGGAGGAGCGCGCGTGTAAGCCTCTCATCTTCTCTCACTTTAGGAGGTAGTAGAACACCCCACTATATATATTGGTGCAACTCCCTTCAAACTAGCAAGGTGAGACTAAACTTTGATGTCACCCCTTGCTAGGCATGAATGGGCTATGAGAATTTCAGAATTTGTATTTGGCCATGGACCAAAGCCCACAGTCAAATTCCAACAGTTTGATGTAGTCATACAGCTTGATGTTGATATTCAGATTGTTGTAGTCCGGCTTGATGTAGTGTAGATCTCGATGTCCATGAAGTTGTGCTGCGTCAGGTGCGGGAGATCGCCCTCCCGTGGTCGATGCCGAGAATCGCGTGGAGCATGTCGATCTTGGCGATGTAGCACGATGCAGATTATACGCATAAGTTCATCTAGTACATGACTTTTGGAGGAGCATACCCCTTTTTCCTAGAGTGCTTGGCGTTGGAGTCCATGTGCATGCGTGGAATCCAGAGTGAATGAGAAGCCGGGTGCAGACGTACGTGCAGAGAGCGCCGTGAAGAGCCCTACTCCATGCGTGTGCTGCTGGGAAGAGCTGCAGATGTATATCCGATCATCCGATCCGGACGTCTGCGGGTGGGCTTGGACGCTGGGCACGCCTAGACGGCGTGTGTGACGCCTGCCACGCGATGGCCGTCGATGCCCAGTTCGCCAACTTCGTCGTCTTGCCGTCGCGCGTCGGCGTGTATGGATCTGCACTTATCTTCACGGGATAGCAATGTCATTGAAAATTTAGGGATTTATTTGGTGTATAAATTGGATTTAATCTATGAATTTGGGAATTTCGAAATTGGACCTAATCTAATGTAAAGAACCGATCCGATCATTGATCGAGATCGTGTGCCGCGCCCCCGAGGAAAGATCTCCCCAGGGGCGGCGCGATGCGGAAGTGGTTTAGAAACCTAGGAACGGCGTCATGAGACAAACCGCTCTGATACCATGTGAAAAGTTGTGAATCCCTAAATTCTGTGTTGTATTGATCTGACCGGGAGTATATATAGGAGTACAAGGGGGTAGGTAGAGACTTGGAGTACAAGGCAAGATACCTAGAGTCCTAATCTAACCTAACCGGTACATGTAGTCTAACAGCGACCAGACATAGGCCCAAGCAGAGCTCCTACTAGCAGCAGCGGCATGCCGACATCTAGATCCTCCACGAGGTCCGAGATTGGGAGACGCCCCTATGGGAACCTGCAGCGGCTGGCGTTTGCAGCGTCAAGGGATTCAACACGGGGCTTGAGAAGTGGACCTGCTGGGGAGTGGGGAGCGAGGTTGGACGACGCTCAAGGCGGTACGGATTCACGAGGCGGTCTAGATGTGCGTGTGGCCGGAGGAGATTTGTGAAGGTGAGGACGCATACTAGGGGAGGTTTGGGTGCCGCTGGAGGCGCGCATCGACGGGATCCCTCGGTTTGTGTCCTCCCGTTGTGGATTAGAGCGAGAGAAAGAAGACGAAGAGGCGGGGCAGAGGAAAGAAAAGAATTGAATCGATATGACTTATCAGGGGCAGTGGTGGGTAGTTCTTTCGTGAAACCGAAAGTCACCGCGGTGGAAGCAGGGGTCTATCTGCTGTAAAAAATATATTAGCAAAAGCAGGTCGCGTTAGGAAAAGTAGCTACGAAAATTAGTCATTTGGTTAGCGTTTAGCTTTTTCAAAGTAAAGTAAGCTAAACCAAACGGACCCTCAGAACGATAGGTTTAGGGAGATTTTACGGTGCATCGGACTACACAGTTAGGCGTGTAGTATACGGCCTGATCGAACGGTCTAAACTAATTGTCCTCTTATGTGTTCAATTCTCTACCGGACCCCTCTTTTTTCTCGTATTCTCCAGGTGCTTCTGCTTCTTCTTCCCCAAATTCTCTTTTCCTCTACGTGAGAGGCTGAGATGCAAAACCGAGCTTCAGCGGTGGTGCCAACTGCTCGATGCCGGTCGCAAACAGGGCAGCGCCATGGAGGAGCCGCAGAGGACCAGCCGCTGCTCACGTCCAAGTCTCTGGGAAGTATACCATCCCGTGGCCTCTCAATGATATTTAGACGGCGTCAAGACTCGCGGTAGGATTGCAAACGGTGTCTGAATTGTTCTGAAATCCTGCTGTTTTCACAACATCTCTCCTTGAACCAAAGTCTATCTGTCCTCGGCAGGCAGCATTACTAATGTCCCCAAAACAAAGTACAGATCTAAAACCGGATCAACTGTCCATACTCCAAAATACATACTACAGCTTCGTGGCATTGCAGGTTTGATGCTTTTCTAGATTGACTTTTGTCTGCAGTCGAGAAAGAGATGCTTCTTATCAGTTATCAGTAGCAATAGCTTCATAGATTGGCACATGTAATGGCGCATGTACTGCAGTGTCTCTGAAATCTGAACAAGACGAAGCTAGCTCGACAGCCTCGACTCATTGTTGATTTGAACGATTGGATCGATTGATATGCTTTGCAAAGCATCAGCGTTCTTGGCCGCATGTCTGCATATGCCGCATTGCGCGCTGGCGCCGCGGTAAATTAACCACAGGCACCTACTAATATTGCGATTAGCACTCGCGTATAACGCGGACCTGACTATGTAATTTCATGAGTGAACTACCAAAAATACCCCTGAAGCCTATATATACTACTTCAAATTTGTGGTAGTAAAACGGATCTGGACCGTCTGATTTGGTGACATAGACGGCCCATATTGATTTGATGTACCGTAAAAGGGCTCTAGGTTTATGCGTGGCTGCTGGTCAGCGTACTTTGAGGACGTAGTGCAGCTCATATTTCCGGTGCATCCTATTTCCAAGATGGTTTCTCGATCCTGCGACACAACAATCCAGAGCCATCCTCATGTCATCAACTCTTCCTCTAGAGGACAAGAAGACATTGGCAAGCTTTGCACTGCTTACGTTTACTACCAGGTCGATGTGAACCTCCTATGTGAAGAAGCTGACATATTTATAGACTGCGATTATATATAGACCCTGTGATTGCGAGGAGGCATGTGCACTTGTGCAGTTTGTGATGGAAGACAATGCCTTCAATTCGTTAGACATCTTTGGTATGCTCTTCCATTAATTACGTATGCGATAAATAGCGAGATATACTTGGAGAAATACTAGAATCAGTGTCCCTCTTACCCATATACAGTTACCGGCCCGTCTATAAGGACATGACTTCACTAACAATACAAAAAAAACTCTCACATACTATTTGTTCTTACCGCAAGCTAGGAAAACAATGTGCGACAGATTTAGAGCAACTACGGAGTCAAACTGCAGTCTAGGAATAGGATGCATCGAGAACTTGAGTTACACAAAATGAATGGGTTGAGCATCAAGTACGTCTGATCTAACGTAAGAGATTGTATATTATGTTTCCTCATCGAAACAATGATGTTGTCGCATTACAAGCTGGTGACGGAAGAGCAATGAAAAGTTTGCGAAGATCTAAGCAAAAGCAAACCTCGTAGGTATACGGGGCGATTGATACCTGCATCGATGGCCTAGATCTCCAATATCGTCTCTAGCATGTTGCCACCTGCATAACTTACCTCGACTAGTACAAGCTACTTGTGCTGCTTGTTCTTGTCAGCGACCATGTACCAGCCTCAAATTTGTTTTATCGGCCACATTGGACATATCTTTTGTTGGTGGACATTCAGTCTCTGCGTCGCATGTTTGTCTTTGTGTCAATCTTAGGATTACATTTTTTCTAGCAGTGGCTTATTGCAGTCTATTGCATGGTTTATGTTGCCGTTCAAGAGCGGCTCCTCGGATAGTCGCTCATCCGCGCGCTCCACCCCCTACCATCCGCCGTCGCGCCGTTCTGGCAGGGTCATCATCCGAGAGGGCCACGTCGGCTCTTCTTTGGTGCCGCTGCGCGTGAAGAAGGAGGCGCCGATGAAGAAGGCGGTGAAGGTTGAGCCAGAGGAGATGCCGGCATGGAGGAGGACGAGAGGCCGTGGTGGGTCAAGGAGATGGCGCTGGCGAATGCGGCGCGTCACACCGATGATCCCGCGAACGAGCCGGGCCTCCACCTGCTGCAGGCGAGGTCCTTCAACGAGGCCCAACCGATGGATGATATGACGGCCCTCCTATGGTCGGCGGAGGAGAGTGGCGTCCTCGTCGACCTCACCAAGGATGACGATGCCATGCCGCAGGTGACACTAGTAGAAAAAGGGTCTTTGGTCCAGCACCCAAATACCATCTGTCTCGGTTCGGCTCGCCAATGGGGACCATTGACAGGCCTCGGTTCCGATTCGTGCCGCCTGGAGATCGGTCCCGGTTCATTTCGGAGCATCGGTCCCGGTTTGTGGCATCAACCGGGACCAATGCGCCCCGCGCGTGGCACGTGGCGCTCTGCGGAGCATTGGTCCCGGTTCATGCCACGAACCGGGATCAAAGACCCTCCCCTGGCTATAAATAAGCCCAGCCCTTTGCCCTTTGCCACCAAATTTTGCTGGATTGTGTGTGAGGTGTGGGTGCTAGCTTTTTTTTTCCTTTGATTGCACACAAGGTGTCCGACGAAATGTCCGAGCCACACTTAAGTTTGCACAACACGGTATCCTCGGCCGAGGTTAGCAACCTTATCTTCTTCATCTGTAACTGATACAAAAATATTGCACGTGTCCATGTAGGGTGGTCATTTCACTATTCACGATGTTATTATAATGGTTAATTATTATGATGCAGATCGATGCGCGGATGCAATGGATGTACAACGACCGACGCGATTCCGATTTTATTGCAGGCCTGCATAAATTTATGAATGAAACGGTTCTCACCGCCAACACTAGGGGTGCTTGGAAGCCAGAGCTTACATTTCAACCATTGACTGTAAGTACTACTTGCTAGATCCGCGCATCTCTTTGATTCTAGTTTCAATACTATTATCATGCTTGATTATTATTTTGATTGAACTCCATTCTTGTAAAGTTCTTGAGGCAGGAAGCCGGGAATAACTTATGTGGATATTATGTCTGCGAGTTCATTCGCCAGACGACCAAAGAGAAGGGCGCAAACCGGAACTTCAAAAAAATTGAAGTACGATAAACAATAATCACGACTTTATTTTATTATTATCAATTGTGTATATTTTCATTCATATATATTGATCCCCTTCTTTAAATTAGATCGAACGGATGCGGGACGGTCTTCTACCACAAGAACGCGTGCAAGCAATTCAAGAGGAAATTGCCGGATTCTTATTAGAACATGTCATAGATCCGAAAGGAGAATACTATTACCCGGTTCATTTGGAAGGGTGAAGTGTAAAAAAGAAGTTGTAAATTAGATCAAATTCGTGTGAGTACCATTTGTAATATGTTTCGACCAAGCACGACGGATGAGATGGTGTATAATATATTCATGACCATGATGTGTAATATATATATAGTGTGGTTCCTTCATTATTGTTGTACATATGTATTACCATTAAATTGAATACAAAACACCAAATAAATAAATGAAAAAAACACAAAACCCTGTCGCGGTACAAAAATAGCCCGAAATGCAGAGACCAATGATCCCGATTCATGCCACGAACCGGGACCAATGATCCACCCCCCCTTGCTGCGCGCGTGCCCACGTGGAGACCCATCGGTCCCAGTTCGTGCTAGAACTGGGACCGGCATTGGTCCCGAGTAATTGGTCCCGGTTCGGCAACCGGGACCAATGGCCCGCACGAACCGGGATGATAGGGGTATTTTCCACCAGTGTGAAGAAGGAGGTGAAGGACGAGTTCTAGCCGCCGGTAGTGTATGGCAAGTGGCGCGGATGAGACGCCTTTGTCACCTCAGAAAGCACATAGAACACACAACGATTTACTCTGGTTCAGGCCGCTAGAGGGGGTCTCGCGTAAAACCCTACGTCCAACATGTCTGAGCTTATTGAAGAAGATGTCGTCGGCGTGTGTACAAGGGCGCCGATGGCCGTGCAGGAGAGCTTTTGACCACCGAATTGACTAATCTAGGTCTAGTCTACTCTAACTCCTCACAGGCGAAGGAGATAGCTAGATGGATCTGAGAGAAAAGCTCCTCCCAGTCCTTGCCTAAGAACACACAAGATGTAGATCTTGTAGGTCTCTTCCTAGTTCTTCCTCTCATCTACTTGTCTCTCCCCTCTCTGTCTTCGCATTCCCCTGCCCACCGTCGCCTGGCCCTCCTTTTATACTCAAAGGGATTGATACCTGCATCGATGGCCTGCATTGTAGATCTAAACAGTAGCAAACCTCGTAGATATATGGGGCGATTGATAACTGCATCGATGTCCTGGACTTCCTATGCCGTCTCCAGCATGTTGCCACCTCCATAACTTACCTCGACTAGTACAAGCTACTTGTGCTGCTTGTTCTTGCTAGCAACCATGTACCGTCTTTGAACTTTGTTTTATCGGCCATAGTGGACATGTCTTTGGTTGGCAGATATTTAGTCTCGTCGTCACATGTTTGTCTTTCTGGAAATATTAGGATTACATTTTTCTAGTAGTGGATTATTGTAGTCTACTACATGCATGGTTTTTGTTGGCAAAATATAACTTGCATATTTGGATTTAAAATTTCAACCTTATGATATCCCAATTACCGGATAGAAGGAGCACAAGGAAGGGCACATGCGCTGCATGTGCAACATTTTTAGGGAAATTACAGAGTCAAACTACATTCTAGGAATATGATGCATCGAGAACCCAAAAGAAAGGAAATATAAAAAACACCCCACTACCAAGATCAATCAGTCGAGCGGATGCCACAATACACCATCAAAGAGAACACCTAGGCTACAGAAGGTTCTCCAAATTGAAGGGATGCCCTGATGACCCACAAGTATGGGGGATGTATCGTAGTACTTTTGATAAATAAGAGTGTCGAACCCAGTGAGGAGCAGAAGGTGTTGACAAGTGGTTTTGATCAAGGTTTCACTGTAAATACTAGCAAACGGGTTTTCAGGGGTATTTGGTAATGCAAGTAAATAAAGTATGAGTAAATAAAAAGACAATAATAATAATTGCTTCCAGTGGCCCAATCCTTTCTTTAGCAAAGGACAAGCCGGTTGTGTAACTTATGATGACCAAACGTTCTCGAGGACACACGGGAGTTTCTGTCAAGTGCTTTCGCTTCATACCGCTAAATAATCTTTACTGTTTTAATAAGTGTTATGGGGGTGAACCTGTGCTAGCGCACTACCCTTACTAGGATAAATACACACTTGTGATTATACCCCTTGCAAGCATCCGCAAATACAAGAAAGTAATTAAGATAAATCTAACCACAGCCTTAAACTCTAAGATCCTACGCTCCCTGGTGCAATGGTTTCCCAACGGAGGTTTAGGTTTCTGTCACTCCAGCAACCCTACAATTGGTAGCCAAATACACAATGCATCTCACTAGGCCCATAAATGGTGAAGTATCATATAGTCGACGTTCACATGACACCACTAGTGAAATAACACCACAACAAATAAATATTAAACCATTAAATATTACTCAACATAATTCCACTACTAACGACTTGACTTCTCCCATGTCCTCAAGAACTAAACGAACTACTCACAAGACATCATATGGATCATGATCAGAGGTGAAATAATGGTAAATAACAATCTGAACATAAACCTTAATTCAACAGTTCCGCTCAATAGCATTAACCACAAGAGTAAGCAACACCGGGAAAGTTTCCCCTAAGAATTTGATAAGATTCAACTCAAGATGTTACAGCGGGATGGCGTGGTGATGGCGTAGATGAAGGTGCTAGTGATGGAGATGATGATGATGATCCCGATGAAGTCCGGTGCGATGGTGATGACGATGGCGACGATCTCCCCTCTCCGGGAAGGAATTTCCCCGGCAGATTTCTGCCTGCCGGAGAGCTTTTCTCTCTCTGGTGTTTTCCGCCCCGCAGAGGCGGTGGTGTCTATCTCTGAGCCCCCCCCGACTTAGGTTTTCGGGGACAATGAAGTACGCGAAGGGGCGAGACCTGAAGTGGGCCAAGGTGGCCTCACACTAGGCCGGCGCGGCCAGGGGCCAGGCCGCGCCCCCTATGTGTGAGCCTACCCCCTGGCTCCTCTCGCCTCCTCCTTCTGGCTTCCGGAGTCTTTCGAGAAAATATAATTTTCTGGTATTTTTCTGGAATTTTCTTGATCTTCTGAAATATGGTGTCTTGACGGTCCTTTTCCAGCAGAATCCTGACTTCGGCAGCAAATCCTCCAACGATCATCAAACATGTAAAAACAGAGGAAACAACATAAGTATCATCTCTAAATATGAAATATATCAATGAATAACAGTAAATTATGATACAAAATAGTGATGCAAAATGGACGTATCAACCCCCCCCCCCAAGCTTAGACCTCGCTTGTCCCCAAGCGAAAACTAAACTCAGTAAACATGACCACAGGTTTATGGAGTGAAGTGTCGATAATCAAAATATGGACAAGAAGCATCACATTCACCAAGGCACAAGTTATAATAGGCAGCAACTTCCCTTTATATAATATAGACTTGCAATAAGTAAAAGGAATCACATATAAAGATGAACAAAGTAAATTATAATTGGTGGTGGCAAACCTTAGTTCTTGGTCAGAGAACAATGAACAAACTATACTAGCCTTTGAATGGAAACTTTTTAAAACAGAGCTAATATAGCAAAAACCATATGCTCCACAAAACAAACTTTTTGCATTCATAGAAAGCTTTCAAAGATATATTCCTTCAGACAAAAGCATTGTACTAACAAAAGAAGTTAGTAAACATGATTAAACGGATCAATATATGGATGAGTGAAACATAACAACTCAAATGCTTGCTTGAGATAGAAGGGAATAGGTTGACTCAACATGAAAGTAAAAGACAGGCCCTTCGCAGAGGGAAGCAGGGATTAAACATGTGGTAGAGTTTTTCATTTATAAAACAGAGGTAAAAATTGTTTTGAGAGGTGGTTGCTTTTGTCAACGACTAGCAACAGAGTTCTTGATATCTTCCATACTAAACAAGTGAGAGCGGTTCCGAGATGTTTGATTAATTGGCACATTGGTGCTCTTTTATAGCTTGGCACTCCTCCCCACCTTTTCCTTTCTCAAACCATGGCTAACCGATTCCATCGGGTGCCGACCAACTTTCACATACCATGGAGGAGTGCCTTATTTTTTTCTAATTGAGATTATAATGGTCTGACCAGCTCCCTTGCAAAATTAGTGACGAGCAGATGAAGCTGCCTAGTCGAGGGGTACTTAATTTAGTATAGAAGATAACTAACCCATCCACTACGTCCTCATGAGCTAAAAATAGTGGCACAAACTGAGAAGTATTTGAAGGTTTTTGAAAGGTAGCACATGAAAATTTACTTGGAATGGCTTGAAATACCATGCATAGGAATTTATAGTGGACTCTTTGGAAGTAACTTGGTTTTTAGGAATTGGATGCACGAGAAGTATTCCTCTCAGTATAGGTCTTTGGCTAGCAAGGCTGGGTAGCAAGCATAAGAGTTGCATGAAACAAACATACATACATATAATAAGAACAATCATGCAAACCTTCTTGAAGGTACAACGATTTTAACTTTGAGAATAATAATGCTTATAAGCCAATCATGAAGGAAAACTGAAGTGATGTAACTACAAGCACTTCTTTCTTATTTTCTACTCAAACCTCAAGGTAATGTTGCTACTGACCAAGCTAAGTTTGCCAAAACCAACCTAATTTACTCATGCTCCTAAAGTGATACCAATACTAATCAATAAGACTAATCATATAAGAAACATTGCGAACTAAAATAAAGTGTGCGGAAAGTAAACGATAAAACTTCTCATTAAAATTTCATTACCGCAACTCACACCAAGGGATACATAGATAACCAACTAAGGAGGATACTTCCACACTGCAAACTATTCTATAGGATAATTTCTCTATTCATGATATGACTCTACTTGAAAAGTAAATGAGTAAAATGTGATGATGTGATACCGCGGCACTCCCCCAAGCTTGGAACACGCCAAGGGGATGCCAATACCGATGACGAATTACTCCTTCGGCGGTAATGGAATCAGCCTTGGATTAATTAAAAATATTCCAACATCCTGCGAAGCCTGAGATTCTCTTCTTGAAGTATCTCTACCTCCTTCTCTAGAACTCGATATTGAGCGCAAAACTCGTCAGTGACCAGCATACCCGCTTTTATCACAGGCATGGAGTTTAGATCCAAGACGTGTAGTGTTGGTCCCTACATATTATGAGAAAAGATACGTCTAGCTTTCGTTGGTCCTTCAAAAGTAGGGTTTCTTGCCCTCGATCTTCCAGCCTCCTGCTCTTTCTTCAGCTTGGGGTCTTGGTGATCATCTTCCATGGGCCTTTTGCCCCTGTCGTCGCTTGAAGAGGCCATGGTGCTCCTAAATCTGAGATCAACTCCTGACAGAAACAGTTTGAAATAAAACACGAAGAGAAAACGATATACAGACCTCAGGGACTCCAGGGGGTTATAAAGGCGAAAATTATACATCAAGACGATATCACAGGAGGAAACCAGGACGGAAACGAGTTCAGAGGTGTTCTCACACCAGGGCGGCACGGCCAGGGGTGGGCCCGCGCCCCTGTGTGTGAGGAGCACCCGGACTCCTTTTCCTGCCCATTTTCGTCTCGTGATTTTTCATATTTAGTAAAAACAGTAAAAATATTAATGGAAAAGTTTTTCGCGAACCTTTTCTTACTAGAATTGTTACCTATTCGAAAACGAACTCTGCAGGTACCTGCAAATTGTCTTGGATGAATTCTTCCGGAGAAACTGTTTCAATAACATCAACATCTTCATTATAAGAATCTCCAGCAATATAATATTTGAGTCTTTGCCCATTCACCACTTGTGTAGTGTCATCTTTCAACGAAGCAATCTTTATCGCACCTGAGTGGTACACTTCAACAATAACATATGGTCCTTCCCATTTAGAGAGTAATTTTCCTGCAAAAAATCTGAGACGAGACCTATACAATAGAACTTTCTCACCAACATGAAACTCTCTTTTAAGAATCCTCTTATCATGCCATTGCTTGACTTTCTCTTTGAAAAGTCTGGCATTCTCATAGGCTTCGTTTCTCCACTCATCTAGAGAGCTCAAATCTAACAACCTTTTCTTACCAGCTAGTTTAAAATCCCTATTAAGCTCTTTCACTGCCCAAAAAGCTTTGTGTTCCAATTCTAAGGGCAAGTGACACGCTTTTCCGTAAACCATCTTATAAGGAGACATGCCCATGGGGTTCTTATAAGCAGTTCTATAAGCCCATAAAGCATCGTTTAACTTGCTGGCCCAGTTTTTCCTAGATCTATTGACAGTCTTCTGCAAGATAGACTTAATCTCTCTATTTGAAAGCTCCACCTGCCCACTAGTTTGGGGATGATAAGCAGAAGCAATTCTGTGATTAACATCATATCTAGCAAGAGTTTTTCTAAAACCACCGTGAATAAAATGAGAACCTCCGTCAGGCATAAGATATCTAGGCACACCAAACCTAGGAAAAATAACATCCTTAAGCATTTTTAATGAATTCTCCCCATCGGCACTCTTTGTGGGTATGGCTTCTACCCATTTAGTAACATAATCAACAGCAACAAATATGTGGGTATAACCTTTTGAAGAAGGAAAAGGACCCATAAAGTCAAATCCCCAACAATCAAACGGTTCAATAACAAGAGTGTAACTCATAGGCATTTCATTGCGTCTAGAAATATTACCTACTCTTTGACATTCATCGCAAGATAAAACATACCTTCTAGCATCTTTAAAGAGGGCTGGCCAATAAAAACCTGATTGTAGAACCTTTTGTGCGGTTCTATCTCCAGCATGATGTCCTCCATAAGCGCTTCCATGGCATTTCCTCAATATCTCTTGTTGCTCATATTCTGGTACGCATCTTCGCATTATACCATCAACTCCTTCTTTATATAAGTGTGGGTCATCCCAAAAATAATGCCTCAAATCATAAAAGAATTTCTTCTTTGCTGAGCTGTAAAGGTTGGAGGCAAATACTTGGAAACAATAAAGTTAGCATAATCAGCATACCAAGGAAGGTCTCGTGAAGTTACGTTTATTGCAGCCAACTGCTCGTTTGGAAAACTATCATTAACAGGAATAGGATCAAAAGTAATGTTTTCCAATCTAGACTAGTTGTCAGCAACAAGATTTTCAGCACCTTTCCTATCTACGATATGCAAATCAAACTCTTGTAAAAGCAACGCCCATCTAATAAGCCTAGGCTTAGCATCCTTCTTAGTTATAAGATATCTAATAACAGCGTGATCAGTATGAATAGTAACTTTAGAATCAACAATGTAAGATCTAAACTTATCACATGCAAAAACAACAGCAAGAAACTCTTTCTCAGTGGTAGCATAATTCTTTTGAGCAGCATCAAGAGTCTTACTAGCATAATGAATAACATTCAACTTATTATCTACGCGTTGTCCAAGAATAGCACCAACGGCAAAATCACTAGCATCACACATAATTTCAAAGGGTAAATTCCAATCAGGTGGTTGAACAATAGGAGCAGTAGTTAAAGCCTTCTTAAGAGTTTCAAAAGCTTCCTTACAATCATCATCAAAGACAAATAGTACATCTTTTTGAAGAAGATTAGTAAGAGGCTTTGAAATCTTAGAGAAATCTTTAATAAACCTCCTATAGAAACCAGCATGACCAAGAATACTACGAATATCTTTAACATCTCTGGGACAGGGCATTTTCTCAATTGCCTCAACTTTTGCTCTGTCAACTTCAATGCCTTTTTCAGAAATTTTATGTCCAAGGACAATTCCTTCATTTACCATAAAGTGGCATTTCTCCCAATTAAGAACAAGATTAGTTTCTTCACACCTCTGCAAAACTTTATCAAGATTGTGCAAACAATTATCAAAATAAGTTCCATAGACGGAGAAGTCGTCCATGAAAACCTCCACAATTTCTTCACAAAAGCCATGAAAAATAGCAGACATGCATCTTTGAAAAGTAGCAGGAGCATTGCATAAACCAAAAGGCATGCGTCTATAAGCATAAGTTCCATAAGGACAAGTAAAAGTGGTTTTCTCTTGATCTTCCTTCCTAACAGCAATCTGAGAGAAACTGGAATAACCATCTAGAAAACAAAAGTGCGACTTCTTAGGCAACCTTTCTAACATCTGATCTATAAACGGTAAAGGATAATGATCTTTCTTAGTAACCTTGTTAACTTTCCTATAATCAATGCACATCCTATAACCAACTACTACCCTTAGAGGAATAAGCTCGTTATTCTCGTTAGGCACAACAGTCATACCTCCTTTCTTAGGAACACAATGAACAGGACTAACCCATTGACTATCAGCAATAGGATAAATAATACCAGCATCAAGGAGCTTTAATACCTCATTTCTTACGACATCCTTCATCTTGGGAATTAAGCGGCGTTGATGCTCCACTACCGGCTTCGCGTCATTCTCCATGTTAATAGCATGCTGACATAAAGTGGGACAAATCCCTTTTAAATCATCAAGAGTATATCCCATAGCTCCTCGGTGTTTCCTCAATATCTCCAATAACCTTTATTCTTCCTTTCCTGAAAGCTTAGAACTAATAATAACAGGATATATTTTCTTATCATCTATATAAGCATATTTAAGATCATCAGGTAAAGGTTTTAATTCATAAACAGGATCCTCCTTAGGTGGCAAAGTAGTACCAAGATCCTCCACAGGTAAATTGTGCTTGATTAATGGTTGTTGACGAAGGAAAATATCGTCAATATCTTCTCTTTCCTTACTGAAAACATCACTCTCATGATCTTCCATGAATTGCTGCAAAGCATTATTTGGAGCAAGAGCAATAGAAGCAAGATGTTCAACTCGAAAATTTTAATTAGGCATGTTATTTTCATAAGAAGTCTTAGCAAACTTGGAAAAATTAAACTCATAAGACTCTCCACTAAACTTAGTGAAAATTTTCTCCTTCTTACAGTCTATCACGGCACCACAAGTATTCAAAAAGGGTCTACCAAAAATAATAGGACAAGTTTTACTAGCCTCCTTACCAAGTACTAGAAAATCAGTGGGGTATTTAGTCTTACCGCATAAAACTTCCACATCTCAAACAATACCCAGAGGCGAAACAGTGTCTCTGTTAGCAAGCTGAACAACCACATCAATATCTTCAAGTTCACAAGTGCCAATCTCATGCATAATTTCTTGGTAAAGCTCTAAAGGAATGGCACTTGCACTAGCACCAATGTCACATAAACCATAATAGAAATGATCACCAATCCTGACAGAAATAATAGGAACACTTGTTTTCCTATGCCTTTTAGGATGTGAGAGAATATTAGAAGCATCTTCACAAAAGAAAATATATTCATCCCCTACATTTTTAGTAACAAGGTCCTTCAATATAGCAACAGGAGACTTAATAGTAATTTGCTCATCAGGCTCTGCAGTTTTCTTAGTGCTTTTATTAGACACACTTACCAAAGTAGATTACTTTTTTACCTTAGCAGGGAAAGGTGTCTTCTCAAAATAAGGTTCAGCCACAATGCTATAAACAGTACAAAATTCAGTAGCTGCAGCAGGAATATGACTAATAGAATCTTTATAAGGCGCATGATATTTGTTCTAATCTTTCTTTGGAACATCAAGCCAAGAGGCAAAAGCCTTAAGACAATTAGCAAGTATTTGAGAATCAAGACCATAAGCAATGCTAACACTATGAAAGTCATCGGTTCCCATAAAAGTTTTAATGCATTCATAATCATAATTTATACCTGACTTCCTACCTTTGTCGTTTTCCATCCTTCAACATTTTCTTGGATACGGTCAAGGAGATTCCACTTAGCATCTTCCTTCATATGAGTAAATGATCCAAAACAAGAAGCATCCAAATAATCCTGATCAGGAAGAGTAAGCCTCGCATAAAAATTATCAATAACAATATTATTGGGGAGCTCATGAATGGGACATTTGAGCATTAGTAACTTCAATCTCCCCCACGCTTGGGCAATACTCTCTCCATCATGAGGCCAAAAGTTATATATCCGATTACGATCTTTATGAATTTCACTTGGAGGATAAAACTTGGAATAAAAGAGGGGCACAATTTCCTCCCATGCAATAGATGGACCATCTTTAAGCAGCCGATACCACTCCTCAGCTCTGCCTTTCAATGATAAATATAATAGCTTCCTCTTGACCTGGCTCGGTGAAATACCTGCACATTTGAACAACTCGCATAATTCATGTATAAATAGTAAGTGATCACCCGGATGGACAGTTCCATCTCCTGAATAGCAGTTATCCATAACACGCTCAACAATTTTCATAGGTATTTTAAAAGGATCTTATTGAGCAGGTGGCGGGGGTCATCCACATGTGCAGCAGTGGTAGAAGTGTTCCCAAATAGGAAACCAAATGGAGAATTCTCCATAGCAAAATAAAATAAAAGTAAAAGACAAAAATAAAAACAATACTCACACCGACGGTTACGTTTACCAATTCCACTCTTCAATAGCGCTTCTCTCCCCGGCAACGGCGCCAGAAAATAGTCTTGATGACCCACAAGTATAGGGGGTATATCGTAGTACTTTCGATAAATAATTGTGTCGAACCCAACGAGGAGCAGAAGGTGTTGACAAGTGGTTTTGATCAAGGTTTCACTGTAAATACTAGCAAACGGGTTTTCAGGGGTATTTGGTAATGCAAGTAAATAAAGTACGAGTAAATAAAAGACAATAATAATAATTGCTTCAAGTGGCTCAATCCTTTCTTTAGCAAAGGACAAGCCGGTTGTGTAACTTATGATGACCAAACGTTCTCGAGGACACACGGGAGTTTCTGTCAAGTGCTTTCGCTTCATACCGCTAAATAATCTTTACTGTTTTGATAAGTGTTATGGGGGTGAACCTGTGCTAGCGCACTACCCTTACTAGGATAAATACACACTTGTGATTATACCCCTTGCAAGCATCCGCAAATACAAGAAAGTAATTAAGATAAATCTAACCACAGCCTTAAACTCTAAGATCCTACGCTCCCTGGTGCAATGGTTTCCCAACAGAGGTTTAGGTTTCTGTCACTCCAGCAACCCTACAATTGGTAGCCAAATACACAATGCATCTCACTAGGACCATAAATGGTGAAGTATCATGTAGTCGACGTTCACATGACACCACTAGTGAAATAACACCACAACAAATAAATATCAAACCATTAAATATTACTCAACATAATTCCACTACTAACGACTTGACTTCTCCCATATCCTCAAGAACTAAATGAACTACTCACAAGACATCATATGGATCATGATCAGAGGTGAAATAATGGTAAATAACAATCTGAACATAAACCTTAATTCAATGGTTCGACTCAATAGCATCAACCACAAGAGTAATCAACACCGGGAAAGTTTCCCCTAAGAATTTGATAAGATTCAACTCAAGATGTTACAGCGGGATGGCGTGGTGATGGCGTAGATGAAGGTGCTAGTGATGGAGATGATGATGATGATCCCGATGAAGTCCGGTGCGATGGTGATGACGATGGCGACGATCTCCCCTCTCCGGGAAGGAATTTCCCCGGCAGATTTCTGCCTGCCGGAGAGCTTTTCTCTCTCTGGTGTTTTCCGCCCCGCAGAGGCGGTGGTGTCTATCTCTGAGCCCCCCCCGACTTAGGTTTTCGGGGACAATGAAGTACGCGAAGGGGCGAGACCTGAAGTGGGCCAAGGTGGCCTCACACTAGGCCGGCGCGGCCAGGGGCCAGGCCGCGCCCCCTATGTGTGAGCCTACCCCCTGGCTTCTCTCGCCTCCTCCTTCTGGCTTCCGGAGTCTTTCGGCAAAATATAATTTTCTGGTATTTTTCTGGAATTTTCTTGATCTTCCGAAATATGGTGTCTTGACGATCCTTTTCCAGCAGAATCCCGACTCCGGCAGCAAATCCTCCAACGATCATCAAACATGTAAAAACAGATGAAACAACATAAGTATCATCTCTAAATATGAAATATATCAATGAATAACAATAAATTATGATACAAAATAGTGATGCAAAATGGACGTATCATGCCTCCGAAAGGGAAACAATGCACAAACTCTGTCGTCTCATCATATGCATAGATCTTAGGTTTTCAAATGTGGAGAAAGTCATATCTCTCTGGACATTGTTAGACACAACCAATTAATATCCAACCTAGGATTTTCATAAAATAAATTGACACTCCGTACTCAAAAAGCACCACTAAGAATGATGTCTGCTTGTGCTGCAGCCCCCACTTGCCAAATATGCCATTGGAAGTCATGAATCCCTAAATCACTAGGCGTGTCAGCCATGGGCATGATCATGGTCCAGCAACCATTGTCTATGCCAGCCTATGAAGAAAACTCTACATTGTCTCCAAGACCCTTCCTCCGCCATTAATTAGCAATTTTGAACCAACATGAGCCACTAAAACCTTCTGGTTTTGTTTGGCTGAACCACAGTTTGTTCGCTTTATTCGGGCCTGGCTAGCGCACATGGTCCAATGCGCTTGAAAATCTACCAAGCGCCGATTTTGGGTTTTTTCGGTTGAATTGGTGGCTTGGTTCAGTTTTTAATACAGTCTAGTGCAATCACCAATGCTACTTGCGATCCATGAATCAACAGTTTCATTGCATAAAAGACCTGATCCCTTCCATTATACTAGTCTCAAACCCAACATGAGGCATCAAGACTTTCTAGTAGTCCACTTGCAGTCGTGATGACACTCTTCCACTTTGTCAACACATGAAAATCTTGGCATAGATGCCGGTGTTGACATGTCCCCTGATGTCGATAGAAAGTGGAACCTCATGCTATGCCCGTAAATCCACACATGTTGATGTTGCGGACACACATGGCTGATATCTCATTCTCTCCAAAGATTTATGAAAGCCATACGCAAATTACGAGTGGAAGTATATCGGTGACGAAGACTTCTATCGTTAGCATGGCGAAACCGGCATGTCACTGGTAGGCCTTATTGACGTAGTGGAGATGTCCAGAACATGTCAGAGGCTAGATCAAGGAGGACCGATAGCGGAGCACTGACTTGGCATGAGAATACCACTAGGGACGCCTCCCAGCCGACCTTATTTGATACCATGATACCTCCAAGCCCCCACGCCACACACCGCTTCTGTGATTCCATGATGCCCAGCTAAATCAGAGGTATGGAGGAGGACGCACGTGTCGCCGGCCACGACCATGGTCCTAACAGCCTCTAGCTCGACAACAGCGCCACCCTTGTAGCCATAACGGCCGCCAGTGCCTGCTCGACGCATCCAGGGTGGCCACACCTTGTCCTGAAGCCATCGCACTCATGAACAACCAACGTTTCCACACCCCCATTGGGAGCAGTGGCAGCAGCGTAGTGGGAGGGACGTAGGGGAGTCCCCCAATAGCCATATTGTTTCTTCACCCCATTGTCGACATAGAGGCTACGAGGATGGACAATCACACATCACGTCTTTGAAGTTCTGGGAGCTAACCTGGCCTGCTAAAGAGAGGCCAATATAAGTGTGAAATACATAATTTCTTGATTTGTTAGTCTTAGAAAATCAGATGTTTGTTGAAATATGTACCGTGTCATATCTGTAACATATCATCAGGATTAATCCCTGTGTAATTCCTGTAGTTCTACTGTAACCGGTGTATTATAATTCGAATCATCTCCTTCCTAGTTTAGGCGCCTTGGTAATCAAGGTACAAATCTCTATAATCAAATATGTAATTCTTTCCGGTGATAGTGAGGTTAACCGGCCCTATTAATATACGGTGACCCGAGACCAAAGAGCATCGCCTTCCCCAATCTGTTCCCAATTTCATAGTCAGGGCATTTGTTAGCTCTTATCCTGATTTGCTCACTAGTAAATATACGTAGATATATTTTTTAATGATGAAATGTTGGTTTGTGAGATCATAAAGTATGTAACACGATATATGTGTGTACATACCGATCCACATATACGAACAATTCACACTACTAGGAAAACCCTTATCCATGGGCCCATTATCTATGGAGCACTACGTTTTGGTGCTCCACGGATAAGTATCCATGGCGCACCAAATATAGGTGCTCCACAAATATCATCTTACCCGTGGCGCACCGTGGAAGGGATGCACCATGGATAAGTGGGCCCCACCGAGCACCAGGGCCTGGGGTGTCAGGCCCCCATATCCGTGGCGCATGCATTTGGGGTGCGCCACGCATAATGTGCATACCCGTGGCGCACCACATATACATGCGCCACAGATATGTGTGGGCCCACCCTCTGGAAAAGGTGGCATACATATCCGTGGAGCACCATTTTGAGGTGCGCCACGGGTATATATATCTGTGGAGCACCATTTTGAGGTGCGCCATGGATATGTCGTACCTACCACCATAAAGGTGCCATCTCCCCCTACCTTCTACTCCAAGCCCTCACTCCCATAGATCTAGCTCTAGCTCTAGTTCCTCTTCTCTCCACCCCCATTTTCTTCAACTATTTCTCCATTTTAGGTAGCTAGCCAAAACTTGGATTTGGATAGATATGTAAGGGTTGACTTCCTCCTCCTCTGATACGTCTCCAACGTATCTATAATTTTTGATGCTCCATGCTTGTTTATACACCATTTGCCTATTGTTTCGTTACACTTCATGGCACTTTTATGCATTTTCCGGAACTAACCTATTAACAAGTTGCCACAGTGCCAGTTCCCTGTTTTCTGCTGTTTTTGTGTTTCAGAAGTGATACACAGGAAATATTCTCGGAATTGGACGAAACAAGTTCCTGAAGTCTTATTTTTCCCGGAAGCTTCCAGAGATCCGAAGAGGAGACGGAGTGGGTCCACGAGGGGCCCTCACACCAGGGCAGCGCGGCCAGGCCCTGGGCCGCGCCCCCTATGTGTGAGACCCCCTCGGTCCACTCCTGATGATGCGCCTTCGCCTATAAAGACCCCCCGACGAGAAAAACCTAAGTACCCAATCAATTTCCCAGAACACATCGCGATCCGCCGCCGCCGTCGACCCGAAGATCGGGAGGGTCCAGAAGCTCTTCCCGGCACCCTGCCGGAGAGGGGAATCACCATCGGAGGTCTTCTTCATCGCCATGCTTGCCTCCGGAGCGATGAGTGAATAGTCTACCTTGGACTATGGGTCCATAGCAGTAGCTAGATGGTTGTCTTCTCCACCATGTGCTTCATGTTTAGATCTCATGAGCTGCCCTACATGATTGAGATCACCGTTATGTAATTCTACATGTTTGGTTTGTTGGGATCCAATGAATATTGGTGTTATGATTGAGTTGCTATACCGAAATTTATCTTATGTTATCTCTATGCTGTTTATGATCTTGCATGCTCTCCGTTGTTAGTAGCTATCTTGGCCGAGTAGTTGCTAGTGACTCCAAGAGGGGGTATTTATGCTCGATAGTGGGTTCATGCCTCTATTTAATCTGGGCGAGTGACATAAACCTCTAAGGTTGTAGATGTGCTGTTGCTACTAGAGAGAAAACAACATTCATATGCTCAAGGGCATATGCTTTGTTTACATTACACACTTTGGTTAATGCAATTATCTGTTGTTCGCAACTTAATACTTGTGGAGTTCTCGGAATGATTCGCCACAAGTGGATTATTAGTCATAGATGCAGTTGGATGGCGGTCTATGTATTTTGTTGTAATGCCTAGAGTAAATCGCATAGTGATCTTCTTGACATATCACGTTTATCTTTATTCTATCAATTGCCCAACTGTAATTTGTTTACCCAGCATGTGTTATTTATCTTATGGAGAGACACCACTAGTGAACTGTGGACCCCGGTCCTTTTTCCATCATATTGCTATCACCTATTTACTTTACTCGCACTGTTTACTTTACTCGCATACTTCTACTGTTTTCCACTCGATACGCTCATAACCTTTGTTTCAAGCAAACCGGTGAGATTGACAACCTCATCGCAAGTTGGGAACAAAGTATTTGGTTGTGTTGTGTGCAGGTTCCGCATTGCTACTGGCCGAAGATGAGTCAACAAGTATCGTTAAACGGCGCCCTTGTTGGAGTGTTACTAAGCCAGTCCGCATCACCTTCAGTCGCATTGTCTGCTCTTCTCCTGAACGATAAACCTTGGTTTCTTAATTGAGGGAGAAACTTGCTGCTATATTCATCACACCTTCCTCTTGGGGTTCCCAACGGGCCAGTTATTTACTTCATCAACTTGGCACCATCAAGCAGTTTTTCTAGCGCCGTTGCCGGGGAAGAGTGGAAGACCTCTGCAAGGGGAGTTTTTCGCACGCACATCCTTTACTTTGTTATTGTTTTGCTTTACTTTATTTATTTTACCTGCATCGTTTTATATAAAAAACCCAAAAAAATTAGAATCCTTGGTAGCTATTTTTACTTATCTACTTTTAGTTTTGCTGAAATGGCTACTCCTGAAAACACCAAGTTGTGTGACTTTACTAGCACGAACAATAGTGATTTTATCTGCACTCCTATTGCACCACCTGCTCCTGCTACAAACTTTTATGAGATTAAGCCTGCTTTATTGAACCTTGTTATGAAAGAGCAATTTTCTGGTGCTAGTACTGAAGATGCTGTAGCTCATCTCAACAATTTTGTTTAGCTATGTGAGATGCAAAAGTATGAGAATGTTGATGGTGATATTATTAAGCTCAAGTTGTTTCCTTTTTCTATGAGAGGAAAAGCTAAGGATTGGTTGTTGTCTTTGACTAAGAATAGTATTGATTCATGGGCTAAGTGTAAGGATGCCTTTATTGGTAGATACTATCCTCCTGCTAAGATTATAGCTTTGCGTAGCAATATTATGAAGTTTACTCAGTTTGATAATGAACATGTTGCTCAAGCTTGGGAAAGAATGAAATCTATGATAAAGAATTGCCGCACTCATGGACTGACTACTTGGATGATTGTCCAAACTTTTTATGCAGGACTGAATTTTTCTTCGAGGAATCTACTGGATTCAGCTGTTGGAGGCACATTTATGTCCCTTACCTTGGGCGCCGCAACAAAGCTACTTGACAACATGATGGTAAATTATTCTGAATGGCACACCGAGAGAGCTCCACAAGGTAAGAAGGTAAATTCTGTTGAGGAAACCTCTTCCTTGAGTGATAAGATTGATACCATTATGGCTATGCTTGCTAATGATAGGACTCATGTTGATCCTAATAATATTCCTTTAGCCTCTTTGGTTGCTCAAGAAGAGCATGTTGATGTGCATTTCATTAGAAATAATAATTTTAACAACAATGCTTATAGGAAGAATTTTGCTAGTAACAATTATAGGCCGTATCCTTCTACCAATGGTAATGGTTATGGTAATTCCTACAACCACACTAGGGCCGCGCCCTCTGAACTTGAAGTCATGCTTAAAGACTTCATGGTAAAACAATCTGCTTTTAACAAGTCTGTTGAAGAAAAGTTAGGCAAAATTGATATTCTTGCTTCTAAAGTTGATAGCCTTGCTCATGATGTTGAACTTCTAAAATTAAAAGTGTTGCCTAATGATGTGAAAGAGAACAATGTTTTTGCTACTGCTAATGCTATTCAAGTTGGAATTGATGAAAATATTAGATTGTTAGCGGAATTGCATGCCAGGTGGGAAAGAGAAGATGAGATGGCTAGAGAGATGAAGGTATGTACCATTACTACCTCTAATGATGTTGCTCCTAATGCTAGCATCCTCTTACTTTGATTGGTGTAGAGAAAACTCCCACTCCTTGTGTTAAAAAGCCTAAAACTACCAAAACTTTTTCTCAAAAGAGTGCTGAAATTTTTCGGAGTGTAGGAGATGATAGCTCTACTTCTTTTAATGATTTTGATGTTGATGGCTGCAATATATCTGAAGTTATTTTGTTCTTGAAAAAGCTTGCTTTAACTCCCAATGCTAGTTCTTTAAATATTGCTTTTACTAAGCATATTACCAATGCTCTCATAAAAATTAGGGATGAAAAGTTGCAGCAAAAAGCTTCTGTTCCTAAGAAGTTAGAAGATGGTTGGGAACCCATCATTGATATGCATGTTAATGGTTTTGATTGCCATGCTTTATGTGATCTAGGTGCTAGTATTTCTATTATGCCTAGAAAGATTTATGACATGCTTGATTTACCACCGCTTGAAAAATGTTATTATGATGTTCCTATTGCTGATGTTGCTAAGAAGAAACCTTTGGGAAGGATTAATGATGTTCTTATTGTGGTTAACAATAACCTTGTTCCCGTTGATTTTCTTGTTATGGACGTTGAATGCCATGCTTCATGTCCTATTATTTTGGGAAGACCTTTTCTTCGAACTGTAGGTGCCATTATTGATATGAGAGAAGGCGCCATCAAATATCAATTCCCACTAAAGAAAGGTATGGAACACTTCCCTAGGAAAAGAAAGAAATTGCTCTTTGACTCTATTCTTAGAGCAAATTATGAGCTTGATGCTTCATCACTTGATGTTACTTGATTCGCAATTTTCTGCGCCTAGCTCAAAGGTGTTAAAGAAAAGCACTCTTGGGAGATAACCCAATATTTCATTTTCAGAACTTTTTCTTTTATTTGAGTCTTGGAAGTCATTACTACTGTAATGACCGCTCCTTATCTTTTTATTTCATTGTTGTGCCAAGAGAAGCCTCTAATTCGAGTGAGGTAAAGATTTGGGGATGTTGCTGTCCTGAAACTGTTTTCAGTGCTGCACCGTAAAAATTCGTATAAATTCTCTGTATATCTTTTGGACCTGATATTTCTTGTGCATATGCCCTAGGTATATCCAAACTTTCTTTAGTTGAAC
The DNA here is from genome assembly GCA_007115705.1 of Dactylis glomerata. Lineage (NCBI taxonomy): Eukaryota > Viridiplantae > Streptophyta > Magnoliopsida > Poales > Poaceae > Dactylis > Dactylis glomerata. The sequence goes on from QXEO01000143.1 coordinate 993,138, forward strand.
ACTTTTTGATTTGAGCAATAGAAAACCCCTCAAAAATTCGACCTTTGTCAGCTGTTCTGTTTTGACAGATTTCTGCCAATATTTGTGTTTGCCGCTTAATCGCTTTCTTTTGAGTTCGTTTGATCATGGAACTTTTGGGGAAGTTGCTACAGTAGTATATGCTATATATGTGGTGGTTTTGGGTTGAAACCTGAAGCAAAAAGAGGTTGATTATATGTTATGCCTACACTAATGTTGCTAATAGATTTGTGTTTAGTTTTGTATGAAGGAAGTTTTCAAGTGTAGGGATTGGAGAATGATGAGATGAGTTGAAGAATGGACAAAAGCTCAAGCTTGGGGATGCCCATGCATCACCCCAAGAAATATCCAAGAAGTACAAGCGTCAAAGCTTGGGGATGCCCCCAAGGCACCCCTTCTTCATTGGCAAAAATCAGGTCACCTTTCAAGACACTATATTTTTATTGCTTCATGCACTATGTGTTTTTCTTAGAGCATCAGTTGTTTTAGTTTTCTTAGTTAGCTTAGTTTTGTTTGCTGCAATAAATGGTTGGACCCCAACAAATTTCCCTTGGAGGAGATGTACTCGTTTTCATTTGCCAAGAACACTCAGTTTTTCACTCTTATCGTTCACCGAGTGTTCTTCTTTTTCTGCTACTGCTTTTGCTTTTCGTTCTCGCCTTGATTTGCGTTCAGACCTTGTCATATCTTTTCATCAAGGTGTATTTTTGCCTCTGATCTTTATTGGTTTTCATCAAAAGAGGTGTCTTAAAAAAATTCAAATGGTGTTGGAAAAGAGAAAAAGCTTTATGCAAAAAAGTGGTACAAGAAGGAGCTTGTGTAGACTGCGGCTTAGGCTTTTTCATGTCATGCTTGATGTCTTTTTGATAGTATGCTTAGTGGTTTTGCTGTAGCATGACTTGTCTCAAATAACTGAGATTGCTTAATGAGCCTTTGAAAAAATCATGCGTTGTTTTTATTGTATGGAAGCATTATTTTGGTTTTCTCCTTGATGCTTTATTTGGGTTGACTTGGTGCATGCTCACACATGTTAGACTCTTACAAAGTCGCCAATAGCCTCTATGATCATTTAGTTTTTGACTTTTGATGCCATCTTATGCTTCTTTTAATGTCGCTTTGTCGCTTTGCATGATTATGGCCATTATTGCTCTCTTAGTTGGTCGCTTCCAGTCTTTTGCTAGCCCTCGCCTTGTACTGAGTATGAGCTCTACTCGTGCATCCAACTCCTAAAAGCCAAAGTTTTCCAAAGTGTCCACCATACATACCTACTAGCAATTTGCTATTCCAAGTAAATTTGACTTGTTTTTATTTTCTCTTCAAATTAAACTCTTACCAGTGTTATGCGAAAACTGGTCAGTAAAGCTCTCACGAACCGGAAGGCACACTTTACTTTTTCCTGTTCTTAAAAATTTGACATTGTGGTCTCTTATGTTGAGTTGTTACGCTTTCAAGTTGTAAGTTGGATTCTAGCCCATCCATGCTATCTTGGTGCAAGCTTTCAACATTGCACTTCCTATTTGAGTTGATATCGTGATCTTTTGTTTATGGATGCCCGCGGTGTGAAATGAATTGGGAATCTTGTGGGGATCATGGAGTTTGTATATGTGCTAGGGAAACGCCTGGGCCACAAATCTAATCCATGCATAATTCATGGTGGAAATTTGCAGCATACCCATGGTGGACATTTGACGACGCATCTCACAGTAAAAAGCTAAACAAATGGCAAATAAAAGAGATGTCGAGGTGTTCATTGTCTGCTTGTCATGTCATTTTGATGTGGGCTTGTTCCATGTCATCGGGCACGGAGGTACCCCGTTGGCGGTTCTCGATGATACATATATACTTACAATGACAAGAGCCTTGCTTGGGACTCTAAGTAAAGTAGCATGAGGTTTGGGTACTCGTATTCACGGTTCACGAGGTTTTCAACTTATGATTTGTCAAGCATATGCATCATAATTGTTCTCGCATTAACTTTAACCATTCAAGATGCTTATGATGGGGGCAATGAGAGCTCAAAGCCAGTAAGTAACATAATTTTTGAAGGTCTATAAAACTTGCAATCACTGCTTCCCTCTGCGAAGGGTCTTTCTTCTACTTTTATGTTGAGTCACCACCTTCTATCTTTATGCACCATAAGAGAGCAAAGTTGTCATTCTTAGTATAATGTGCATTGTCCGAAAGTTTTCATTGATTGATTCATATTGTTGGTTTCACTTGTTCTCAAATTATTTGTATCTAGTCGCCCTCTTAAACTTGAAGGTGTCCTATGCATTTATGTTTTGCTCTCCATGAAGGACCATTTGTATGTTTTTCCTTATGATTTGAACACATGTTTGACTTTCATTGTTTCATTTTCATGATCTTTTGTTTGTGTTCATTTGCATGTTTACAACATGGTTGCTAAGTTTCTATTGTCAAGATTATATCTTCATGCCCATGTTTTAAGTTCTTTTGATCCCAGCTCACAAATGCTTACATATATGATCAAGATTGTGTAGGTGCATGTCACCTCAAAAATTATTCTTTTGTTATCACTTACCTACTCGAGGACAAGCAGGAGTTAAGCTTGGGGATGCTTGATACGTCTCCAACGTATCTATAATTTTTGATGCTCCATGCTTGTTTATACACCATTTGCCTATTGTTTTGTTACACTTCGTGGCACTTTTATGCATTTTCCGGAACTAACCTATTAACAAGTCGCCACAGTGTCAGTTCCCTATTTTCTGCTGTTTTTGTGTTTCAGAAGTGATACACAGGAAATATTCTCGGAATTGGACGAAACAAGTTCCTGAAGTCTTATTTTCCCCGGAAGCTTCCAGAGATCCGAAGAGGAGATGGAGTGGGGCCACGAGGGGCCATCACACCAGGGCGGCGCGGCCAGGCCCTGGGCCGCACCCCCTATGTGTGAGACCCCCTCGGTCCACTCCTGACGATGCCCCTTCGCCTATAAAGACCCCCCGACGAGAAAAACCTAAGTACCCGATCAATTTCCCAGAACACATCGCGATCCGCCGCCGCCGTCGACCCGAAGATCGGGAGGGTCCAGAAGCTCTTCCCGGCACCCTGCCGGTGAGGGGAATCGCCACCGGAGGTCTTCTTCATCGCCATAGTTGCCTCCGGAGTGATGAGTGAGTAGTCTACCTTGGACTATGGGTCCATAGCAGTAGCTAGATGGTTGTCTTCTCCACCATGTGCTTCATGTTTAGATCTCATGAGCTGCCCTACATGATTGAGATCACCGTTATGTAATTCTACATGTTTGGTTTGTTGGGATCCGATGAATATTGGTGTTATGATTGAGTTGCTATACTGAAATTTATCTTATGTTATCTCTATGCTGTTTATGATCTTGCATGCTCTCCGTTGTTAGTAGCTATCTTGGCCGAGTAGTTGCTAGTGACTCCAAGAGGGGGTATTTATGCTCGATAGTGGGTTCATGCCTCTATTTAATCTGGGGGAGTGACAGAAACCTCTAAGGTTGTAGATGTGCTGTTGCTACTAGGGAGAAAACAACATTCATATGCTCAAGGGCATATGCTTTGTTTACATTACACACTTTGCTTAATGCAATTATCTGTTATTCGCAACTTAATACTTGTGGAGTTCTCGGATTGATTCGCCACAAGTGGATTATTAGTCATAGATGCAGTTGGATGGCGGCCTATGTATTTTGTTGTAATGCCCAGAGTAAATCGCATAGTGATCTTCTTGACATATCACGTTTATCTTTATTCTATCAATTGGCCAACTGTAATTTGTTTACCCAGCATGTGTTATTTATCTTATGGAGAGACACCACTAGTGAACTGTGGACCCCGGTCCTATTTCCTTCATATCGCTATCACCTGTTTACTTTACTCGCACTGTTTACTTTACTCGCATACTTCTACTGTTTTCCACTCGATACGCTCATAACCTTTGTTTCAAGCAAACCGGTGAGATTGACAACCTCATCGCAAGTTGGGAACAAAGTATTTGGTTGTGTTGTGTGCAGGTTCTGCGTTGGTACTGGCCGAAGATGAGTCAACAAGTATCTTTAAATGGCGCCCTTGTTGGAGTGTTACTAAGCCAGTCCGCATCACCTTCAGTCGCATTGTCTGCTCTTCTCCTGAATGATAAACCTTGGTTTCTTAATTGAGGGAAAAACTTGCTGCTATATTCATCACACCTTCCTCTTGGGGTTCCCAACGGGCTGGTTATTTACTTCATCAACTTGGCACCATCATCCTCCCCTCCCACACATATATATATCTAGCTCTCCTCCCAACTAGCTAGCACATATCTTGTCTCCCTCAATAGTTTGGCTCTCCGCTCACGGATTCGTCGGTAACTTGTCTAATAGGTGAGTATATGGTTGGATGAAAACATGTATGCTTGTTTCCTTGTGGCGGCCGACGCGCGGCACGTATGGCGGTGTGTGATCGATATATATGGCATATGTGTTTTGTATGTGATCGAGAGGGGCATGGATGCTTGTGTATGGTTTGTGCGGGTACCGGCGCGTGGTGCATGGATGTTTGCCGAAATGTTGATTAATTTCTGTTGTGGCAAGCTTTTGCACTACCCATATGTCCTATTTATAGGGAAGGTCATGCCGAATTTTTTCGGCGATATGACCATAAATTGTTCTAAAAATTCTCATTTGCTCCATACCGTGCAGGCAACGATGGTGCGCCACATGAGCGAAGGTATGGTGGCTAGATACAAGGAACGCGCGATGGCCGTCATGATTCGGAACAACATGTCCGAGATAAGATGTCCCTGTCATAGATGCAACCTCAGGGCCCTAATCAAGCCTGATTCCGGTACATTGGAGAAGCACTTGCTCATGAGTGGTTTCATGAATGGCTACATTGACGAGGACGTCAACAACGGGCCCCCGCCGGCAGGAAATGGTGACGTGGGAGGCCGTCGAGAAGGTGAAGAGTCACCCAGATATGATGAAGGAGATGCGGGACATGATGATGACACCAGATCCGGTGGTGGTGGAGAAGACGCAGACACGGAGACACCGCTAACTTCAGCCTTGCGGGACCCTCATGTTCAAGAACTGCTCCTCACAAAGACAAGCAACGCCAAAGCTGTTGCCCGTGAGAAAGACAAGCTGGAGCAAATGGAGAAAGACGGGAAAACTTCGTTGTATCCTGGGTGCCGGCCTGGGGATACATGCCTGAACGTAACCCTCAAAGCTTTGGAGATGAAGGTGCAACACAAATGGACCGACGTTAGCTTCGACGATAACCTGGCATACTGGCACGAGAAGCTTCCCGAGGGGAACACATTGCCAAGGAGTACCGAGGAGGCCAAGAAAGTCGTGTGCCCTCTCGATCTACCGCACGTGAAGTACGATGCATGCATCAATGATTGCGCACTTTATCGGGACGAGTACAAGGAACTGACCACATGCCCGGTGTGCGGCCAATCACGATACAAGAGAGGGAACAGGAAAGTTCCTCAAAAAGTGGTATGGTACTTTCCTATCACCCCCCGTCTGAAGCGGTATTTCGTAGACCCTAAGGAAGCGAAGCTCATGCAATGGCACGCGGAAAGGGAGAAGCCCGGAGATGATCCGGAGAAGGGCACGATCCTGACACACCCTGTGGACGCTAGCCAGTGGCTCGCGTTGGACATGGAAGATGGTTTCGAGGACGATGCCAGGAATGTTAGGCTGGGTATGAGCACAGATGGACTCAATCCCTTCGGCAACCAGAGTAGCATGCATAGCACCTGGCCCGTCTTTGTATGGCCGTACAACCTTCCCCCTGGCTGTGCACCAAGCAGAGGTACGTACACATGAGTATTCTTATTCAGGGGCTGAAACAACCGGGTATCGACATGAACCTGTATCTCGAGCTGTTGAAAGAGGAGTTAGCCATGTTGTGGGAGACGCTGGCACGTACGTGGGATGCCTACAAAGGAGAGTATTTTGGTCTGAGAGCCGCGTTGCTCACGACGGTGCAGGACTATCCTGGATACGCATATGTCTCTTGCCAGGTGGCCCACAGACACAATGCATGTGTCAGGTGCATGGATAAAACATCGCATGTCCAGCTACCTAAGGACCCCGGTTCTTCGAAAACCATGTTCCCTGGCATTCGAAAGTGGCTTCCCGCCGATCATCCTTGGAGAAAACGCGGAGATCTGTTCAATGGTAGTGAGGAGCTCGAAACATCCCCACCTATTTATAATGGAGAGGATATCAATGATGCGCTAGAAGAATGGGAAGCGTGCCCCGCGCCGGGAAAGAAGCGTCCGAGGGTAAAGCCGCTGCGAGGTGTATGGAAAGCGAGGTCCGTTTTCTGGGACCTGCCGTACTGGAAATACCTCCACACGCCTCATAGCCTTGATCTCATGCACATCATGAAGAACGTGTGCGAGAGTCTAGTTGCCACTATCATCAACATGCCGGAGAAAACCAAAGATGGGCCAAAGGCAAGAAACGACCTGATCAAGCTGGGCATCAGGAAAGAACTTCATGGAGGACGCCCTGATGGCGCTGATGATGATGAGACGCAGGTGGATACTCAGGGTCATATGCGCAAAAAGTCCAAGAGAAACGACTACTACTGCCCACCTTCCTGCTTCACTCTTAGTGAGCCAGAGCTCCACCAGTTTTTCAGCGTCCCCCTAGGAGTCAAGCTTCCTACCGGTTACGGAGGGAAGATATCACGATACCTGGACGAAACAAAGAAGAGGTTCTCCGGGATGAAATCTCACGACTGCCATGTGCTGATGATGTAGATACTTCCAGTAGCGCTCCGAGGGATCATGGACGAGCACGTACGTGAGACGTTGTTTGGCCTCTGCAACGTTTTCGACGTCCTCTCTAGGAAGTCGATCGGCATGAAGCAGCTCGAAAGGCTACAAGGTGAGATCGTCATGATACTATGAGAGCTCGAGATTTACTTCCCCCCCGCGTTCCACGACATCATGGTGCATCTGCTCGTCCACGTGGCGGATGATGTCATCCACCTCGGGCCGCCATTCCTCCACAACATGATGCCGTTCGAAAGGCTGAACGACGTTCTCCAAGGCTACGTTCGCAATAGGGCGCGTTCGGATGGAAGCATAGCCAAGGGCTTCCTGTCCTACGAGTGCATATCGTTCTACCAGAATTATCTACAAAATGAGGACGAGGACGTCCCTATTGGTCTGCCTATCAGGAGGCACCTCGGCAGGATCCATGGGTTTGGTCACCGCAATGGCTTCGTCCCCATGCACGTCGTCTTCCAAGCCCGACAACCAGACTTTGACAGGGCACACCGAGTCGCGCTACAACACCTTGAATTGGTCGAACCTTGGGTGTTAGAGCACAAAAGCTTCATTGAGAAGAAGTTTAGTGACATGGGCAGACGGAGGACGAAGGGAGACGTAACTAGAGAGCACAACTCCAGCTTTACGCGTTGGTTCAAGGAAAAGCTAGTCCAGCTTCATCATGGTAACATGCCTTCCACGGAAGAGGAAAAACTCTTATTCGTCTTGTCACAGGGCCCCACGATGAACGTGAGGACCTATCAGGCGTACGACATCAATGGTTACACATTCTACACCGAGAAAAAGGACCATAGCAGCGAACACCAGAACTCGGGGGCCACGATGCTGTCCTACGCGGACGAGGAATCCACCGTCAATGAAAGGTTCTTCAGGAGGATCGAGGAGATCTAGGAACTCAACTACTGTGGAGAGAAGATGCCGATGTTTCGGGTCAGATGGGCCAAGAACGTCGAAAAAGAAGGCCGGTACTTCACCACCTTGGTCATACCCGAAGCCAAATCCAGCGCGAACGTCCAGGCAAAAAATGAGCCATGGGTACTGGCGAGCCAGGTTGATCAATGCTTCTTCATTACCGACCCGGTAAGGCCTAGCCGCGTTGTCGTTAGGAGGGGAAAAAGGAGCATCATTGGAATGGAGGGAGCGGCCACCGAGCAAGACTTCGACAAGTACAGCGATCCCAAGATAGAAGAGAAATTCGACAAGTACTTCGACAGACCTAGTGATGCCGCTGGAAGAAGGAAGACCACCCTACCCGCTAAAGGATGCCCGTAAAAGAGAAGAAATCCCCATGTTTCCGGGCTCAATTATTCAACCGCGACGAAGAAGGGCAAGAAGATCGTGACGAGTCGACGACGGTAGCTCGTTCGGAATCGACACCGGACAAACATGTGTCATTTTTTGGAGGAACAATCATATAAATGAATTTTGGTTTTTTGTAACAATGATATGATATATGATATAACTGGTACTATTTAAAAATTATTATTTCTAAAATAAGCAAATATTATTTATTGCAATATAGTAATTTTAAACTTTGTGAAATACATTTTTTGTAAAAACAAAAAAAGGGTGGGAGGTCCAGGGTTCGAACCTGGCACCTCCGAAACAGCAAGCGTTAACCGGCCAGAACCACTAGGCTATGTGGAGACTGTTGTCTAGATGGGAGTCATGATTGTTTTGAAGTATACGTGGACATAACTTAACCGTAGCGCACCTCTGAGGGGTGCGCCACGCATAACCGACACTTAGGGTAAAACCGTTCGCCCCGGCCTTTCTCTCCCACGCGCCTCACTCGCTCGATCCCCCCGGCCGAAACCCTAGTCGCTCTTCTTCCCTGACGACGTCGACCGCGCCGGCCACATACGTCGACCGCGCCGCCGCCGCAGACGTCGACCGCGCCACCGCCGCAGACGTCGACCGCGCCGCTGCGCCGTAGACGTCGACCCCGGCCTCAACGCCCTCCCTATCCCTCTCTCCGACGGCGACTACCTCCCCGACTACCTCCCCGACGGCGACTACCTCCACGACGGTGAGCGCCCCCCTCTCCCTCTCTCCCACACACGCCTCCTCCCGCCACGCTTCCCACAGTAGATAACATTGCTTGAGAATTGAATTCTCCTTGCTTAATCTTTGGTGAATAGGACGTTCTTGGTTTTTTCTATGGTAGGTCGTTCTTGGCTTTGACATTCTCTGATTCTCTCTCTGTTTGGTCATGCTTGGTTGATTACTATGGAGACCACTAAGGGCAATTAGTATTTCCAGAGAAAAAGAAGTGCAATTAGTATTTGTTCATCGATGTTGTTAGGAGAAAGGTCGCTTTTCCTTCTAGGTAGAGGTATGACTAGTGCAGCTTCGTGCTAAGTATGAGCAAGCTTGAGTGTGAGTACATTTTATCAGAGTTCACAAATTGCAGGCTCTTCCATTGTTACTTTGGCTTGACGGAGCACAAGAGCTTGAGAAAATCGTTCACATATGACTTTTCTATGAAGGCCAAAATTGTGAGTTGTTAGATAACAGTGCCACGGAAATGTTGGTTCAGGACAAAATACATCATTCAGTTAGTTCAGATATGACCTTTCTATGAAGGCTAAAATTGTGAGCTTTTAGATAACTGGGTCCTGGCTTTGATGAGGTTTTGGCACCCATAACATGCACTTTAAATTATGACAAGAGCCCATGACCACGTAAAATCAGAGGAGACAGAAGCTGAGCTAGTTCAGCCTGTAGATTTGTTTTGTACTCTGAAGATTATATGATTTAGCTTGAGTTTACTGACATTTTTTAAATAAAGAAGCAAACAAGTATTGATTTACTGAATGGTTTCTTATTTGATTTTTATAGACAAGATAACATAGTACAACTACCACTATATAACAGAGGTTGCTTGCTCCCTGGTTTCGAACTAGCTCTTTAAGTTTACCCCAGCTATGAACTTTAGCTAAATGAGCAAAACACTACAGCAGTTCGAGATTTTAAAGCATGTTTTTACAGCATTTTTAGAGATGTAAAATAACAGTTTTAAGTTTCATAACAGGCCATTATATATATCTAACATGCAGTTTTTACTGCATTTTTAGAGATGTAAAATAACAGTTTTAAGTTTCAACTCAACTAACAGGACACATTTGTTTGCATACACACCCAAGTCCAAAAATGTTTATATTTTTCTTGGTACAAGATATACTTGCTAGCCCAAGGTCTTAGAGTTCTTCTTGTTTGTTGAAGAGCTCCAACAAGTAGAAATTGGCACTGTGGGGAATGACATCATTGAGAATTTTACTGAATTGACATGATATGGCAGTGATTATGTGCTAAAGGTGTCCTCATGAGGCCACAAAGCTCATCCATTATTTACATATTTATGCAATTTTGGGGTGGAAAATGCAAAGATTCCACTATCTTAGATAATACAAAAACAATGCTTGTATTTCCTGCTTTGGATAATTTTGATAGATGGTCAAGTATATAATTTAGATAATTCACAGTAAGAAGCTTACTTTGCAAACTAAGCAAGCATAACATTAGCTAGGGACATGAAATATATAACAGAATCTGTTTTATTATCTTAGAAAACCTAACCAAAAAGATTATCTTTGGTTCATGTTCTTGTATGACTAATTTTATCACCAAAGTGGTATCACTGCTTGCTACTGTGAACTTTCTACTGTTAGCTATTTACTGTGAACTTTTTACTGGCTATGACATGCTTACTGTGAAATTTTTACTGGCTTGACTTGCCCATGACAATGATGCAAAAGTCTGAGGCTTACTTTTTAACAAGAACAGATATTACGTGTGACCTATTTTTCTAAGACCCTGTGATGAATTTTGCATAGCACTTCTATGCACTTCTGAGGCTTTACACTCCTCTGTCTTCCTAGGTGTAATCTTAGTAGAAGTGGAGTGAGGTGTTGGGGTTTTACTGGATGTTTTTCTTAGGTATGCAATGATGTTTGAATATAGCAATGATTTGGAATTTCTGGGTTGGCTTGCAATACCATACCTGTTCTAAGCTGGCTGCTAGCAGTGGCTGGCTGTGTGGTGTTGCAGATGTGCTTAGTTGGCCTGACCAGCTCCACCTGGAGCTTGCCCTGCTCCTTCCAGGTGTCTGGCCTGCTCCTCCTGGATGCTTGCCCTGCACCTCCTGACTTGGCTGATTCACATATGAGAACAGATACTTGGCTTGACTTGCCAATGCCAATGATGCAAAAGTCTGAGGCTTACTTTTAAACAAGAATAGATATTACTTGCCAATGCCAATGATGCTCCTCCTCCTGCATCATTTCCTTTGGCTGGCTAATTCACATATGAGAACAAATACTTGGCTTGACTTGCCAATGCCAATGATGCAAAAGTCTGAGGCTTACTTTTTAACAAGAACATATATTACTTGCCAATGCCAATGATGCTCCTCCTCCTGCATCATTTCCTTTGGCTGGCTGATTCACATATGAGAACAGATACTTGGCTTGACTTGCCAATGCCAATGATGCAAAAGTCTGAGGCTTACTTTTTAACAAGAACAGATATTACTTGTGGCCTATTTTTCTAAGACCCTGTGATGAATTTTGCATAGCACTTCTATGCACTTTTGAGGCTTTACACTCCTCTTTCTTCCTAGGTGTAATCCTAGTAGAAGTGGAGTGAGGTGTTGGGGTTTACCGGATGTTTTTCTTGGGTATGCAATGATGTTTGAATATAGCAATGATTTGGAACTTCTGGGTTGGCTTGCAATACCATACCTCTGTTCTAAGCTGGCTGCTAGCAGTGGCTGGCTGTGTGGTGTTGCAGATGTGCTTAGTTGGCCTGACCAGCTCCACCTGGAGCTTGCCCTGCTCCTTACTGTGAACTTGCATATGCTTACTGTGAACTTGCATATGCTTACTGTGAACTTGCATATGCTTACTATGAACTTGCATATGCTTACTGTGAACTTGCATATGCTTACTGTGAACTTGCATATGCTTACTGTGAACTGGCTATGACATGCTTATTGTGAACTTGCATATGCTTTACTGTTATGACATGCTTATACATGCTTACTGTGAACTTTCTACTGTTAGCTATTTACTGTGAACTTGCACAACTTTCTACTGTGAACTTGCACAACTTACTGTGAACTTTCTACTTCTAATAGTGGCTTACTGTGAATTTTCTACTGTGACATGCTTATACATGCTTACTGTGAACTTTCTACTTCTAGTAGTGGCTTACTGTGAACTTGCACAACTTACTGTGAACTTTTTATACATGTAAGTGTATGTTGCTGGCTACTTACTGTGAACTTTTTATACATGTAAGTGTATGTTGCTGGCTACTTACTGTGAACTTTTTACTGTGATGATGTTTACTGTGATGATGAATCTTTGATGATGAATCTGTGAGCATGTTGTCGACATGTTGTCGACAACTGTGTGTTGGAAAGGCACATTTTGTGCTTTTTTGTGTGAATTGTTTACAGGTTTTTGAAAATGAGTGCCTATTACTCCCGAAATGTTGATTGATTTCTGTTTCGGTGAGAAATAGGCACTCCTAGGTAGCCATTTATAGGGGAGGTGCTGTCGAATTTTTCGATCGATTTTTTGTTGTACTAAACATTTTTGTCCTTTTGTTTAGTGCAAACATGTCGACCGGGCACGTCAACGACGACGCTGGCCCTTCTAACCAAATGAGTGTCGAAGAACAAGCCCGGGCGGCCAACTTGCCGTTTTGGATGCAATCCCAGAGGGCAGCTGAGGAGAAGGAAATAGACGTCATGGATGGAGACGGAGGTGGAGATGATCAGGGTGGAGACGAAGACTCTGAGGGTGGATACGGAGACTCCGAGGGTGGAGAAGAAGACGGAGACTCCGATGCCACCACCGATGCTGGCGGCGAGCGCACTGATGGCCCCGAGGATGACACCACCGATGGTGGATCTGCCTCGGCTGCTAAGAATAAGAAGGCCACCAGGAAGGATCGGAACCCAGCAACGCTTGGCACAAAACGTGAGGATTTCACCGCCATGAATGAAAACGGCGTACCCGTGGAGCCTAAAGCCCTTGCCACAGGATACGGGACGCAGATCGATTGCATCGTCCGGGAGACCGTGACGATCAACATGAGGAACCTCTGAGATCCCGGCAATGCGCATCTTGTACAGCTCCTACTATAGAAGCTTCACGAGCGATACGATTTCCCGGTGGAGTACAAGAACCTAAACCTCAAAGACAACAAGGTGAACCAGCAGGCCCTTACAAAGATGAGCACGGCCTTGGCTAGCTGGAGAACCCGGGTGAAGAAGCGGATTGACAAGGACGAAAGCTGGGAAGAGATCAAGAAGCATGAGCCACTTCTAGATCACGACGACTATCTTCTTTTCAAGGAGGAGTTGGAGACCGATACCTTCAAAGCTCTGTCGGCGTTGGGGAAGAAGATGTATGAATAGAACTTAGGTCACCACCGTCTTGGGAGTGGCGGTTACAGAGGAATCCAGGAAGTGTGGGACAAGGAGGACGCCGATCTTATTCGTCTTGGCAAGCCCAACATGTTTGACAAATTCACGGACCCGCAGGTCCGGAACTTTGTGCAGGCCCGCTACTACCTGTGCCCCAAGACAAAGGAATTCAAAACCTCAGCGAAGGCTGTGCAAGAGTTTGAGAAACTCGTGGTAAGCAACTTACCATGGATCTCAAGTCGATTTGCAATCAATAATGAACCGATGATTCCAATTGGGTTCATGAATCCTTTTGCATGAAGCTGAAATAGCCGCCGAGGCAGCTTGCTCCACCCAAGGGCAATCGGAGCCTTGGGACATGCTGATCCCTTATTGATGTGGAGCAGTCTGTCCTTGTGCGTGGTGAATAACCAGCCCGTTGGGAACCCCAAGAGGAAGGTATGATGAGTGTAGCAGCAAGTTTTCCCTCAGTTAAGAAACCAAGGTTTATCGAACAGGAGAGGAGAGACAATGACGGCTGAAGGTGATGCTTGCTAGTTTGCGACAGCAGCGGACAATTTATATATGGCGCCTCGTCCAAGCTTTGCTTGCTAGCTGCAACGTGGAACCTGCACACACACAAACAAATACTTTGCTCCCAACTTACGATGAGGTTGTCAATCTCACCGGTTTGCTTGAAACAAAGGTTATGAGTGTATCGAGTGGAAAACAGTAATAATATGCGAGTAAAGTAAACAGTGCGAGAAAAGTAAACAGGTGATAGCAATATGATGGAAATAGGACCGGGGTCCACAGTTCACTAGTGGTGTCTCTCCATAGATAAAATAACACATGCTGGGTAAACAAATTACAGTTGGGCAATTGATAGAATAAAGATAACGTGATATGTCAAGAAGATCACTATGAGATTTACTCTGGGCATTACAACAAAATACATAGACCGCCATCCAACTACATCTATGACTAATAATCCACCCCCGGGGATATCAATCCGAACACCCTAGAAGTATTAAGTTGCGAACAACAGATAATTGCATTAAGCAAAGTGTGTAATGTAAACAAAGCATATGCCCTTGAGCATATGAATGTTGTTTTCTCCCTAGTAGCAACAGCACATCTACCACCTTAGAGGTTTCTGTCACTCCCCCAGGTGAAATAGAGGCATGAACCCACTATCGAGCATAAATACCCCCTCTTGGAGTCACTAGCAACTACTCGGCCAAGATAGCTACTAACAACGGAGAGCATGCAAGATCATAAACAACATAGAGATAACAAAAGATATAATTCAGTACAACAACTTAATCATAAACACCAATATTCATCGGATCCCAACAAACCAAACATGTAGAATTACATAACGGTGATCTCAATCATGTATGGCAGCTCATGAGATCTAAACATGAAGCACATGGTGGAGAAGACAACCATCTAGCTACTGCTATGGACCCATAGTCCAAGGTAGACTACTCACTCATCGCTCCGAAGGCAAGCATGGCGATGAAGAAGACCTCCGGTGGCGATTCCCCTCTCCAGCAGGGTGCCGGGAAGAGCTTCTGGACCCTCCCGATCTTCGGGTCGACGGCGGCGGCGGATCGCGATGTGTTCTGGAAAATTGATCGGGGCCTTAGGTTTTTCTCGTCGGGGGGTCTTTATAGGCGAAGGGGCGATGTCAGAGGAGGGGCCAGGCGGCCACACACGGGGGTGGCGCGGGCCAGGGGCTTGCCGCGCCGCCCCTGTGTGTGGGCCCCTGGTGCCTCGCCTCCTACTCTCCTTCGGATCTCTGGAAGCTTCCGGGTAAAATAAGACTTCAGGAACTTGTTTCGTCCAATTCCGAGAATATTTCCTGTGTATCACTTCTGAAACACAAAAACAGCAGAAAACAGGAAACTGGCACTGTGGCACTTCGTTAATAGGTTAGTTCCAGAAAATGCATAAAAATGCCACTAAGTGTAACGAAACAATAGGCAAATGGTGTAAAAACAAGCATGGAGCATCAAAAATTATAGATACGTTTGAGACGTATCAAGCATCCCCAAGCTTAACTCCTGCTCGTCCTCGAGTAGGTAAGTGATAACAAAAGAATAATTTTTGAGGTGACATGCACCTACACAATCTTGATCATATATGTAAGCATTGGTGAGCTGGGATCATAAGAACTTAAAACATGGGCATGAAGATATAATCATGACAATAAGAACTTAGCAACCATGTTGTAAACATGTAAATGAACACAAACAAAAGATCATGAAAATGAAACAATGAAAGTCAAACGTGTGTTCAAATCATAAGGAAAAACATACAAAAGATTTTCAGCTTGTCCTTCAAAGAGAGCAAAACATAAATGCATAGGACACCTTCAAGTTTAAGAGGGCGACTAGATACAAATAATTTAAGAACAAGTGAAACCAACAATATGAATCAATCAATGCACTTTGGGACAATGCATATTACACTAAGAATGACAACTATGCACTCTTAATGGTGCATAAAGAAAGAAGGTGGTGACTCAACATAAAAGTAAAAGAAAGACCCTTCGCAGAGGGAAGCAGTGATTGCAAGTTTTATAACCTTCAAAAATTATGGTACTTACCGGCTTTGAGCTCTCATTGCCCCCATCATAAGCATCTTGAATGGTTAATGTTAATGCGAGAACAATTATGATGCATATGCTTGACAAATCATAAGTTGAAACCTCGTGTCCCGTGAATACGAGTACCCAAACCTCATGCTACTTTACTTACAGTCCCAAGAAAGGCTCTTGTCATTGTAAGTATATGCATATCATTGAGAACCGCCAATGGGGCACCTCCGTGCCCGATGACATGGAACAAGCCCACACCAAAATGACAGGACAAGCAGACAATGAACACCTTGACATCTCTTTTATTTGCCTTTTGTTTAGCTTTTTATTGTGAGATGCATCGTCGAATGTTCAGCATGGGTATGCTGCAAATTTCCACCATGAATTATGCATGGCTTAGATTGGCGGCCCGGCGTTTCCCTAACACATATACAAACTCCATGATCCCCACAAGATTCCCAATTCATTTCACACCGCGGGCATCCATAAACAAAAGATCACGATATCAACTCAAACAAGAAGTGCAATGTTGAAAGCTTGCCCCATGACAGCATGGCTGGGCTAGAATCCAACTTACAACTTGCAAGCATAACAACTCAACATAAGAGACCACAATGTCAAATTTTTAAGAACAGGAAAAAGTAAACTGTGCCTTCCGGTTCGTGAGAGCTTTACTAACCGAATTTCGCATAACACTGGTAAGAGTTTAATTTGAAGAGAAAATAAAAGCAAGTCAAATTTACTTGGAATAGCAAATTGCTAGTAGGTATGTATGGTGGACACTTTGGAAAACTTTGGCTTTTAGGAGTTGGATGCACGAGTAGAGCTCATACTCAGTACAAGGCGAGGGCTAGCAAAAGACTGGGAGCGACCAACTAAGAGAGCAATAATGGCCATAATCATGCAAAGCGACAAAGTGACATTAAAAGAAGCATACGATGGCATCAAAAGTCAAAAACTAAATGATCATGAAGGCTATTGGCGACTTTGTAAGAGTCTAACATGTGTGAGCATGCGCCAAGTCAACCCAGATAAAGCATCAAGGAGAAAACCAAAATAATGCTTCCATACAATAAAAACAACGCATGATTTTTTTTCAAAGGCTCATTAAGCAATCTCAGTTATTTGAGACAAGTCATGCTGCAGCAAAACCACTAAGCATACTATTAAAAAGACATCAAGCATGACATGAAAAAAGCCTAAGCCGCAGTCTACACAAGCTCCTTCTTGTACCACTATTTTGCACAAAGCTTTTTCTCTTTTCCAACACCATTTGAAATTTTTATAAACACCTCTTTTGATGAAAACCAATAAAGATCAGAGGCAAAAATACACCTTGATGAAAAGATATGACAAGGTCTGAACGCAAATCAAGGCGAAAACGAAAACCAAAAGCAGTAGCAGAAAAAGAAGAACGCATCGATGAATGATAAGAATGAAAAACTGAGCGTTCTTTGCAAATGAAAACAAGGTAACTTCTCCAAAGGAAATTTGTTGGGGTCCAACCATTTATTGCAGCAAACAAACAAACTAAACCAACTAAGAAAACTAAAACAACCGACGCTCCAAGAAAAACACATAGTGCATGAAGCAATAAAAATATAGTGTTTTGAAAGGTGACCTGATTTTTGCCGATGAAGAAGGGGTGCTTCGGGGGCATCCCCAAGCTTTGACGCTTGTACTTCTTGGATATTTCTTGGGGTGATGCATGGGCATCCCCAAGCTTGAGCTTTTGTCCATTCTTCAACTCATCTTATCATTCTCCAATCCCTACACTTGAAAACTTCCTTCATACAAAACTAAACACAATTCTATTAGCAACATTAGTGCAAGCATAACATATAATCAATCCTCTATTTGCTTCAGGTTTCAACTCAAAACCACCACATATATAGCAAATACTACTGTAGTAACCTCCCCAAAAGTTCCGTGATCAAAAGAACTCAAAAGAAAGCGATAAAGTGGCAAACACAAATATTGGCAGAAATCTGTCAAAACTGAACAGCTGAAAAGGTCGAATTTTTGAGGGATTTTCTGTTGCTCAAATCAAAAAGTGTTCAACTAAGAAAAGTTTGGATATAACCTGGGGCATATGCACAAGAAATCGTAGGTTCAAAAGATAAACAGAGAATTTTCACGAATTTTTACGGTGCAGCACCGAAAACAGTTTCAGGACAGCAACATCCCCAAATCTTTACCTCACTCAAATTTGAGGCTTCTCTTGGCACAAAAACGAAATAAACAAGATAAGGAGCGGTCATTACAGTAGTAATGACTTCCAAGACTCAAATAAAAGAAAAAGTACTGAAAGTAAAACAATGGGTTATCTCCCAAGAGTGCTTTTCTTTAACGCCTTTGAGCTAGGCGCAGAAAATTGCCAATCAAGTAATATCAAGCGATGAAGCATTAAGATCAACAGAAGAGGTCTTGTCAATAAGGCATTGTATTTCATCCACATAAGTTTTTGAAGTCCCTTTGTGATCATGCTTTGGTAAACTATTCTCATCAAAAAGATTTTCAGGACAAATCCAGGCAAAATTATTTTCGAAGGCTTCACTCAATCCCAAAAGCTTGCAACGTATAGGTATCTCGGTCCCCTCATCATTAGTATCAATAACCTTTATAGGTGAACCGAGTTTATTAAAACGTTTAAGAACTTTCCTAGCTTCAACAACGACATCCTTAAATTCTAGGCGCAAAGTTTCCAAGATAAAAGCTTTCTTTTCGGGATCCTCAATTTCATGAAGCTTAAGGAACATATATTGCATAAAAGGATTAAGACTAGCAAACCTAGTTTCCAACATGTCAATTAATATAACAGAAGCAACTTCAATACTAGGAGCAAGCTCAACCCAAGACTTTTCCTCATCTTCCTCATGCATACTAATGTGATTAAAGAACTCCTCAATGTTACTTTTGCCAATAATCGAACCACTACCTACTGAGAGGTCCTCCAGAACGTACTTAGGGATCAACATGATAAACTAAAGTAAAGAAATAACAACTACCAAGGATTCTAATTTTTTGGGTTTTTGATAAAAACAATGCAGCTAAAATAAAGTAAAGCAAAACAATAACAAAGTAAAGAATGTGTGTGCGAAGAACTCCCCTCACAGAAGTCTTCTCTCCTCCCCGGCAACGGCGCCAGAAAACTAGCTACTGCGTGTGGTGGTGTGTAGTTGACGTGGGAGCAGACTGTCCTTGTGCGTGGTGGATAACCAGCCCGTTGGGAACCCCAAGAGGAAGGTATGATGAATATAGCGGCGAGTTTTCCCTCAGTTAAGAAACAAGGTTTAATGTCGGTCAGGAGAGGAGAGACAATGACGACTGAAGGTGATGCGCACTGGCTTAGTAACACTCCAACAAGGGCGCCGTTAACGATACTTGTTGACTCGTCTTCAGCCAGTAGCAATGCGGAACCTGCACACACACAAACAAATACTTTGTTCCCAACTTGCGATGAGGTTGTCAATCTCACCGGTTTGCTTGAAACAAAGGTTATGAGCGTATCGAGTGGAAAACAATATAGTATGCGAGTAAAGTAAACAGTACGAGTAAAGTAAATAGGTGATAGCAATATGATAGAAATAGGACCGGGGTCCACAGTTCACTAGTGGTGTCTCTCCATAGATAAAATAACACATGCTGGGTAAACAAATTACAGTTGGGCAATTGATAGAATAAAGATAACGTGATATGTCAAGAAGATCACTATGAGATTTACTCTGGGCATTACAACAAAATACATAGACCGCCATCCAACTGCATCTATGACTAATAATCCACTCCCGGGGATATCAATCCGAACACCCTAGAAGTATTAAGTTGCGAACAACAGTTAATTGCATTAAGCAAAGTGTGTAATGTAAACAAAGCATATGCCCTTGAGCATATGAATGTTGTTTTCTCCCTAGTAGCAACAGCACATCTACCACCTTAGAGGTTTCTGTCACTCCCCCAGGTGAAATAGAGGCATGAACCCACTATCGAGCATAAATACCCCCTCTTGGAGTCACTAGCAACTACTCGGCCAAGATAGCTACTAACAACGGAGAGCATGCAAGATCATAAACAACATAGAGATAACAAAAGATATAATTCAGTACAGCAACTTAATCATAAATACCAATATTCATTGGATCCCAACAAACCAAACATGTAGAATTACATAACGGTGATCTCAATCATGTAGGGCAGCTCATGAGATCTAAACATGAAGCACATGGTGGAGGAGACAACCATCTAGCTACTGCTATGGACCCATAGTCCAAGGTAGACTACTCACTCATCGCTCCGGAGGCAAGCATGGCGATGAAGAAGACCTCCGGTAGCGATTCCCCTCTCCGGCAGGGTGCCGGGAAGAGCTTCTGGACCCTCCCGATCTTCGGGTCGACGGCGGTGGCGGATCGCGATGTGTTCTGGAAAACTGATCGGGTACTTAGGTTTTTTCCATCGGGGGGTCTTTATAGGCGAAGGGGCGTTGTCAGAGGTGGGGCCAGGTAGCCTCACACGGTGGTGGCGCGGGCCAGGGGCTGGCCGCGCCACCCCTGTGTGTGGGCCCCTAGTGGCCCCCCTCCTACTCCTCTTTGGATCTCTGGAAGCTTCCGGGTAAAATAAGACTTCAGGAACTTGTTTCGTCCAATTCCGAGAATATTTCCTGTGTATCACTTCTGAAACACAAAAACAGCAGAAAACAGGAAACTGGCACTGTGGCACTTGTTAATAGGTTAGTTCCGGAAAATGCATAAAAGTGCCACTAAGTGTAACGAAACAATAGGCAAATGGTGTAAAAACAAGCATGGAGCATAAAAAATTATAGATACGTTTGAGACGTATCAACGGCCACCGGTGTTCGTCCCCGCTACCAAGAGGCATCAGCAGCTAGCCGCGCACACGCCGTCGCCTCCACCCGAGCACATGGATGCTGCACCTAACCGCGGCGATGATCCCCGCGATGAAATCTACATGCCTCCTCTTGGAGATCCAGCCTCCCGTGGTCAACAAGCCGGTCGTCCCCTGTCATGCATGCAGCGTCTATGGTTCGGCGACGGTTCTCAGGAGACGCCTCCGGAAGCCGCAGCCACACAACCCAATCCGGCCAATGTTATCAGCCCCACCACACTCCACAAGGCGGTCGAAGAGCAGCTGAAATCCGCTGCTCCCGTGCCAGATAAGTTGCAATCCACAGCTCCTGTCGAGGAGAAGAAGAAGGGCTGGAAGCATAGCCGGAGCAAGAAGGCTTCGAGCCAGCCGTCTCCGAGGAAGATACTCCGGGCTGAGGACGGCGTGCGAGAAGAGCCCAGTGATTTCCCCAGGCACATAGCGGGTCGGCCGATGCTGACAAAGGAGATGCTCGCCAACGTGGGTGGAGCGATCGTGAATTTGCACGACAGCATCCAGTATCTCGAGGAGCGCCTTCTCCAAGAAAAGAATCCCGGGTACCCGGTCTACACACTACAACAGGATAGAGCTTTGGTAACACAATCTTGTGTTACCACAGGTCCAAAACAGTGTTACTAAGTCATTTAGTAACAGATTTTGACATGTGTTCCATTAGGCCGTGTTACTAGGTGGTGTCCCCAGTCACAGGTAATAATTGTTACCATATGTCAGATATTGTGTTACAACTTACATGGTAGTAACATGTATATCATGTGTTACCAGATGCGCTGGTAACACATTTTTCTAACTACAGTAACACCATCGGTAACATATTTTTTTAGATGTAGAACATTGGTGGTAACATATTTTTTGCAACTACAGTAACATTATTAGTAACACTCAATCACATTATATCTCTATACTATCACTCTACTTTATACCCTGGTAACACATTTTTTTAATCTATAGTAACACCAACAGTAACACTATAATATTAGTATTCCCTCCATGTTATACCCTAGTAACACATTTTATTACTATGGTAACACCAATAGTAACACTACAAAATTAGTAGTGCCTCTAATTTATACCCGGTAACACATTTTATAACTATGGTAACACCAATAGTAACACTGCAATATTATTATTCAACCATGATGAATGTATTTATTATTATTAAACACAAAATTCGGTACCCAATTTAAGGAATATATATTTATTTAATATAATCAATGAATTTACGAAATATACATTCATTTAATAAAATTAATTAATTTATGGAATATACATTTATTTTATGGAATTATTTCACATGCATAATTAATTCATTTATTTATTATGACGCTTGGCAACATTACAATTAAAGAAATCAAAGCACGACAAATCCACAACTCAAATTTATTAATATATGTATTATGAATATACAAGTGAAATGCCAATATTATCGGTGCAACACCTAAACATTCGCGTCAACATAACTGTAGAGAATATTACACTGTAGCATTTGCAGCAATCTGATGAAAGAAAAAGGTCCTCTGAGAAATATTACATTTTTCAATCCAGCAATGTAAAGTACAACTACTGCTAAGAATCTTCAAATTTTATTTGCTTCTTGATCCAACTAGAGAATTCAGCTCCAACTCAATCCTTCTTTCGAATCTGTAAAATAAAATTGGACAAGTTGATGATGGAATGTACACAAAAAAGATTCCAAAATATTTAAGGAAAGAAAAATAACTCACAAAAGCTGAAGGCCAAGCAATTAAGAGTCCTGAAGAAAAAGCATCACCAATTGTCTTGCAATCAGATACTTCCCTTACTAATTCCTCATTATCTTGGATAGGTTCATCTATGCGGACAAGTACAAATTCTGCACCCAACTCAATACCACCGGCCTTAGTTTCAGGATCTGTACTCCGTATAGTAGCATATGCAACATTCCTCTTGTTTGGATAGGTTGAAGTCTTTAGAACTACTTCAGAACCAGCCTATATTTTGATCAATATTAGCATTCAACAACAATGATGATATATTTGCATGAAAAATATGCCAATGGATACACATGGTCATAGTTACGGAAGACACGTCATGACATTCCCTTTGTTACAAATGCACATACATGCACTGGATTTTTAAGAGAGAAGGCAAGCAAGGCATACATCAATTAAAATGCAACACACCATATGATGCTAAATACTTGTTGGTATACTAGCAGAAAAAGACTAACAATCAGCTAGCTCAAATTAAACACAACATGTTTATAGCTGCATGCAGAATATTGAGTGTCTAGTGGTCAGGATATCTACTAGACAACACCTTTTATGGTATTATATATCTCATATTTAAAAATGATATGCAAGTTCCTAAGTTGATTTCGAACAAGTACCAGACTACTACTTGCTAATAATAATATACACAATTTGCGTGATGTTTGTATCTTGAATAGTAATAAAAAGGTAAAGGAAGAGTAAGGAAATGCTTAAAAACTGAGTCAACTACCATGTATGTATACCAAGTTTCTGTTTAACACAACAGTATAGATTACTAACAAAATATCCCCTCAACAATAATAAATGAAGTTGCTTACAGGAACAATTTTCAACCAGATTTTGTATTGCCATTTTGGTGATACCATGTACTGAACGGCACATCATGTAATCCCATAAGCAAATAACTTGAAGATTGTAGGTATTATAAGCACTGGCGGAGCTTAACGAGGGCAAAACCGGGCCATGGCCCGCCCAGCCCCTGGGATAATTTTGTTCTACCTATGCCTATGTGTATAAAACTAAACCAGCACGGTCCACACAAGAGCTTGCCGATTCAGTCGTCCTTCGTTTTCCTGCTCGTCACGACCGCAGCCATGGCGCTGGCCACTAGCTAGGGCAGCTCCCCGTCCATGGAACTGACGTGGCTGGTTACATAGTGGTCGAGGTAGCAGGCGGACAGCCGGAGAGGCTCGATCCGGCGACCGTCCAGCAGCAAGCAGCCTGCGAGGGCGTTCACCGCCCAGGCCCCGTGCACAAATCTGCAAGCCCCAGGCAGGCAGACGCAGGCGGCCAGACAACTAGCAACGGCCACTCAGCGACCAAGTCCAAAAGCTCTCATCTCCTCTCTGATTTTTCTGCTGCAGCTGGACAGCTGCTCCCCAAATCACTTTACAGCAATACCATTTCATCTTAATTCTCTAGATACCAAATTCCCTACTGGCTGTAGCCTGTAGCAACTAAAATTGTTTGTGAACAATTTAGTAGCATGAATAATTTATCCATTGTTTTTTACAAATTGCAATTTAGGTACCATGGAAAAGGATAGTTAGAGAAGAATTGATTTGGTTTCAATAGCAAAAGAGATGATGCAAATGAACTTGAGAAGACTAGTCAGTACCAGCATATTATCCTTTGTTAGTATGCTTTATTTTTTTAAGCAATTGATATATGTATGATGTGCTGAATCGAAGATATTGAGTGTTGAATAACGCCTAGTTGCCTACTAAAGTATAAGTTATAAAATTGCAATTTTTTGTTCTCTCTTTTAGCTTGGCCCGTCCAAGATTTTCTTTGAAGCTCCGCCACTGATTATAAGGATATTTACCTTGAGTGAAGAAGTACGCCGTTTTTTGGGGGGTTTTGAGGGTACTGAGTCTCCACGTTTTTTTCTGGTCCCTTGTTGGTCTAGTCTTGGAAAAGACTCATCAATCAGATCTCTCGTTTCCCTCTCCTACCAACAGACAATAGTAGTACATGAAGTGATATTCATATCCTCGAGCTACAAAAGTTGCAACATCAAAACTTAAAAGCACATAAATATTACCTCTGGCACTGAGTCAGTAACAGGGACTTGTGGTGGCAATGAACTCTGTTGAATCACATTATCATGCTCGCCATCCTGGTTTGGTGACACAACAATGTTAAGAAAGTAACTTATTTATATTTTATGTTTGTGACATGAGTAAAAGTAGCCATAACCTTTTCACGTGAAAGCGATAAATTATCCACACACATGCCATGTCGCATAGACGAGCTTGCTTCAACAGGTCCATTGCATTGGACTCTCTACAAAGTGAATTATTAATACAAGGTTTCAAGTGACAAGCAATGATATAGCCATGTATAGTCATTTACCTTTGTTGTGCCATGTAGTATTGGTAACCGAGAAATAACATTATTGTTTGATCGGAGATTTTCCTACAGAACTAGCAAGTCTGACTATAATATTGAAAGAAATGCATACACCAGGAACATAAAAAGAGTTCATTTACCTCTTCTCCTCTTTCATTCCCATGGCCTTCTTTGTCATTCATACCTTCAAGCCTTCTTATATGTTCCTTCAGCTTTGCTATTTCCCCCCAAACGCCATCTTCACCTTCACATGTTGATGCATCGCTTGTAGTCACATTGATGTTCTTGAGATACCGTGGTGTATGACCATAGACTTGCTTAGGAGTTGGAAGCAAGCCCATGCCATGCACCTGTCCAATCTTTTCTTCCCCTAACACTTCCTGCAGGGCATCACCTTCCCATGCGACTCTTCCATTGACATTTTGTGCTAGCTCTGGTCGTTGAGCTATTAGAACCTCCAATCGATCCTATAAGAAAAGAGTAATGCATACACTAGTTATTAGATTGAACTTGTAAGCTGATCCCCCAAAACTATTAGATGACTATTAATTGCCTACCAGACGCTCATTTTTCTCTTTATTTTTAGCAGTATCCTTCTTCTTGTGAGTTGCTAAGTAAACAGTTGATCGGTGTGGTCGTTTCTTTTCAGGATCAGCTTGTCTCTACAAAACAGAAAGAACACCGACATGACAAAACAGAAATAGAGAAAAAAACATCACGGATCAGGACTATTCACCATGTCTTCACTCCAACGAGCATAACTTTTTGTCCCAGCATTATGTGAATTCTTCACAAGGGAACGACTAATTACGTTCTTCTCAGTTAGGGCCTGTTATGATGTAATAAAACCATATAAGTGCAGCTTTTATGACAACCCAAGAGCTCATATTTAAATGTAGAACATAAAAGTAGGGTATCTTGCTCATTACCCTTCCTTTTTTTGACTTCCAAAATTTAATAAGTCCACGCCATTGATCTTTGTCCACATCATCTGGACAAAGCTTATACAAAGCCTTCCTCTTGATGTCTGGATTTTTTTCAATGGCTGGATTGAAGATAGCTTTTTTCAAACTAGACTTAAATTTCCTCCAATCTCTTCCAATTGTTTTGAGTATCCATTTTTCACAAGATCTAGGATACATAAACTTTGTCTGAAAGAACAGAATAAAAAATAAATGTAAATAAATCTTCAGACCACATTTACTTAAAGTAGAGACATTACCAATAAAAATGGCAGCTATCAGAATATTTAATTTCATTTTAATTGTGAAGTACCTTTACGCACGCCAATATTGTTTCCTCGCGACTATTCTTCTTGAGAGCTCGCCAATCATTTATGTTTAGTGGGCAAAATCCACCATTTCTAGCTATCGTGCCCAGAAACTTCCCCAAGATTGCACCTTCTTCTCCTATAGGTTGGCTTTCTTCATTGCATTCTACAAGTATTCTTTGCCCCATAGGCATGTTCCAAACAATTGGCAAGCTTGTTCTCTTGCGCTTGACTACTTCCTTGTGCACTACAAGATTAATTTGGAAACGTATTAATTAAACTTACTGTTTATTCTTTCGGTAGTCAACATATACAAAGTTAACTAAGAGAAGTACAAAATTTTAATAGGGCAGTTACCTTGATTGTGAACTCGATCCTCATTATCTTCCAATGCTTGTGATTCATCACAAGGTGCGGTATATTGCTCACCATTGTTGAAGTCTCTGTCTTCATCATCACGTTGGTCCTGAATAACATTCAACCTTTTTGACCTACGCAATTTTCCTACAAACCAGACAATGCATATTTATTACAACAATTATAACAATAGGTACAGATATGTAATAAGCAAATCTGGACTATAGTTTAGGTTCAAGAGGGAGGGAAATACTTTGCGGCCTTCTCACAGTAAGCTGCTCTGCACCTGCACCTTCAACAGAGACACCACTCTCCTGTAAGAGAGTACTCTCATTTCGATGGTTAGATGAACCAATATCAATTCGACTCTTAGGTGGAGCAATATCATTGCTAGCCTTCTCCTTAGACACATAAAGATGGACAGTTTTCCCAATCTCAGGGTCGGACAACATTTCTATTGCAACACTTTGATCATCGATGTGAACTAAATAGGCGTTGCCTTGTGGGTCTTTTTTCTCATAGTACAGGAAATCAATTGCGTAGAAGCCAACTTCCTCGGTCATCAAAATTAAATCATAATATGAGACATGGCGCCTCATCATGGATCTTTGTAGAATTTTGTCCTCTTTATTTCCATCTTCATAGTGCAGGTATATGGTCAGCAAGTCCATCACCATCCTGCATATAAATAAAGATTTCAATCAAACCAGCACTATGTCCACATAATCTTGTCAAAAGATCTTTGCAAAGTAAGCAATCAGGTACAATCTTGTACTATTTGAGACAGGAGCACTACCATCAGATGGCTCATTTGCCAATTTTAATAGAACTTCGTGAGTCATCTTTCTCTGTGTTAGTTGCATCTATCTAGTTTAGTATGTACATATTGTATTCAGTAAAAACGAAATACAGATGTGTTGTGCAATATTTTTATTCATATCAATAGTAGACTAATAATTCTGTATATATTCCACCATTTTGGCTTCTGTAAATTGTTGTTTTGTTTCAGTTCACCACAATTGACCTAGGCAGTGCATGCAATATTGTATTAAGTTTTTTTTTTCAATATTAAGGTTCCAAGCACTAGAAATCTTAAATATGCTATATTAAACAAGTAAAACTTGCAAAAGAGCATCAACGCAATATTTGAAAAAAGTATTACCTTTAATGCTTTAAGTGAACGTGAGTTACCGTGACAAAGCTAGCTACAAACTACAAACTGGATGCCAATCAGTATGTGTTCCAGGTTATAACTGGTATGCCTTTAAGATGAAAATCAAAATCATTGGCCGACCTTGCTAGCCAGACGTGAAATGACCGAGCATTGCCAGCCACACATATCAATTAGAAATGTACTGATCAGTATAGAATAATTGAACAACAATCAAATGCAGTACATATTACGTTCTTGGCGCATTCCTAGTTACATACTTGCATAATTAGTTCAAGAATGATCCATCCAAAAACTGCATGTTAATCATTGATGCGAATTTCAATATTTTCAGTTTGAACCTAAATACTTGACCGGAGAAGGAGAGGAATAAGATGGACATTGTACTGTGGACTGGATTCAACCGGAGGAGTTCTTGACATTGAAATTACCAAAGAAATTCCAAATCAACCTCAAGCATGAAACAGAGGGAGCACTCGCTGGTGGCGATTTACCTCGTTGTGCAGGGTGCTGAACAATTGTTTGTTCTTGTTGGGAGCGGCGAGGCCGACTCGACGTTGATGCCAGGCGATGGAGATCCTGGTGCTGGAGGGGTGGGGGTGGCGCGGTGGTGGGGGCGGTCCGGTGGTGGGGGGCGGTGCGGTGGTGGGAGGCGGCGCGGTGGTGGGGGTCGGCGCGGTGGTGGGAGGCGGTGCGGTGGTGGGGGCGGTGCGGTGGTGGGGGCGGTCCGGTGGTGGGGGGCGGTGCGGTGGTGGGAGGCGGCGCGGTGGTGGGGGGCGGCGCGGTGTTGGGAGGCGGCGCGGTGGTGGGAGGCGTATTTCTTGTTTGATCTATGTGCATATTTTAGAGAAGTTAGTGCAAAGGTTCTCTATGTGAGCGAGCTTGAGAAGTTGGAGCAACGAATAAAGATGACATTATGTCGTATGGAGATGATATTCCCTCCGAGATTTTTTACTGTTATGGTGCATTTGGTCATCCATCTAGCAGCTAAGGCAAAAATAGGTGGTCCTGTCTCCTACCGGTCAATGTGGTTTTTTGAAAGGTATGTTAGGTTCTTTTACAAGGATATGGACTTCATTAGCTATCTCTACAATGATAATATTGTTCAACAAATTTCTTATTCACTTTGCTGTCTTGTTCATGTAGATACCTCGGAAACCAGAAGTCAAATGTCCGTAATAAAGCTCACCCCGAAGGATCTATCGCTGAAACATATTTGGCAGCTGAGTGCATGACATTCTGTTCAAGATATATTGTTGGTTTTGACACCAAACATAACTTGTCTTCACGAGATGAAGAATACGAGGAGTTATCAGGGCACCCTGGCGTTAAAGAAGGATCAACTTTATTTCCTGATGATGGCAAACCGCTCGGGAAGCCTCGCAATTATGTTATAAGGGGCTTGGCTAAAATACAGGCGCATAGATACTTGTTGTTTAATTGTTCTGATGTGAATCCATACCTTAGGTAATATCTTAAGCTTGCCAATTACTTTTGTTTTCCCTTTGCTATACTTACAAGTTCATTATCAAATACTTTGCAGAGTTCATGCTGATGAGATCACCAATAGGCGCACTGTCAACCCAAATACTCTGGAGAAAATTCAAAATGAGACGTTCCATGAATGGTTCAAATCTCATGTGAGTGACATTTTTTTCATTCTCTACATGTACCACTATATTTATTAACTAAGATACGTCTAAATATTCAGATAATGAAAGTGGAGACAGAAAATGACAGTTCCAATATGAAAAATGATATTAGATGGCTCACTCGGGGCCCAGTTGATGCAACAAAAAGCTATTGTGGTTTCATCTCTCGAGGCATGCGTTTTAGGCCTAAACGCTTGGATAGAATGACACAAAATAGCGGAGTAATGGTAAATGCAAAAACATCTACTTATGCTACAGCAGGTGATAGAACACCAGTTCTAGATAATGTGACGTATTACGGGAGAATAATTGATATTATCGAGCTAAACTACTCTGGACAATTTTCAGTTGTGTTGTTTAAATGTGAGTGGGTTGATGTTTTTTCTGGTAATGGAATTCAAAAGGATAGGTATGGCTACACAATTGTGAACTTCTCACATCTGATACACAGTGGAAACAACATTGAGCACGAGCCCTTTATTTTTCCTAACCAAGCCGAGCAAGTGTTTTATGTGGATGACGAAACAAAGCCAGGTTGGTCTGTTGTAATGAAGCCACCGAAACCTAGAGGTCTCTATGACACTGGCAATGAGGAATATGCAGAGGACACAGAGCCCTTCCATGTTTCACACCTTGCGAAGATGTTCAAAAGCAAAAGGCATGATAAACATTGGGTGAGAACTGACGAAGGAACAGAAGTGGATGATAACACCAATGCTCTGAGCAATGAAGAATAGTGCAAGGTAATGTAGCGTATATTTATATTTCATTTCCTTCCAAATTCATTGAGGCTTACCTTTCTTACAGCCTAACTAGACTCAAAACTAGCAAGTCGATGTTAACGTTAGATGCTCAAAATGGGTACTGTTTGGTCTATGTTTAGAAGTGGTCAGGTGGGGTAACAGAATAAGATGTAGGGAGAAGTAGCAGCGCCCATAACTAAGGTGAAAATATTTAATAGTCAAACAGAGGTCATCAAGATTTCTGTTCATCAGTCTCTCTAAGTCCTGATCGAGTACCCAGCAAGCTTCTCCTTTGTGTTTCCTATTTTCCTTAGGCCATGTGAAAAGTGGGAGAGTGAGGTTCAAGTTCGAAGGTTTTGCAAAGTAAAATGATCTAGACTTGCCCTGTTCAACATATAAAATGTGCAACCAGGGATCGTTCTTGTATTATTGTATATATATTGTCTGCATCCGTTTAATACTAAACTTTCATCTTTTCTGATGTGTGTGTTAGCATCAAACATTAGCAGTTTCTCTAATTTATCATGCATCATATTGAAATTCGCAAGCTCTTATGTCCTCACGTACATATTTGGTGCGTTTGCTTAAAAACAGTGATGCGTGGTATTTCTTATGAATAAGAATTGTACATATTTCTAGTGTGGTAAAGCTCATGCTCTTGTGTTTGGCATGTTGCCCTAGCTAGTTGTTCTGGGTTCAACCTATGGTCCTCTTTGAATGGTACAAGTATAAATTTTGGAAAATAGGAAAAACATTTGATTGCAGATGGCACATCCACTTGAAAAAATTAGAAATTGTTGGGGGTTCAGAAATTAGAAATTGCCACTGTATTTGTGCACTGACAGCAATATACACTTATGTTACTCTAATTTTCAGCAAAAACACCAGCTTCCCATTATTCCACTACTTTTATGGTATTCTGACTCTCTAATGGTGGTTAAACTATTCTATATATCAATTTCTGTTATGTGTGCGTACTCTAATGCTAATGGTTCACTGTCAAACTCCCATTTAAACTGTCAATTTCCAGTGTTAATTTAAGCAATTGTGCAGTTCACTGAATGTGTAATCTGAGTACTACTGTTAACCATCCTGAATGTGCAGTTTGCGTCAGTCGGTGCCCTCTCCTGAACTAGAAGCACATGCATAGCTCGCTGAAGCAGACATTCCTCGGTGTCGGAGACGAGGCCGTGCGGCGGCGCACCATGGAGGAGGAGCGACTCGAGGAGAGCATTGAGCAGCGCGATCGCTGCGAGGGCATGCGTGATAAGGTTCCTGGGCTGCGAGGGGGAGCTTCACTACAGAGCAGGAGCTGAACTCATGGAGCATATGTGATTTTATGGGTGTGATTTACCTTGTAATCATTTAGCTTAGCAATGGGATACAACAGCAGTCGGTAGATTTTTAGCGGCCTACTTTTTCCTAGATTATAGTGGATTTCAGTATTTGTGTATTGATCTTTCATAGTATGCTTCATGTATGACAGAATTCCTTTGGAAATAGATATATAATTTGTTAATAAATAGATAGACTATACTATTCGTTAAAGAATTATTATTACCATAATGTAAGTTTTTTTTAAAACAAAACTGAGGACTGTGAGGCAAAAGCCCCACAGCTACCATAATGGAAGTTCATTTAAAATGCTAAATTAGTTTTTATTAAAGGCTTCCATGGGCGGAGCCACTATTGGCCGACGACTGGGCCAATTTTACAAGCTTATTGTTGTTTGAAATAATTTGTGTCTATCTATAGCATTTTAATTCTCTAGCAAAATATAATTACTGAAATGCATTAAAATGACAGAAATGGTCGAAGTGACTATGGTTAATCTCTGCCAAACTTTTTATTAACTATCGAGTGGCCCTCAAAAAAATACTAACTATCGTCTGGGCTGCTTTGTAGTCTCTAGTGCCTATGAGGTTAACTAAAAAAATATGAATGGGCTTAATGTTCTACACCCAGGCCATATTCGACTCTCCGTGTGTATGATATTTTTTGAAGGCCCTGGGCCAATATTTTTTAAATGCCCTGGGCCATGACCCGTGTTGACGTGAGACCAAGATCTGCCAGCCCATGGCAGATTTCTGTGATATTTATCAAAACTCTGTCGAAAATAGTTTAATATTTACCAAAATGGAACTGTATGTTGTTTTCTACAGTATTTGCCAAAATAATTAATTTATTATTTTCATTAAAAAATATCATGTTGACAAGTGGGCGCTATGTGTAACATAATGGTGATATAGACATACAATTTATATTGTTTTTCAATTTCCCGCTATACTAGAGCTTGTAACACTATGGACAAGCACACATGGTTATGTGTTACTCAAACTAAAGTATGTAACACATTTCCACTAACATATATTTATATGTTACTTTGTCAATATACTTGTAACACATAGCGGCGAACACATAATTATATGTTACTGAATTGGTATATCTGTAACACAATTTTGGGTCTTATATACTTTGTGTTACTATCCGTAAGTAGAACACAAATGATGTGTTACTCTAGTTTTGCTTGTAACATATTTTAGTATGTGTTACATCATTGTGTTACGAAAGCTCTGTCCTGTTGTAGTGACACAATCAAGGTTCCGGAGGGCCATGGCTTCGTCGATACATCACCCGCTGAAATCTTCTTCGTACGGTACGAGGACATCTACAATCTGCTGCACTCCAACCGCCTGGACTATAACTTGGTCCGTCTATACACGCTTCATATGGCGTTGAAGGCGAAGAGGGAGAAGACCAAGGGCATCGTGATAGTAGACCCCTACTTCATGCGTGATGTTGCCTTGGTGAACGAGGCGGACCGGGCAACGGTGAAGGAGTACCTTGGGAATATCTTTGTGGAGAACCCGACCATCGACTCCATTCTTCTACCATGCTTTCCCGAGTAAGTGAACACCGCCGTGAAAACTTCTTTCTTAGATTCTCCGGTTGGTCCTCTTACAACAATTTATTTTTCAATTGTGCTGCGCAGAGGCATATACTGCTCACCGAGACGTCTCCAACGTATCTATAATTTTCGATGCTCCAAGCTTGTTTATACACCATTTGCCTACTGTTTCGTTACACTTCGTGGCACTTTTACGCATTTTCCGGAACTAACCTATTAACAAGTCACCACAGTGCCAGTTCCCTGTTTTCTGCTGTTTTTGTGTTTCGGAAGTGATACACAGGAAATATTCTTGGAATTGGACGAAACAAGTTCATGAAGTCTTATTTTCCCCGGAAGCTTCCAGAGATCCGAAGAGGAGACGGAGTGGGGCCACGAGGTAGCCTCACACCAGGGCGGCGTGGCCAGGCCCTGGGCCGCGCCCCCTATGTGTGAGACCGCCTCGGTCCACCTCTGACGATGCCCCTTCGCCTATAAAGACCCCCCGACGTGAAAAACCTAAGGACCCGATCAATTTTCCAGAACACATCGCGATCCGCCGCCGACGTTGACCCGAAGATTGGGAGGGTCCAGAAGCTCTTCCCGGCACCCTGCCGGAGAGGGGAATCGCCACCGGAGGTCTTCTTCATTGCCATGCTTGCCTCTGGAGCGATGAGTGAGTAGTCTACCTTGGACTATGGGTCCATAGCAATAGCTAGATGGTTGTCTTCTCCACCATGTGCTTCATGTTTAGATCTCATGAGCAGCCCTACATGATTGAGATCACCGTTATGTAATTCTACATGTTTGGTTTGTTGGGATCCGATGAATATTGGTGTTATGATTGAGTTGCTATACTAAAATTTATCTTATGTTATCTCTATGTTGTTTATGATCTTGCATGCTCTCCGTTGTTAGTAGCTATCTTGGCCGAGTAGTTGCTAGTGACTCCAAGAGGGGGTATTTATGCTCGATAGTGGGTTCATGCCTCTATTTAATCTGGGGGAGTGACAGAAACCTCTAAGGTTGTAGATTTGTTGTTGCTACTAGGGGGAAAACAACATTCATATGCTCAAGGTCATCTGCTTTGTTTACATTAAACACTTTGCTTAATGCAATAATCTGTTGTTCGCAACTTAATACTTGTGGAGTTCTCGGATTGATTCACCACAAGTGGATTATTAGTCATAGTTGCAGTTGGATGGCGGTCTATGTATTTTGTTGTAATGCCCAGAGTAAATCTCATAGTGATCTTCTTGACATATCACGTTTATCTTTATTCTATCAATTGCCCAACTGTAATTTGTTTACCCAGCATGTGTTATTTATCTTATGGAGAGACACCACTAGTGAACTATGGATCCCGGTCCTATTTCCATCATATTGCTATCACATGTTTACTTTACTCGCACTGTTTACTTTACTTGCATACTATTATCACTTTCCACTCGATACGCTCATACCCTTTGTTTCAAGCAAACCGGTGAGATTGACAACCTCATCGCAAGTTGGGAACAAAGTATTTGGTTGTGTTGTGTGCAGGTTCCGCGTTGCAGCTAGCAAGCAAAGCTTGGACGAGGCGCCACATATAAATTGTCCGAAGCTGTCATAAACTAGCAAGCATCACCTTCAGTCGTATTGTCTGCTTTTCTCCTGAACGATATTAAACCTTGGTTTCTTACTGAGGGAAAAACCTTGCTGCTATACTCATCATACCTTCCTCTTGGGGTTCCCAACTGGCCGATTATTACTTCATCAATTCGGCATCCGCAAGTCTTTTTCTGGCGCCGTTGCCGGGGAAGAGTGGAAGACCTCTGCAAGGGGAGTTTTTCGCACACACATCCTTTACTTTGTTTTAAGTTTTGCTTTACTTTATTTTTACTTGCATCGTTTTATGTAAAAAATCCAAAAAAAATTAGAATCCTTGGTAGTTGTTATTTCTTTACTTTAGTTCATAATGATGTTCCCTAAGTACGTTTTGGAGGACCTCTCAGTAGGTAGTGGTTCGATTATTGGAAAAAGTAACATGAGGAGTTCTTCAATCATATTAGTATGCATAAAGAAGTTGAGGAAAAGTCTTTGGTTGAGCTAGCTCCTAGTTATGAAATTGCTTGTGCTTATTTAGTTCTCATGTTAGAAGCTAGGTTTGCTAGCCTTAATCCTTTTACGCAATACATGTTCCTTAAGCTTCATGAAATTGAGGATCTTGAAAAGAAAGCTTTTATTTTAGAAACTTTAAGCCTAGAATTTAAAGATGTCATTATTGAAGCTAGAAAAGTTCTTAAACGTTTTAATAAACTCGGTTCACCCATCAAGGTTATTAGTACAAATGATGAAGGAGCCGAAATATCTATACCTAGCAAGCTCTTGGGACTGTGTGAAGCTTTCGAAAATAATTTTGACTGGATCTGTCCCCAGAATCTTTTTAGTGATCTGAGTGAACCAAAGCTTGATCACAAAGGGTCTTCTAAAACTTATGTGGATGAAATACAATGCCTTATTGACAAAACTTCTACAGTTGATCTTAATGCCCCTTCTGATGTTACTTGATTCGCAAATTTTCTGCGCCTAGCTCAAAGGCGTTAAAGAAAAGCACTCTTGGGAGATAACCCAATGTTTTCATTCAGTACGTTTTCTTTTATTTGAGTCTTGGAAGTAATTACTACTGTAATGACCTCTCCTTATCCTTTTTATTTTATTGTTGTGCCAAGAGAAGCCTCTAATTCGAGTGAGGTAAAGATTTGGGGATGTTGCTGTCCTGAAACTGTTTTCGGTGCTGCACCGTAAAAATTCGTATAAATTCTCTGTATATCTTTTGGACCTGAAATTTCTTGTGCTTATACCCCAGGTTATATCCAAACTTTCGTTAGTTGAACACTTTTTGATTTGAGCAACATAAAACCCCTAAAAAATTCGACCTTTGTCAGCTGTTCTGTTTTGACAGATTTCTGCCACTATTTGTTTTTGCCACTTTATCGCTTTCTTTTTGAGTTCTTTTGATCATGGAAATTTTGGAGAAGTTGCTACAGTAGTATACACTTTATATGTGGTGGTTTTGGGTTGAAACCTGAAGCAGAAAGAGGTTGATTATATGTTATGCCTACACTAATGTTGCTAATAGATTTGTGTTTAGTTTTGTATGAAGGAAGTTTTCAAGTGTAGGGATTGGAGAATGATGAGATGAGTTGAAGAATGGACAAAAGCTCAAGCTTGGGGATGCCCATGCATCACCCCAAGAAATATCCAAGAAGTACAAGCGTCAAAGCTTGGGGATGCCCCCGAGGAACCCCTTCTTCATCGGCAAAAATCAGGTCACCTTTCAAGACACTATATTTTTATTACTTTATGCACTATGTGTTTTTCTTGGAGCGTCAGTTGTTTTAGTTTTCTTAGTTAGTTTAGTTTTGTTTGCTGTAATAAATGGTTGGACCCCAACAAATTTCTTTTGGAGAAGTTGCCTTGCTTTTCATTTGCTAAGAACACTCGTTGAACGATAGAGTGAAAAACGGACTTGATCGAGTGTTCTTCTTTTTCTGCTACTGCTTTTAGTTTTCATTTTCGCCTTGATTTGCGTTCAGACCTTGTCATATCTTTTCATCAAGGTGTATTTTTGCCTCTAATCTTTATTGGTTTTCATCAAAAGAGGTGTCTTAAAAAATTTCAAATGGTGTTGGAAAAGAGAAAAAGCTTTATGCAAAAAAGTGGTACAAGAAGGAGCTTGTGTAGACTGCGGTTTAGGCTTTTTCATGTCATGCTTGATGTCTTTTTGATAGTATGCTTAGTGTTTTTGCTGTAGCATGACTTGTCTCAAATAACTGAGATTGGTTAATGAGCCTTTGAAAAAATCATGCGTTGTTTTTATTGTATGGAAGCAATATTTTGGTTTTCTCCTTGATGCTTTATTTGGGTTGACTTGGCGCATGCTCACACATGTTAGACTCTTACAAAGTCGCCAATAGCCTCTATGATCATTTAGTTTTTGACTTTTGATGCCATCTTATGCTTCTTTTAATGTCGCTTTGTCGCTTTGCATGATTATGGCCATTATTGCTCTCTTAGTTGGTCGCTCCCAGTCTTTTACTAGCCCTCGCCTTGTACTGAGTATGAGCTCTACTCGTGCATCCAACTCCTAAAAGCCAAGTTTTCCAAAGTGTCCACCATACATACCTATTAGCAATTTGCTATTCCAAGTAAATTTGACTTGCTTTTATCTTCTCTTCAAATTAAACTCTTACCAGTGTTATGCGAAAATTGGTCAGTAAAGCTCTCACGAACCGGAAGGCACACTTTACTTTTTCCTTGTTCTTAAAAATTTGACATTGTGGTCTTTTATGTTGAGTTGTTATGCTTGTAAGTTGTAAGTTGGATTCTAGCCCAACCATGCTGTCATGGGGCAAGCTTTCAACATTGCACTTCTTATTTGAGTTGATATCGTGATCTTTTGTTTATGGATGCCCGCGGTGTGAAATGAATTGGGAATCTTGTGGGAATCATGGATTTTGTATATGTGTTAGGGAAACGCCTGGGCCGCCAATCTAAGCCATGCATAATTCATGGTGGAAATTTGCAGCATACGCATGGTGGACATTCAACGATGCATCTCACAATAAAAAGCTAAACAATATGGCAAATAAAAGAGATGTCGAGGTATTCATTGTCTGCTTGTCCTGTCATTTTGATGTGGGCTTGTTCCATGTCATCGGGCACGGAGGTACCCCGTTGGCGGTTCTCGATGATACATATATACTTACAATGACAAGAGCCTTGCTTGGGACTCTAAGTAAAGTAGCATGAGGTTTGGGTACTCGTATTCACGGGACATGAGGTTTTCAACTTATGATTTGTCAAGCATATGCATCATAATTGTTCTCGCATTAACTTTAACCATTCAAGATGCTTATGATGGGGGCAATGAGAGCTCAAAGCCAGCAAGTAACATAATTTTTGAAGGTCTATAAAACTTGTAATCACTGCTTCCCTCTGCGAAGAGTCTTTCTTTTACTTTTATGTTGAGTCGCCACCTTCTTTCTTTATGCACCATAAGAGAGCAAAGTTGTCATTCTTAGTGTAATATGCATTGTCCCAAGGTTCATTGATTGATTCATATTGTTTGGTTTCACTTGTTCTTAAATTATTTGTATCTAGTCGCCCTCTTAAACTTTGAGGTGTCCTATGCATTTATGTTTTGCTCTCTATGAAGGACAAGCTGAAAACCACTTGTATGTTTTTCCTTATGATTTGAACACACGTTTGACTTTCATTATTTCATTTTCATGATCTTTTGTTTGTGTTCATTTGCATGTTTACAACATGGTTGCTAAGTTCTTATTGTCAAGATTATATCTTCATGCCCATGTTTTAAGTTCTTATGATCCCAGCTCACAAATGCTTACATATGTGATCAAGATTGTGTAGGTGCATGTCACCTCAAAAATTATTCTTTTGTTATCACTTACCTACTCGAGGACGAGCAGGAGTTAAGCTTGGGGATGCTTGATACGTCTCCAACGTATCTATAATTTTCGATGCTCCATGCTTGTTTATACACCATTTGCCTACTGTTTCGTTACACTTCGTGGCACTTTTATTTATTTTCCGGAACTAACCTATTAACAAGTCGCCACAGTGCCAGTTCCCTGTTTTCTGCTGTTTTTGTGTTTCAGAAGTGATACACAGGAAATATTCTCGGAATTGGACGAAACAAGTTCCTCAAGTCTTATTTTTCCCGGAAGCTTCCAGAGATCCGAAGAGGAGACGGAGTGGGGCCACGAGGTGGCCTCACACTAGGGCGGCGCGGCCAGGCCCTGGGCCGCGCCCCCTATGTGTGAGACCGCCTCGGTCCACCTCTGATGATGCCCCTTCGCCTATAAAGACCCCCCGACGTGAAAAACCTAGGGACCAGATCAATTTTCCAGAACACATCGCGATCCGCCGCCGCCGTCGACCCGAAGATCGGGAGGGTCCAGAAGCTCTTCCCGGCACCCTGCCGGAGAGGGGAATCACCATGCTTGCCTCTGGAGCGATGAGTGAGTAGTCTACCTTGGACTATGGGTCCATAGCAGTAGCTAGATGGTTGTCTTCTCCACCATGTGCTTCATGTTTAGATCTCATGAGCTGCCCTACATGATTGAGATCAGCGTTATGTAATTCTACATGTTTGGTTTGTTGGGATCCGATGAATATTGGTGTTATGATTGAGTTGCTATACTGAAATTTATCTTATGTTATCTCTATGTTGTTTATGATCTTGCATGCTCTCCGTTGTTAGTAGCTATCTTGGCCGAGTAGTTGCTAGTGACTCCAAGAGGGGGTATTTATGCTCGATAGTGGGTTCATGCCTCTATTTAATCTGGGGGAGTGACAGAAACCTCTAAGGTTGTAGATGTGCTGTTGCTACTAGGGGGAAAACAACAGTCATATGCTCAAGGGCATATGCTTTGTTTACATTACACACTTTGCTTAATGCAATTGTCTATTGTTCGCAACTTAATACTTGTGGAGTTCTCGGATTGATTCACCACAAGTGGATTATTAGTCATAGATGCAGTTGGATGGCGGTCTATGTATTTTGTTGTAATGCCCAGAGTAAATCTCATAGTGATCTTCTTGACATATCACGTTTATCTTTATTCTATCAATTGCCCAACTGTAATTTGTTTACCCAGCATGTGTTATTTATCTAATGGAGAGACACCACTAGTGAACTGTGGATCCCGGTCCTATTTCCATCATATTGCTATCACCTGTTTACTTTACTCACACTGTTTACTTTACTCGCATACTATTATCACTTTCCACTCGATACGCTCATACCCTTTGTTTCAAGCAAACCGGTGAGATTGACAACCTCGTCGCAAGTTGGGAACAAAGTATTTAGTTGTGTTGTGTGCAGGTTCCGCGTTGCAGTGATACGTCCATTTTGCATCACTATTTTGTATCATAATTTACTGTTATTCATTGATATATTTCACATTTAGAGTTGATACTTATGTTACTTCCCTTGTTTTCACATGTTTGATGATCATTGGAGGATTTGCTGCCGGAGTCAGGATTCTGCTGAAAAAAGGACCATCAAGGGACCATATTTTGAAGATCAGGAAAATTCCAGAAAAAATACCAGGAAATTATATTTTCCCAGAAGACTCAGGAAGCCAGAAGGAGGAGTCGAGAGGAGCCGGGAGGAGCCCTCACGCCAGGGTGGCGCGGCCTGCCCCTGGCCGCGCCAGCCCTGTGTGAGGCCACCCTGGCCCACTTCTGGTCTCGCCCCTTTGCGTATTTCATCGTCTCCGAAAACCTAAGTCAAGGGGGGGCTCAGAGATAGACACCGCCGCCTCTGCGGGGCGGAAAACACCAAAGAGAGAAAAGCTCTCCGGCAGGCAGAAATCTACCGGGGAAATTCCTTCCCGGAGAGGGGAGATCATCGCCATCGTCATCATCATCGCACCGGACTTCATCGGGATCATCATCATCGTCATCTCCATCACCAGCACCTTCATCTCCACCACCACCACGCCATCCCGCTGTAACATCTTGAGTTAGATCTTGTTATATTCATAGGGGAAACTTTCCCGGTGTTGATTACTTTTGTAGTTGATGCTATTGAGTGGAACCGTTGAATTAAAGTTTATGTTCAGATTGTTATTTACCATTATTTCACCTCTGATCATGATCCATATGATGTCTTGTGAGTAGTTTGTTTAGTTCTTGAGGACATGGGAGAAGTCAAGATGTTAGTAGTGAATTATTGTTGAGAAATATTTAATGGTTTGATATTGTTGTGGTGCTATTTCACTAGTGGTGTCATGTGAACGTCGACTACATGATACTTCACCATTTATGGGCCTAGTGAGATGCATTATGTATATGGCTACCAATTGTGCGGTTGCTGGAGTGACAGAAACCTAAACCTCCGTTGGGAAACCGTTGCACCAGGGAGCGTAGGATCTTAGAGTTTAAGGCTGTGGTTAGATTTATCTTAATTACTTTCTTGTATTTGCGGATGCTTGCAGGAGGGTATAATCACAAGTGTGTATTTATCCTAGTAAGGGTAGTGCGCTAGCACATGTTCACCCCCATAACACCTATCAAACCAATAAAGACTATTGGCTTTATGAAGCGAAAGCTCTTGACAGAAACTCCCGTGTGTCCTCGAGAACGTTTGGTTATTATAAGTTACACAACCGGCTTGTCCTTTGCTGAAGAAAGGATTGGGCCACTTGCTGCAATTGTTACTACTGTCTTTTATTTACTCGCACTTTATTTACTCGTATTACCAAATACCCCTGAAAACCTGTTTGCTAGTATTTACAGTGAATCCTTGATCAAAACCACTCATCAACACCTTCTGCTCCTCGTTGGGTTCGACACTCTTATTTATCGAAAGTACTACGATACACCCCCTATACTTGTGGGTCATCAAGACTATTTTCTGGCGCCGTTGCCGGGGAGTGTAGCGCTATTGAAGAGTGGAATTGGTAAAGGTAATCGTCACTATGAGTATTGTTTTATTTTTGTTTTTTTTATTTTACTCTGCTATGGAGAACTCTCCATTTGGTTTCCTATTTGGAAACACATCTACTACTACTGCTGCACATGTGGATGAACCACCACCGCCACCACCTGCTGAAATTGATCCTTTTAAAATACCTATGAAAATTGTTGGGCGTATTATGGATAACTGCTATTCAGGAGATGGAACTGTCCATCCGGGTGATCACTTATTATTTATACATGAATTATGCGAGTTCTTCAGATGTGCAGGTATTTCACCAAGCCAAGTCAAGAAGAAATTATTCTCTTTATCATTGAAAGGCAGAGCTGAAGAGTGGTATCGACTACTCCAAGATAGTCCATCTATGGCATGGGAGGATATTGTACCTCTCTTTTATTCCAAGTTTTATCCTCCAAGTGAAATCCATAAAGATCGTAACCGGATATATAATTTTTGGCCTCATGATGGAGAGAGTATTGCCCAAGCGTGGGGGAGATTGAAGTTACTAATGCTCAAATGCCCCATTCATGAGCTCCCCAATAATATTGTTATTGATAATTTTTATGCGCGACTTACTCTTCCTGATAAGGATTATTTGGATGCTTCTTGCTTTGGATCATTTACTCATATGAAAGAAGATGCTAAGTGGAAACTTCTTGACCGTATACAAGAGAATGCTGAAGGTTGGGAAAACGACAAAGGTAGGAAGTCAGGTATAAACTATGATTATGAATGCATTAAATCTTTTATGGGGACCGATGACTTTGATAGTGTTAGCACTGCTTATGGTCTTGATTCACAAATACTTGCTAATTGTCTTAAGGCTTTTGCCTCTTATCTTGATGTTCCAAAGAAAGATTGGAACAAATATCATGCGCCTTATAAAGACTCTATTAGTCATATTCCTGCTGCAGCTACTGAAGTTTGTACTGTTGATAGCATTGTGCCTGAACCTTATTTTGAGAAGACACCTTTCCCTGCTAAGGTAAAGAAGTATTCTACTTTGGTAAGTGTGTCTAATAAAAGTACTAAGAAAGCTGCAGAACCTGATGAGCAAATTACTATTAAGTCTCCTATAGCTATATTAAAGGATCTTGTTACTAAAGATATAGGGGCTGAATATATTCTTTTTTGTGAAGATGCTTCTAACATTCTCTCACATCCTAAAAAGCATAGGAAAACAAGTGTTCCTGTTATTTCTGTCAGGATTGGAGATCATTGCTATTATGGTTTATGTGATATTGGTGCTAGTGCAAGTGCTATTCCTTTAGAGCTTTACAAAGAAATTATGCATGAGATTGGCGCTTGTGCACTTGAAGATATTGATGTGGTTGTTCAGCTTGCTAACAAAGAGACTGTTTGGCCTCTTGGTATTGTTCGAGATGTGGAAGTTCTTTGCGGTAAGACTAAATACCCCACTGATTTTCTAGTACTTGGTAAGGAGGCTAGTAAATCTTGCCCTATTATTTTTGGTAGACCATTTTTGAGCACTTGTGGCACCGTGATAGATTGTAAGAAGGAGAAATTTTTTACTAAGTTTAATGGAGAGTCTTATGAGTTTAATTTTTCCAAGTTTGCTAAGACTTCTTATGAAAATGACACGCCTAATGAAAATTTTCGAGTTGAACAGCTTGCTTCTATTGCGCTTGCTCCTAATAATGCCTTGCAGCAATTCATGGAAGATCACGAAAGTGATGTTTTTAGTAAGGAAAGAGAAGAGATTGACGATATTCTTCTTCGTCAACCACCATTAATCAAGCATAATCTACCTGTGGAGGATCTTGGTACCACTTTGCCGTCTAAGGAAGATCCCGTGTTTGAATTAAAGCCTTTGCCTGATAATCTTAAATATGCTTACATAGATGATAAGAAAATATATCCTATTATTATTAGCTCTAAACTTTCAGGAAAGGAAGAAGAAAGATTATTGGAGATATTGAGGAAACACCGAGGAGCTATGGGATATACTCTTGATGATTTGAAAGGGATTTCTCCCACTTTATGTCAGCATGCCATTAATATGGAGAAAGAAGCTAAGCCAGTCGTGGAGCATCAACGCCGCTTAATCCCCAAGATGAAGGATGTGGTAAGAAATGAGGTATTAAAGCTCCTTCATGCTGGTATTATTTATCCTATTGCTGATAGTAGATGGGTTAGTCCTGTTCATTGTGTTCCTAAGAAAGGAGGTATGACTGTTGTGCCTAATGAGAATAACGAGCTTATTCCTCAAAGGGTAGTAGTTGGTTATAGAATGTGCATTGATTATAGGAAGGTAAACAAAGTTACCAAGAAAGATCATTACCCTTTACCGTTTATAGATCAGATGTTAGAAAGGTTGTCTAAGAAGACTCATTTTTGTTTCCTTGATGGTTATTCTGGTTTTTCTCAAATTGCTGTTAAAAAGGAAGATCAAGAGAAAACCACTTTTACTTGTCCTTATGGAACTTATGCTTATAGACGTATGTCGTTTGGTTTATGTAATGCTCCTGCTACTTTTCAAAGATGCATGTCTGCTATTTTTCATGGCTTTTGTGAAGAAATTGTGGAGGTCTTCATGGACGATTTTTCCGTCTATGGAACTTCTTTTGATAATTGTTTGCACAACCTTGATAAAGTTTTGCAGAGGTGCGAGGAAACTAACCTTGTTCTTAATTGGGAGAAATGCCACTTTATGGTGAATGAAGGAATTGTCCTTGGACATGAAATTTCTGAAAAAGGTATTGAAGTTGACAGAGCAAAAGTGGAGGCAATTGAGAAAATGCCATGTCCCAGAGATGTTAAAGGTATTCGTAGTATTCTTGGTCATGTTGGTTTTTATAGGAGGTTTATTAAAGATTTCTCCAAGATTTCAAAGCCTCTTACTAATCTTCTTCAAAAAGATATACCATTTGTCTTTGATGATGATTGTAAGGAAGC
Source organism: Dactylis glomerata (assembly GCA_007115705.1). NCBI lineage: Eukaryota > Viridiplantae > Streptophyta > Magnoliopsida > Poales > Poaceae > Dactylis > Dactylis glomerata. The sequence continues at coordinate 1,037,445 of QXEO01000143.1, forward strand.
TTTTGAAACTCTTAAGAAGGCTTTAACTACTGCTCCTATTGTTCAACCACCTGATTGGAATTTACCTTTTGAAATTATGTGTGATGCTAGTGATTTTGCTGTTGGTGCTGTTCTTGGACAGCGCGTAGATAATAAGTTGAATGTTATTCATTATGCTAGTAAGACTCTTGATGCTGCTCAGAAGAATTATGCTACTACTGAGAAAGAGTTTCTTGCTGTTGTTTTTGCATGTGATAAGTTTAGATCTTACATTGTTGATTCTAAAGTTACTATTCATACTGATCACGCTGCTATTAGATATCTTATGACTAAGAAGGATGCTAAGCCTAGGCTTATTAGATGGGTGTTGCTTTTACAAGAATTTGATTTGCATATCGTAGATAGGAAAGGTGCTGAAAATCTTGTGGCTGACAACTTGTCTAGATTGGAAAACATTTCTTTTGATCCTATTCCTGTTAATGACAGTTTTCCAAATGAACAGTTGGCTGCAATAAACGTAACTTCGTGAGACCTTCCTTGGTATGCTGATTATGCTAACTTTATTGTTTCCAAGTATTTCCCTCCAACCTTTACAGCTCAGCAAAGAAGAAAATTCTTCTATGATTTGAGGCATTACTTTTGGGATGACCCACACTTATATAAAGTAGGAGTTGATGGTATTATGAGAAGATGTGTACCGGAATATGAGCAACAAGAGATTTTAAGAAAATGCCATGGTAGTGCCTATGGAGGGCATCATGCTGGAGATAGAACCGCGCAAAAGGTTCTACAATCAGGTTTTTATTGGCCAACCCTCTTTAAAGATGCCAGAAGGTATGTTTTATCTTGCGATGAATGTCAAAGAGTTGGTAATATTTCTAGACGCAATGAAATGCCTATGAGTTACACTCTTGTTATTGAACCATTTGATTGTTGGGGATTTCACATTATGGGTCCTTTCCTCCTTCAAAAGGCTATACCCATATACTTGTTGTTGTTGATTATGTTACTAAATGGGTAGAAGCCATACCTACAAAGAGTGTCGATGGTGAGACTTCGTTAAAAATGCTTAAGGATGTTATTTTTCCTAGGTTTGGTGTGCCTAGATATCTTATGACTGACGGAGGTTCTCATTTTATTCACGGTGGTTTTAGAAAAACTCTTGCTAAATATGATGTTAATCATAGAATTGCTTCTGCTTATCATCCCCAAACTAGTGGGCAGGTAGAGCTTTCTAATAGAGAAATCAAGTCTATCTTGCAGAAGACTATCAATAGATCTAGGAAAAACTGGGCTAGTAAGTTAAACGACGCTTTGTGGGCTTATAGAACTGCTTATAAGAACCCCATGGGTATGTCTCCTTATAAGATGGTTTATGGAAAAGCGTGTCACTTGCCCTTAGAATTAGAACACAAAGCTTTTTGGGCAGTGAGAGAGCTTAATAGAGATTTTAAACTAGCTGGTAAGAAAAGGTTGTTAGATTTGAGTTCTCTAGATGAGTGGAGAAACGAAGCGTATGAGAATGCCAGGCTTTTCAAGGAGAAAGTCAAGCAATGGCATGATAAGAGAATTCTTAAGAGAGAGTTTCATGTTGGTGAGAAAGTTCTATTGTATAGGTCTTGTCTCAGATTTTTTGCAGGAAAATTACTCTCTAAATGGGAAGGACCTTATGTTATTGTGGAAGTGTACCGCTCAGGTGCTATTAAGATTGCTTCATTGAAAGATGACTCTACACAAGTGGTGAATGGGCAAAGACTCAAACATTATATTTCTGGAGATTCTTATAATGAAGATGTTGATGTTATTGAAATAGTTTCTCCGGAAGAATTCATCCAAGACAAATTGCAGGTACCTGCAGAGTTCGTTTTCGAATAGGTAACAGTTCTAGTCAGAGAAGTTTCGCGAAAAGCTCTTCCTTTAATATTTTTGCTGTTTTTACTAAATATGAAAAATCACGAGACGAAAACGGGCAGGAAAAGGAGTCCGTGGGCTTCTCACACATAGGTGGCGCGGGCCCACCCCTGGCCATGCCACCCAGGTGTGAGAGCACCCCAGAACTCGTTTCCGTCCCGGTTTCCTCCTGTGATTTCGTTTCGATGTATGATTTTCGCCTATTTAACCCCCCGGAGTCCCCGAGGTCTGTATATCGTTTTCTCGTCGTGTTTTGTTTCAAGCTGTTTCTGTCAGGAGTTGATCTTAAGCTTTGGGGAGCCATGGCCTCTTCAAGTGACAACAAGGGCAAAGGACCCTGGGTAGATAATCACCAGCGCCAAAAGTGGAAGGAGGAGCAAGGTTCAGGGAGAGCAAGGCCAAAGAACCCTGCTTTTGAAGGACCAACGAAAGCTAGACGTATCTTTTCTCATGATCTGCAGGGGCCAACATTACACATTCTGGATCTAAACTCTATGCCTGTTATAAAAGAGGGTATGCTGGTCACTTATGGGTTTTATGCTCAATATCAAGCTTTGAAAAGGGAGGTAGAGATGCTTCAAGAAGAAAATCTTAGGCTTCGCCAGATGCTGGAATACTTTGTTAATCCAAGGCTGCTCCCACTACCGCCAAAGGAGTAATTCGTCATCGGTATTGGCATCCCCTTGGCTTGTTTCAAGCTTGGGGGAGTGCCGCGGTATCACATTATTACCTTTTGCTCATTTACTTTTCAAGTAGAGTCATATCATGAATAGAGAAGTTATCTTATAGAATAGTTTGCAATTTGGAAGTATCCTCCTTAGTTGGTTATCTATGTATCCCTTGGTGTGAGTTGCGGTAATAAAATATTAATGAGAAGTTTTATCGTTTACTTTCCGCACACTTTATGTTAGTTTGCAATCTCTCTTGTATGACTAGTCTTGTTGATTGGTATTGGTATCACTTTGGGAGCATGAGTAAATTTAGTTGGTTTTGGCAAACTTAGCTTGGTCAGTAGCAACTTTACCTTGAGGCTTGAGTAGAAAAGAATAAAGAAGTGTTTTTAGCTACATCACTTCAGTTTATCCTTCATGTTTGGCTTATAAGCATTGTTATTCTCAAAGTTAAAATCATTGTACCTTCAAGGGAGTTTGCATGATTGTTCTTATTATATGTATGTTTGTTTGTTTCATGCAACTCATATGCTTGCTACCCAGCCTTGCTAGCCAAAAACTTGTACTGAGAGGAAATACTTCTCGTGCATCCAATTCCCAAAAGCCAAGTCACTTCCAAAGAATCCATTATAAATTCCTATGCATGGTATCTCAAGCCATTCCAAGTAAATTTTCATGTGCTACCTTTCAAAAACCTTCAAATACTTCTTATTTTGTGCCACTGTTTTTAGCTCATGAGGACGTAGTGGATGGGTTTGTTATCTTCCATACTAAATTAAGTACCCCTCAACTAGGCAGCTTCATCTGCTCGTCATTAATTTTGCAAGGGAGCTGGTCAGACCATTATAATCTCAAAAAGAAAAGAAAAAGAGCACTCCTCCATGGTATGTGAAAGTTGGTCGGCACACGATGGAATCGGTTAGCCATGGTTTGAGAAAGGAAAAGGTGGGGAGGAGTGCAATGCTATAAAAGAGCACCAATGTGCCAATTAATCAAACATCTCGGAACCGCTCTCACTTGTTTAGTATGGAAGATATCAAGAACTCCGTTGCTAGTCGTTGACAAAAGCAACCACCTCTCAAAATAACTTTTTACCTCTGTTTTGCAAATGAAAAGCTCTAGCACATGTTTAATCCCTGCTTCCCTCTGCGAAGGGCCTATCTTTTACTTTTATGTTGAGTCAACCTATTCCCCTTTATCTCAAGCAAGCATTTGAGTTGTTATGTTTCACTCATCCATATGTTGATCCGTTTAATCATGTTTACTATCTTCCTTGTTTTGTACAATGCTTTTGTCTGAAAGAATATATCTATGAAAGCTTTCTATGAATGCAAAAGTTTATTTTGTTGAGCATATGGTCATTGCTATATTAGCTCTGGTTTTAAAAGGCTCCGTTTAAAAGAAAGAATAGCTTGTTCATCATTCTTTAACCAAGAACTAAGGTTTGCCATTGCCAATTATAGTTTACCTTGTGCATCTTTACATGTGATTCCCTTTTACCTATTGCAAGTCTATATCTCATAAAGGGAAGTTGCTGTCTATTATAATTTGTGTCTTGGTGAATGTGATGCTTCTTGTCCGTATTTTAATTATCGACACTTCACTCCATAAACCTGTGGTCATGTTTACCGAGTTTAGTTTTCGCTTGGGGACAAGCGAGGTCTAAGCTTGGGGGGGTTGATACGTCCATTTTACATCACTATTTTGTATCATAATTTACTGTTATTCATTGATATATTTCACATTTAGAGTTGATACTTATGTTATTTCCCTTGTTTTCACATGTTTGATGATCATTGGAGGATTTGCTGCCGGAGTCAGGATTCTGCTAGAAAAAGGACCATCAAGGGACCATATTTTGAAGATCAGGAAAATTCCAGAAAAAATACCAGGAAATTATATTTTCCCAGAAGACTCAGGAAGCCAGAAGGAGGAGTCGAGAGGATCCGGGAGGGGCCCTCACGCCAGGGTGGCGCAGCCTGACCCCTGGCCGCGCCAGCCCTGTGTGAGGCCACCCTGGCCCACTTCTGGTCTCGCCCCTTCACGTATTTCATCGTCCCCGAAAACCTAAGTCAAGGGGGGGCTCAGAGATATATACCGCCGCCTCTGCGGGGCGGAAAACACCAGAGAGAGAAAAGCTCTCCGGCAGACAGAAATCTGCCGGGGAAATTCCTTCCTGGAGAGGGGAGATCGTCGCCATCATCATCATCATCGCACCGGACTTCATCGGGATCATCATCATCATCATCTCCATCACCAGCACCTTCATCTCCACCATCACCACGCCATCCCGCTGTAACATCTTGAGTTGGATCTTGTCATATTCATAGGGGAAACTTTCCCGGTGTTGATTACTTTTGTAGTTGATGCTATTGAGTGGAACCGTTGAATTAAGGTTTATGTTCAGATTGTTATTTACCATTATTTCACCTCTAATCATGATCCATATGATGTCTTGTGAGTAGTTCGTTTAGTTCTTGAGGACATGGGAGAAGTCAAGATGTTAGTAGTGAATTATTGTTGAGAAATATTTAATGGTTTGATATTGTTGTGGTGCTATTTCACTAGTGGTGTCATGTGAACGTCGACTACATGATACTTCACCATTTATGGGCCTAGTGAGATGCATTGTGTATTTGGCTACCAATTGTGGGGTTGCTGGAGTGACAGAAACCTAAACCTCCGTTGGGAAACCATTGCACCAGGGAGCGTAGGATCTTAGAGTCTAAGGCTGTGGTTAGATTTATCTTAATTACTTTCTTGTATTTGCGGATGCTTGCAGGAGGGTATAATCACAAGTGTGTATTTATCCTAGTAAGGGTAGTGCGCTAGCACAGGTTCACCCCCATAACACCTATCAAACCAATAAAGACTATTGGCTTTATGAAGCGAAAGCTCTTGACAGAAACTCCCGTGTGTCCTCGAGAATGTTTGGTTATTATAAGTTACACAACCGGCTTGTCCTTTGCTGAAGAAAGGATTGGGCCACTTGCTGCAATTGTTACTACTGTATTTTATTTACTCGCACTTTATTTACTCGTATTACCAAATACCCCTGAAAACCTGTTTGCTAGTATTTACAATGAATCCTTGATCAAAACCACTCATCAACACCTTCTGCTCCTCGTTAGGTTCGACACTCTTATTTATCGAAAGTACTACGATACACCCCCTATACTTGTGGGTCATCAAGCAGCTAGCAAGCAAAGCTTGGACGAGGCGCCACATATAAATTGTCCGAAGCTGTCGCAAACTAGCAAGCATCACCTTCAGTCGTATTGTCTGCTTTTCTCCTGAACGATATTAAACCTTGGTTTCTTACTGAGGGAAAAACCTTGCTGCTATACTCATCATACCTTCCTCTTGGGGTTCCCAACTGGCCGATTATTACTTCATCAATTCGGCATCAGCACTCACTCATATCCATTTGCCCAAGGTGGTCGCAAGCGACGTACTTTGACACATCAAGTGAAACGAAACCGATGAAGAACTATGGCCGAATCAAGAGTGTGCTCGATGAAGCTCTACAATTCTACGCCGACAAGGGGGGCAAATTCACCAAGGGTGGCGGGAGAGTCAAGAATGGCAAGCATATCTTCATGCACCAGACAAAGTTTCCATGCGTCAAGCAGCCGCCTGGCAGTGTGAAGGAGGCCTTATACGCCCTTCATCACCTGAAGGGGATCGTCCGGGATTCGCGGATCAGGGCGCTACCAGCTAATCTTTGACCATGGGCCAAAAAGTTTGCGGCGATCGATGATGCGGACCTTATGGAAGATTTCTGGCGCATCCAGACTCAGATCGTGCAAGTCCTTCATGAAGATGTCGACTCAACTGGCGGGGTCATGCATTGTGGCATAGCGTTGACTAACCGCGAGATCGAAGGACGCCTCGACAGGCAGCGCGACACAAGGACGTTCATGACGAGAGAGGGCGTGCGCCCATTCCCGGCGAGGACTACATGATGTCTGTGGCTAGCTAGGGGTGTTGGGTCGATGTATCGTAAATTTACTATCCTAGTGTTGTTTCCGAACTATTGTTGGACATGTGTGTGTAAACCTTAACTTGCCGAGGCTCGTAATGCCTTGACGATCGATGTTGGACTTGCTTATATATGATCGATCATCATCCATGCTATGTTTTATTCTAGGCTTATGAATCCTTGCCATAGTATTTGGGATCATGCAAGCATGTTTTTGCACTTTGTCATTCCTTTCGTTGCATAACATATATACTACATGTCTATAGAGAGATGGCGAAGTGGTACGTGGTGTAGAGTGGTCGGGTTCCAGGAGTCTACGAGGAGTGGGAGGACTGCCAGGCACAGGTGACCAACTTCAGCGGCAACTGCTACAAAGGGTGCAAGACAAGAGAGCTCGCGGTTTCCAAGTGGAGGAGACACGTGTGGAAGAAGAATCGGATGAAGTTCTTGATCATGGTCTCGATCTTGCTTATCGTCGTCGCCGGTGTGATCTATTCATTCATATAGTAGTTTAGGTGATATGTAACTCCATATATGTTATGTAATGATCAAAGTTGTACTTAACTTGTGTAATGATTCGACACTTGACATGATATTGATGTATTTTGACACTTGACTTTATATTGATGTCTTCCGACACTTGACTTCATATTGATGTATTTTCGTGAATTCCTGTGTTACTGATGTGTATATCTTTGCATTTCTACTGTATAATGTATATTTTTGTGCTGTATACTGTGTATTTCTGCTGTATTCTCGAAAAAAATACAAATAGAAAACATATCAGTGGAGCACCATTTTTAATGCCAGTGGCGCACCCTATCCGTGGCGCACCTAAATGTGGTGCGCCGCAGATATTATGCGTGGCGCACCACGTTTAGGTGCGCCACGGATAGGGCACATAACCGTGGCGCATGCAGCCGTGCGCCACTGGTAATAAATACCGGTGGCTTGATATGCGTGTGCGCCACTAAAGCCCAAAATAGTGCTCCATAGATAAGGTTTCCCTAGTAGTATCATATGCACTATATTCATCCAAAGAAGAACAGTGTGGAAGGTATAAGACAACTTAAGATAAATGGACATTATCTTAGTAATAGGGTGCATCGAGAAATTGCCTTCTACATCCAGGCCATGATTTTGTGCTACAAATATGTTTGGTCCAACGTAAACAGCATGTCCTTCTTGCCTGTCATATAAGCATGGGAATCCAGTTCTACTCTCTAGTATTTTTTTGACGGTTAGTTCTACTCTTTAGCTTTTGCAATTTACGTGACATATTAAGCGCAATGTCCGTGCATTCCTGCATGTACTGGACATGAGTCTCCCAAAAAAATAAAGGGAACTAATCATGCATCAATCGATCTTGGTCAGGAACCCAAGGAACAATATAGTATAGAAAAAGTAAACTTGAGAAATACATGCACGGATCGAGCTCCCAACTCAGTTGGCTAATGACGCTTTTCTATGCCCAAAAGCCGAGCAGGACTTTGCAGCTGCCACGACCCGTAGCATATTAGGCCACCCACCGGTTATATTATGGCCATGGCGCATGAGGCCGCCTAGGAATGGATGGCAATATGGCATACGTCTTCTGGTCAACCCGTCATCAACATCCCATGCTACGGCCTCGCCTATGCATCACGAGCACGGCCAATCTCACTCGGGTGACCCCCACTCTTATGAGCTACTCCCCCGTTTCTAAATATAAGATATCTTAGGTTTATGAAGCAAATATATCTAGACAAGTTTTAGTGTGTATATTTAAGTAAACCTACACACTAAAAAAATGTATAGATACATTTGCTTCACAAAGCTAAAACATTTCATATATATAAACGGAGGGAGTACTTAGCTTGGAGCGTTGGATATGCAAGGTTCTACGGCAAAGCTAGGCTGTGTGTAAACATCAAGACTCACGTTGTTGACGATTACTGGTCTGGTATAGATGAGTGATTGTGAGAGGTCTACCCTAAACCCTAAAAATACTCAAATACTAAACAAGGCCTGCATGAAAGTACCACCGGACAAATCCAGTTTAGGGCTAGTGACAGGCAAATTTGGAGGTCTAGAAATGGCCGATGCCTACGGCCGGCGGTAGCCCGAGCTTTGTTGTCGTTCCCTCGCCATAGATAGCTGGACAACAGACTACTGCTTAATTGCGTAGCAAAATAATTCACCTCCCCAAACAAAATCTCCAACTCATAATAATCCTCCCAAGTTGCTTCAGATTCCGGTACGCGGCGGGGGCATGTGCACTGTGGTGGAGTTAAGGAGTAGGAGAACGTTTATTGCATGGGGAAAATCGAGTACAACTAGTGACGTAACTGGCGTTACAACATGCAAGATTCATTCCGTAAAATGGTATGAAGTAGTACGGGAGTCGTTATGTCTGATCAATCTCAATAGTGGGTTATGCTTCGAACCCGGTGATCAGTGTAATTCTGCCAAACAAGCCGATGACCTATGATTTGTTTGGTTTGTGCCCCAGCTAGCCCTACCAAAACATGGGTATGATCAAACCAAGCGCGCGGCCAATATATCCGTAACGTGTTGTTGCCTGGATTATCCCCGTTGCTCTTCCAAATTGTTGGGAGAACAATGCCTCCTTTTGGTTTGCAACCAACTGACCTGGCAAACATTGACAATTTAAATTGTCCAGTGCTTGATCTGATTGCAATTTAAAACAGAACAAATGTTAATAAAAAGTTTTTAATAATTAGTTAGAAGTTCCTAGTTGCTGTTCACATTTGCTAGTTAAATATTTTTATTTTCTCCTCCTAACCCTAGTCGCCTCCTCATCCACCTCGTTGCCGACCACCTCCCTTCTCCCTCCCCTGACCTAACCTATCTCCTCCCCAATGCTGTGGCGCAACGCGCTGCATCAGGGAGCCCCACGCGGCTGCTCTCGGGCCACCTCCTCGACCTCCCTCCCCTTGTTTCGCTGTTGCCGGAGGCGCTGCCGGGCAAAGCCCATGCGGAACAACGGCAGCGGGGCTCCCGATGGATGCGGCCCTGGGGTACGAGGCGGTGCCCGACCTTACTACTCTGGTTCTGGTGGCGCACGGCAGCGACATCTGGAGTCCGGCGATGGCGCGTGGATATAGGGGAGCGGTAGTGCCCAGGTGGGCTTGATCTGGGCCCTTCATGGCCTAGTTAGGGTTGTTATGGCACGTGGGACGCCTGCGCCTGAGCGTGGTTGGCAACTCTAGTTGCTATTCCCGCGCCATAAGGGAGCCGGGGCGACGTAGGCTTCCTTGTGCTGTAGGTGGTTGGCTAGGTTGGGCCTGGTCTAGGGGATCTTGGGATCCCATATTATTCTCCAAAGGTGGTATTTCCTAGCCTTCTATCCTCCGAGAACCAAATCTCTGAACCATTTTAATAGAAAAAGTGCCTAGGCGGAAGAAATATTTCTTCGTTGCCTTCACCCAGCCCAAAAGTGAGAATCACCTAGTTTCCAAAGAATTTATGATAATGCCTTTGACCCAACATATTTTGCTTTTAGAATGGTTTGCCAAGCCCCATCTTCCATAAGTAGTTTAACAACCATTTACCTAGTAGATCTGTATTTTTTACCTCTAGGTCATGAATACTAAGCCACCTTGGTTTTTATGACAGTAAAGGACACTCCACTTAGCCAATCGATACATTTTCGTCTCGCTATCTCTTTGCCAAAAGAGTCTATACTGGTAATATAATCCAATTTATGCAAGACTGCTTTTGATACAGGAAGAATGAAATCATATGGACTACCATATTTGTCAGTACCGAATTTATGGGAATCAGCTTTCCTCCAAGAGACAAGAGCTTTCCTTTCTAGCTACTAAGACCCTTTTGTAGTCTTTCATAGACTAGCTTCTATTCGGCAATTTTGAGTCTCCGATAATGTATCAATACACATAAATACCACATTGGAAACTGGCCCTACCCACAACCACATAAATTAACGTAAGCATTGACCTCGTCTTGGGCTTCAAAAGAAAATAATTCACTTTTATGGAAGTTAATTTTTAGACCAGATAATTGCTTGAAAGCTTAAAGATTTTTTTTAGATTTCTTGATTTCTCAAATTCATATTCCATGAAAAGAATTGTATCGTCGGCATATTGAAAAATCGATAATCCCCCATCCACAAAATGTGGGATTACCCTTCAATGAGACTATCAACCTTCATGCCTTTGATCATTATAGCAAGCATATCATTAATTAGTGTTGGTGATAGTGGGTCACGCTGTTGAAGACCTTTCAATGTCTGGTAGTATGGGCCAACATCATCATTGCCTTGATAGCAGCACCACGTCCAGACACAGAAGAATTAATCAAAGCATGTCACTCATCATAAAAACCTTTCACTCTGAGTGTTTGTTGGAAAAAAGACCACTTCACTTTATCATAAGCTTTCCATAAATCTAATTTTAAAATAACCCCATTCAAATTTTTGGAATGCCAGCTCGTGAATTGTTTCATGTAGAGTTACTACCCAATCCAGAAAATTCCACCCTTGCATAAACGCAGTGAGAAGGCTGGTGCATGAACGTCTAAACTGATCCCATATCCTGATGCATCCTATTTCGAGAACATTATTTCCATCAGGTAGTTGAGCCAGCCTATTTTGTTTGCCATTTCTCTCACAAAAAACGGTAAGGAAGTGAAGGTGGGCAAGCTTGCAAAGTCTAGATTTACTGGTTCGAGCCTTTGATGGGGAGGAGCTAGCTATTTATAAGAGAGATTTTACGGTGCATCAAATTAAACATTTAGCATTCCCACAAAAAAATAAACATTTACTAGTAGTATATTTGTTGATCGGGTGGTTGAAAATAATTAATCAATTTATACGGTTCTATGGATACAACGGAGAAGTTATTTCTGCACATACGCCCTACAGGAAAGGGTTGCATGCCGATGGCCTTTTATCGGGGCTTAATAGTACTATGAATATTCTAAAATAATAACTTTGACACGCAAATATACTACGCCAGATCTATCATAGTATCTTAAATTTGGGACGTTAGATCATCAAGATTATATGGCCCAAAATAATCTGATGTACCATAAAATGACTTAAAGGAAAACTAGTTAAGTCCAGTCCAGTGCTAGTGAGGGGAATAAGTATAAGAGAAGAAAATTTGATTAGGCAGGTCTAAACGATGATGTATGAGTGCAGCCGCAGCAGGTAGCCCCAAGGTCTGCTGCGGCCTCTTCGCTGTTGATAAACCACGTTCCCCTCACATAATCACTCAACGCGGCAGGGTATGTGTATGATGCAACGAAACATGTCTTGTTTGCGGGGAAATCATTTAATCTTCACGCCGTAAGGCGTTACATCATGCAAGTTCGCAAAGAAACGTGCACCAAGAATAGACAGGGATCAACGGAACTGGCCTAGGAGTCGATGCTCTGAAGAGGGGGAGCTGCCTCGTTCCCTACGAGCTGTTCGTTGTCAACACAAGAAAATTCGGAACGATAGGCTTACGCGTGGCTGCTGGTCAGCGTACATCAAAGACCTTGTGCAGCTCATATTTCCGGTGCATCCTATTTGTTGAATGCATAATTTGGCTACTAGGTATTTATGGGCCAAATTAACTTAGATGTGTCTTAGATAAATCATTGATTGACATGTAATTCTAAACTTGCTGTTTAGTTCAAAATACAGGCTTAGTTAAAGTGTAATGCAGATGCAACAGTGGAAGATCAAGCAAAGCTAGGTATTTACCACGACAAATATATCAAGTTTTGCATGGACAGCGGATACCGAGGACAAGCCCTTTGAAGATTCAGATATACGCTGAGCTACAAAGATGATGCCATGCACGGACGGACCGGTTGTAGCAAAACTCAGGTACCAAGCTCTGAAGGTTTAAGTCACGTAATTCAAAGTGCAATAGGTAAAATCACATGCACGAGAGCTGAATCGTATTGTCTATTGCGATCCAGTGTCTGGCTAGAATAGTTTAAGTCTTGTACGTGAACATGACCTGTATTGATACGTAGCAAAGAGATTTGGTAGGTAGATATTTATGGTAACCGAATTAAGATGAAAAGATCCTATTCGGTTTAGCTTTGGAGAGTTTATTCCTGTACGTCAAGTCACGCCCTGTATCGCAAAGTCCTGCGCCTATTTAAAGGTCCTGGCCGATTGAAGAACCCAACAATCGATCTATCAACATATCGCATCTACTTTTATTTACGTTTCTCTCTTTTATCGTTTTCTCTTGCCATGCTCTAGCAGCCCTAGGGTTTGGTTCATCTTTGCCGTTTTGCGCTGAAAAGCGGTCGTCTCTCCTCCACGAAAGCGAGGGATTCTTTGTTGCTTTGCTCGGAAAGCATCCGTTCGTCGTCACGAAAGCACGACGATTATCCTGGTGTTGCGCGGCAGTTTTGCGTGCCAACACTATTGCCAGATGGTTTCTCGGTCCGGCGACACAACAACCCATCACCATCCTCATGTCATCCTATCTTCTTCTCCTAGAAAATAAAAAGACATTGGCAAGCTTTGCACTGCTTACGTTTACTACTAGGTCGATATGAACCTCATGTGGGGAGAAGCTGACATACTTATAGACTAGGATTATGTATGAACCGCTTGATTGCCAGGAGGCATGCGCTATTTCTGATGGCAGACGTACAATGCCTTGAATTTGTTAGACTACAGATTCTTGGTAGGCTCTTGCTTTGGTTACATATGCAATAAATAGCTAGAGAGAGAGATAGAAGAATCAGTGTCCCTCTACCCCATATGCAGTTACCGGCCCATCTATAAAGACATGACTTCACTAGCAACACAAAAAAACTCACACACACTATTTATCCCTTTTTCAAAGAAAACAATGTGTGACAGATTTAGGGCAACTACAGAGTCAAACTGCAATCCATGAATAGGATGCATCGAGAACTTGAGCTACAAAAAATGAATGGGTTGAGCATCGAATATGTCTGACCTAACATAAGAGGTTGTATATTGTCTTTCGTTGACAGAACAAGAACGTTGTCGCATTACTAGCTGGTGACGAGAGAGCAATGGAAAGTTTGCAAAGATCTGAACAAAAGCAAACCTCGTAGGTATACGGGGCGATTGATACCTGCATCGATGGCCTAGACCTCCTATGTCGTCTCCAGCATGCATGTTGCCACCTGCATAACTTACCTCGACTAGTACAAGCTACATGTGCTGCTTGTTATTGTCAGAGACCATGTACCGGCCTCAAATTTGTTTTATCGGCCACAGTGGACATGTCTTTGGTTGGTGGACATTCTGCATCCCATGTTTGTCTTTGTGTCAATCGTAGGATTACATTTTTTCTAGCAGTGGCTTATTGCAGTCTATTGCATGGTTTATGTTGGCAAAATATAATTTGCATATGTGAATCTTTAATTTCAACTTTGATATCCGAATTACCAAACAGAAGGAGCACAAGGAAGGGCACATGCGCTGCATGTGCAACATTTTTTACAAAAGAATAATAATAAGATCGAGAAGATTGCGAATCTCTGCACCAACAAAATGTATCAACTTACTCAAGACAATGCACAAAACAAAAAATAAAAAGATAAATAAAAAACCCACCACGACGGTCTGTAACTCGAAGTAGCCGCCCAAGGTTCTCCAAAAGCGACGCCTGTAGAAAGTCTGAGTTATCTAGACAATGCATTCAACAAGGAAACGATAGTCATTGCCATGCACAACAAATGCATATTAGACCTTGGGTTTTCATCATGAAAATCGAGACTTGGTACTCGAGAAGCATCAATAAAAATGAAGTTGGATAGTGTTGCCGCGCCACTTGCTGAGGATGCTACTGCAAGTCGGGCACATAATCACCAGGCATATCCGCTATGGACATAAGTATAATCCTGCAAGCCATGTCCATACATTAGGCTCGAAGCAAAGTCTTCATCGCTTCAAGATCCTGCCTCCATCATTACTTACTGATCTCAAACCCAACATGAGCCATCATGACCATCTAGTGCGGTTAAGAAACGGGCTTATGTGTCATCAACATAAAAATCATAGCGTAGAAGCCGATGTTGACATGTCCCATGATGTCAAAAAAAGTGGAGCTTCGCGCCGCGTCTCCTGAGTGTCGAGGAAAACCTGACAAGCAAAAGGGATAGAATCATATGCATCTTATGAACAAAGGAACCTAACTGAAAACAATAAAAAATCAAGCAAACAATGAACATCTATTTCATATGTTGAACTAAATAGTTTTAAATCCAATCTCATATTATTCGGTCTTCCATGGAGGCCACAGCGAAGTTGGTGTTTCTTATCCTAAAGGCGGAGCAGGACTGTTGAACTTCTCTACTTGAGCCATGGATATCCACCGCCTACAACTTCAAAGCAAGGTTATGGAAGAATATGGGCTGGGCCTCACCGGCTTTCTACCGCATCCCTTTCAATTAAATTTTCTTTGCACTAACAAAAGCATCCAACATAAGTTGTTCTCGAGAAACAAAATAGTTGCTATGAACAAAAGTAGCCAGTTCATATCTAGGACCACTGACGGGTAGAAATAGAAAATAAGCAAAATTTTCATCATAGGTCTAAGCGGCGGCTTTGGGGCTCTTTCGCCGTTTCTTCCTCCCGTCAAGCCACTTTTGTCAATAAAATTTACAGGGGTCTATATTTGACCATAAGAGTGGGCAGAGGGTTATATTTGTAATAAAGTCATCTAGGCAGAGCCAGGTGAGGAGGCTGAAACAAGCAGACAGACAGAGGAATGGTATGGTGCCTTTATTATAGCCAGTCGACGCACTCGCGTTTGCATTTCCGCTAACTTCCCAGGACCACGCCTCCATCGATCGATCGGCCTGCATCTCCGTGTGCTAGCCCATCAAGATTCAGGATCAGTGAAGCCAACCAACTGAATCCATCGGCCGTTGCATTTCCTGCAGCCTGCCAGGAGATCCACGAGGCACCTGAAAGAAGGCCACTCGAGTCTCACCGTGCATCAGCAACTCGGCATGCTGCACTACGTACGGGCCTGAGAGAAACGAGCGTGCCCGGGTACAATTATGCGTGGCTGCTGGTCAGCATATACAGACGAGCTCGTGCAGCATATATTTCCGGTGCATCCCATTGCCAGATGGTTTCTGGATCCGGCCACACAACAACCCAGCGCCATCCTCATGTCATCCTATCTCTGTAACAACCCAATTTTTTGGAAATTTAGAAACAAATAAAATTTATTAAAATACCAAATTTTGGACCCAACAAAAACTTTTATTTTAAATTCAAGATTTATTTCTTGTCTTTCAGGAATTGGGAATTTGAACATTTTTGCTCCCATGCTTGAAATAAGAATAATAGGAGAAAGGTTTTAAATCAAATACTTTGAGGAAAAGTTTCAATCCCTTTCTTTTAAAGGAAAATAATTTAAAAGAAAGTAAAACCCTATTTCAATAAATCCAGCTGCTTGTTTAAAACGTTGGAATAAAAATACCCCATTTTGAAAACCATTTTCATGCCTCCAACTCGTACTTCAAAAATGAGTTGAGTCACCTTTTTCAAAATCTACTACCTTAGGAACTTATTTGAAACATCAATATTTTGAAAACTTAGTTCCAAAACCTTTGCAAAAATCCACATGATTTCCTAGCCAATCTTTGATACCAAAATAAACCTTTGTTTATAAAATAGTTTATTTGATACAACTTTGTTTTCTATTTATTTAAATCTTGCATGAGTGCATGTTAAATCCATTTGGAAATAGTTCAAGTGAACAAAGTCATCCAATCCCATGCAACAAGAAAGAAAACACAAAGAAATAAGAAGAAACACAAAACCCTAAATAGGAAACATAAGAAAAAGGATCTAGAAAATATCATTGCCTACACCACGTTGCCCTTCTATATTAAGAAATCGTTGATCTAGACCATCATGGATCTGTCCACAGTGCACAATAACAAGTTATAAAGATTCAAGACCGCATAGTTTGAAGCCAGAAACTATGTTTAACCCTATTCAAATTTCTACCAAAGTTTGAATTCAAATAAGAGGTCATTCCCAACTCCATGTCATCCCCAAGAAAACCAACACCTTTGGACCAAGATAAAACTTTTGCACTTCATATTGCATGTATGCATAGATTTCCAATATATGTCTTTTATGATTTCATGTGTGTTATAATTTTTTGTGCAATGTTTAGTTAATCCACACTTAACCAACCGAAGCATTAGAGAAGAACCACAAGGACTAAAGAAACAAGAAGCAAAAGAAATAAAGAAAAGAGAAGAAAAGTTTGATCTAGAAAATGTTATTGACTACCCTACTTTGGACCCCTGGATTAAGCATTCTACAACTCAATTGAAGGTGGGGTCAGTTGGTTGAGCAAGACCAAACCACACTCTTGCATGACTGCAAAAGTTTTGGCAAAAATTCAAACCCTAACCTCTTTCAAATTTCGGCCAAAGTCTGAATCTAATTCAGGAACCATTCCCCCCAATTGCCTTTAGACTTTTTGCAAAACACCACCTTTCCACCAAGTAAAAATGTTTCTGGAACCCTTGCTGAATACCTTGACAACTCCAATTGGAATTTTTCAAAAATTCAAAATTTGATTTCATGCGGGCATTATGTCAAACACGTTCTGGGCAGAATTTTGCAAAACCACACCCGCTGTAGATGACACTGTTCCCGTACGCCCTAGCCCCCTAGCCGTACCCGAGGACATCTCCTCTCACCCCTTTGTCGATCCCCAGCCTCCCCCTGCCCCGACCCGGGCCGTGAGGCATGGAAGAGCAGAGGAAAACACACCCGGACCCCTTCCTTGTCCCCCTCTGAACCAGACCATCTCGACCCCTCCCATCGCGCCAGGACGCGCCTGCAACACACCGCAGCCCGCAGCACATGCCAACGCCGCCCCCTCTTCACTCCCTTGCCGGCCCGAGCCGTGAGCTGGCCGCCACTGGACACCGCCGGTGCTCCCTCTCCCGTCTATAAAAAGCCGCCCTTCTTTCCTGAAAAGACTCACACCACCTCCCTCTCCCTCCTAGACATCGTCTCCTAGCTAGGGGCGTGCTGGTTTGACCTCGCCGGAGCCGGCCGAGCTCCAGGACGTCTTGCAGTTCCCGGCGTTCTAGTGCCTCCCTCGAGCTTCCGGCTGGACAAGGTGGAAGAGGAGGAGCTCCTCCGCCGGACTGCAACTCGCCATCGCCTCCCGTGCCTTCCTCGTCGAGCTACGCCGCCGCGCCCTTCGCCTCGCCGTCGGTGAGTTCCTCGCAGTATCCCGAGTCGAGGACGACGACTAGTACCGGTTCGATATTTGTTTTTTTTTCTCTTTTCCCGTTTCGGTCCGTTAGTTGGGCCAGCCAGGCAGGCGCCATATGGGCCGGTCAGGCTCCATAATCCCGGCCCGTTACCATTTCGGTCTGTGGAGTTTTTTTTTCGGAATCCTTTTTAATCTTTGTTAATTACTGCAAGATTCAAAATCAAATTCCCGAAGATTCATAGATTCAAATTTAGCAAATAAAATATCTATGGAAATCCTTAAACCAGATCTATCTAATAGAATTAGTTTTAAATCTTTTTAAGTTAGTCTTTCTCTGATAAAAATAACAAAATCATAGCCTTTCCAACTTAGAAACAATCTTCGAAATTAATGGAAACTCAAAACAATATGAAACCAATGCCCAAAACTCATATCTCATGAATACCCATCAGTTTATAAAATCATACTTAAACTTTGAACTTTTAATTTGAATGCTATTTACCCATATGGTTAAATAAGCATTTGTCTTATAGGTCTTATTAAACTCAAACCAAGAATCGAAATAGTTATGGAACCTTTATGGTTAAACCCCATTTCCAAATACCTATTTGTAGGTATTGATCTTAGTCCATGTGATCTTGTAGAAGGTATTTGGAAATTTAATACTACATAGTAGTAATTAGAAACTCAAACTTGCACACCAATCTCAAAATATGGAAATGATATGAAACCAATTCGAATCAACCACATTTCTAAATCATAATCTATAAACCCTAATCCAAGTAAACTAGGATTACTAGATTGTACTTGTAGATTAACACTTGATCTCTAATTCTTTGCAAACTAGAAAGTCCATAAGTAATTGAAAAAGACCTTAAACCCCATGCAACCACTTTGTTGAAACCTTAGTCCTAAATATCTACTTGTAGTCTATGACCTTGGGTCAAGAAGGATTTGCAGGAGATATTTTAGGATTCAAATAAATAAACCCTACTTAAATACCAAAACTCAATAATCTCATCTATCGGAACTCAATTATAGTTCAAACACCTCTCCCTAGACTTCCTAGATCAACATCCTTACCTTAGTGTTCTTGTTGTTGTATGTATGGTTGTTAGTGAATTGGGTGGTGATTGTATTCTTATTTTCTTTCCGACGATTAGACGACAACGAGAGTAAGGAGAATGGATCCCGAAGTCCACCAAGAAATGGAGATGGAGATCAATCAATCAAAGATGAAGATGAAGACTATTTTGACATTGCCAAGCCAGGCAAGCCATCTTTTGAATCATACTCCAAAGTCCTAGTTTTACTATTGAATTGCTAGAGTAGAATGATAGTTGTGTAGTGATATCTTGCTTAACAAGAGCATCAAGCTGAGTTTATCCAAGATTCCCATTAGTTTTAAACCTCACTCAATGTAGTTGCTTAGTCGCTAATAAAATTGAGGCCACCTATAAGGGGAACCCTATTTGAAATTGGTGACTTGAACTTGAAACTTGAATTGAAGATTTCTCCTACATGATGGTTTTATGAAGGAAAATAATCTTGACTAAGGACGATGGAATGTATTTGCTAATTGATAATAAGTGATGTACTATGTGAGCCAACCATACCGTACGACCACATTACCCCTAAATGGGAAGGGGCTTAGTCCGTAGCTTGTTTGTTCTAGTATGGGAGACCTTGTATCATCCTTTATAGAAGTGCACCGTGCGCGGGTACTTCCGAACCGAGTGGAAATTGCCATTCATGCAGCACTCTGCAGCGGGCAAAACTATGAGTGCCAAAATGGACTCTTAGGGAAGGATCCTATACTAGAGTAGACAAGTGAAAGAATTTGTTTGATTATCTGAACCTCGCATACTTTGTGTATGACGATCCGTGGATTTCTCCCGGCAGATGTATCAAATCTTGTGGGTAAAGTGTACCCCTCTGCAGAGGTTTCAAAAACTATTCGAATAGCCGCGTCCGCGGTCATGGACAGTTGGCAAGCTGTACTTGACTTTTGTCAAGAATGTTAACAACTGATGGTGAACTTGGTGAATGACTTGACTTGATATTGATGTTGACCAACACTTGAAGTTCCTCTTTAGATTTAACTTAGAGAATTCAATCTTCTTCTCTACTAATGAAAATTCTTGGGAAACAAACTAGCTTTTTGCAAATAAACTTAGTGCTTAGTCCACCAGATCAACCATGCATATCTCTTTCATCACTTTGTTTATAAGATGGTTTGCGAGTGCATCCAATGTACTCATGGCTGTGTCCCTGGCTATTAACTTGGCCAGACTTGAAGGAGCAAGATCAAGAAGGAAGGACTCATTGACGACTTTGCGAATTAGGCTCGTTTCCTACTGTCCGCTTTGCCTGTGCGGTTGAAGCTTGACAATATGGACCCAAAGTGTTATTCCGCTGCATGTTGATGTAATGTAAGGTTTGGTCTGTGCGACCACCTATGTAATCCCCTTTATTTACTATTAATGGCTATGACTATGATATCAACTACGTTATGTAAATCACAACAATGATTCTGGGATTGTGATGGATTACATAACGGGCACTTCAAATTTGTTATAAATTCGGGGGTGTCACAAGTTGGTATCAGAGCCTAGGCTGACTCTAGGAAACCCTAGTTAGCATGGTCGTTAGAAAATGATATCTCTGATATCACAAGTTTGGTATCAGGACTATCATGACCTTAGGAGACCTTAGTTAGCATGGTCGTTAGCTAAGAAAGTGATATGTTCACAAAAACTTATTTCTACAAAATAAATTTATTTGCCTTGGTACCCAAAGCCCAACTTATACTCCCATATTATTCACTTCAAATATCTTACACTCTCAACTTATACTCTCAAGAGATTTTGACAAAGAATTTATTTACCTCTTTAATTACAAAGTCTTTTCAAATATTTGTTTTACTATATTCCTCATCTACTTCAAATATATGCTATGGACGATAAACCAACCTATGACCGAAGGACTTTGGATCAAAAGATGAGTGCTAACGTGTGGTTGACGTGGAAGCAGACAGTCCTTGTGCGTGGTGAATGACCAGCCCGTTGGGAACCCCAAGTGGAAGGTATGATGTGTATAGAAGCTAGTTTTCCCTCAGTTAAGAAACCAAGGTTTAATATCGGTCAGGAGAGGAGAGACAAACGACTGAAGGTGATGCGGAACCTGCACACACACAAACTAATACTTTGCTCCCAACTTGCGATGAGGTTGTCAATCTCACCGGTTTGCTTGAAACAAAGGTTATGAGTGTATCGAGTGGAAAACAGTAATAATATGCGAGTAAAGTAAACAGTGCGGGAAAAGTAAACATGTGATAGCAATATGATTAAAATAGGACCGGGGTCCACAGTTCACTAGTGGTGTCTCTCCATAGATAAAATAACATGCTGGGTAAACAAATTACAGTTGGGCAATTGATAGAATAAAGATAAACGTGATATGTCAAGAAGATCACTATGAGATTTACTCTGGGCATTATAACAAAATACATAGACCGCCATCCAACTGCATCTATGACTAATAATCCACTCCCGGGGATATCAATCCGAACACCCCAGTAGTATTAAGTTGCGAACAACAGATAATTGCATTAAGCAAAGTGTGTAATGTAAACAAAGCATATGCCCTTGAGCATATGAATGTTGTTTTCTCCCTAGTAGCAACAGCACATCTACCACCTTAGAGGTTTCTGTCACTCCCCCAGGTGAAATAGAGGCATGAACCCACTATCGAGCATAAATACCCCCTCTTGGAGTCACTAGCAACTACTCGGCCAAGATAGCTACTAACAACGGAGAGCATGCAAGATCATAAACAACATAGAGATAACAAAAGATAATATTCAGTACAACAACTTAATCATAAACACCAATATTCATCGGATCCCAACAAACCAACATCATAGAATTACATAACGGTGATCTCAATCATGTAGGGCAGCTCATGAGATCTAAACATGAAGCACATGGTGGAGAAGACAACCATCTAGCTACTGCTATGGACCCATAGTCCAAGGTAGACTACTCACTCATCGCTCCGGAGGCAAGCATGGCGATGAAGAAGACCTCCGGTGGCGATTCCCCTCTCCGGCAGGGTGCCGGGAAGAGCTTCTGGACCCTCCCGATCTTCGGGTCGACGGCGGCGGTGGATCGCGATGTGTTCTGGAAATCTGATCGGGTACTTAGGTTTTTTCCGTCGGGGGGTCTTTATAGGCGAAGGGGCGATGTCAGAGGTGGAGCCAGGCTCCCTCACACAGGGGTGGCGCGGCCAGGGGCCTGGCCGCGCCGGCCCTGTGTGTGGGGCCCTGGTGGCCCCTCTCCGTCTCTCCTTCGGATCTCTGGAAGCTTCCGGGAAAAATAAGACTTCAGGAACTTGTTTCGTCCAATTCCGAGAATATTTCCTGTGTATCACTTCTGAAACACAAAAACAGCAGAAAACAGGAAACTGGCACTGTGGCGCTTGTTAATAGGTTAGTTCCGGAAAATGCATAAAAGTGCCACGAAGTGTAACGAAACAATAGGCAAATGGTGTAAAAACAAGCATGGAGCATCAAAAATTATAGATACGTTTGAGACGTATCAAGCATCCCCAAGCTTAACTCCTGCTCGTCCTCGAGTAGGTAAGTGATAACAAAGAATAATTTTTGAGGTGACATGCACCTACACAATCTTGATCATATATGTAAGCATTGGTGAGCTGGGATCAATAGAACTTAAAACATGGGCATGAAAGATATAATCATGACAATAAGAAACTTAGCAACCATGTTGTAAACATGCAAATGAACACAAACAAAAGATCATGATAATGAAACAATGAAAGTCAAACGTGTGTTCAAATCATAAGGAAAAACATACAAATGGTTTTCAGCTTGTCCTTTAAAGAGAACAAAACATAAATGCATAGGACACCTTCAAGTTTAAGAGGGCGACTAGATACAACTAATTTAAGAACAAGTGAAACCAATCATCATGAATCAATCAATGAACTTTGGGACAATGCATATCACACTAAGAATGACAACTATGCTCTCTTAATGGTGCATAAAGAAAGAAGGTGGTGACTCAACATAAAAGTAGAAGAAAGGCCCTTCGCAGAGGGAAGCAGTGATTGCAAGTTTTATAACCTTCAAAAATTATGGTACTTACCGGCTTTGAGCTCTCATTGCCCCCATCATAAGCATCTTGAATGGTTAAAGTTAATGCGAGAACAATTATGATGCATATGCTTGGCAAATCATAAGTTGAAAACCTCGTGCCCCGTGAATACGAGTACCCAAACCTCATGCTACTTTACTTAGAGTCCCAAGCAAGGCTCTTGTCATTGTAAATATATGTGTATCATTGAGAACCGCCAATGGGGTACCTCCGTGCCCGATGACATGGAACAAGCCCACACCAAAATGACAGGACAAGCAGACAATGAACACCTCGACATCTCTTTTATTTGCTATATTGTTTAGCTTTTTATTGTGAGATGCGTCGTCGAATGTTCACCATGGGTATGCTGCAAATTTCCACCATGAATTATGCATGGCTTAGATTGGCGGCCCGGCGTTTCCCTAACACATATAAAAACTCCATGATCCTCACAAGATTCCCAATTCATTTCACACCGCGGGCATCCATAAACAAAAGATCACGATATCAACTCAAATAGAAGTGCAATGTTGAAAGCTTGCCCATGACAGCATGGCTGGGCTAGAATCCAACTTACAACTTGCAAGCATAACAACTCAACATAAAAGACCACAATGTCAAATTTTTAAGAACAGGAAAAAGTAAAGTGTGCCTTCCGGTTCGTGAGAGCTTTACTGACCGAATTTCGCATAACACTGGTAAGAGTTTAATTTGAAGAGAATATAAAAAGCAAGTCAAATTTACTTGGAATAGCAAATTGCTAGTAGGTATGTATGGTGGACACTTTGAAAAACTTTGGCTTTTAGGAGTTGGATGCACGAGTAGAGCTCATACTCAGTACAAGGCGAGGGCTAGCAAAAGACTGGGAGCGACCAACTAAGAGAGCAATAATGGCCATAATCATGCAAAGCGACAAAGCGACATTAAAAGAAGCATACGATGGCATCAAAAGTCAAAAACTAAATGATCATGAAGGCTAATGGCGACTTTGTAAGAGTTTAACATGTGTGAGCATGCGCCAAGTCAACCCAAATAAAGCATCAAGGAGAAAACCAAAATAATGCTTCCATACAATAAAAACAACGCATGATTTTTTCAAAGGCTCATTAAGCAATCTCAGTTATTTGAGACAAGTCATGCTACAGAAAAACCACTAAGCATACTATCAAAAAGACATCAAGCATGACATGAAAAAGCCTAAGCCGCAGTCTACACAAGCTCCTTCTTGTACCACTATTTTGCACAAAGCTTTTTCTCTTTTCCAACACCATTTGAAATTTTTATAAACACCTCTTTTGATGAAAACCAATAAAGATCAGAGGCAAAAATACACCTTGATGAAAAGATATGACAAGGTCTGAACGCAAATCAAGGCGAAAATGAAAACCAAAAGCAGTAGCAGAAAAAGTAGAACGCTCGATTTTTAATAAGAGTGAAAACTAGAGCGTTCTTTGCAAATGAAAACGAGTACATCTCCTCCAAAGGAAATTTGTTGGGGTCCAACCATTTATTGCAGCAAACAAACAAACTAAAACAACTGACGCTCCAAGAAAAACACATAGTGCATGAAGCAATAAAAATATAGTGTTTTGAAAGGTGACCTGATTTTTGCCGATGAAGAAGGGGTGCCTCGGGGGCATCCCCAAGCTTTGACGCTTGTACTTCTTGGATATTTCTTGGGGTGATGCATGGGCATCCCCAAGCTTGAGCTTTTGTCCATTCTTCAACTCATCTCATCATTCTCCAATCCCTACACTTGAAAACTTCCTTCATACAAAACTAAACATAATTCTATTAGCAACATTAGTGTAAGCATAAAATATATTCAACCTCTTTTAGCTTCAGGTCTCAACTCAAAACGACCACATATAAAGTATATACTACTGTAGCAACTTCCACAAGAGTTCCATGATAAAAAAGAACTCAAAAGAAAGCGATAAAGTGGCAAAAACAAATATTGGCAGAAATCTGTCAAAACAGAACAGCTGACAAAGGACGAATTTTTTAAAGGTTTTCTGTTGCTCAAATCAAAAAGTGTTCAACTAACAAAAGTTTGGATATAACCTGGGGCATATGCACAAGAAATCGCAGGTCCAAAATATAAACAGAGAATTTATACGAATTTTTACGGTGCAGCACCGAAAACAGTTTCAGGACAGCAACATCCCCAAATCTTTACCTCGCTCAAATTAGAGGCTTCTCTTGGCACAAAAACGAAATAAACAATATAAGGAGCGGTCATTACAGCAGTAATGACTTCCAAAACTCAAATAAAAGAAAAAGTACTGAAAAGAAAACATTGGGTTATCTCCCAAGAGTGCTTTTCTTTAACGCCTTTGAGCTAGGCGCAGAAAATTGCGAATCAAGTAATATCAAGCGATGAAGCGCTAGGATCAGCACGTGCCTTACGTCTCCCTTTCTTACCTTTGCTCTTGACTCTAGGAAAGACATGGTTATTGCAAGGTGGAGAGGTAAATGTTATATTGCCTTTTCCCACATCGATGACGGCGCCTAGGAGCTTCAGAATGGATCTTCCAAGTGTGATTTGTCCTTTTCCTACACATTCAATAACAAGATAATCAGTAGATATCATTCTTCCTAGGACTTTTGTAAAGACTCCTTCAGCAATTCCAAGGGGAAATATAGTGGCATTGTTAGTAAGAGAAATTTCTTCTCCCCCCCCAGAAAGCTTCCAAAGGCTCAAAGATTCATAAACATCCTGTGGCATGAGACAAAATTCAGACATAATATCACAACGAGCATGAAAAGTTTCACCACTAATGGTGATTTTATCGTAGGATACCAACTCGAAGGCTCAAAATTTATAGGCACATAATCAAAATGCTGGCGCAAAGTATTGTAGCAAGAATTCAAACTAGCAGTGTGAGTCTCAAGAGTATTAAGTCTATTAAAAATGCACACAAGAGAGGAATCAAAATAGGTTGGCATGCTATAAATTGTAATCAACTTTTTTATAGTATTGAAGGCTTGATCTCCATCACAATGAAGGAAATCTCCTTCAGAAGTAGCATCCAAAGCATATCTATAACGAAGAGAAAGTCCAAAGTAAAAACTACTAAGAAGCAAACTCAAAGCCATTTTAGGTTCAGTTTTTCCATGCCAATCATAAATCCTAGACCAAGCTTCCTTAAAACTTTCCTCATCCTTTTGCTTAAAAGTGAAAATCATGTCCTCGGGAGACATAGTAGTAGCAACGGAACTAGACATAGTGAACTAAAGTAAAGAAATAACAACGACCAAGGATTCTAATTTTTTTGGGTTTTTGATAAAAAGCAATGCAGGTAAAAATAAATAAAGTAAAGCAAAACAATAACAAAGTAAAGAATGTGTGTGCGAAAACTCCCCTCGCAGAAGTCTTCTTTCCTCCCCGGCAACGGCGCCAGAAAAAGAGATGCTAACGTGTGGTTGACGTGGAAGCAGACAGTCCTTGTGCGTGGTGAATGACCAGCCCGTTGGGAACCCCAAGAGGAAGGTATGATGTGTATAGCAGCTAGTTTTCCATCAGTTAAGAAACCAAGGTTTAATATCGGTCAGGAGAGGAGAGACAAACGACTGAAGGTGATGCGGAACCTGCACACACACAAACAAATACTTTGCTCCCAACTTGCGATGAGGTTGTCAATCTCACCGGTTTGCTTGAAACAAAGGTTATTAGTGTATCGAGTGGAAAACAGTAATAATATGCGAGTAAAGTAAACAGTGCGGGAAAAGTAAATAGGTGATAGCAATATGATTAAAATAGGACCGGGGTCCACAGTTCACTAGTGGTGTCTCTCCATAGATAAAATAACATGCTGGGTAAACAAATTACAGTTGGGCAATTGATAGAATAAAGATAAACGTGATATGTCAAGAAGATCACTATGAGATTTACTCTGGGCATTACAACAAAATACATAGACCGCCATCCAACTGCATCTATGACTAATAATCCACTCCCGGGGATATCAATCCGAACACCCCAGTAGTATTAAGTTGCGAACAACAGATAATTGCATTAAGCAAAGTGTGTAATGTAAACAAAGCATATGCCCTTGAGCATATGAATGTTGTTTTCTCCCTAGTAGCAACAGCACATCTACCACCTTAGAGGTTTCTGTCACTCCCCCAGGTGAAATAGAGGCATGAACCCACTATCGAGCATAAATACCCCCTCTTGGAGTCACTAGCAACTACTCGGCCAAGATAGCTACTAACAACGGAGAGCATGCAAGATCATAAACAACATAGAGATAACAAAAGATAATATTCAGTACAGCAACTTAATCATAAACACCAATATTCATCGGATCCCAACAAACCAACATCATAGAATTACATAACGGTGATCTCAATCATGTAGGGCAGCTCATGAGATCTAAACATGAAGCACATGGTGGAGAAGACAACCATCTAGCTACTGCTATGGACCCATAGTCCAAGGTAGACTACTCGCTCATCGCTCCGGAGGCAAGCATGGCGATGAAGAAGACCTCCGGTGGCGATTCCCCTCTCCGGCAGGGTGCCAGGAAGAGCTTCTGGACCCTCCCGATCTTCGGGTCGACGGCGGCGGCGGATCGCGATGTGTTCTGGAAATCTGATCGGGTACTTAGGTTTTTTCCGTCGGGGGGTCTTTATAGGCGAAGGGGCGATGTCAGAGGTGGAGCCAGGCTCCCTCACACAGGGGTGGCGCGGCCAGGGGCCTGGCCGCGCCGGCCCTGTCTGTGGGGCCCTGGTGGCCCCTCTCCGTCTCTCCTTCGGATCTCTGGAAGCTTCCGGGGAAAATAAGACTTCAGGAACTTGTTTCGTCCAATTCCGAGAATATTTCCTGTGTATCACTTCTGAAACACAAAAACAGCAGAAAACAGGAAACTGGCACTGTGGCGCTTGTTAATAGGTTAGTTCCAGAAAATGCATAAAAGTGCCACGAAGTGTAACGAAACAATAGGCAAATGGTGTGAAAACAAGCATGCAGCATCAAAAATTATAGATACGTTTGAGACGTCTCAATGAGGGACTCAATATTTTTCAAGACTTCAACCTTGGATGTCAACTACGACGGCTGCCATCAAAAGCGAGTCTCTTCACCTGATCCAGAAATTCTCCGACAAGAGTCAACCCTGTGAGACAAAGACTGCAAGAGCAAATAGAGAGTGATCGGAAATGATGAAGACCCAGCAACCTTTTGACCCACAGGATTTATAGAAAACGCTTAGTTAATTTCATTAAGCTGCCCTTACCTCACGATTAGTAAGTGTGCTTAGTGCCTTGTGTGTATGAATGATTGATTTGATTTGTGATGTGTTACTCATATGCCCTCCGGCAACATGTAGCAACCACTTTGAAAACTTGTTTGCTCAAAAATGTTTTTTGTCTTTCTCGCCCAAACCAAACTCTAACCATACCAATCCCACATTAGAAACCTTTTGAAAGATGTTCCCTCTCATCTACTGCAGAGCTCAACCCCTGATGCACCTCACATGCTCGCAAGTCCAAACAACTACACCAGGACCCACCCTAGGAAATCTACATTTCTAGTCATATCAGATTCTCTTCAGCTAGGAGCTCAAGTTTTCAAGACTAGCAAAAAGTCTCGATCTCGTAAGAGGCAAAATCAAGCAAGAGATATGTACCATCAAGCAAGTGGATGTCCAACACGCTGCAACGGAGACTATGAGAAGACTCTGCGATCTGGAAAAATAGTTACTGGTGGCAAGACCAACATTACCTGCTATGAGTGCAGAATCAAGGGGCACTACTCCAACGAGTGCCCAAAGAAGCTGAACGAAGCACCACAATCTATCGCATGCCCGCGAAGCCATGGAATCACTGAAGATCGTGTCAAAGGACGCAACAACCCCAACATCCTTAACAAGACGGAAACACCCTTCCAAAGTAACCGCGAGTAAGTCTTCCAGCATGAAGACACAAATAAAGGAAAACCGGGAATCAGCCACTAGGTACCCGAAAGTTGCACTTAGCTACAAAGCTGGTAGGAACAAGTTGGATCAATATTTTGGATCACCAATCAAGAAGCCTTAGCCACCTTAGTTTGGTACTAGTAGTCTTTTTTATCTCCTTCTAAAATGAATGAGGCATGTAATCCGCAAGACCATTATTAATGAAATTCTATGGTTTAAACCTAAAACATTTTGTTTTTGAAAAGTGTGATTGTTTGTTGAAAATGCTATGTGATTGAGGAATATGTGTTTTGGACCATCTGGCCACATCACATTTCGGGTGTACCCAATCTTTCCATCTTGATATAAATTAATACACACTCTATCTTTTATCGGGTAATCTCATCTCCCAATCTATCTCAATCTTAACTTGTGAATCTCGGGACGAGATTCTTTTTAAGGGGGGAAGATTGTAACAACCCAAATTTTTGGAAATTTAGAAACAAATAAAATTTATTAAAATACCAAATTTTGGACCCAACAAAAACTTTTATTTTAAATTCAAGATTTATTTCTTGTCTTTCAGGAATTGGGAATTTGAGCATTTTTGCTCCCATGCTTGAAATAAGAATAATAGGAGAAAGGTTTTAAATCAAATACTTTGAGGAAAAGTTTCAATCCCTTTCTTTTAAAGGAAAATAATTTAAAAGAAAGTAAAACCCTATTTCAATAAATCCAGCTGCTTGTTTAAAACGTTGGAATAAAAATACCCCATTTTGAAAACCATTTTCATGCCTCCAACTCGTACTTCAAAAATGAGTTGAGTCACCTTTTTCAAAATCTACTACCTTAGGAACTTATTTGAAACATCAATATTTTGAAAACTTAGTTCCAAAACCTTTGCAAAAATCCACATGATTTCCTAGCCAATCTTTGATACCAAAATAAACCTTTATTTATAAAATAGTTTATTTGATACAACTTTGTTTTCTATTTATTTAAATCTTGCATGAGTGCATGTTAAATCCATTTCGAAATAGTTCAAGTGAACAAAGTCATCCAATCCCATGCAACAAGAAAGAAAACACAAAGAAATAAGAAGAAACACAAAACCCTAAATAGGAAACATAAGAAAAAGGATCTAGAAAATATCATTGCCTACACCACGTTGCCCTTCTATATTAAGAAATCGTTGATCTAGACCATCATGGATCTCTCCACAGTGCACAATAACAAGTTATAAAGATTCAAGACCGCATAGTTTGAAGCCAGAAACTATGTTTAACCCTATTCAAATTTCTACCAAATTTTGAAATTCAAATAAGAGGTCATTCCCAACTCCATGTCATCCCCAAGAAAACCAACACCTTTGGACCAAGATAAAACTTTTGCACTTCATATTGCATGTATGCATAGATTTCCAATATATGTCTTTTATGATTTCATGTGTGTTATAATTTTTTGTGCAATGTTTAGTTAATCCACACTTAACGAACCGAAGCATTAGAGAAGAACCACAAGGACTAAAGAAACAAGAAGCAAAAGAAATAAAGAAAAGAGAAGAAAAGTTTGATCTAGAAAAGGTTATTGACTACACTACTTTGGACCCCTGGATTAAGCATTCTGCAACTCAATTGAAGGTGGGGTCAGTTGGTTGAGCAAGACCAAACCACACTCTTGCATGACTGCAAAAGTTTTGGCAAAAATTCAAACCCTAACCTCTTTCAAATTTCGGCCAAAGTCTGAATCTAATTCAGCAACCATTCCCCCCAATTGCCTTTAGACTTTTTGCAAAACACCACCTTTCCACCTAGTAAAAATGTTTCTGGAACCCTTGCTGAATACCTTGACAACTCCAATTGGAATTTTTCAAAAATTCAAAATTTGATTTCATGCGGGCATTATGTCAAACACGTTCTAGGCAGAATTTCGCAAAACCACACCCGCTGTAGATGACACTGTTCCCGTACGCCCTAGCCCCCTAGCCGTACCCGAGGACATCTCCTCTCACCCCTTTGTCGATCCCCAGCCTCCCCCTGCCCCGACCCGGGCCGTGAGGCATGGAAGAGCAGAGGAAAACACACCCGGACCCCTTCCTTGTCCCCCTCTGAACCAGACCATCTCGACCCCTCCCATCGCGCCAGGACGCGCCTGCAACACACCGCAGCCCGCAGCACACGCCAACGCCGCCCCCTCTTCACTCCCTTGCCGGCCCGAGCCGTGAGCTGGCCGCCACTGGACACCGCCGGTGCTCCCTCTCCCGTCTATAAAAAGCCGCCCTTCTTTCCTGAAAAGACTCACACCACCTCCCTCTCCCTCCTAGACATCGTCTCCTAGCTAGGGGCATGCTGGTTTGAGCTCGCCGGAGCCGGCCGAGCTCCAAGACGTCTTGCAGTTCCCGACGTTCTAGTGCCTCCCTCGAGCTTCCGGCTGGACAAGGTGGAAGAGGAGGAGCTCCTCCGCCGGACTGCAACTCGCCATCGCCTCCCGTGCCTTCCTCGTCGAGCTACACCGCCGCGCCCTTCGCCTCGCCGTCGGTGAGTTCCTCGCAGTATCCCGAGTCGAGGACGACGACTAGTACCGGTTCGATATTTGTTTTTTTTCTCTTTTCCCGTTTCGGTCCGTTAGTTGGGCCAGCCAGGCAGGCGCCATATGGGCCGGTCAGGCTCCATAATCCCGGCCCGTTACCATTTCGGTCTGTGGAGTTTTTTTTTCGAAATCCTTTTTAATCTTTGTTAATTACTGCAAGATTCAAAATCAAATTCCCGAAGATTCATAGATTCAAATTTAGCAAATAAAATATCTATGGAAATCCTTAAACCAGATCTATCTAATAGAATTAGTTTTAAATCTTTTTAAGTTAGTCTTTCTCTGATAAAAATAACAAAATCATAGCCTTTCCAACTTAGAAACAATCTTCGAAATTAATGGAAACTCAAAACAATATGAAACCAATGCCCAAAACTCATATCTCATGAATACCCATCAGTTTATAAAATCATACTTAAACTTTGAACTTTTAATTTGAATGTTATTTACCCATATGGTTAAATAAGCATTTGTCTTATAGGTCTTATTAAACTCAAACCAAGAATCAAAATAGTTATGGAACCTTTATGGTTAAACCCCATTTCCAAATACCTATCTGTAGGTATTGATCTTAGTCCATGTGATCTTGTAGAAGGTATTTGGAAATTTAATACTACATAGTAGTAATTAGAAACTCAAACTTGTACACCAATCTCAAAATATGGAAATGATATGAAACCAATTCGAATCAACCACATTTCTAAATCATAATCTATAAACCCTAATCCAAGTAAACTAGGATTACTAGATTGTACTTGTAGATTAACACTTGATCTCTAATTCTTTGCAAACTAGAAAGTCCATAAGTAATTGAAAATGACCTTAAACCCCATGCAACCACTTTGTTGAAACCTTAGTCCTAAATATCTACTTGTAGTCTATGACCTTGGGTCAAGAAGGATTTGCAGGAGATATTTTAGGATTCAAATAAATAAACCCTACTTAAATACCAAAACTCAATAATCTCATCTATCGGAACTCAATTATAGTTCAAACACCTCTCCCTAGACTTCCTAGATCAACATCCTTACCTTAGTGTTCTTGTTGTTGTATGTATGGTTGTTAGTGAATTGGGTGGTGATTGTATTCTTATTTTCTTTCCGACGATTAGACGACAACGAGAGTAAGGAGAATGGATCCCGAAGTCCACCAAGAAATGGAGATGGAGATCAATCAATCAAAGATGAAGATGAAGACTATTTTGACATTGCCAAGCCAGGCAAGCCATCTTTTGAATCATACTCCAAAGTCCTAGTTTTACTATTGCATTCTACTTGTTTTAAGTAAATTGCATGATTGAATTGCTAGAGTAGAATGATAGTTGTGTAGTGATATCTTGCTTAACAAGAGCATCAAGCTGAGTTTATCCAAGATTCCCATTAGTTTTAAACCTCACTCAATGTAGTTGCTTAGTCGCTAATAAAATTGAGGCCACCTATAAGGGGAACCCTATTTGAAATTGGTGACTTGAACTTGAAACTTGAATTGAAGATTTCTCCTACATGATGGTTTTATGAAGGAAAATAATCTTGACTAAGGACGATGGAATGTATTTGCTAATTGATAATAAGTGATGTACTATGTGAGCCAACCATACCGTACGACCACATTACCCCTAAATGGGAAGGGGCTTAGTCCGTAGCTTGTTTGTTCTAGTATGGGAGACCTTGTATCATCCTTTATAGAAGTGCACCGTGCGCGGGTACTTCCGAACCGAGTGGAAATTGCCATTCATGCAGCACTCTGCAGCGGGCAAAACTATGAGTGCCAAAATGGACTCTTAGGGAAGGATCCTATACTAGAGTAGACAAGTGAAAGAATTTGTTTGATTATCTGAACCTCGCATACTTTGTGTATGACGATCCGTGGATTTCTCCCGGCAGATGTATCAAATCTTGTGGGTAAAGTGTACCCCTCTGCAGAGGTTTCAAAAACTATTCGAATAGCCGCGTCCGCGGTCATGGACAGTTGGCAAGCTGTACTTGACTTTTGTCAAGAATGTTAACAACTGAAGGTGAACTTGGTGAATGACTTGACTTGATATTGATGTTGACCAACACTTGAAGTTCCTCTTTAGATTTAACTTAGAGAATTCAATCTTCTTCTCTACTAATGAAAATTCTTGGGAAACAAACTAGCTTTTTGCAAATAAACTTAGTGCTTAGTCCACCAGATCAACCATGCATATCTCTTTCATCACTTTGTTTATAAGATGGTTTGCGAGTGCATCCAATGTACTCATGGCTGTGTCCCTGGCTATTAACTTGGCCAGACTTGAAGGAGCAAGATCAAGAAGGAAGGACTCATTGACGACTTTGCGAATTAGGCTCGTTTCCTACTATCCGCTTTGCCTGTGCGGTTGAAGCTTGACAATATGGACCCAAAGTGTTATTCCGCTGCATGTTGATGTAATGTAAGGTTTGGTCTGTGCGACCACCTATGTAATCCCCTTTATTTACTATTAGTGGCTATGACTATGATATCAACTACGTTATGTAAATCACAACAATGTTTCTGGGATTGTGATGGATTACATAACGGGCACTTCGAATTTGTTATAAATTCGGGGGTGTCACAATCTCCCACTCCTAGAAAATAAGAAGACATTGGCAAGCTTTGCACTGCTTACGTTTACTACTACGTCGATGTGAACCAGGATGATATATTAACTAGGATGATAAATAGACCCCGCTTGATTGCCAGGAGGTATATGTGCAATTTCTGATGGAAGACATACAATGCCTTGAATTTGTTAGCCTACAGATTTCTGGTAGGCTCTTGCTTTGATTACATATGCAATAAATAGCTAGATATAGCTGGAGAGATACTAGAATCAAATCAGTGTCCCTCTACCCCATATATATGCAGTTACCGGCCCATCTATAAAGACATGACTTCACTAGCAACACAAAAAACTAACACACACGATTTATCCCTATTTCAAAGAAAACAATGTGTGAACAGATTTAGGGCTATTACGGAGTTAAACTGCAGTCCAGGAATAGGATGCATCGAGAACTTGAGCTACAAAAAATGAATGGGTTAAGCATCGAATATCTCTGACCTAACATAAGAGATTATATGTTGTGTTTCATCGACAGAACAACACCGTTGTCACATTACTAGCTGGTGACGGAAGAACAAAGGAAAAAGTGCGACGATATAAATAAAAGCAAAACTTGTAGGTATACAAGGCGATTGATACCTACATCGATGGCCTAGACCTCGTATGTCATCTTCAGCATGTTGCCACCTGCATAACTTACCTCGACTAGTACAAGCTACATGTGCTGGCCGTTATTGTCAGAGACCATGTACCGGCCTCAAAATTTGTTTTATCGGCCACAGTGGACATGTCTTTGGTTGGTGCGTGGCATGTTTGTCTTTGTGTCAATATTAGGATTATATTTTTTCTAGTAGTGGCTTATTGCAGTCTATTGCATGGTTTATGTTGCCAAAATATAATTTGCATATGTGAATTTTGAATTTCAACTTCAATATCTGAATTCCCGAACGGAAGGAGCACAAGAAAGGGCACATGTGCTGCGTGTGCTACCATTTTTTACAAAGGAATAATAATAATATCGCAAAGATATCGAGTCTCTGCACCAACAAAATGTACAGACTTAATCAAGAAGATGCACAAAACCAAAAATAAAAAGATAAATAAAAAACCCACCACGACGATCAGTAACTCGAAGCAGCCGCCCAAGGTTGTCCAAAAGCGACGTCTGGAGAAAGTCCGAGCTATCTAGACAATGCATTCAACAAGGAAACTATAGTCATTGCCATGTACAACAAATGCATATTAGACCTTGGGTTTTCATCATGAAAATCGAGATACTCTAGAAGAATCAATAAAAAAGAAGTTGGCTAGTGTTGCCGCCCCACTTGCTGGGGATGCTACTGCAAATCAGGAATCACATAATCACCAGGAATATCCGCTATGGACAGAAGTATAATCCTGCAAGCCATGTCCATACATTAGGCTCGAAGCAAAGTCTTCATCACATTCAAGATCCTGCCTCCATCATTAACCGCGTTCTCCCTCACATAATCACTCAACGCGGCAGGGTATGTGTATCGACAGAATTGGCCGCGGATGTTCTGAAGAGGGGCTCACGATCCGGTCGAGGTGAACACAATAATACTCGGAACGATAGGCTTACGCGTGGCTGCTGGTCAGCATACACCCAAGACCTGTTGTAGCTCATATTTTTGGTGCATCCTATTGCTAGATGGTTTCTCGATCCGACGACAAAATGATCCATCGCCATCCTCATGTCATCCAATCTCCCTCTTCTTGAAACAAAGAGACACTGGCAAGCTTTGCACTGCTTACATTTACTACTAGGTCGATGTGAACCTCATGTGGGAAGAAGCTGACATATTTATAGACAAGGATTGTATATAGACCGCTTTATTGCTAGAAGGCATATGCAATTTGTGATGCCAGACAATGCCTTGAATTGGTTAGGGTACAGAATCTTGGTAGGCTCCTGCGTTGATTACATATGCAATATATAGCTAGATATAGCTAGAGAGGTAGAAGAATCAGTGTCCCTCTACCCATATGCAGTTACCGGCCCATCTATAAAGACATGACTTCACTAGAAACACAAAAAAGTCACACACACTATTTATCCGTATTTCAAAGAAAACAATGTGTGACAGATTTAGGGCAATTACGGAGTCAAACTGCAGTTCAGGAATAGGATGCATCGAGAACTTGAGCTACAAAAAATGAATGGGCTGAGCATTGAATATGTCTGACCTAACATAAGTGATTATATATTGTGTTTCATCGACGGAACAATGACGTTGTCACGTTACTAGCTGGTGACGGAAAAACAATGGAAAAAGTGTGACGATATAAACAAAAGAAACCTTGTAGGTATACGAGGCGATTGATACATGCATCGATAGCCTAGACCGAAAGTTTTGAATAGTCGGCTATTGCAAATAGCCGCGGTATTTTCAGAGGCTACAAAAGGCTATAGCCGGGCTATAGCGCAGCTAAAGCCCTATTGCTGTTTTGCTAAATAATTTAATAAATTTAAATTTTGGGCAGCAAATATTTGTGTATATATCAATAATTGACAGATATATAGCATATAAACAGCAATTTTGATAAACATAGATATAGATAACAGGAGTTCTAGGCATAATTCTCCACATATTACAAGTTTACAACATTAAGTAGCATCAGAGGACATAGTCTTGTCCAAATATTACAACACAAAATAGCATGTAGCAAGACGAAGGTCAGGACATAGTTCTGTCCACATAACAGCAAGTTTGTCCACATAACAAGTTCACAGATACAAAACCTTCACGCAAGCAACAAGTTCACATAGCCCAGAAATACATGCATGTGATCAATCTGAGTCTGAAGCATCGGAGAGCACATCATCATATTGATGCTGATTACCTTGTGTTTCCGAAGAAGAACTGGAAGAATCAGAAAGTACAGCATCTTCTTTAACAGAATGAAGCAAAGAATGCATACTTTGCTTCCTCTTCTTCCTAATGTGTGCATGTCTCTTTCCTCGGGCTTGTGATGTTGATGTTTCTGGTTCTTGAGTAAAAGTATCAGGTTGTTCTTGTTCACCTTGACCATTTTTTTCAGGAACAATCCCAGTAATGAACTCGTTCTCAACATCTTCAAAAACATCATCCATTATCTTCTATATGGGGTCTTTTCTCCTGTTCTCTTTCTTATCCATCATCCGTGAGTTAACTTTGACAAAGACAAGGTCCTTAAGCCGATCACTATTCACTAAGTAGCCTACTGCGCTTCTTTGCATGGACCTGTGTATTTTATTCAAATTCTAGTAACCAACAACAGTTACATAAATGTAAATTCTGCAATAAACTAGAAGTTGTACTTTTTATTCACTGTATGTCGGTTTGCAGCTTTGCACAATATTTAACTACATAGTGACTTACAGGCAAAGATGACAAAAAAGAGTTTGTTGTTGATTAAATCATAACAAGGAAGGAATAGTCTATGATGACTTACTTGTTCAAATGCTGAAAAATTTCTCTCACAACCGGAGGAGCTGCATGTCAAACTAAGAATCTTTATGGCCAAATTCATTAGGTTTGGTGAGCTTGTGCCATGACCACCATGTTGCTGCATTAAGCAATGACAAAAAGACAATGGCAAAGCTTTGCACTGCTTACATTTACTACTAGGTTGCTATGAACCTCATGTGGGGAGAAGCTGACATATTTATAGAATAGACTAGGATTATACTAGTTTATCCAACAAGTATATATTGGGCAAGCTGAGCGGTTAGATCTAGGCAGTTGGACTGCTGTGGTTGCTCCGCCCCTACCGTAAAAGACCCCATAAAATAACTTTGACACGCAAATATACTACGCCAGATCTGCCATAGTATCTTAAATTTGGGACATTAGATCATCAAGATTATATGGCCCAAAATAATCCGATGTACGGTATAATGACTGAAAAGAAAACTAATTAAGTCTAGTTCAGCACTAGTGAGGGGAATAAGTAGTAGAGAAGCAAATTTGATTAGGCATGCAGGTCTAAACGATGATGTATGAGTGCAGCCGCAGCAGGTAGCCCCGAGCTCTGCTGCGGTCTCTTCGCCGTTGATAGTATGTAGCTGGATAAACCACGTTCTCCCTCACATAATCACTCAACGTGGCAGGGTATGTGTATCGACAGAACTGGCCTTGGATGTTCTGAAGAGGGGCAGCTACTTCGTGCCCTACGAGCCGGTCGAGGTGAACACAAGAATACTCGGAACGATAGGCTTACGCGTGGCTGCTGGTCAGCATCCTATTGCCAGATGGTTTCTCGATCCGGTGACACAACAACCCATCGTCATCCTCATGTCATCCAATCTCCCTCTCCTAGAAAACAAAGAGACACCGGCAAGCTTTTTTTTTGCGGGGGAGACACCGGCAAGCTTTTGCACTGCTTACTTTTACTACTAGGTCGATGTGAATCTCATGTGGGGAGAAGCTGACATATTTATAGACAAGGATTGTATATAGGCCGCTTGATTGCTAGAAGGCATATGCAATTTGTGATGCCAGACAATGCCTTGAATTGGTTAGGCTACAGATTCTTGGTAGGCTCCTGCGTTGATTACACATATGCGATAAATAGCTAGATATAGCTGGAGAGATACAAGAATCAGTATCCCTCTACCCATATGCAGTTACCGGCCCATCTATAAAGACATGACTTCACTAGCAACACAAAAAACTCACACACAAGATTTATCCCTATGAAAACAATGTGTGACAGATTTAGGGCAATTACAGAGTCAAAGTGCAGTCCAGGAATAGGATGCACCGAGAACTTGAGCTACAAAAAATTAATGGGTTGAGCATCGATTATGTCTGGCCTAACATAAGAGATTGTATATTGTGTTTCGTTGACAGAAGAAGAACGTTGTCGCATTACTAGCTGGTGACGAGAGAGCAATGGAAAGTTTGCAAAGATCTGAACAAAAGCAAACCTCATAGGTATACGGGGCGATTGATACCTGCATCGATGGCCTAGACCTCCTATGTCGTCTTCAACATGTTGCCACCCGTAGTACAAGCTACATGTGTTGCTTATTGTTGTCAGCGACCATGTACCGGCCTCAAATTTGTTATATCGGCCACATTGGACATGTCTTTGGTTAGTGGACATTTCTTGTGGGCGCGGCGGTCGCCGGTAGGGCCTGGTGGCACATTGACCATTGAGTTCGCCGTGCATTACTTTGTAGTAACCTAGGAACCTGAAGTTTGTTGATAGATATTCGCACAATTTGTTACACTAGTGGAAAACCGGCCTAATATTCTAGGGCATTAGTCCCGGTTGCAATATGAACCGGGACTGATGCCCTGGGCCCCACTGATTTTTCGGCCGCAGGACCCCAGAAACCATTAGTCCCGGTTCATTTTTAACCTTTAGTCCCGGTTTGTATTACGAACCAGAACTAAAGTCTCTGGGATAGAATCCGACCGTTGCCAGACTCATTAGTCCCGGCTGGTAATACCAACCGGGACTAAAGACCAACCCTTTAGTCCCGGTTGGTAATACCAACCGGGACTAATGACTTCCCTATATAAAACAGCTCCTTCTTCCTCCCTAAGCCAGCCACTCCCCCTCTCCACTCTCAAGTGTTCTTCATGCAACAAACCTAGCTCGAGTTCATCCTCTTTGACCACCATTTTTTGTCACAAATTGATGTCCCCACTTTAATCTAAGTGGACTAAAAGGTGAGGAACTTTGTGCTTTTGTGTTTCATTGGTAATTTAGCTCATTTAATGCTCTAAAAGTAGAGAGATTTGTGATTTTTTAATGGGAGCAATTATTTAGATGTTCATTTGATTATGTGTACAAGTAGGTGAAGATAGAGGTAAAAATAGAGGTAGAGGTAGAGATAGAGATATAGATAGAATTAAAAATAAAAATAGAAGTAGACATAGCTAACATAGAAATAGAAATAGAGATAGAGATAGAAATAGAAAAATAGAAATAGCGATAGAAATAGAGATAGATGCCGTAGGGCGGAGCTTCCGAAGATGCCGTAGGGCGTGAGCACCGACGACATCTTCGAGAATCTTCGCCATGGGAGATTTTCTAACCCTTTACGCAACACTGTTAGAGGAGATGGAGTCTTTCACGGGCTTGCAGGGAAATTTTTCCGAGGCGGAGCTTCCGAAGATGCCGTAGGGCGTGAGCACCAACGACATCTTCGAGAAGCTCCGCCACGGGAGATTTCCCAACCCTTTACGCAACACTGTTAGAGGAGATGAAGTCTTTTACAGGCTTGCAGGGAAATTTTTCCGAGGTGGAGCTTCCGAAGATGCCGTAGGGTGTGAGCACCAACGACATCTTCGAGAAGCTCCGCCACGGGAGATTTCCCAACCCTTTATGCAACACTGTTAGAGGAGATGGAGTCTTTCACGGGCTTGCAGGGAAATTTTTCCGAGGCGGAGCTTCCGAAGATGCCGTAGGGTGTGAGCACCAACGACATCTTTGAGAAGCTCCGCCACGGGAGATTTCCCAACCCTTTCCTCCATTACTGTTAGAGGAGATGTAGTCTTTCACGGGCTTGCAGGGAAATTTTTCCGAGGCGGAGCTTCCGTAGATGTCGTAGGGCGTGAGCACCAACGACATCTTCGAGAAGCTCCACCACGGGAGATTTCCCAACCCTTTCCTCCATAACTGTTAGAGGAGATGGAGTCTTTCACGGGCTTGCAGGGAAATTTTTCTGAGGCAGAGCTTCCGAAGATGCCGTAGGGCGTGAGCACCAACGACATCTTCGAGAAGCTCTGCCACGGGAGATTTCCGAACCCTTTCCTCCATCCATGGGGATGAAACTCTTCCTGCCTTCGAGCTGTGCTTGCCATGGCGTATCGATGCTCCTTTTATAGGCACGGCGCCGCTTCTACTTTTGTCTTGTTCCTCAGACAGGGGCGTCGTGCGCTACATGATTTATCTCATCGAGCAGTGCATCAACCCATGCATACTTATCCTACCAATAGCTTTAGTCTCAGTTGCACCCACCAGCCGGGACTAAAGGTTACCCACACGTCCTTATCCCACCGATGGTTTTGTTAGATGACACAAAAACCACCTTTAGTCCCGGTTGTACCAACCAGCCGGGACTAAAGTTTTGTTAACTTATTCTTACTTATCAAACTAAAATTAGAGAAAGAAATATAAATTGTATATTTGATTTGCGTTTGATATGTACTTATATAATGCAGATGAGCCGAGCATGGATGTATGCCGATCGACGCTCTGGAGATTTCATTAAAGGCGTGCATTCTTTTCTCAAGGTGGCTGAGGCAACCAAGCGAAATGGTTTTATGTGTTGTCCATGCGGTGGTTGTCGAAATGAGAAGGATTACCCCTCCACAAAGACCCTTCACAACCACCTGTTCCGGTTCGGTTTTATGTCCGGCTATAATTGTTGGACCAAGCATGGGGAGAGAGGGGTTATGATGGAAGACAACGATGAAGAAGAGAATGATGACAACTATCCTGAGTTCCCTGAAACCACCGATACCGCAATGGAAGATAATGAAGAAGAAGAAGGTGAAGAACGGGCATCATATGTGCCCGCTGATGATCTTGGTCAGTTGATGCACAAATTGACTATGAAAGTGAAAAGGAGAGGGAGAAGTTGGAACGCATGTTAGATGATCGCAAAAAGGATTTGTACCCAAATTGCGAAGACGGCCAGAAAAAGCTAGGAAGTACGCTGGAATTGCTGCAATGGAAAGCAGAGAGTGGTTTATCTGACAAGGGATTTAAAAAGTTGCTGAAAATTATGAAGAAGATGCTTCCAAAGGATAACGAATTGCCCGCCAGTACGTATGAAGCAAAAAAGATTGTCTGCCCTCTAGGATTGGAGGTGCAGAAGATACATGCATGCATTAATGACTGTATTCTCTACCGCGGTGAGTATGAGAATTTGAATGCATGCCCGGTGTGCAGTGCATTTCGGTATAAGATCAGGCGAGATGACCCTGGTGATGTTGAGGGTGAGCGCCCCAGGAAGAGGGTTCCTGCCAAGGTGATGTGGTATGCACCTATAATACCACAGTTGAAATGTTTGTTTAGAAACAAAGAGCATGCCAAGTTGTTGAGGTGGCACAAAGAAGACCGTAAGAGTGACGAGATGTTGAGACACCCCGCTGATGGGTCGCAGTGGAGAAAAATCGACAGAGATTTCCCGGAGTTTACGGAAGACGCACGGAACCTGAGGTTTGGTCTAATTACAGATGGCATGAATCCTTTTGGGGAGCAGAGCTGCAGTCATAGCACCTGGCCCGTGACTCTATGTATCTATAACCTTCCTCCTTGGTTGTGCATGAAGCGAAAGTTTATTATGATGCCAGTGCTTATCCAAGGCCCGAAGCAACCCGGAAATGACATTGATGTGTATCTAAGGCCATTAGTTGATAAACTTTTACAGATGTGGCAGACTGAAGGTGTTCGTGTGTGGGATGAGTACAAACAAGAGGAATTTGATCTACGAGCGTTGCTGTTCGTGACCATCAATGATTGGCCTGCTCTTAGTAACCTTTCAGGACAGACAAACAAGGGATACAATGCATGCACGCTGTCGTCGTGGTGAAACAACATATGCCATAGGATGGCTTAAATGGGGCCGAACTAGATGCTGGAGGATTCGGGAGAGGGGAACGCACTAAAAAGCACGACAGAAAGAGACACTGATCTACCCAGGTTCGGGGCTCTCGTAAGGAGATAACACCCCTACTCCTGCTCTACTGATTGTATATATGGATCGATGTAGTACACAACAATGGTGCTTCCAAGCTCTCTGCTAGAGAAGGAAGATGAACTGCTAAGTGTCGAAACCTTCAACTATCAGCCAACCCTTTGCTAGGACTCCCTGTGCCACCTTATATAGTGGTGGCCAGGGTTACAACGGTCATACAAGACCACAAGACAAGGGCTACACTCCAAACAGGAGCTGGTGGCGATGGCAGAGACCCTTGACTTCGCCCCTGATTGCTCTCGATGGGACACCATATCCCTGTACCTTGTACCTCTTGAACTGTGGCCTTACCTCTCTGAGGTAAGCTTGTACTTGTGCACAGTGAGGGTAGGTAACCTCCACTGTGCACCCTGCCATCTTTACTCTGCTACCATGCTTGGATGTTTTCTTCCTTGATTGTAGGGATGTGACACCTTGGTTGACTTAAGTATCCCGGATATGACCATTGGCCATACCCAGGACTTATATGCCGGACCAACGACCTACGAGGGTCGGGTAATCCGGCCTCCCCTGCTCCTGCACAACACACCAAATAGTTAGGCCGGCATATCTGAGTATATGCCGGCACACATATATCAGTATTCCGGCTATGCCGGCATATCCCAGTATCAGCCGGGATATACATTATATGCCAGCCTGGCCGATGCTCTTATATTCCGGCCAGGCCCTTTCCGTGATAACCCGGCATAAGTCAATCATGGACCTTGAGTCTTTCTAGTCTCTTGACCCTACCGGGGGTCATCCCCCCGACACTAGTCCCCGAAGCTGCCGAGGTTCCCC
Source organism: Dactylis glomerata (assembly GCA_007115705.1). Lineage (NCBI taxonomy): Eukaryota > Viridiplantae > Streptophyta > Magnoliopsida > Poales > Poaceae > Dactylis > Dactylis glomerata. The sequence continues at coordinate 1,080,914 of QXEO01000143.1, forward strand.
AGCCATAACTGTGGAGCCTTGACAGGTTCAACATACCTTTCTTCCTTATGTCCCGGCGATCAGATTATATGCCGGCACGTCTGCACATATCCCGGCCTCTGTTCCTGTTCCAAAACTTATTCCGGCCGGTCCCGAGTGTATTCCGGACGGAACATATGCATCGGGCAACTAATCCGGCATACAGACGAGCCTTCCTCGAGAAGCCATGTCCGACAGCTTTGCATCGAAACTTGTAACTGCCCTGCCTCCTCGAACAGTCACCCACGATGTGACGGTTCACAGTGCAGCAGTTACTTCTCACCATCATGGCGTCATGGCACGGTTACAGGAACCGCCGCCCCAGTCCGTGCCGCCACGTGGCGCCTCGCCGCAGCAACTGTCGGGGGAGTGGAACACTCCCACGATCCTACGACCCCCACGACCCTTGCCTGCAGACCTATAAGCAGGGCGGCGGGGGTAAACTCATCTTTTTACCCCCCACCACCATCGTCTTCCTCGCCTTCCTCCTTTGCCTCCTGCGCTTCACCGCCGGCCCGAAGAGCAGCATCGCCGCCACAGCCGACCTGCTCCCCGCCGACGCCGACGCCCGACGACGCACGGCATCACCTTTGACGACGCCGCCGCCGCCGCTTCTTCTCCCCGCAGCCTTGCAGGGAGATTGGATCTTCCTGCACGCTCGCCGCCGCTCCATCGTCGCCGGCCAAGCTCCGGTGAGACTGTTCTTCCTCCTTCACGCTTCTTCGTAGCTTCTCATTGGTAGCCACGCTTGCATAGATCCGCTTCAGTTCCTCTGCTTGTTACTCTTCGGATTCGATTAGCACTGCTAGGCAAAGCTCGCAGGTGTTCATCCTTAGGAGTTTTTATCCTTATTTGTTTCCTAATTTAACTGCCTCGGTAGATCTTCTATTCCTGCTAACATTGGTGAGGGCGGTATGCCGGAGAGACTAACCTCCCTCTTTTCTCCGGCCTTGACAGAAATAACACCACGGGACTCCGGCTCTCACGCCTTATCCCGGCCACAAAGATGGCATCATCAAGCATGACGACTACCTCGGCCTCTGAGGAAGATACCTCGGCCAGAGCTCAAGGACGCTCCGGCTGGGAGGGGTCGGAGGTTACTCCGGCCGAGATATCCTGGGTCACCTCCACCAGGAGAGTCCCGGAGGGGGTAGCATGCCGGCTACCAGTAGGAGAAGTTGTGCCGGCACCTGAACCCGGCGAACACGTCGTCTTCATCGCCCACTTCGAGCGGGGCTTCGGTCTGCCGGTGTCGGACTTCTTCCGGGACTTCCTCAACACCTACGAGCTTCAACCTCATCATATCCCGGCCAACGCCGTGATGAGCCTCTCCGCCTTCGCTGCTTTTTGCGAGGGCTATGCCGGCATAGAGGCCATTACTCAAGGCTGGGCGAAGTACTTCCAACTGCGGAAGCAAGTCGTCCAAGAGCCGCCCCGGAGCAAGGACGACCCGCCGGAGACGGCCCAGGAAAAGAAGGACCGCCCCATGACCCTCTGCGGCGCGGCCACCATCATGTCCCGGAAGGGCTCGGACTTCCCCAAGGTGGAGCTCCTGGAGTCTTGCAAGAAGTGGCAGAAGAGCTTCTTCTACGTCAAGAACACCACCGACGAGGATCTCATCAACCTGCCGCCATTTGTGGACGAGCCACCCTTGGCCATGACTAACTGGACCTACAACCCGAAGAATTCGGTGATGCCGGTGAATGCGCTTCACCGGGTTAAGGGCGAGCTCCGGGATGCCGGCCTTACTCCTAACGATCTCGTGGCATGCTTCATCAGCCGGCGCGTCTCCCCTCTGCAGCGCCGGCCGCACAAGATATGCCAGATGAGCGGGCCAATGGACCCCACCCGGCACTCCACGCATGAGCTAACTCCGGACGACATTCTCCGCCGGATTAAGGACGTCTGCAAGTCCTCCCAGGCCACTTTTGCCTGGGGGCTAGAACCATACAGCCGGGATAGGCCGGCCCCAACGGTAAACCATCTTTTCCGACACATAAAGCCCATGTCCGGCACATAGATACTTAAGCCGACATATGTCTATCTGCCGACACATATCATATTTATCCGACATACCTCTTGCACCGGCATATTTCCTTGTCTGAATACTTGACTTTGCTGTTTACACAGAAGTTCAGCTTCCAAACAATGGAGAACTCCCGGATCAAGATCGCGGCGGACCGCACCGTTGCGGATGTCGAAGATCCGGATCATTGGGATAAGCTTCCCAGGAACACCCGGGCTGCAGCTGCCATGGGTAAGGGCTCTTCCTCCCGGCATTACACTCAAGACCGGAGTGAGATAGACTCTGACGAGGAGATGCTGATGTACTATGACCCGACGCCACTTGCGTACGCCTTTCCCGAAACACCTATTGCTCACGAGTTTCCAATGCCGTCCTCAGCTATCCCGGACGATATTGTCATCGACGCAGCCCCTCTGAACCAGGGACCTCCTTCCACCGGCGGACGTGCCGGCCGGAAGCGAGGTGTGAAGCCCCCGTCCGACATACCTCCGAGGGCGAAGAGGCAGAAGGTCTGCGTGCCCAAGCAGAAGAAACAGAGGCCTGTTTCCTCGGGGTAAATTCCCTTTACTTTGCTTTTCCTCCGACATATCTCTTGTTTGTATTACTGACTTGGTGTTTTCTCTCTTTCAGTGCTCCTCTTGAGCCGGAACAAGCTTCTGGCTTGAGCGGCGACCCGCAGGTTACCAAGCCCGCTGCACCTGCAACCTCCGACATTCCCTCTGCCAGTCAGACGACCTCACCGGCGCCGGCATCTTCGCCTGCGCCCGACAAGACCACCTCCCCGGCGAAGGACGTTCCTCCGCCGGAACAAGATACCTCTGCCCCCGACGTCCACATGGACTCGGGGGCTCAACAGGAAACCTCGGCTCCTGATGTCCACATGGACACAGGAGCCCACCAAGAAGCACCAGATTCCGGCGCGCCCACCGGTGACGCCGGCACAACTGAAGACGCCGGCGCAAGCGACAAGAGCGCCGGCACAGACATCAAGGGCAAAGGCCCTTTAGTGCCGGAAGTCCGGACTTTTCCGGATCCTGCTCCCGCTGGCCCAGATGCAACGGCCGCGCCGGAACAGCCTGCACCCGAGACTCCAGCACCGGCCAAGTCCACTGCCCTGGCCAAGACCACTGCACCGGCCGAGTCCACTGCCCCGGCCAAGACCGGCACATTGAAGATTCAGCTGGCCAAGTCCCGGACCCCGAGCCAGCGAGCTCCTCAGCATCCAGCAAAGACTTCACAAGCTGGCCGATGCCACCAACGTAATTCCTTTACATTTACACACATATCCCCAGTCCCCGAAAATGTCGGCTGTCCGGGATATGGACATCCGGGATTTTCTCATAGTCCTTTAGCTAGCTTCTTTTGAATTAACTGCCGACATATGAGCTCGATCCGAGCTTCAAATCCTAGTCACCGAGGCCCGGGATAGGTGCGCAGCACCTCTGCCGGGTCTTCAACAATTTCATATCTCTATTATCTTTCAAATCCTCTTGACCGGGATATAAGCTCGATTCGAGCTTCAAATCCTAGTCACCGAGGGCCGGGATAGGTGCGCAGCACCTGTGCCGGGTCTTTAAAAGAATGATCACTTGATGAAACCTTCACTTTAATTATCATATCAAATTTCTCTGCTGACATTTCAAATCCCGGCATTTTTGCAGCTCATGAACAACACGCGGGCGGACATGTTCCACGACTTGGTGTGTGAGCATCGGAAGCTTTCCGACGCACACAGCAAGCTTCAGCTGGAGGTGTCCAAGAAAGGTAACCTTTTGCCGACATACTGCTATATGCCGGATATCTTTCATCTCTTTTTTTTTGCAATGCTTCTTCTTGCCGACACATAACCTTGTGCCGACATTCTGCAGCTGGCACTGAAAAACAAGCCGCCGCGCTTCTTACGAGGGTGAAAGAGCTTACTGGTATGCCGGATCCTGCTGTTACCCGGATGACTTCTTTGTACTTCAAATCCTGTACTCTTTGTCACTGTTTTCTCTCTTCAAATCCTTTTAACTTGAAATCTTTGCAGATGAGAAGGCTGCACTGGAGGCACGCCACCAGGATTGTGTGTCCTCGGTGGATGTGGCCAAGCTACTGGACGACCGGGATACCGGTCACAAGGCCGAGGTTGAGCAGCTCAAGGGCCGGATTGCCGAGCTCTTGGAGGAGAAGGAGCAAAGGGAGGGCCAACTGAAGAACACCCAGGACTTGCTCGTTGAATCCGAGACTGATGCCTCCACTGCCCACGCTGAACTGGATAGCCTGAAGGAGCAGGCCACCAAATGGGAGGTTACAGTTTCACAGCTTAATGCCGACCTTGCCCGTAAGCTTCAAATCCTTTCCCCTTTTATCCTTTCCGACATAGTGTAATCTTTTTCGGCATAGCATCTATGCCGACATATTTTCCTTCTGCTAACATTGTTTCTATTCTGCAGGCATGTTTCCCGCTTCCGTCGCTGACGTTGAGAGGGCTCTGCAGTTGGACCGAGAAAACCGGGGTGTTCCGGTTGACTCGCCCAGCTGGGACATGTCGGAGCAGCTGCTGGCCCTGCAGTCCCGGAAGGAGGCCATGACCCTTTACACTGAGGAGCTCTTCTACGGCGCCCAGGAGGCATTCTCTGCCCTCTGGCCGGGACAAAGGACTCCCACTGACCCGGTTGACCTCGGCAACGACCTGCAGCTTGCCAAGGTTCGCCTCCAGGAGTGGCGAGATTCCGGCGCGAGGGTTGGAGCTGACGAAGCCCTCAGCTACTTCTTGTCTTGGTACGAAAAGGCAGACTTGGAGACTTTGCGCACCGTGCGCGAAGGATCCATCTGGACCACGGACCCGGATCATATCCGTCGCCGCAAGGAGTTGGCCCACAGCTATGTGGACTATGCCGACACCGACAAATTCGTCCGGGACATCCGGGAGCCGGAGAAGAATGACGGTGCCGGGACATCTGCCGCTGCTGAGGGTTCCGACTCCAGCCAAGATGAAGATGAAGCTGAGGAAGCCGACACCGAAGCTCCGGAACAGGCATCTGCCCCGGGCGGAGGTGATGGCTCCATTCCCTCTGCTGGGTCCGGCACACCTGAGGCCGACACTTCCACTGCTACCGCTCCACCTGCCGGCGGCTCTGCTCCTGCCACTGCTCCTTGACTTTGGAGCATAAAAACTTTAAATTTTATCAGATCCCCGGTATGCCGGGTGCAGATGTAATATACACATTTTAATTTCCTTTGGTCCGCTTCCTGAACAAGTTTTATCTCGGTTTGCTTGTTATTAATGCCGGATCATCTTTTGGCTAAGTCACCGAGTTTGTTTTCCTGTTTCCTCAACTTCACAACCTTGGCTACTTGTCTACCTCTCTGGGCTTTTGACTTATGAGTCTCAAGGTTGCTTTGTTAAACATACAGTACTTAAACTTTGAAACTTAGACTTCAAATCATCCGACACTTCAAATTTTAACATTAGCTTTAACGAAAATGTCGGTTCGCTTGCTTTATATTTCCCTAGCCGTTTTCCATGTGTAGACAATCTCCGGCATCTACTCTTGCTAGCCATGAAGCCGGGTTTCGGACAGCAGCTGAGTCGAAGAGTGGCCTTTGGTGCCGACACATTACTAGGCCGACATAGGAAACATTCAAATAAAGCCAGCCGGCATATAACAAAAAACTGTAGATAAACAACAGCATATCTCGGAGGCAGTGCCCGCTCTTTTCGGGATGCCGGCACTTCCTTCATTAGTCTTGTGCCGACACAACACGCCGGCATACAAAGTAAAATATGGAAATACATACATTGTGTTGCTCAGGAGTAAAAGGGTCGCAGTAGAGCTATGTTCCATGGCCTCTTGGTTTCTTCTCCGGACCTGTCCACCTTATTCTTCTTGGGGTCCTGTGCATCTATAAGATAATAGGCATCATTGTGCAGAGCTCTGCTCACAATGAATGGCCCCTCCCATGGAGGAGTTAACTTATGCCGGTCTTCTGTTCCTTGCTTTAGCCGGAGTACTAGATCTCCCTCTTGAAATCTCCTTGGATTTACCTTCTGCGCATGATAGCGTCTGAGGTTCTGCTGATATACTGCTGTTCTTGACAGAGTTATTTCCCTTGCTTCCTCTAGCAGATCAACATCATTTTCTCTGGCTTCTTTAGCCTCTTCCTCAATATATAGCACTATTCTTGGTGCATCATGTATTACATCTGTTGGAAGCACAGCTTCTGCTCCATACACCAGGAAAAATGGTGTGTATCCTGTTGATCTATTCGGAGTTGTTCTTAAACTCCACAGCACTGATGGCAGCTCATCTAGCCAACACCCCGGAGTTTTCTCCAGGGGCTCTATCAGCCGGGGCTTTATGCCGGATAATACTAGCCCATTCGATCTCTCTACTTGGCCATTGGCACAAGGGTGGGCGACCGACGCAACGTCCAGCCGGATTCCCACCTCCTCACAAAATCTGGCAAATGGCCCCTGGGCAAAGTTTGACCCATTGTCAGTGATGATGCTATGAGGAACACCATATCTCAAGATTATATTCTTTAAGAATTTCACTGCTGTGTGACCATCACACTTGCTTATGGGCTTCACTTCAATCCACTTGGTGAACTTGTCCACCATGACCAGGATATGGGTCATTTTCCCTCTGGCCGGCTTAAAAGCCCCGACCATATCCAGGCCCCAAACAGCAAAGGGCCAGGTTATTGGGATAGTTTTCAGGGCAGATGCCGGCTGATGAATCTGGTGGGCATATCTTTGACACCCATTACATTTCCGAACCAAGTCTTCTGCCTCTTGCAGTGCCGTTGGCCAATAAAAGCCATGCCGGAATACCTTTGCCACCAATGCCCTGGACGAAGCATGGTGACCACACTCCCCCTGGTGAATTTCCCGGAGCATCTCCAGACCCTCCGCAGATTCGACACATCTCTGCAATACTCCGGTGGTACTTCTCTTGTATATTTCTTTGTTGATGATGGTATAAGCTTTGGATCTCCTTATAACCCGGCGGGCCTCGGTTTCATCCGCCGGCACTTGACCATCCACCATGAAGTTCATGATAGGACGTGCCCATGATGGCACTTCCCTGACAGTGAACACTGCCTGATCTATTTCCATCATTTCGACCGACACATAATCGATCTCCATGGGCTGCGAAGTCCCCGGGACTGAAGAATCAGTCCCCGGGTATGCCGGAGCAGTCCCCGGGTATACCGGCACAACCTCTTGGCACATTTTACCCTTGCCTTTAGTTTTGCTCCGGAATACTGTACTAACAGCATATGCCGGCCCAGTCCCCGGGACTGAGGAAACAGTCCCTGGGTTATCCGTCTTGGCTCCGGCATCTATGTCCATTGGAACTGCTTCGTCTGGACCTGGCGGGACATAAATGGAGGATGACTCCGGCGAGGGTTTGATCGATGGCTTCCTCAGATGCTCCAGCGAAATGCCGGGCGGGATTGAATCTCGGGAAGACCCCAGCTTGGACAATGCATCGGCTGCATCGTTCTGAGCCCGGAGAACGTGCCGGAACTCACAACCTTCAAAATAACCACTTAACTGCTGCACTAGGAAACGGTATGATGCCATGTTAGCATCATGCGCGTCCCATATGCCGGAACACTGCTGAATCACCAAGTCAGAATCACCGAAGCACATAATCCGGCGAATTCCTATGTCCTTAGACACCTTCAGGCCATGCACAAGTGCCTCATATTCCGCCACATTGTTTGATGCTGCAAAGTGAATCTGCAGGACATATCTCAGCTGGTCATTCTTTGGCGAACTGAGAACTATGCCGGCACCCAAGCCATGGATTGTCTTGGACCCATCGAAATGCATCCTCCAATAGTTTGCATCTGGCAATGGTGGCTCATACTGTATCTCGGCCCAGTCAATAAAGAAATCAGCCAAGACCTGGGACTTGATTGTATCCCTCTTATCGTACTGCGGTGTATATGGTGAAAGCTCTATTGCCCACTTTGCTATCCGGCCACTGGCATCTTTGTTGCCTATAATTTCCGAGATAGGGGCCTCGGCCACTACCCGGATTGGATGCTCTTGGAAGTAATGCTTGAGCTTCTTGGCCGCCATATATACACCATAGGTCATCTTCTGATAGTGGGGGTAGTTTTGCTTTGAGGTGGAGAGGACTTCACTCAGATAATATACCGGCCGCTGCACGGTTTTGCCTCCTTCCTCTCGCTCTACTACCACCACAGCACTGACAACTCGGTTGGTTGCCGCTATATAGAGCAACATTGGCTCCCGGGGCATCGGAGATGCTAATACCGGCGCTGTTGACAACAACTGTTTCAATTCCTTGAAAGCTGCATCTGCTTGCGTTGTCCAGACAAATGTGTCGGACTTTTTCATCAACTGATATAACGGCAGAGCTTTCTCTCCCAGCCGGCTTATGAAGCGGCTCAGGGATGCGAGGCACCCAGTGAACTTCTGTACTTCCCTCAAATCTGTCGGTGGCTTCATCCTTTCTATGGCACGAATCTTGCCGGGATTCACCTCAATACCCCGGCTGGAAACAAGGAAACCGAGCAACTTGCCCGCCGGCACACCAAAGGTGCACTTAGCCGGATTCAACTTCATCCGGAATCTCCTCAAATTCCCAAAGGTTTCCCGGAGATCATCTATGAGAGTCTTGCTCTCCTTGGTTTTTATGACGATATCATCGACATATACCTGCACATTTTTATCTATCTGATCATGCAAACATTTTTGCATACACCTTTGGTAAGTTGCGCCGGCATTTCTTAAACCGAACGGCATAGTGAGATAGCAATAAGCCCCGTACGGGGTAATAAAGGATGTCTTTATTTGATCTGGCTCAAACAAGGGGATCTGGTGGAAACCAGAATAGGCGTCTACAAATGATAACAGTTCACATCCGGCTGTGGAATCAATCACTTGATCGATCCGAGGCAGCGGGAATGGATCTTTAGGACATGCCTTGTTCAAGTTGGTGTAATCAACACACATCCGCCATACTTTCACTATGACGGGCTCATCTTTCTTCTTTTCCACCAAAACCGGATTAGACACCCAATCCGGATGAAGTACTTCCTTAATAAAGCCAGAGGCTAAGAGCCTGGCCACTTCCTCCCATATGGCTTTCCTTCTGTCGCCGGCATTCCGCCGGAGCGGCTGCTTCACCGGCTTAGCCTCGGGTCTCACATGCAATGCGTGCTCAGCCAGCTCCCTCGGCACACCTTGCAGGTCTGAAGTAGACCATGCAAAGATATCCCGATTCTCACGGAGGAAGCTGATGAGCTCGCTTTCCTATTTGGGATCCAGACTTGTCCCAACCAGGGCATGACGCTCCGGAAAAGCTTCATCCAGAGGCACCTTTTTTACCTCCTTGCCTGCTTGAAAAGCAGCACTGCCACCGGGATTTGCCATGCCCGGCATATATTTGCCGGCCACGACCGTCTCAGCAATCTCCACTGCTCTCTTGAGCCTCTTTCTCTCCTCTGCGATGATCAGAGTCTCGGCCAGATTAGATCCGGCGGTGGCACATGCCATCGAACGCTTGTAATCACCAATGATGGTGATCACTCCTTTGGGTCCCGGCATCTTCATCTTCAGATACGCCACATGCGTAGAGGCCATGAATTTTGCCAGTGCCGGCCTACCCAGCAAAGCATGGTAGGGGCTCTCCAGATCAACCACCTCGAACATGAGGTTCTCCACCCTGCAGTTATCCCGGCTGCCAAACATGACATCCATCCGGATCTTGCCCATCGGCGCACACGAAAGTCCCGGCACAATGCCGTGGAACGTGGTCTTGCTTGGTTCCAGCATGTTTTCCTTGATTCCCAGCTTCTCCATCGTATCTCGATACATGATGTTGATGCTGCTTCCATTATCAATGAGGACCTTGCTGAATCTCACGTTATTAGCCGGCCCGACGAATGTCGGATCCATCACCAAAGCATATCCGCCGGGATTTGGCATGATCCGGGGATGATCTGTCCTGTCCCAACCAACAGCTTGGTCAGACCAGTACATCAGCTTTGGCACCGCCGACATAACGGCATTCACCTCCAGACTCCGGCGGTACAAGCTCTGCTTGTCTGTTCTCTCGGTCTCAAAGACCATATAGCTCTGATCATACTCCTTGTACTCATTCCGGCCCGCTCCTGGGCCTCCGGCGTTATACTCCGGATTATAGCCCTGGTCAACTTGATTTACGCCGGCATTTCCGGCGTTGCTCTGATTCCCAGGATTATCCGGCCTAGGTGGGACTGCAATTGTATTGGCCCCTGTCAACGGCGATGGAGCTGCCGGGACAGAGGGTCTAGCCGGTCCCCAGGGACCTGCACGACCTGCCAATATGTCGTCCAGCCACGAACAGTTCCTTGTCAAATGGTTTGCCGGCTTTCCCGGCTGGAATGTGTGGAACACACAAGGCTTGTCCATGGCAAGACCCACAGTATACTTCGGCCACTGCTTCTTCTGGCCGGCGGCTCCGCCGGCATTCTTGCTGGTCCAGACATTCTTCTTCTGGAACGTCTGTGCTTGCTGCTGCGGCTGCTGCTGAGGCTGCCGATAGTTCTCATATCTCGGACGCTGGCTACTGCCGGCGCCCCCTTGCTCTTCCTCCACAGCTGCAACTTGTGCTGAGCCATACCGATAATCCGGCCGCTCATCTCTCCTCTTATTCCGGTTATCCGGGCGATAGAACTGCCCTGATCTCCCGGCATTGCTGGTGTTCCCCTGGGTTTGCCCCTGTCCTTGTGAATCGAGACTGGGCTGCCTGGGATCTCCCAGAGCATAACTATCAGCGATCCTGATTGTTTCGGCCAGCGTGGCCGGCATTTGCCTCTGAAGCTTTTGCCACAGCATGGTGCCATGTTGGCACCCATGAGCGAACCACATGATGGCCTGCTGCTCATTGATTCCTTCGCAGGAATTGCGCAACGTGCACCATCTGGTCAGATAGTCACGGTCAGTCTCATTCACTCCTTGCCGGCAGTTAGCCAGCTGCTGCGGACGGTTGGGTCTCTTGTATGTACTGGTAAAGTTTGACACAAACTGCTCTTCGAAATCAATCCAGCCGTTGATACTCCCGGCCGGCAAATTATTCAGCCATATCCTGGCTGGACCTTCCAACATCTGCGGCACATATCGTACCGCCCATCTGAGGTTTCCTCCAGCGATGTTCACCGCTGTGGAGTAATCCTCCAACCAATCTTCCGGCTTGGTACTGCCATTATATGTTCTCGCGCCACGCGCGAGCTGGAAGTAGTAAGGCACCGGCTCTCCCATAATCCGGGGTCCAAAACACATAGGGCCCGGAGCTCCTTGCCTCTCCACCAACTCTGATTGGTGGAGCTTGTCCAGCTTGAAACGTGCATCGTTGGCTTCCAAGGACCGAGGTCCAAGCCGGGATGCTATTGGGCCTGCGATCATCTGCTGCTGCTGCTGCTCCGGCTGATGCTGCTCACTATGCCGGCTTTGCTGACGCTGCTGCTGATATCCCGCCCTGGCAAGGGCGGAATTGCCGTCATCCTCTCGATGTCCCGGATGGCCTGCATTCTGCTGCTGCGCTGTACCTCCGGCGCCCTGTTGCTGACGCCGGAATACACTGTTACTCCGGCCACCAACGGCCGCTGCTGCTTCATGCCCGACCGGCATACTCTGGCCGGGCTTCTTGCTGCCGACATATTTGTCAGCCTGGCTGACATACTTGTCAGCCTGGCCGACACTCTTCTGCACCACCGCCTGCTTTCCGGCGGCAGCCGGATCGTACACCTGAATCTGCTTGTCCCGGCGGCCAGAGGTCACACTTCCGGCACGCCGGGCGCTGGGATGCGGGGACGAGGCTTGGCCCCTCGACCTCGCACCGGCACCTCCCGCCGACACAATGTACTGGGATGCCCCGGCACCTGGGTTTGCCCTCTTAAAGGCCTCCTGCTGCTTTGTAGCTTCAGACAAAAGTTGGTTAAGCCGGGCTTGCTGCTCACGCAGTGCTTCGCCGGATAAACAAGATAAATCCTTAGCTACCTCGGCCGCTGCTCTAAGGTTCTTTACTGGCGAACTATAGACTACCTTAGGCACAGTACTAGTTGCAGTATGACTCTTATCTATAGCACCTTTTCCTATCTCAGCATTAAGATTTCTGCCTCTAGTTCTAACCTCTTCTATCCGGCTAGGCCGCATTACTACAGGAGTAAAACCATGGGCTGCTTCATACTCACGGAGTTGCCGGTTAAACCGTTCGCGCTCCTGGTTCATGGCCAGGGCCTCGTCGACGAGGGCCTGTCGAGATCCCTCCAGGACCTCCCTTGTCTGCTCCGGATCTGCTCCGGATCGCACCGGCTCGAGAAGCCGGTCGATGATGGGAAGAAGAACATCGCCCCTAGCTGGCACACCAGAAGTGCCGGCCAGGTTCTCCACACGCTCCAACGGAGGACGCGCCGACCTCTTGACCTTCGGCGGCTCCGGAGGAGAAGCTCCGGCCGCTGCTGCTGCTTTGCCGGCATCTTCCGCCGGCGGCACGGATGTGCCGGCCATCATCACCTCAGCCGACTCTACTGAGCGATCGCTACGCCCAGCGTGAGCCAGCCGATGTGACGGAGGATCCGACGCCACCAGCACCTCCTTCCTGCAAACTCTCTCAGTCCCCACGTACACCTCGTGGGAACCGAAAGACATAATCCGGCCATCCCTGGGGAACGGCCGGCCACCGAGACAACCAGCGTTGTCACTGACGAAGCTGAGCGAGCCTAGCCTCTGGACGAGGCCAGAGACCACGCGCACTCCCGAAGCTGCTATCACAGACCCCGTCCGAATGAACACTCCGCCCAGCATATCGATCTGATGCCCCACGGTGGGCGCCAAATGTCGTCGTGGTGAAACAACATATGCCATAGGATGGCTTAAATGGGGCCGAACTAGATGCTGGAGGATTCGGGAGAGGGGAACGCACTAAAAAGCACGACAGAAAGAGACACTGATCTACCCAGGTTCGGGGCTCTCGTAAGGAGATAACACCCCTACTCCTGCTCTACTGATTGTATATATGGATCGATGTAGTACACAACAATGGTGCTTCCAAGCTCTCTGCTAGAGAAGGAAGATGAACTGCTAAGTGTCGAAACCTTCAACTATCAGCCAACCCTTTGCTAGGACTCCCTGTGCCACCTTATATAGTGGTGGCCAGGGTTACAACGGTCATACAAGACCACAAGACAAGGGCTACACTCCAAACAGGAGCTGGTGGCGATGGCAGAGACCCTTGACTTCGCCCCTGATTGCTCTCGATGGGACACCATATCCCTGTACCTTGTACCTCTTGAACTGTGGCCTTACCTCTCTGAGGTAAGCTTGTACTTGTGCACATTGAGGGTAGGTAACCTCCACTGTGCACCCTGCCATCTTTACTCTGCTACCATGCTTGGATGTTTTCTTCCTTGATTGTAGGGATGTGACACCTTGGTTGACTTAAGTATCCCGGATATGACCGTTGGCCATACCCAGGACTTATATGCCGGACCAACGACCTACGAGGGTCGGGTAATCCGGCCTCCCCTGCTCCTGCACAACACACCAAATAGTTAGGCCGGCATATCTGAGTATATGCCGGCACACATATATCAGTATTCCGGCTATGCCGGCATATCCCAGTATCAGCCGGGATATACATTATATGCCGGCCTGGCCGATGCTCTTATATTCCGGCCAGGCCCTTTCCGTGATAACCCGGCATAAGTCAATCATGGACCTTGAGTCTTTCTAGTCTCTTGACCCTACCGGGGGTCATCCCCCCGACACACGCACTGTTTAGGTGAGATCGATAGTATATATTTGGATAAAAGTAAGAAGGTGGTGTATCTCGGGCATCGTCGATTTCTTTCGCCCAAACATCAATTGAAGAAAAAAGGCAAGCATTTCAAGGGCGAGGCAGAAGTCCGGGGCAAGCCTAAATGCCATACTGGTGATGATATATTTGATATGGTCAAAGATTTAGAAGTAATCTTTGGAAAGGGTCCTGGCAGTCTGTCTGTTCCGAATGACGCTAGCAGACATGCACCCATGTGGAAGAAGAAATCTATATTTTGGGAGCTTGAGTATTGGAAATTCCTAGAGGTCCGCTCTGCAATCGACGTGATGCACGTGACGGAGAATGTTTGCGTGAACCTACTAGGATTCTTGGGCTTGTATGGGAAGACAAAAGATACACCAGAAGCACGTGAGGAGCATCACCGTATGAAAAGAAGAGACGGCATGCATCCGGAGGATTCTAAGGGTCCTGCGAGCTACGCTCTTACCAAAGAAGAGAAGGAAATCTTTTTTGAATGCCTGAGCAGTATCAAGGTCCCATCTGGATTCTCGTCAAATATAAAGGGAATAATAAATATGGCAGAGAAAAAATTCTAAAACCTAAAGTCTCATGACTGCCACGTGCTTATGACGCAATTGCTTCCGGTTGCACTGAGGGGGATTCTACCGGAAAATGTTCGAGTACCGATTGTGAAGCTATGTGCATTCTTCAATGCAATTTCGCAGAAGGTAATCAATCCAGAAGATCTACAACGGTTACAGAATGATGTGGCCCAATGTCTTGTCAGCTTCGAGTTGGTGTTCCCACCGTCCTTCTTCAATGTGGATGTCTTGTCAGGGACATGGTGCCGATAAGCATTCAGTATTGGTATAAGCCCAAGGCGGCAAAGGGAGAGCCAGCACAGCCAGAGCCAGAAGAGGGTGCAACAGTCAATTATATCACCAAGGTCTTGAAAGACAGACTTTGGGATTCCCTCATTCCACATTTCAATCTGCCGGTCACCGAGTCCCTGGAAGAAGTAGAGAAATAGAAGGAGAAAGTCAGGGAGTGGGCTCTCAAGAAGATGGCTGCACAGTTCAATAACCACAAGAAGAGGTTATGGAACGCCTATGTCAACGCCGATCGACAAGCTCCAGAATTTACTGGCCCCAATGAGTTACTGCGGGATCACTGGGACGCATTTGTGGAGTACAAGGAGTCCGATCTGGGTAAGCTAAGGAGTAAGAAAAATCAGTTAAATGCCGCAAAAAAGAAATATCACCATAAGTTGGGTCCATGTGGCTACAAAAGGGCCGAGCCTAAGTGGGATATGCAAGAGGCCGCCCTACGAGAAAAAGGCATCGAACCAGAAACAGAACAATGGCCCAGGAGGTCAAGAAATTGGGCACTTGCCCATGGGGCTGTCTATGATGAGAGAACAGGGAAATTAGTCGAAGAGAAGAAACAAATTGCTGAACCCCTGGGAGCACTTGTCAAGACAATCGTCGAGGTTCAAGAGGGGACGTTCAAGCCGGACAGAGAGAACGACGAGCTGACAAAGGCCCTCGGGAACAAAGAACACACAGGATGAACACGGGGTCTGGGTTCTGCCATTCCGTGGAGGTCTGGGTTCGCCGAAGAGAGCCAGACTTATAGAAGCCGAGAGAGAGCAAAGAAGCGAAAGGCGCAGGAGGAGGCCTCACGGATAGAGAGCATAGAAAGGCAGACGGCTGAGCTGAGAGAGTTGTATTTACTGCAATAGAAGGCACTGGAGGAATTAAAGTCGCAAGGGGCAACTCAGCATTAGCAACACCTAGAACATGCATCAGGCGACCGATCTCAGCGGAGAAGCAGCGTGGCTTCCACGGAGGTACCGATGGATCACTACCCCGTGGATGATATCACCAAGAAGATAGACTGTGAGCTGCATGTTCCCATGAAGAACATATCGATGAAGGTGGCGGTTGGCTATGTGTTGCCATCTAGACCTGGACAAACCTGGCATGGCCGTGAGATTCGAGCTGGCTATGCTAAGGTCGGGGTGGATGCAATTGAAAGGGGGTATGAGTCCCTCAATCTTGACGTCGCTGGACCTGAAGAGGAGGAAACACTGGGAGAAGTATTGGGTGGTATAATTCTTTGGGATAAGAAACACATCGTGTTTCCAGGCTCGGCGCCAAGGCGACCACCCTCTCCTCCGAGTCCTCGCAATTCAGCACCTCCCGACGACGATAGGGACGACTACCACCATACCCCGAGTCCACATCGATCTCCACCTCAATGCCAGCCGCCTCCGCCACCTCTGCCGCCTCTGCCCACTCGTAAGTCCCAGAGTTATGGCAAGTCCGCTGCTATGTCCACTAGCAATGTCTCTCCGAACAAACGGGCCAAGAAAGCTAAGGCGGTGCCGCCTCCTCCTATCGAGAAGACTGCTGAAGAAATTGAGGCAGAGGACAGAGCCAAAGTGAAAAGGAAGCTCGCAGCCCTACGCCCGACCCCTACACCAAAGCAGGTATATACTCTGGAACAGAAGGATTGGGCCATTGATATGCTTACCCAACCTTCGCAATATGAATTGCGTAAGCCAGATGACTACAAGCGTTGTTTGGATAAGCAGGTAGATGCAAAAAAAAGAAGCTAATAAGACAAGCGCAACTGCAAGAGGGAAAAGAGACGTTGCCCAGCTTGGAGCACAGACCAAAAAATCGATCTCCCCGCTAAAGGTCTTTGCTAGTGATGCTGGTGGGAGTGTTGCTCAACCCAATCCCGCCGACTTTGCTGCTGAAGCTAGTTTGACTCTTTCTCAATTGATACATGAAGATATCCCAAAGGCGCCTATAGCACGGAAATATGAAAAGGGGAAGAGTCTGGTCCCACCTGAGATTGAAATAAATCTACCAACACAAATGCGAAAATTGCATAAGTGGTACCTGCAAGCCGCAAAGGGCACGCAAGAATTTCTCCTTATGAAAATCACAGAGGGCCATTTCTTAGGTGAAGACTTGGTGCATATTGAGTTTGATGAATTCTTTCAGCTATTCAATCAAGACGCGCTCGATAAATCTCTCGTCAGTGCCTATGTTCTATAAGTGATTCATTATTTCTATAAGTCTCTAGCTCAACTCGTTCTTTGCATGTAATTATCCCTCACTACGATGTTTATTATGCAGAATGAAGAGTATGGAATGTAAGAAAAGGAATGTCTTCCAAGTTAGATTCATTGATCCAAATCGAGTTAACGGAGCGATGATACAGAACAAACGCAAGGAGACGGAGGATATCTTGCTAGAGTTCCTACTTACACAGGAATACCGAGCTAGAATACTGTTCCCGTACAACTGCAGGTGAGTGTTACTATCTTATACACAGTTACTTTTCCTTACTCGATGTTATAAGTGTAATTGATGAGTTATTAACTTATATAATTAAACTTGCACGCAGTTACCACTGGATATTGCTAAAGATTGAACCTGACTATGGAAAGGTTGAAATCTTTGACTCGTTGGATAAAAAACTTAATGAATACCAAAGCATCATTGATATGATGAATAGGTAAATTTCAATCATTACGGCATTATATCGGTCTCTTTCGTTCATCTATAACTCATCTATTCATTTTGTTTGCTCGGCAGTGTTTGGAAACGGTTTATAAGCATAGCAAAAGGTGAATGGAAAAATGAGCTGAGGTACCGTACGATCGAGGTAAGTCGTACGAGCTAGGTCCACATATCCCTTTACTTCTAGTTTCAAATACCATTAAGTATATCAATCTTGATATGTCACTGACTAAAATCTATTCTCGTAAAGTGTGCGAGGCAGCCATCGGGGACTAATCTATGTGCATACTACGCTTGCGAGAACCTTCATGCGGAGGTCACTGAAGGAATTGATTTTCAAACAGTAAGTAAACAATATATTGACAAATTCATTTATTGGCATCAATTTTGTTATGACGATGATTCATATTCATATTGATCTTCTTCTTCGTAGTTCGAAGCAAAGCGGAATCGGCTCTCACCGACTGAACGCATAGTAGGAATTCAAGAGGAATTAGCCGGATTTCTTCTTGAACATGTCATTAATCCAAAGGGTGAATTTCATGTCAGTTTCGATTAGACAATTTGTGTAATTAAACACAAGTCGTGATCTTATGTGTGTGAACAAGTCGTGATCTTATGTGTGTGAACAAGTTGTATGTATATGTGTGTGAACAAGTCATGATCTTATATACTTGTATGTATATGCTCGGCGGACCAAATATATTATATATGTATCGGCTTGTATATTATGTTGTAATGTTGTACAAATAAACCCTAAACCCCTAAATAACAATTGAAATCCAGAAAAATAAAGAAGTAGCAGAGGCTGCCACGTGTGGACTCTTTAGTCCCGGTTCGTAACACGAACCGGGACTAAAGGTCCTACGCCCACGAGCACCCAGCCCCTGCCACGTGGTCTCTCTTTAGTCCCGGTTCGTATAGCAATCGGGACTAAAGATTGGGCTCCAGTCCCGGTTGGTTAGTCCCGGTTGCGCAACCGGGACTGAAGGCCGAAACCAACCGGGACTGATGCCCTGTTTTCCACTAGTGTTATGTTGCATGATTTTGCTTGGGCATAGGGTTTTCCCTAATAAGTTCGTCACTGGTATAATTTAGTTGCCTTGTAAAGCTCAACGGTGGATGAGGCCATGGTCCTGAGCAGGTGGCGACCCCCACGATAGTGTGAGCGCCAGCCCGCCATGGCCGCTGACTAGCGTAAGTTGCTTATATATTTTTAATTAACTTGTTGCTACTTTGTTAAGTTGATTCTTGGTAATGTTTAACTTGGCTAAACATTGATGCTAAGTTGCTTTCTTTGTAATATTAAAGTTGGATTAACATTGATGTTAAGTTGTTTTCTGAGTACTTGAGTACTGTTTAAGCTGTCTAACCACAGACAATAAGTTGATTTTTGGGTAATGTATAAGTTGCGTAAATGTTGATGCTACGTTACCTTATGGGTAATGTCTAAGTTGTATCAACTTGACCTTAAGTTGCTTATTTGAATAGATATGTCATATTAGAAGACATTTTTAGCTTTTGTTTTGCCATTTATATATTTTATAGGAGGTGTTGTCTCAAATTCATCCATTCATATTTGAATTAAGTTGTTTGGTAACATAATTTAGTTACTTTTTAAGATCTACTCCCTCCGTTTTAAAATATAAGATGTTTTAGCTTTGTGAAGCAAATGTATTTAGACAATTTTTAGTGTGTAGGTTCACTCGAATATATACACTAAAAGATGTCTACAAACATTTACTTCATAGACCTAAAACATCTTATATTTAAAAACGGAGGGAGTAATTAAGTTGATCACAAGTTTTTGCCAACTCAAATGTTAGCGGGAGCGACTAATATCTTCTACGATGCGTCTTTGACATGCTACACTTTGTACTAAGTTGTGTTACCATATTACCTTGTTTATTTTCGACTGCAAGTAAGTTGCGATTTTGGGTCCAGCTGAGATTGTTGCAGGTATATGATCACCACTACTGTTTTACGGTGATCTCTGTGTTATTTGCATGTTCTTGGGGTTGTGGATCTTACTAACTTGTAGGTTTCATATAACCTAGTCGTTGTTCGAGTCTAGGTAATTGCAGTTTGTCATGCACTAAGTTGTATTTACCAGATTACCTAGTTGCTTTTTAGGTGCAAGTAAATTGCATTTTCGGTTCCACTGTGTTGTTGCAGATTTAGGATCACCTCTACTTTTTACGGTGACTTTGTGTGTTATTTGCACGTTCCTGATGTTGTGGTTTTAACTAACTTGTTGGTTTTATATCACATAGTCGCTTTCTTCAGTGCAGGTAAGGTGCGGTTTGTCATGCACTAACCAAAATACTTAGTTGATTTTTGGGCATAGATAAGTTGTAGTTTTGGTTCCACTGTGTTGATGCTTAGAGGATCACCACTATTGTTCCTACAATAATTTGTTTGTTAACTAAGTTGTAGTTTCAGATCACATAGTCGTTTCTTCTGGTGCATGTAAATTGTAGTTTGTCATGCCACTAAGTTATGTAGTTGCATTTTTTGTGTAGGTAAGTTGCCGCTTTGCTTGTAATTCAATTTATAATATTGTGGCCTTAATGCTCCTTGGTTTTCTTTTCTTGAAGATTGTTGGAACTGAAGCAAAAAATGAAGCACACCATTTGGGAGTATGTGCAAGTGGCTTTTATCTAAGGAAGCTGATGCCTTAAACATGTTCTTTGTAAAATTGGCATTAAAATGCATGCCGTTGTTGTAGTTTTATGCCTCTTGAATCTCATTGTAGTTTGATTGCATATATGCACCGTGCTTAAAGTATGAGCAGACAGTGGTACTTTCATGGTTGTAGTGCTACTTCTCTTCTGGTCATATTCTCAAGTGTTGATCACTAGATTTTCGTATGCCTTTTCGAAGGTTCAGTAAATGCTATTGTAACCATCAGTTTTTTCATGGAGAATTATTTTGTTGGTTAACGGTTTTGTGCCTGTGAAAAGATAAAGGTTTTGTGGCTATTTATCAGCGTTTTCGCTGTTTTGTGGCTATTTATCAGCATTTTGCCCTTTTCAACGTGAATAAGGCGCATGGGACTTGGCCTGGCCGGCCGGTGCTTGCGCAGAGCGCGGGGCTCTACGACTTGGCTTTGTTTTGTTTTTATTTTGAGGCCCATCAGGGTTAGTGGAACCGTCTGGGAACGTCCTTTTTGGCGTGTTAGATCTTTCCTATTAGGGGTGAGTGTTGGATCGGGTAAACCAGCATCTGGATGTTGGGATGGGCATACGAGCACTGGATGCTGGCTAGCCGCGTCCAAATAACTTTGACACACAAATATATTACGCCAGATCTGCGATAGAATCTTAAATCTGGGACGTTAGATCATCAAGATTATATGGCCCAAAATAATCTGATGTACCGTAAAATGACTTAATAAAAGAAAAGTAGTTAAGTCCAGTCCACTGCTAGTGCGGGGAATAAGTAGTAGAGAAGCAAATTTGATTAGGCATGCAGGTCTAAACGAGGATGGATGAGTGCAGCTGCAACAGGTAGCCCCGAGCTCTACTGCGGTCTCTTCGCCGTGCCGTTAATAGAATGTAGCTGGATAAACCACGTTCGCTCATATAATCACTCTACGTGGCAGGGTATGTGTATTATGCAACGAAACACATGTCTTGTTTGTGGGGAAATAATTTATTCATTACGCGGGTAAGGCGTTACAAAGAAATTAACGTGCACCAAGTATAGACAGGGATTGACTCATCGACAGAACTGGCCTACCAGCCGATGTTCCGAAGAGGTGGAGCTGCTTCGTGCCCTGCGAGCCGTTCGATGTCAACACAAGAAAACTCGGAACAGTTTTAGACATCACTTTAGAAGCAATCTTATGCATTTTTTTCGGGGGGATCTTTGTACGTACAGTATGCCAAACAGCAGGATGCCATCAGTTGAGTTCCGACTCGTTTGTGCAAGTTCTGCATAGCAAAAAGGTGTCTTTTACAGATAACATGCATACAGCCACCCAGAAAATCAGTGGCCAGACATACTGCTAGTTAAATTTTAGGTCGGCTCTGGCGTACCCATTATTCCAGCGAGACCACAGATATTTCTCGGAATAGGTCGACCCATGGCCTCTAATATTGGCCTTGAGGCCACAGGGCCAGATCGAAGCCAGGGCCGGGCCGGGCTGGCCTATTCCCATCCCAACGTGTGGCGCGAGGGGCGATTTTGTTTGCAGTCACCGAGTTCCTTGGCACAGGCTCACAGGTGCCTTTGTTGCTTGTAATAGACGCTATTTAAAAAGTTTGGTAGGTAATTCCTCAAAGGGCCCATTCTGAACGAAATGAGGGCAAACCAAATATTGCCGTGACTTCTCCCGTTTTGGGCCCACTGCGGTCCCGCATGTCAGTATTTCTCTGTTTCATGTTAGTTCCAGCGTGTCAATCTGTGTGGCAATTCGATGTAACCGAGTTCAATACGCAGCGGTACGGTCAAGATCTAGTTCGTTCCTCCGCCCTTAACCTTGCCTGAACGCTAGGACGGCGGCGGAGGCGGCGGCGACACAGACAGATAGCGCTGCTTAAAGCTCGCGTGCCCGCGCCCGACGGCCCGTGGTGATGCCGAATGTCGAGCGAGCCGTTGCGCAGAGATAGATCGCTATCGCCGGGAGACGAGCTGAGCAGCACAGAGGATGGAAGGGCCCGCAACTCAGGAATCATGTCTCACCCTGAGCAGCCGAAGGAGGTGAGCTTGTCTTCTCTTATGTATTTAACCATTCTTCATCGGTATCTGCTAGCTGGATGTAGGAAATCAAGATATATTTCGTTGAGAGATGTTTGTTAGTCAAACACTAACAAGCATTTCTTATTTCCCCAACCTTATGTCGAGTAGGATTTGCAAAGATTACAGCATCACTCTACAAATTCATGAGTACGTTGATATGCTGGACAATGGGAACTCCGTAGCTGTGGAGGGTTGTAAGGTAACCTTGCTTGTTGCAGAAAGAAGCTTCAAGTCTATATCTGGGATGGTTGAACTTGTTCGTGGAATTGTTCCAATGGGCTCCGCACAAACTGCAGAATTCGAATGGGTATCACCGCGGGGGGTTGTTACACCTGTGGACATGGAAAAGATTGAAGATCAATTGGAAAGGTTTGCAGACTCTCCTGGCCACATTTTGCATGCTAAAATTATTGGTGGAACACGAGATGGTGTTGTTGCCCGGGCATCCAAGAAATTTCCTGCTGGTAATCAAAGAAAATCTGCTGCTGGTGCTCAAGCTGCTACACATCCTAGGAGTAAATCTGCTGCTATTGGTAACCCTGCTCCTGGTAAACATCATCCAGGTGCTGAACCTCCTGCTGGTGTTGAAAAACCTGCTGCTGCTGAACCTCCTCCTCTTTTGAAAATAGTGGCCACATTCGACCCCTACACTGCAGAACTGGATGATGGCTCAGATGTTCTTGTTCCAAAACACGATGTTGATGTCTACGTCGATCGCCAGAAGGGGATACAAGTAGTTGAACTGATTGGAAAGTTTAGTGAGAACTTGCTGCTGGGATCTCACCAAAAAGTAAAATATGTGTGGTGGAATAGAAGAATCCAAGATTTCATTGAGATTGGCTTTAATGGTCAACCTAATTTAGATGCGGCATTGGAGAAATATGGAGAGGGCAACCATATATTGTTTCTCGGTTGCGTAGGCACCCGTGCTGATCCAGAGGGGGATGGTTTAACTGAAGGTAACGGGAACATTCCTAGTTCCATGAAGGATTGGATCAGCCCTAGTAAGGTTGGTACTGGAAATTTTAGTCCAAAGAATACTGCAAAGGTTAGTCCAACAGATAGTCTGAGGCGGAACCGCAAGCTCCTATGCAAGAGGACCTGTCCCAGAAAGAACGCCTCCGCGCAGTCTATGGCAGAGTGGTTGATGACCACCGAGGGGGAGAACACCCGCAAGAAGTCAACCAGAAAGAAGACCACCGAGGAGAACACCCAGTCAACCACAAAAAAGACCACCGAGGAGAACACCCCCTTAACCACAAAGAAGACCACCGAGGAAACGACCCCCAAAAAGTCAACCACAAAGAAGACCACCGAGGAAACCACCCCCAAAAAGTCAACCACAAAGAAGACCACCGAGGATAAGACCCCCAAGATGTCAACCACAAAGAATACCACCGAGGAGAACACCCCAAAGAAGTCTACCACAGAGAAGACCACCGAGGAAACCACCCCCAAGAAGTCAACCACAAAGAAGACCACCGAGGATAAGACTCCCAAGAAGTTAACCACAAAGAAGACCACTGAGGAGAACACCCCCAAGAAGTCAACCGCAAAGAATTCCACCGAGCAGAACACCCCCAAGAAGTCAACCACAAAGAAGACCACCGAGGAGAACAACCCCAAGAAGTCAACCACAAAGAAGATCACCCCCAAGAAGTATACCAACAAGGAGTCCACCCCCACCGGAAACACTAACAAGGAGTCCACCCCCAAGAAGGACTGGACGTTAGCAGAGTCAGATAACGATGATACTTGTCAATGGGAATGCCAATTGGAGCAAGATTTTTTTAAACAAAGGGCAGAACCACCATCACTAGTAGAGATAGATGTGGAAGAAAATTTCTCAGCACAGCAAGTAGATTGGCAGACTGTCAATGTCAAACCCATGGGAAGTGATGGCGTCGACGAACCCATGGCAGAGAAAACAATGTGTGATATACTTGGCATCGCTAATGAACCTAGTGATGATGATGTAGAGGATGACAATGAAGGTCCTCCCGTTTCGGACATAGGGGAAGATGAGGACAGTGAAATAGAGGTGCTGGAACAAGAAACAGGTGATGATGTAATCGATGAATCACTAATGGAGGAAGCTGCCATACCGGTAGATGATGAGGTCACTAGCGAGTTAGCGATAACATATGATCCAGTGGTACCTGTAATTATGGTGGGCACATACTTCGCCAACATGGTAGAATTCAGGAAAGCATTTGCGCAATATTGTATCATCGGAGAGTTTGACGTCTTCAGAACTAGAAACACAAGGAAACGGTACGAGGCGAGGTGCAGATTAGACTACTACAATGGGGAGAGGGTGAAGGATCAATGCCCATGGAAGATCTCCGTTAGGATACTTCCTGGTGGAGAAACAGTTAGGGTACTGACAAGCTTTCCTCGCACATAAATATCTATTTCTAACTGACGGGTTCAGGTTTTCATATGTGAAGCAAGTTTAGGAATTATTATGAAGCAACTAATGTATAAAATGAATGTTCCGATGCAGATGAACAAGATGGGACCTGCACACAGGTGTCTAACAGGCTGCAAACTAAGATCTTCTTGTGCAACTCAAGAATGGGTTGAGAAGCATGCTTTGGCCATTCTTAAGAAAACGCCCAATGAGACTGCCAAGGCGATTCAGGTAAAGCTTATGACTGATTACAACGTCGAGCTACCGTATCACATAGTTTGGAAAGGTAAAGAGAGAGCTTTGCAAACACTATACGGGGACTGGGAAAATAGTTTCAGGCTGTTGTACAGCTTCAAGGCTGAAATACAATCTAGGTCTCAAGGTAGTATTGTCGAGATTGACACAAAAGAGGAGGAGGGGAACATATATTTTAACCCTTTTTTATGGCCCTTGAGCCCTGTATTCAAGGGTTCAAGGAGGGTTGTAGGCCATATTTGAGTATAGACTCCACTGACCTCACTGGCAGATGGAATGGTTGTCTAGCATCAGCGACAGCACTGGATGGGCACAACTGGATGTTCCCGGTGGCATTCAGCCTGTTTCAGTCGGAATCATAGGCGAACTGGGAGTGGTTTATGAGGCAACTGCATAGATCAATAGGTGATGTTTCACCACTGGCCATAAGCACTGATGCATGCAAAGGATTGGCAAATGCAGTTCAGACAGTATTTCCACATGCTCAACAAAGAGAATGCCATGCTCATTTGATGCTGAACCTGTACAGGCACTACTCAGGCACTGTATATCGCTACATGTGGACTGCTGCTAGGGCCTACAAGCCTGAGAGCTACAAATTTTTTATGGACAAGATACATGTTGAGAACTCTGATTTTGCCGTATACTTGGAAAGGAATCACAGCCTTTTATGGATGAGGAGTGCTTTTACTCCCGCAATAAAGTGTGATTACATAAACAACAACCTTGCTAAAACTGTAAATAACTGGGTCAAAGACTCAAAAGACCTTCCAGTTCATATGTTGATGGACACCATACGAGGTATGTTGATGAGGCTAATAAAAGTAAGAAGAGATATTGGGGACAGACTAAGAGGGCACATTCTACCCGCTGTTATTCAGCAAATAAACCAGAGATGTCGAGGTCTTGGTTACCTTAGAGTTGGAGAGTCTAACGACCACCGCTGTGAGGTGAGAGATTTAAGCCGGAATGGCCTGAGGCATGTCGTGAAGATTGACAGTAGAGAATGCAGCTGCTTAGAGTGGCAGCATACTAGGAAGCCATGCCCACACGCGTTAATCTTCTTGGTTCACAAAATAACTCTGCCACACCTTGATCAATATGTGAGTGAGTACTTCTCTTTGGCTAGATTTCGAGCTACCTACGCAGGTGCCGTCCCTCCTTGCACAGACCAGTCACAGTGGCCTGTGGTTCAACTACCTTTCAAGCTGTGCCAGCCAAATGTTAAAAGAGGCAAAGGAAGACCTAGGATGAGTAGGTTCAAGAATTTCATGGAGAAGCAGGGCATGCCTTTTAGTGGTAGCAAGAAAGGCAAAAACAGATGTAAGCAATGCAAATGTATTGGACATAGAGCAGCTGGGTGTCCTTTGAACAGACCAAAGCCTAGGTATGAAGTATTTGCGTGTATGATCTTTATTTATAATTAGGTAATATCTATGCTTAGCTGGGGCTTACCTGCTTTCTAACATTTGTCAGGAAGCGCAAGACAAGGTGCAAGCCTGCTGATGCTGTCTATGTGCTTCACGGGGAAGTTGAGTGGAGTGATGATGACACGGGATCTGATTCAGATTGGCCGGACATTCTAGAACCTTCTGATCCAACATACAAGAAGGCGAGAAAACTGTCCCCAAAGAGGAAGAAGACAGCTAGGTGGGAGTAAGACTAATTCAGTCTTTTTTCTGAGTGCTCCGTCTCTGTAATACAGCAAAATTCTGAAAACTATTTTTCCGGAACATGTGTGTTTGTGTGTGCATTGTAAAACAGGGGCCCTGGACCTGCCCAAAATTCTGTTCGAACTATATTTGTTATGGAATTTGTAATTTGTAAACTATGTACTCATTTTTAATAAGCCTTGTTTGACATTATGCATATGTTCTTATATTGGAGTTTTTGTTCAGAGGGACAGTCATAAAAGGCAGAATAAATGGCACAGGATAACATTTCACATTACACAATATTTGGGTCCTTACAGTTCTGCTTTTCAGGTGCTAGACATCATAATGCCAACATAAACTGCAAATGCCATGAAACATATCCATATGAAAAGCAGATTGTTTCCACCATCTGCCCTAACCTTGATCTGCTCTATTTCGGCTGCTTGCTTCTGCAACTGAGCATGCACACCACCACTCTGCTCGAGCTTCCGAAGTTGGTCCAGAAGCTCCTTGTTTTCATCAAGCAGCGCACGGTTCTCCTCCATCTTCTCCCATACAGCATCACGAAGATCACGAACAAGCTCTCTCTGGAAAACTGGCAGCGGGTCATCCAACCAATCATACTTCTCACAGCCTCGGCCCTTGCCTTCCTGCCAAAAACATAGTAAAGGAGAGGAAAGATGTGAGAATTAAAATAACTAAACTGGCATACAAACATGATTAGTTTACAATAATACTGCGCAGATGCCGCAGTTGTAGAATCTTCTCCCAGCATTTTCATCCGTCCACGCAATCCATCTCGGTATCTTTACTCCACAGTCACAGATTTTGTCCAGCAAATAGTCGTAGGGCTTACTCCGGTACGGGATAGGGGAGCGTCGGCGAGCCGTCTCTGATTCCGCCCGCGAAGAACTGCAGTAGCTGCGAACCATTGCCTTGCACCCCAAGGGAGAGCACAGCAGAGGGCCTAGGTGGGGAACTAGAACAGCAGATGTGAGCTAGCCCGGAAAAGAATCGTAGGTGCAAGGGGGAGATGGGAAGAAGGAAGAATCGGAGTAACGATGCTGCTCTTGCATCCGGCAGTTATACCAGCGCGCGCCCCAGAATATGACTGTTTGAGTATGACAGGTGGGATCGTGCAACGCAACTATGCCACCAATGAAATTGCCATCATGGACACTAAGAAAATGTATTGTTTACAAGCGTGGAAGCTATGCACAGTCGCTGGGGGCATGTGCTTCCATGGAGAGCTACCCTGTCAAAAATATCAGTTTCGCTCTGGGCAGACACCACGAACACTAGCCTCTGCCTCCTGTTCTTCACACGAGCGAGCCCTCCCCGTAGTTCAGATGCCTCGCACCGGCCGCTACAACACCTCCCGCGCACGACGCGGAAGCTCCACCCCAGGCCTCAGCCACGCCACCCCAGGCCTCAGCCACGGCGGTGGTACGTACTACCACAGCGGGAACTCCACGCCCGGTCGTGCACAGCGCGGCAGGTCAAGCCGCCGCCGCATCAGATGGCCATGGTGGCTTGAACCGAGCAGCAATGCATCTACTCCAACTCCTACTTCTTCGACATCAAGCAGGTCTGGCAGTGGCTCCAGCAGGCCTCGCAGTGTAGGCCGGTTCAAGACCGCCCTCAAACCCGTACCGTTCATCAATCTTGAATCGGACGATGAGGACAGCGGCGTCAACACTGAGCAGCCAAGATCCGCTGCCGCCAAGTTTGTGTGAGACATGAAGACGGCCATGACCAGGTCATTGGAACCCCAGGGCAGGGGGAAGGGCAAGGCAACCACGATGGAGGATGAAGCAGAGGGCAAGGACAAGGCCCCAACAGAGGTCGACTCCGACGACTCCGACGACGTCATGTACTGGGTTTAGCTAGTGGTTAAGTTAGTAATCTATGAAGAAAATGCAAAAGCCATGCATATTAGCTACCATTTTCTGTTCAATGCAATTTATCTTGCGTAATATTTGACCCTTCCATTTTTAGTTAATATATAAAATATAATGCATTTTATCTTCTGGCGTGTCCTGGCATGCCTTCTCGTGTCTAGCCAGGACCCTCGCACTGGCACAATGGGATGGGGCAGTGAGCGTCAGTTAATCGGCGCCACGTATCCACCCGCGTGCCGGGCGGGGGCTCTATTTTTTCAATTACGGAGCATATAGCTTGCATGAGAAGGCTAGAAGACAGAGAGCAGTGGTTGGACCACGGGCTGGGCTGTTTGACTATCTTGCCATATTATTCATTCACCTACTTCCTTCTCCTTCCTCCTGCCCGGCCCCCCATCCGCTCTGTCTAGCCATGCCTCCAAAGAGAAACCGCCCCCTGACGACTCAGGAAGCGGAGCGAATGGAGAGAGCTCGCCGCCGGAAGGAACTTGCTCCATCCATTAGAGAAAGCCCTCACATATAGGCGCAATCTTTGCTCTCCCTGATGGAGAAGGGAAAACTTGAATCAGGCGAGGGCTCATCCGGGTACTGGGATGAATTCTCCTTCTTCATCATCATCTTTTTGTTCTTCTTCTTCTTCCTCCTCTATAACTCATTACCGTGGAATAAAATATTCCAGAGCCGGCGGAGCCATGATGGTTTTGCAGGGTGTGCCTCTCTCCCAAAAAATGGCGGCGGCGATCCAGAACCCGATGCCCACATTTCCCCGGCTCAGCGAGGTAAGCACTCTCTAATTGTGTTGACATGCATTGGGGTTCTTGCGATTCTGACTTAGGTGAGAGTAGAGTGCTTTACCTGTAATGGGGTTTTTGGGAGGACGCCACTGCCACTTAGTTGGCGTCGTTGGTAGAAATAACCCTGTTTTTATTTTATACATGAAATGAAGGTGGAGCTGAACCCAGATATGGCGTCCTGGCTTAATGAACGGATAGCCAAACAAAGGGAGAAAAAATTGACCCAGGAAGTGGATATGGCTAAAGTCCTCTTAGTTGCCAAGTGCCTTGCGCGTGAGCGCAAGCAGCTTGTAAAGGAGAATCAACAGTGGTCGGAACTGCACAAGGAAGCCAGAGCCTCGGCACATAAGAATACAGCCAGGATCAAAGATCTATTGGAGGAAAATTTGAAGCTAACAAACAATACTGTCACCCTGGAGATCACATGCAGGAACTTCTTGGCTGAAAACGAGAAAGCACTCAGGGAGCTCATGGATTCCAAAATGAAATACCTCGCAAGCTGCCAACTCGTGGCGTCTCTTGAGAAGGAAAACGAGCAGCTACGCGCCCAGCTTGAACCATGATGTGTCGTGCATTCGCAAAAAAATTATGTAATGAACTGAACACATTGAAGTACTTTGTGTTTATTATGTTATGAACTGTTATGAAACCATGTCATGCAATGTCTGGAAGCACCTCTCTGTGAGAGAGTCCACATGTGAACCCTTGGGATGGCACGTTTGGTATTTTTCCTAGGTGATGTATCACTCACCATGACTCCATGCAGTGTTTTTCCATTTTTTTTTGATTTTTTCTGAATTCCCCAGGCCCGCCTCCGAGATCTAGGTCAGACTCGGCGGTGCCATCGATGTCTGCCAGGTGGGGTGGGAACCATGGTTTGGTCTTGGTTCTAGGGTCCCACACCCCCAGGGGACCTCCCTGTATTTTTCCCCAATTTTTCTGATGTGTATTTCTTGTAGCCCCAGTGCAAAATTGGATTAAAAAGGATTTAGGGCAAAAATAATTCATTATATGGCAGCAGGCCGAGATAATTCCTAGACTCCTGGATGTGGCACCCCTGGCAGGTCCCCCACCCATGAAAAATAGAGTGGTGATGTTCTGCACACTGCCCTTGGTGGCCCCTTCACAAAAAAGCACCTGTTTCGACCCCTCTGGGCACCCAGAAAATAGGAAATGCATTTTTTATGTGGAAACTGGAAAAACACTAGTTGCAAAAGTGGTTGGGAATGCAAAGATGCACATCTCCACCAAAAATGGGACAATGGTTCCAAAGTTTGATGTGGAACTTGCACAAACCATGGTCATCTGCCAAGGAAGACCAAGAGAACTCCTGCCTGGAAGCACCTCTCTATGAGAGAGTCCACATGTGAACCCTTGGGATGGCATGTTTGGTATTTTTCCTAGG
The DNA here is from genome assembly GCA_007115705.1 of Dactylis glomerata. Taxonomy (NCBI): domain Eukaryota; kingdom Viridiplantae; phylum Streptophyta; class Magnoliopsida; order Poales; family Poaceae; genus Dactylis; species Dactylis glomerata. Next base: position 1,111,446 of record QXEO01000143.1, read on the forward strand.
TGATGCATTACTCACCATGACTCCATGCAGTGTTTTTCCATTTTTTTTGATTTTTTCTGAATTCCCCAGGCCCCCCTCCGAGATCTAGGTCAGACTCGGCGGTGCCATCGATGTCTGCCAGGTTGGGTGGGAACCATGGTTTGGTCTTGGTTCTAGGGTCCCACACCCCCAGGGGCCCTCCCTGTATTTTCCCCCAATTTTTCTGGTGTGCATTTCTTGTATCCCAGTGCAAAACTGGATTAAAAAGGATTTAGGGCAAAAATAATTCATTATATGGCAGCAGGCCTAGATAATTCCTAGCCTCCTGGATGTGGCACCCCTGGCAGGTCCCCCACCCATGAAAAATAGAGTGGTGATGTTCTGCACACTGCCCTTGGTGGCCCCTTCACAAAAAAGCACCTGTTTCGACCCCTCCGGGCACCCAGAAAATGGGAAATGCATTTTTTATGTGGAAACTGGAAAAACACTAGTTGCAAAAGTGGTTGGGAATGCAAAGATACACATCTCCACCAAAAATGGGACCATGGTTCCAAAGTTTGCTGTGGAACTTGCACAAACCATGGTCATCTGCCAAGGAAGACCAAGAGAACTCCTGCCTGGAAGCACCTCTCTATGAGAGAGTCCACATGTGAACCCTTGGGATGGCATGTTTAGTATTTTTCCTAGGTGATGCATCACTCACCATGACTCCATGCAGTGTTTTTCTATTTTTTTTGATTTTTTCTGAATTCCCCAGGCCCCCCTCCGAGATCTAGGTCAGACTCGACGCTGCCATCGATGTCTGCCAGGTGGGGTTGGAACCATGGTTTGGTCTTGGTTCTAGGGTCCCACACCCCCAGGGGACCTCCCTGTATTGGATGCAATATGAACTAACTAATCAGAAAACATTTGAAATAGTTTGGACTACCTGTTCCAAAGATTCATTAATTTCTGTGAGATTCAGTCAAAATGTGTGAAATTTTCAAATTTTTCATAATGATCGAGACACGCTAAATGATGTCATGTGTACATGCAATGCCACATCAGCACTGACTAGTGGGCCCCTTGCGTTAGATGTCTTGTTAATCCGCTTAAGTTGTGATTTAGACCTAGTTGCAAGCTATTACCCATGGAAGGGAACTCCTCCATCTACTGAACTAGTCGCCAGAGTAGAGTGAGCGATGATGATGCTACTGAGATCTCTTGAGCACGCCTTGTCAGACTGCGGCGTGTCTCGTCAATGTACTTGCCTTTGAAATCTCGCCGCCCTGTCAATTCTCATCCCGCTGCTACACACAATTTCCACTGGCCACGAATCCTAACCCTAATGACATGTGGCCCCACTAAGGCCCAGAACACTATTGACAAGTGGGGCCCCAGACACACGTCGGACCAAACCTAATCCAGACAAGTGGGTCCCCACATGCTTCGGATGCTAAACCTGGACTAGTTTGTCTCACTCGTTTGGCTCATGGAGCAGGTGACCTCGACGAGAAGCATTTCAATGGTAAGATTTTGTTCTCTATTCCTTCCGCGTGTCAGACGAGAACGGATTTATTCCCCCCTTGCACGCTATCTCCTTTTTCAGACTGTCGCTCTGCTGCGTGTAGTCAAACAACGAGGGGACCCAACAACGAGACTCTCTAATTGCTGCCTAGCGGTAAACGTACGTACATCCTTACCCACGATAGCAGCCTCTCACTTACAAGTGGGCCGGAGTACCGGGGCCCGCGGTGACACGTCGGTCTAGCGCTCTCTCAGAAATGAAACGAAGCGTCTGGTTCAATTTCCAAAGCGCTAGACTGGCATTTACCGCGGCGTGCCTGCAAAACAATTGCTTCCCCAACTTCCTTTTCTCTCATAAACGAAGCGACGGGGGCTCGCATGGGGGGTTCAACTTCCAAAGCACCCACTAAGCGCTACACTGCATTTACTTACGCGGCATGCCAGCGACCCGTCGTGCACTATTTATCCCACGATCTCGCGGCCTGGAAAACAATTGGATCCCCAACTTCGTCTTCTCCAGAGATAACCCCCTCCCCCCTCCACTCCCACTCCTTGCGCCGCGGCCGTCATGGAGATCGACGGCAATGTCTTCACCGACTACCACAAGGTCCTTGCTCATGGTGACACCGTCCTCACGGTGATGCACACAACCGACCCGAGAGAAGCGGCCAAGTTCATTGCCATGTTTGAGCGTTGGCTCGGCGAGCCGGACGAAGAGCGGATCGTCGGCCTCGACCTCGAGTACACCATCGCCAAGCCTCCCCGTGCCGCCCTCCTCAACTTTACATGCGCGAGCACTGCCTACTCTAGCATGAAGTCGTGGCAACAAGGAAGTGTCCTAAACTCATACAGTTCCTCAACCGCCCCGATATTTCCTTCGCAACTGTGGACAAGCACCAAGACACCCCCAAGCTTGAAGCCATGGGCGCCCACATACCAGACCACGTGGACTTACAAGATCACTTCAACAAGCCGTTCCAAGCCAGGACCGGCTTGGCCAACATGGCGAAACTAATCATCGACCGCAACTTCAAAGGCTACAAGGAGAAATTCCGCAAGCTGAACCTGCACAGCACCTGGCATCTTCGGGAACTAAAGCCGGAGCATATCCACTATGCAGCAACGGATGCGTATGTATGCTATGATGCGTATTGGAGAATTACTATCATGAGAAGATGCCTGCTTTCTCCCCCTCCATACTAGATTCATGTACTGTTCGTTCCACCTATATATGTAAGTGTCCGAGTGAGGACCATCCTTATATATGATTTAGTAAGTGTGTTTTCCCTATGTACTGAAGTGTATCTATATAAGGGGCCGGAGATGCCCAGAGCGCGGCCATGCCTTCCGTTGATGTCCAGAGCGCGCTCTCTGCGCGCTCTACCGGAGATGCCCAGACATGCCGCATGAGTGTCGTTGATGTCCAGAGCGAGGCCCTGACTTGCCCACTCTAACTTGTCTCTGACTTGCCCTCACTGCATGCGGGCCCCATCACATGGGGGACCCATCTGTCAATGACTCTCAAGTCACGCTTCGCAAGTCAGAGCACCCGTCGTGTGCACCTTGTAAAATAATATACTCCCAACACTTTTAGAATTTTGAAAAGTTCATAAAAGCTGTATCATTGGATTCGACAAGGGATTTGGTGCAAATGGGCACCGATGCTCCTTACACTTTCAGAATTTTTCAAAGTTCAAATTCTCAAACTTCTATGTTTTCAAAAAAATTGGCGTTAAATACATACAAAGATATATTGAATTTTGAAAGATATAAGAAGATAAATTTGTGAATGTAAATAGTATTAAAATAGTAGCAAGAAAGTACATCTTTTTCTTAGGAATTTATCTTTTTTGTGATAGGCAATGTTGAATCCTACAAACCGGTACTAATTTCAATATGAAATTCTTTATATTCTAGGCTACACAAATATGGTAAAATTTAATAAAATTATAGTGTTCTATCGTGTACTATTCACTATATAATATGTCAGATTTTGTGTTTTTTTGTGTAGAATAGAATATAAAGTATTTCATATTGAGATTTGTACCGGTTTATAGCATTCAACGATGCCTATCACAAGAATTTTGTTTCGAATTTTTTTGAAACTTTAAAATACAAATTTCATGGCATAATTTGTTAGAGAAAGATGGACGTCAAACTAATTTTTGAACTACGTGCGCATGCCTTGTACACGGATTGCACGGATTGCACTGGCGGGCAGTAAGCCTGCTGCAATGAGGGCCCATGGCAGAGATAAAATATTATTTCCACTCCTTGTACAGTGAACCGCCGCCGCCCCCCTCCCCTTCCCAACGCCAACTTCCACTTATTACCTTGCGCTAGGCAGTTCATCGCCTTATTCCCCATCTTCTCCACAACACCGCTGCGCCCTCTCGTTTCCATTCCATCACATCGCCGCTTCTCTTTCCATCACGTCGCCGCCGCCCGCATTTGCCAGCACAGGTCATGTCTGGGTCTGGGTGGGACGAACCCCAGGGGGGAAGCGTCAGCGTTCGACTCCAAAAGAGCCCATTGCTGATCGTTACCACGAATCCATGGGGTGGGGTAATCTCCACTACCCATCGGTTGAGAACATAGTCGAGCGGGTCGATATCTTAAGCGCTGCTCGCCTTGCTGTCGGCATGGTTGGCATGCGTCGTGCCATTCGAGGGACCCCGAATCTACCGCTTGATGCGCCGGGCCTGCTCCACGCCGACGAATCCTCGTGGCCACATGATAGCGATGCACAAGTAAGAGTAACTAGATTCAGTATTCTGTTATATATATATATTGATCTCCTGTCTGTTTATGTTCTTGCAATCCACCGATCTCTCTGTCGAACACCTTGCATGCATCGACTTTTTAGATACAATATTTCTGAAAAATGAAGTTACTCCGCCCATGACGCCTTTTAGGGTTTCGGTTTACGGACTTAGTTTTCCATCTTGTATGTGTTTATGATATATTCAAGCATAGTTATCCTTCTGTCGAACATCTAGTAGGCACATTATTTTTTACCAAATAATGTTCTTGCAATCCAGTGAGTATTTTGTCGAATACCATGCAATGACTTTTTAAATAGCAAAAATTGGAATGGAAAAGTTTTTGTCTAAGCAGGGTCTCACCTACACTCCCATACTTTTTTGAATTTGTCTTTTTTATATCTCTCAAACTATGTAACATACAGATTTCAAACTTTGCAGATCGCTGTAATATTACAACTAGAATGTGGGAAAAATATTTTTGATTTTTTGAGTGAAATTTAACTTATTCAAATATTTAAAATTCAACAAAAATTGTTTGAGTAAACTGCAAAGTTTCAGATTCAAATGTTATATAGAGTGAGAGATACAAAAAAGAGAAGTTGTTTGAGAGGGAAAAAAAAGACTAGCACGTATCTTGATGCACCTATTAACAGTTCACATAGAGGGTACAGCTGAGGCAGTGCTTAGAAAATGCTGTACTACTGTTACTCTGCCCACGACCGCTCTTTTTGTAACGGTTTACCTATATAGTTTTCCATCTATTCAAGCAAACTTTTCCTTCTGTGGAACACCTTAATTTTTACAAAGTTTCCAAACAAATTCAATTGAGGGCATTGACGCCCTCTTCATGCCGTTAAACAAGAAGATGCTTAAAGCACACGTGCATTGCAATGACTCTGATGGAAGAGGGCATTGGGTTGGAAGTAATGGTGACTGGATGGCATTACTCATGAATAATGGCCTCCTGAAGATCCGCCACATGTACAGAGAAGTGACTCTGCCTCTGCCATTACTGGCTCATATTGGAGTTTTCCCCAGGTTTCAAACATGCATGTTTTCGTACAAGCAATGTGAGTTACAGCTTCTGAAGATAAAGATTACAAAGACCCCTTACAAGGAAAAATGCAGTGATCAGTGGCATCATGAAGCAATCGTGATCTTTGACAAACTGATCGCCTATGTAGACAGTCAACAAGACAACGGCTGGGTCATCCTCAAAAATTACCACCTTGCACCTCGCAGGTATGTCGACGCCTGTGCAATTCATCTATTCGGTGATCGCACAGATTTGTTCTGCGTGTACGCGGTTACAGAACCACGAGGAGTTGCTCTGGTTTGGGAACCACATACTTGGGGTGAGTTATGCACACTTTCTATCTGAATTTATAGGTAGTTCTACCTGCTTACTGCATTGTTGTATTGTGGCTTATCTTCTTCCGTACGCAGGCACAGATGAAGGCCCGCGTCTAATACTTGCCCCGAACATCGAGGATCCAGTTGCAGGGGATGCGGCTGAAGGCGCTGCAGTTGCTGGCGAAGCGGCTCAAGCCGCTGCAGTTGATGGCGATGCGGCTGAAGGAGATGCATTTCCTGCCGATCCGAATGAAGACGTTGAAGATGTTCTAGTGCCTAATTCACAAACTACCTGGTTCTTGGCATTCAATACCTACCATTATGGCAATTTCAATCTACTTTGGATTCAGATAGATGGTGATAGAAACAACAATGCTCCTGTACAGTTTGAAGATGGGATATGGTTGAGCACTTATCCTAGTCTACGGTGCCACGTTTTCACAAGGCATCCCTTTAATCTTCGCCCGGAAGCCGAAGATCCTGTTGATGGTCCAGTGTGGATCAGGCAGGAGCATCTGCACAGGCTTTCAGTATTTCTGGGAATCAACAACCCAATCTTCCACCGAGAATCCTGTTCTGATGTTGGAAGAGCTGGTCCATCTGCTGGACAAGGCATGTCCTTGTTACAAGAAGACTGTGTGTTTGTTGCATACCATCGAGCCCGTCCCTACACCCAGAGGCCAGTGCCAGAATGGAGCCGTATACACATGAATGGAGGAGCTCCGGCAATAGGATCAGAACTGATATACGGACCCACTTATTACAATGAGTGGGAGGCGCCAATGTGGATCTTCCCAACAATGCCTGGGGCTCCCCCAACTCATCGTTGGGAATAGCCAGAAGACTAGTTACCTTGAAGTGTTCTACTTTTAAACTTTAGTTAACGAACACTAGTATGATGATGTGTAATGACTCTGTGATTGATTATCTGCTTGTAACAGACATATTTTGTTGTGTTATGTTTATCTGTATGACCAAGCAATGGAATAATCTTCTGTTGTTTGGATTTCCTAAATTGACATATTTTGTCGTGTTATGATTATCTGTATTTTGTTGTTACTTAAAAGCTAGGTACTGCCAATTCCCCCTCTAGCCTTCTCGGGAAGCTGTCATGTTCCCTCTATTCTTTGCAAGATTCAGAAAATGCACCATTTTTGTTGATTTTTATGTGCTAGTTTTCATGCAAAGCATAGCTGTTCAGTTGGTGGATTTGCTTAATTGACATGATCTAAGTACTCCAGCATCAGAAAATAGTAAATTAGTTAATGATGCACACATAGTTGACATCGACTGAAAGTTGACAGTACTGAACCTATATGCTGATCACACAAAATTTGTGCAATGTTTGAGAAGTGATTTGCTCAAGCATGGAAGGGCACATGAGCCAGCAGTCAGACTGACCATCTACTTGGCAACATAATATCTACTGTATCACATCAGAGAAATGAGAGAAATGTTCAAGGAATTGGTGTCCAGTAATATTTCACAGAAATCATGGAACTACTCAAGAACCACAACCACCAGTAGATATTCATACAAGTCATAGAACAGGACAAGAAACACAACCGGAAGCAGAACAGTCTACTTGTCAAGAAGGAGAAGCAGATGAGGATACCTAGCAAAAAGATGCCGCAGATAATCACATTTGTAATGCTACAGTTGGCAGAAAGGTTGATGATCATAACTAAGTTCAGGACATAGTAGAGCAAGAGGATGATGCTGTCCTGGAATATGATAATCTGCAATTCACCAGAGAGCAAGAGCAACATAATAGAATCCAGCGTTATATGTGCATATTTAGAGAGTATTCATCGTATATATTCAAATTCAGAGAGAATTCAGATTTTGCATATTTGTTACTTCTCCATTTCTCTTAGAGCTGCTGGAATTGATGGAAGGCTGAGAACAGCCTCCATTTCTCTAGTACGAGAACAACCTCCGCACGATCACTGGCTTCCGCCCCAACTTCTCTAGCACGAGAACAGCCTCCTCCAGATCTTCCCAGTTCCCGATCCCGATCTTGCCAGATCCGCAGTGAGGAGAACCCGCTTTCAACCTCGAGGCCATGTCCCCTGCGCGGCGCTAGCAGCGCTGTGGTACTCTAAGATCTTGGTAGGCGAGCGGGAGCAGGAGCTTGAAGAACAATGGGGGGAGAAGATAAAGGTTACGTGGACGAGGTACGCCACTTGGCAGCCACGGTGGCAAACCAGTAAAGGGGTATCCTGCCAAGTGGAGCGCCGAGTCGTCACCGTAACGGAGATATTTGTGTTCAAACGATTTCAACCGGTATTATTTGGGCTATTCGAATTTGACCCTGAAATGACCCTCTCAGTAATTGACACCATCAACTTGCGGTACCGCGATATGATTGCAGCCAAGAAAGGCACCTGTGAGCCTGTGCCAAACAACATGGTGACCGCAAACTGAATAGCCATGGCGCGAGGCCTTCCGCTGACGGATTGAACGCAACTGGCGCGGTGAGAAATTTGTTGGCGTCGGGGCCGTGTGACCACATGGAGTGCCTGCGCGTGCGTGCCGACGCGGATGCGACCAAGCAAGAGCCACACCCACACCCAACCGTTGTCGCACCGGCACCGCTCGCAAGTCCTATCCAGCCAGCTCCATCTCTAGGACACGGCAGTGGGCGTGCGCCGTGTGGGACGTACTCCCTCCGTTTAAAAATATTAGATGTTTTAGCTTTGTGAATCAAATATATCTAGACGTTTTTTAGTGTGTAAGTTTACTTAAATATTCACACTAAAACTTGTCTATATATATTTGCTTCATAAACCTAAAAGAAAGAAGTCTACATAACCCCCCTAACTATCAGATTTGGGGCGTTAAACTCCCCCTAACTTTAAACTAGGTAAATTAACCCCCCTAACTATTGAATACCAGGTAATTAGCCCCTTCATGGCGCTGATGGTTGTTTAGAGAGTGGTTTTTGACAATCGTGGACACTGGTTTTAGCCACATAGGCATCATTCTGTTTCATTAGCGCCGTGCTCATGAGCTGTCCTCTACAGTCAAGAGACCATGGCGATAACAGAGGAAGCGCCATCGCCCGTACTCCCCAAATCCCAACTCTCCTGAGCGCCAGCGCCCGTACTCCTCCATCGAGCTCTCGCGACCACAGGCGATGGAGAACAATGAGTGCTAGGTGTTCGGCGCTGAAGATCCACGGGATCGAGGTCAGCGGCGATGTGCTCGATGCCGATGAAGTAGCAGGTATACCGCCACGGAGAGGGCGGCGATCGTGGAGGCGACGCAGATGGCGGTGGCCATGATGACCCACAAGTATAGGGGGTGTATCATAGTACTTTCGATAAATAAGAGTGTCGAACCCAACACTACTAGGAGAAACCCTATCTGTGGAGCACCATTTTGGGGCTTAGTGGCGCACCTGTGGTGCGCCAGCATATCAAGCCACTGGTATATATTATCAGTGGTGCACGCCTGTATGCGCCACGGCTATGTGTCCTATCCGTGGCGCACCTAAGTGGGGTGTGCCACGCATAATATCTGCGGCGCACCCAATTTAGGTACGCCACGGATAGGGTGCGCCACTGACATGTAAAAAGGGTGCTCCACTGATATATTTTCTATTTGTATTTTTTCGAGAATATAGCAGAAATACATAGTATATAGCACAAAATATACAGTATACAGTAGAAATGCAAAGATATACACATCAGTAACACAGGAATTCACCGAAAGACATCAATATGAAGTCAAGTGTCGGAAGACATCAATATAAAGTCAAGTGTCGAAATACATCAATATGAAGTCAAGTGTCGAATCATTAGACAAGTTAAGTACAACTTTGATCATTACATATTATATATGGAGTTACATATCACCTAGACTACTATATGAACGAATAGATCACACCGGCGACGACGATGAGCAAGATCGAGACCATGATCAAGAACTTCATCTGATTCTTCTTCCACACGTGTCTCCTCTACTTGGAGACTGCGAGTTCTCTTGTCTTGTACCCTTTGTAGCAGTTGCCGCTGAAGTTGGTCACCTGTGCCTGGCAGTGCTCCCACTCCTCGTAGACTCCTGGAACCCGACCACTGTACACCACGTACCACTTCGCCATCTCTCTATAGACATATAGTATATATGTTATGCAACGAAAGGAATGACAAAGTGCAAAAACATGCTTGCATGATCACGAATACTATGGCAAGGATTCATAAGCCTAGAATAAAATATAGCATGGATGACGATCGATCATATATAAGCAAGTCTAACATCGATCGTCAAGGCATTACGAGCCTCAGCAAGTTAAGGTTTACACACACATGTCCAACAATAGATCGGAAACAACACTAGGATAGTAAAGTTTACGATACATCGACCCAACACCGCTAGCTAGCCACAGACATCATGTAGTCCTCGCCGAGAACGGGCGCACGCCCTCTCTCGTCATGAACGTCCTTGTGTCACGCTGCCTGTCGAGGCGTCCTTCGATCTCGCGGTTAGTCAATGCTACGCCACAATGCATGACCCCGCCGGTTGAGTCGACATCTTCATGAAGGACTTGCGCGATCTGAGTCTGGATGCGCCAGAAATCTTCCATAAGGTCCGCATCATCGATCGCCGCAAACTTTTCGGCCCATGGTCGAAGATTAGCTGGTAGCGCCCTGATTTGCGAATCCCGGATGATCCCCTTTTGGTGATGGAGGGCGTAGAAGGCCTCCTTCACACTGCCAGGCAGCTGCTTGACGCATGGAAACTTTGTCTGGTGCATGAAGATATGCTTGCCATTCTTGACTCTCTCGCCACCCTTGGTGAATTTGCCCCCCTTGTCGGCGTAGAATTGTAGAGCATCATCGAGCACAGTCTTGATTTGGCCATAGTTCTTCATCGGCTTCGTGTCACTCGATGAGTCAAAGTACGTCGCTTGCGACCACCTTGGGCAAATGGATATGAGTGAGCAGTATATGCCTCTGCGCAGCACAATTGAAAAATAAATTGTTGTAAGAGGACCAACCGGAGAATTTAAGAAAAAAGTTTTCACGGCGGTGTTCACTTACTCGGGAAAGCAAGGCAGAAGAATGGAGTCGATGGTCGGGTTCTCCACAAAGATATTCCCAAGGTACTCCTTCACCATTGCCCGGTCCGCCTCGTTCACCAAGGCAACGTCACGCATGAAGTAGGGGTCTACTATCACGATGCCCTTGGTCTTCTCCCTCTTTGCCGTCAACGCCATATGAAGCATGTATAGACGGACCAAGTTATAGTCCAGGCGGTTGGAGTGCAGCAGATTGTAGATGTCCTCGTACCGCATGAAGAAGATTTCAGCGGGTGATGTATCGACGAAGCCATGGCCCTCCGGCACCTTGATTGTGTAGACCGGGTACCCAGGATTCTTTTCTTGGAGAAGGCGCTCCTCAAGATACTGGATGCTGTCATGCAAATTCACGATCGCTCCACCCACATTGGCGAGCATCTCCTTTGTCAGCATCGGCTGACCCGCTATGTGCATGGGGAAATCACGGGGCTCTTCTCGCATGCCATCCTCAGCCCGGAGTATCTTCCTCGGACACGGCTGGCTCGAAGCCTTCTTGCTCTGGCTATGCTTCCGACCCTTCTTCTTCTCCTTGATAGGAGCTGTGGATTGCAACTTATCCGGCACGGGAGCAGTGGATTTCAACTGTTCATCGACCGCCTTGTGGAGTGTGGTGGGGCTGATAACATTGGTCGGATTGGGTTGTGTGGCTGCGGCTTCCGGAGGCGTCTCCTGAGAACCGTCGCCGAACCGCAGACGCTGCATGCATGACAGGGGACGACCGGCTTGTTGACCACGGGAGGCTGGATCTCCAAGATGAGGCATGTAGATTCCTTCGTTGGCCCCGGTGTCGAGGAAGCCGTCAATTTCATCACCCTGATCATCGCCGCGGTTAGGTGCAGCGTCCACATGCTCGGGTGGAGGCGACAGCATGTGCGCGGCTAGCTGCTGATGCCTCTTGGTGGAGGGGACGAACACCGGTGGCCGTGTCTTTTTAGCGGGGGCAGCCATGGGGCGCTGATCATCCTTTGCAAGGCGAATCTGTGACTTCGGCCATAGCAAGGGCCAGCCGACGCAACCTCTGAGAGAGTAATGCTCATCGACTCCATGAGGTTGCATGGGAGGATCAACGCCTTCGCAGCCCTTCAAAGGACGCACCAAGGCGACCCTGAACATGCCAGCAGGGATGGGCAAGTTGTGCATCAGGGGGTTCTTCGGTTGGCATATGGTACCCTTGCCTACATCCTTCAGCACGCCGTTCACATAGTGCAGTAAGGTGCAACTAGTGTCCTGTGGGAGAACATGTTGGGCATCATTATCAGATGGTACTCATCAAAAAGGACGGCAGAGTACGAAGTCAAGCCTACAATTAGTTACCTTGGTAAGGGCGTCGAGGTCAGCTAAGGTGGACACGCGAGGTTGCGTGGGCTGCGGTGGAGGCGGCGGCTGCACGTTGGGGTTGGGCTGCAGTGGAGGCGGCGGCCGCGTGTTTGTGTTGGGCTGCGGCGGAGGCGGCGGCCGCGTGTTGGTGTTGGGCACCAGCGCCGGCTGCGCGTTGTTGGTGTCGGCGGCCAGCGGGCTCAGCCCCACGAACGGGTCTGCCGATGGGTAGGAGGGCGGGGTCACCATGTTCGGCGACACGTGTTGGGCCGAGTTGCTGCCAGACACGCTGGGCACCGGTATCGGCCCAACTCCACCAGCGGCATTCCACGCCGCTAGACCCTCCCACAGTTGAGAAGGAATGACCTGGCGCAACCTTGCTTCGAACTTCTCCTCCATCTGTGCCGGCAGCGCGGCCACTTGCGCCTTGAGATCTGCAATCTCCCGCCTCTGCGCCTCCTCCACCTTGCTTCTTCTCTCCTTTCTAGCCTTTGATTCCTCTTTGAAGTGGACGCCGACTTTCGTGGTCAGCCCAAAGCCGGAAACACGTCCAGCGGACGTCATCTTCTTGTGCTTGGGCCTCTTCTTCATAATATTCGTCGCCCTGTTGAAAGGAGTGTCCCAAGGCTCCGATAGCCCTTGGGTGAAGAAAGCTGCCTCGGCCACTATTTCAGCTTCCTGCAAAAGGATTCATGAACCCAATTAGAATCATCGGTTCATTATTGATTGCAAATCGACTTGAGATCCACGGTAAGTTGCTTACCATGAGTTTCTCAAACTCTTGCACAGCCTTCGCTGAGGTTTTGAATTCCTTTTCTTGGGGCACAGGTAGTAGCGGGCCCGCACAAAGTTCCGGACCTGCGGGTCCATAAATTTGTCAAACATGTTGGGCTTGCCAAGACGAATAAGCTCGGCGTCCTCCTTGTCCCACACTTCCTGGATTCCTCTGTAACCGCCACTCCCAAGATGGTGGTGACCTAAGTTCTGTTCATACATCTTCTTCCCCAACGCCGACAGAGCTTTGAAGGTATCGGTCTCCAACTCCTCCTTGAAAAGAAGATAGTCGTCGTGTTCTAGAAGTGGCTCATGCTTCTTGATCTCTTCCCAGCTTTCATTCTTGTCAATCCGCTTCTTCACCCGGTTCTTCAGCTAGCCAAGGCCGTGCTCATCTTTGTAAGGGCCTGCTGGTTCACCTTGTTGTCTTTGAGGTTTAGGTTCTTGTACTCCTCCGGGAAATCGTATCGCTCGTGAAGCTTCTGTAGTAGGAGCTGCACAAGATGCGCATTGCTGGGATCTCAGAGGTTCCTCGTGTTGATCGTCACGGTCTCCCAGACGATGCAACCGATCTGCGTCCCGTATCCTGCAGCAAGGGCTTTAGGCTCCACGGGTACGTCGTTTTCATTCACTTGGGTGAAATCCTCGCGTTTTGTGCCAAGCGTCGGCGGGTTCCGATCCTTCCTGATGGCCTTCTTCTTCTTAGCGGCCGAGGCAGATCCACCATCCGTCTGTTCGCCAGCATCGGTGGTGTCATCCTCCGCGCCATCGGTGCGCTCGCCGCCAGCATCGGTGGTGTCATCATCGCCGGAGTCTCCTTCTCCACCCTCGGAATCTCTGTCTCCACCCTCAGAGTCTTCGTCTCCTCCCTGATCATCTCCACCTCCGTCTCCGTCCATGACGTCTATTTCTTTCTCCTCAGCCGCCCTCTGGGATTGCATCCAAAATGGCAAGTTGGCCGCCCGCGCTTGTTCTTCGACACTCATTTGGTTAGAAGGGCCAGCGCCGTCGTTGACGTGCCCGGTCGACATGTTTGCACTAAACAAAAGGAGAAAAATGTTTAGTACAACAAAAAATCGATCGAAAAATTCGACAGCACCTCCCCTATAAATGGCTACCTAGGAGTGCCTATTTCTCACCGAAACAGAAATCAATCAACATTTCGGGAGTAATAGGCACTCATTTTCAAGTACCTGTAAACAATTCACACAAAAAAAGCACAAAATGTGCCTTTCCAACACACAGTTGTCGACAACATCATCACAGATTCATCATCACAGATTCATCATCACAGTAAATAGCTCATAGTAAGTATCTAACAGTAATAACAGTAATAATTAAGTTCACAGTAAGTAGCTCTGGAGTTTCAGAGATAGAAGGTTTGTTCACAGTAAGTTCACAGTAAGTAGCTCTGGAGTTTCAGAGATAGAAGGTTTGTTCATAGTAAGTTCACAGTAAGTTCACAGTAAGTCGCTCTGGAGTTCACAGTAAGCAGTAATAACAGTAAACATAGGAGATAATGAAGGATAACACTCAAGGTATATAGAGACTTTAGCCTTTAATTAGGTACATAATTAAGTTGCTTTTGTCAGAATGTTTTAATTAAAATCCTGTAATCTAATCAATAAGGTTTGCTAACAATCTTGGTGCCATACTGCGTGGAACAGCTTCTCTCTCTTTTTTTCCATTGAAATTTGAGCATCCTAAAACCCTCAGAACACACATTATGGGCTGAACAGAAAATTTTAGGCTTAACTGACACGAGTTCCAAATAATCATTTGGTGAATATTAATAGCACACTCATGGTAGTACACACGCAGTGTTCCCATTATGTCCTGAAGAGTTTCATACGCATTTTATTCCTCGACATAGCTAAGACTGCAAATAAAAACTGAGCACAACACTTTCAGTGAAATTAACATTTTGTTTTCTTCAAGCAAACATGAAATTAATTCTGAAGTCCCTGAAGCAACATTTTCTCTATTGTCTAAAACCACGACAAGAATTATGGAACGGAGGAATACTAAACAAGTTATTTAAACAAGCAGACTGGCACTACCACATAAGTAACCCAATAGAGCCACTGCAATACCACATAAGTTAAAATATAGCATGCTAATACGTGATGTACTTAGATGAATCTCCTTTTAGCCCAATCAGTGGGTGCTCAGATTTTACAACAAGCAACATTATTTTAGCAAGTATCGTCCCGTGCATGTAAATCACCAGGTTATGCAAGTTATCCTACTATGAATCACTCAGCACAATCAATGTAGAAGGTAAGAACGGGATTAAAATCATACAAAGGAAAGTTCAGGAGAAGGCTTACAGATAGCAGCTGGAATCACTTCTTGCACAGGCTAAACAGAAAGCATGCTCACAAGGAATCTGAACAAGGTAAAAGAAAGTCATCGATCCAACTATAAAGGTAGAAAAGGAACTAAATGGATAAACAGGTGAAATCACTCTGCACAGGCTAAACAGATAGCACGCTCACATGGAGTCTGAACTAAGTACAAGAAAGTCATCAATTGTAGGATCCAACTATGAAGTATCAAAATAAATAAAATGAATAAAACCCATATAGTCCATGCATGTAACTCATGCAACAAGTAGAACTATACGTTTGCTCGGTTAGGGGCATAAATATTCAATATTGAAATTACAAGACACCACATGATTGTGAAATGTATCCAAGAATTGATGAGGACAAGACAATCACTGGTTTCACATACTAAACTAGATCAGCTTGATAGTCTGAACACTGTGTAGATACTCTTGTTTTACAAATGGCAAACAGGGAAAAGTTGTACACACTGATCCAAGAGAGAAAAGAATAGTTAAGGAGCTAAAAGTTTTAACTTCAATGCCTAGTCAATTAAGGACAAAACGCAGTACATTCAAAAATCTTATGCTCCATGATACATAAGAGGATAAGGCATGCAAATGATGTATTTGTGTAATTGTTTCAAGCCGCCAGTACTTCATATCACAACCAAAGATCTATCATCTCTACTCATTTGGTTAAAAAAATGATGCAAAATACCTTCACAAAGATTCTGAGCTGCAGCCATACAATAGACAGTAAACAAAGTTAACTCGGTGAATCTTGTAAAACAGTCAACCTTACAACTAAAAATTTCTTCAAGTTCCATTGGAACTGTACTGCATTTCTGTTAGTACATCTCTAACACGGCCCTGAAATGAAGCTCTTATTTATCCTAAAGAATCTTACACATGCAATGAATTATACAACTTACTCTAAATTTCACTAAGCATTGAAGTGGAAATAATATTAACAGAAGAAGGTAGATGCATAAAGCACATAAATGGGAGTTTTCGCCTCTCGTGATTTTCCTAACTCCTAGCGAACCAACATATATGGTAGCATAGTTGATGCTAGAGCCCAATGGTGCGGCATATGAAGTTTTTACCAGGAGAGGAGGAATGGGGCGGGGAGGTTGTTGAAGACGTTGATGATGATGTTGTCGTTGGTGACGGCGTCGATCTGCGGCCCCGGGAACTGGCCGTTGATCAGGATCCCCTGCGTCGCCGTCGAGAAACGCGGATCAAAATCACACAAAGAACAGAGCAAGAAGAAGAACGGCGCAATGCGCGCGCGTACTGTACCGACGGACGGGCGGACGTACCTCCTGCTTGACGCCGAGGTGTAGAACCGGTACGGGTCCTCGGCCCTGGCCGCGAGCAGGAGAGAGGACGAGGGGAAGAAGAGGAGCGAGGCCATCGTCGGGGAAGAAGCGGGGCATGGCCATCATCGTCAGGGAAGAAGAGGGGCGGCGGCTCTAGAGAGAAGAAGAGGGGCGGCGGCTGTCGTCGTCGTCGGGGAAGAAGAGGGGCGGCGGCTGTCATCATCGTCGGCTTCGTCTAGCTAGGGTTTCGGCCGGGGATCGAAGAGTGAGGCGCGTGGGAGAGAAAGGCCGGGGGCGAAACGTTTTACCCTAAGTGTAAGCTATGCGTGGCGCACCCCTCAGAGGTGCGCTACGGTTAAGTTATGTGTGGCGCACCATATCGAGGTGCGCCACGCATGTCGATGTATACTTCAAAAGGAGCCGATCTCCCATCTAGACAACAACCTCCACCTAGCCTAGTGGTTCTGGCCAGTTCGCGCGCTGGCTGTTTGGGAGGTGCCAGGTTCGAACCCTGGACCTCCCACCCTTTTTTATTTTTACAAAAACTGTATTTCACAAAGTTTAAAATTACTATATTGCAATAAATAATATTTGCTTATTCTAAAAATAATAATTTTTAAATAGTACCAGTTATATCATATATATGATCATTATTACAAAAAACCAAAAATCATTTATATGATTGTTCCTCCAAAAAATGACACATGTTGTCCGATGTCGATTTGGAACGAGCTACCGTCGTCGACTCGTCATGATCTTCTTGCCCTTCTTCGTCACGGTTGAATAATTGAGCCCGGAAACATGGGGATTTCTTCTCGTGTACGGGCATCCTTTAGCGGGTAGGGTGGTCTTTCTTCTTCCAGTGGCATCACTAGGCCTGTCGAAGTACTTGTCGAATTCCTCTTCTATCTTGGGATCACCGTACTTGTCGAAGTCTTGCTCGGTGGCCGCTCCCTCCATTCCGATGATGCTCCTTTTTCCCCTCCTAACGACAACGCAGCTAGGCTTTACCGGGTCGGTAATGAGGAAGCATTGATCAACCTGGCTCGCCAGTACCCATGGCTCATTTTTCGCCTGGACGTTCGCGCTGGATTTGGATTCGGGTATGACCATGGTGGTAAAGTACCGGCCTTCTTTTTCGACGTTCTTGGCCCATCTGACCCGAAACATCAGCATCTTCTCTCCACAGTAGTTGAGTTCCCAGATCTCCTCGATCCTCTCGAAGAACCTTTTATTGACGGTGGATTCCTCGTCTGCGTAGGACAGCATCGTGACCCCCGATATCTGGTGTTTGCTGCTATGGTCCTTTTTCTCGGTGTAGAATATGTAACCATTGATGTCGTACGCCTGATAGGTCCTCACGTTCATCGCGGGGCCCTGTGACAAGACGAATAAGAGTTTTTCCTCTTCCGTGGAAGGCATGTTACCATGATGAAGCTGGAGTAGCTTTTCCTTGAACCAACGCATAAAGCTGGAGTTGTGCTCTCTAGTTACGTCTCCCTTCATCCTCCGTCTGCCCGTGTCACTAAACTTCTTCTCAATGAAGCTTTTGTGCTCTAACACCCAAGGTGCGACCAATTCAAGGTGTTGTAGCGCGACTCGGTGTGCCCTGTCAAAGTCTGGTTGTCGGGCTTGGAAGACGACGTGCATGGGGACGAAGCCATCGCGGTGACCAAACCCATGGATCCTGCCGAGGTGCCTCCTAATTGGCAGACCAATAGGGACCTCCTCGTCCTCGTTTTGTAGATAATTCTGGCAGAACGATATGCACTCGTAGGACAGGAAGCCCTTGGCTATGCTTCCATCCGGACGCGCCCTATTGCGAACGTAGCCTTTGAGAACGCCGTTCAGCCTTTCGAACGGCATCATGTTGTGGAGGAATGGCGGCCCAAGGTGGATGACATCATCCACCACGTGGACGAGCAGATGCACCATGATGTCGTGGAATGCGGGGGGGGGGGGGAAGTAAATCTCGAGCTCGCATAGTATCATGACGATCTCACCTTGTAGCCTTTCGAGTTGCTTCATGCCGATCGACTTCCTAGAGAGGACGTCGAAAACGTTGCGGAGGCCAAACAGCGTCTCACGTACGTGCTCATCCATGATCCCTCGGAGCGCTACTGGAAGTATCTGCGTCATCAGCATGTGGCAGTCGTGAGATTTCATCCCGGAGAACCTCTTCTTCGTTTCGTCCAGGTATCGTGATATCTTCCCTCTGTAACCGGTAGGAAGCTTGACTCCTAGGAGGACGCTGAAAAACTAGTGGAGCTCTGGCTCACTAAGAGTGAAGCAGGAAGGTGGGCAGTAGTAGTCGTTTCTCTTAGCCTTTTTGCGCATATGACCTTGAGTATCTGCCTACGTCTCATCATCATCAGCGTCATCGGGGCGTCCTCCATGAAGTTCTTTCCTGATGCCCAGCTTGATCAGGTCGTTTCTTGCCTTTGGCCCATCTTTGGTTTTCTCCGGCATGTTGATGATAGTGGCAACTAGACTCTCGCACACGTTCTTTGTGATGTGCATGAGATCAAGGCTATGAGGCGTGTGGAGGTATTTCCAGTACGGCAGGTCCCAAAAAACGGACCTCGCTTTCCATACACCTCGTAGCGGCTTTACCCTCGGACGCTTCTTTCCCGGCGCGGGGCACGCTTCCCATTCTTCTAGCAAATCATTGATATCCTCTCCATTATAAATAGGTGGGGATGTTTCGAGCTCCTCACTACCATTGAACAGATCTCCGCGTTTTCTCCAAGGATGATCGGCGGGAAGCCACTTTCGAATGCCAGGGAACACGGTTTTCGAAGAACTGGGGTCCTTCGGTAGCTGGACATGCGACGTTTTATCCATGCACCTGACACATGTATTGTGTCCGTGGGCCACCTGGCAAGAGACATATGCGTATCCAGGATAGTCCTGCACCGTCGTGAGCAACGCGGCTCTCAGACCAAAATACTCTCCTTTGTAGGCGTCCCACGTACGTACCGACGTCTCCCACAACATGGCTAACTCCTCTTTTAACAGCTCGAGATACAGATGCATGTCGATACCCGGTTGTTTCGGCCCCTGAATAAGAATACTCATGTGTACGTATCTCTGCTTGGTGCACAGCCAGGGGGGAAGGTTGTACGGCCATACAAAGACGGGCCAGGTGCTATGCGTGCTACTCTGGTTGCCGAAGGGATTGAGTCCATCTGTGCGCATACCCAGCCTAACGTTCCTGGCATGTCCGCGTAACCGAAACCGTCTTCCATGTCCAACGCGAGCCACTGGCTAGCGTCCGCAGGGTGTGTCAGGATCGTGCCCTTCTCCGGATTACCTCCGGGCTTCTCCCTTTCCGCGTGCCATTGCATGAGCTTCGCTTCCTTAGGATCTATGAAATACCGCTTCAGACGGGGGGTGATAGGAAAGTACCATACCACTTTTTGAGGAACTTTCCTGTTCCCTCTCTTGTATCATGATTGGCCGCACACCGGGCATGTGGTTAGTTCCTTGTACTCGTCCCGATAAAGTGCGCAATCATTGATGCATGCGTCGTACTTCACGTGCGGTAGATCGAGAGGGCACACGACTTTCTTGGCCTCCTCGGTACTCCTTGGCAATGTGTTCCCCTCGGGAAGCTTCTCGTGCCAGTAATCCAGGTTATCGTCGAAGCTAACGTCGGTCCATTTGTGTTGCACCTTCATCTCCAAAGCTTTGAGGGTTACGTTCAGGCGTGTATCCCCGGGCCGGCACCCAGGATACAACGGAGTTTTCCCGTCTTTCTCTATTTGCTCCAGCTTGTCTTTCTCACGGGCAGCAGCTTTGGCGTTGCTTGTCTCTGTGAGGAGCAGTTCTTGAACATGAGGGTCCCGCAAGGCTGCAGTTAGCGGTGTCTCCGTGTCTGCGTCTTCTCCACCACCATCGGATCCGGTGTCATCATCATGATCATGTCCCGCATCTCCTTCATCATGTCTGGGTGACTCTTCGCCTTCTCGTCGGCCTCCCACGTCACCATTTCCTATCGGCGGGGGCCCGTTGTTGACGCCCTCGTCAATGTAGCCTTTCATGAAACCACTCATGAGCAAGTGCTTCTCCAATGTACCAGAATTAGGCTTGATTAGGGCCCTGAGGTTGCATCTATGACAAGGACATCTTATCTCGAACATGTTGTTCTGAATCATGACGGCTATCGCGCGTTCCTTGTATCTAGCCACCATACCTTCGCTCATGTGGCGCACCATCGTTGCCTGCACGGTATGGAGCAAATGAGAATATTTAGAATAATTTATGGTCATATCGCCGGAAAAATTCGGCATGACCTTCCCTATAAATAGGACATATGGGTAGTGCAAAAGTTTGCCGAAACAGAAATTAATCAACATTTCGGCAAACATCCATGCACCACGCGCCGGTACCTGCACAAACCATACACAAGCATCCATGCCCCTCTCGATCACATACAAAACACATATGCCATATATATCACACACCGCCATACGTGCCGCGCGTCGGCCGCCACATGGAAACAAGCATACATGTTACCATCCAACCATATACTCACCTATTAGACAAGTTACCGACGAATCCGTGAGCGGAGAACCAAACTATTGAGGGAGACAAGATATGTGCTAGCTAGTTGGGAGGAGAGCTAGATATATGTGGGAGGGAAGGAGGAGGAAGTCAACCCTTACATATCTATCCAAATCCAAGTTTTGGCTAGCTACCTAAAATGGAGAAATAATTGAAGAAAATGGGGGTGGAGAGAAGAGGAACTAGAGCTAGAGCTAGATCTATGGGAGTGAGGGCTTGGAGTGGGAGGTAGGGGGAGATGGCACCTTTATGGTGGTAGGTACGACATATCCGTGGCGCACCTCAAAATGGTGCTCCACAGATATATATATAAAAGTGGCGAACCAAAGAGGCATGCGCCACGGATATGTCTGCCACCTTTTCCAGAGGATGGGCCCACTTATATCCGCGGCGCATATATATGTGGTGCGCCACTGTTATCCTCCCTATGCATGGCGCACCCCAAATCTATGCGCCACGGATATGGGGGCCTGACACCCCAGGCCCTGGTGCTCGGTGGGGCCCACTTATCAGTGGCGCATACCTTCCTCGGTGTGCCACGCATAAGAAGATATCTGTGGAGCATTTATTTAGGTGCGCCACGACTACTTATCTGTGGAGCACCGAAACGTAGTGCTCCACAGATAATGGGCCCATGGATAAGGGTTTTCCTAGTAGTGCAACGAGGAGCAGAAGGTGTTGACAAGTGGTTTTGATCAAGGATTCACTGTAAATACTAGCAAACGGGTTTTCAAGGGTATTTGGTAATGCAAATAAATAAAGTACGAATAAATAAAAGACAATAGTAATAATTGCTGCAAGTGGCCCAATCCTTTCTAGAGCAAAGGACAAGCCGGTTGTGTAACTTATCATGACCAAACGTTCTCGAGGACACACGGGAGTTTCTGTCAAGTGCTTTCGCTTCATGCCGCTAAATAATCTTTATTGGTTTGATAATTTTATGGGGGTGAACCTGTGCTAGCGCACTACCCTTACTAGGATAAATACACACTTGTAATTATACCCCTTGCAAGCATCCACAAATACAAGAAAGTAATTAAGATAAATCTAACCATAGCCTTAAACTCTAAGATCCTACGCTCCCTGGTGCAATGGTTTCCCAATGGAGGTTTAGGTTTCTGTCACTCCAGCAACCCCACAATTGGTAGCCAAATATACAATGCATCTCACTAGGCCCATAAATGGTGAAGTGTCATGTAGTCGACGTTCATACGACACCACTAGTGAAATAACACCACAACAAATAAATATCAAACTTTTAAATATTACTCAACATAATACCACTACTAACGACTTGACTTCTCCCATGTCCTTAAGAACTGAACGAACTACTCATAAGACATCATATGGATCATGATCAGAGGTGAAATAATAATAAATAACAATGTGAACATAAACCTTAATTCAACGGTTTCACTCAATAGCATCAACCACAAGAGTAATCAACACCGGGAAAGTTTCCCCTAAGAATTTGACAAGATTCAACTCAAGATGTTACAGCGGGATGGCATGGTGCTGGTGGATATGAAGGTGCTGGTGATGAGGATGATGATAATGATGATCCCAATGAAGTCCGGTGCGATGGTGATGACGATGGCGACGATCTCCCCTCTCCGGGAAAGAATTTCCCCGGCAGATTTCTGCCTGCCAGAGAGCTTTTCTCTCTCTGGTGTTTTCCGCCCCACAGAGGCGGCTGTGTCTATCTCTGAGCCCCCCTAACTTAGGTTTTCGAGGACGATGAAATACGCGAAGGGGTGATGGCAGAAGTAGGCCAGGGTGCCCTCTCCATAGGGCAGCGCGGCCAGGGGCTGGGCCGCGCCCCCTGGTGGTGAGGCTGCCCTGTGGCCCCTCTCGCCTCCTCCTTCTGGCTACTTCAGTCTTCTGGTAAAATATAATTTCCTGGTATTTTTCTGGAATTTCCTGATCTTCCAAAATATGGTTTCTTGATGGTCCTTTTCCAGCAGAATCTTGACTCCGGCAGCAAATCCCCCAATGATCATCAAACATGTACAAAACAGAGGAAACAACATAAGTATCATCTCTAAATGTGAAATATATCAATGAATAACAGTAAATTATGATACAAAATAGTGATGTAAAATGGACGTATCAGGCCGCTGAATGGCTTTGTGATTTAGGTGAGCACCCGTGTCCTCATTAGTTCGCTCTACTTCCACCATGCCCAGTCCCTGCTATGATGTTCAGTCAACATCCACTTCAAGAGGCTTGTCAGAGGCTGGATGGAGAAGTTGGGGGGTGAAGAAGAAGCAGAAGCTATAATCACACTGAATATTCACGTTCAGTGAAGAAGATGAGAAGAATGGACAGGAGGTCCGGTCGTCGGGGGAACGAAGGTCCATGGCGAGCTTTTGTATGCGATGAGCGACGGGCGGGTGGCGGGTGGTGGCGGTGGAACCCTAAGCTCAAGAACGGGGCTTACCTAAAACTGCGTCAGCGTTGAGCACCTCGCCATCGACCCGGTCGACCTCGATCCCGTCGATCTACATCACCGGAGTACCTGGTTAATACTACTGTCCACGTGGACTAAAACAACTCTCTAAACCACCATCATCGGCTGGAGGGGGCTAATTAACTGGTATATCAAACTTAGGGGTGTTAATTACCCCGATCCAAACTTAGGGGGTCCTCCGTCCCGGGCGCAAAAGATAGGAGGGATATTTGGACTTCTTTCAACCTAAACATCTTATATTTATAAGAGAAGGGGTATATATGTAGATGTTGGTAGCAGAAAAAAGAAAATGCGACAGAGTGATATCGCCGTCATTCCAGTCCATCTCCGGCACGTCGCGAGCTGGCCTGCGCGCCGGTCCAGCCTGCAGGCCACATGAGGAGACACCAAATGCGATGATTTTGACAAAAATAACCTAATATGTGAAGTTAGATATAAAATAACCTACTTATGAATGTATTTCACAAAATAACCTTTTTTTGGCGCCTCACGCCGGAGCTCTAAGTGAAGTAGCATGATGCCGTCGGTAAGAGCATCAAGCAATACATAGCGCCTCCGTTCAAGGCGCCAAGAATTAGGCAGCATCGTGGCTTCTGGTAGAAAAAAAAGCTTGGCGCCTTGGTCAATGGCGCCGTACCCCCTAGCTTGGTGCCGTTGACCAAGGGTCCATGCTATTATTTCCTTTTTCTATCCAGCAAGTCAGATAATATATTTCTAGCATTTTTTGTCACTGTTTTTTCTTAGAGCAATTTTTGAATTTTTAATTCCCTAGTATTTGTTCATTTTATATCAAATTATTTTGCAAAATTTTATTTACCAATATTTCATAAGTTCTTTTTAAACACCTTTGAGAGGCTTTAAGAAACTAAGATGTTCATGCCTTAACTGTTTTTGTGAAAACTTATAAAAACTTTGTTCCCTTACCTAAGGTCCATCTTAAACCTTATCTTTGGCATGATTATTATTTACCACTTGTTCAACACTTGATTCTTTGAGTGTTTGATAGTTGCATGCATTGACTTTGTTGATTATATGTGATGAGTTGACTTTGTGCTACTCTATTTAACTTTAATTGAACTGATTTGGTCTAACTTATGCATAGCTATGATCTACAAGTAGAAATATGGCCCAGCCTATCTTAACCACATCTTATATTATATTATGGTTAGTGAAGACTTGCTTACAAACTATTTTCTACCTTTTTCCTTAAAATAAAATTCCTTTTCCAAAGAGCGTAGCCTCTTTATTCTCTATATTTAGAGCTTAGCGTCTTTATTCTCTGAATTTATATTTCTTTTTTCCCTAGCATGCATGCAAGGAAAGCTTTGAAAAAAGCATGCATGCTAGGAAAGGTTAAAAAAAAGCATGCATGCTAGGATGCAAGAAATACCATTTCTTCATTTGAATGGGGGCATTTCTTCAACAGATCTACATATTATTTAAACTTTTCTTTCAAATATGAATAAAATACTAGAGGAATTCAAAAAATCGCTCTAAGAAAACATAGTGATAAAAAATGTTATAAATATATTATCTCTGCTGCAAGATAAAAAAAAGCATAGAGCCTTGGTCAACGACGTCAAACTAGGGGTATGGCGCCGTTGACCAAGGCGCCATGCTATTTTGCTTAGAGCTCGGGCATGAGGCGTCAACAAAAAGGTTATTTAGTGAAATACATTCGCAAACAGATTATTTGATATTAAACTAGATTATTTTTGTCAAAATCATCGCCAAACGCCAACGACCTCATCATGCTCCTGTCTCTCTGCACGCACGTACGTCCCCGATGATGATAGATGCAGCGTCGTTTCCCGCAACCGTCTCGTCGTCCTCTCTGCCAATTGCCAAGCGCTCCGCGGATGTATCGAGGTACCATCCAAAACGCCGTCGGTCATCGCACCGGTGTGGTACATCTAGGGACTGTTTGGTTCAGAGGCATCGTTTAGGGGATGAGAATATTCCTAACCAACTGGTTAGAATAACCAATTTTTTTATTTGATTGGTTAGGATATTAGTGGTTAGGGATATCCATTTTTTTGTTTGGTTCAAAGAATAAAGAGTGGATGGGCTGCTGTGATCACCTTTCTCATTGACACATGGTGAGATTACCCAGTACAAAATAGACTATACGATCACCCTCTTTGATTAGTAAACATGTTTACTAGTGATCTAGATTTAAGCAAAAAGTCAGGAGAAAGGCTCCAAGAATAGGAGCTGTCGTTGCTCATGGTTTGTACTGCAGGGAACACAGGGAGGGACGAGGACGGTTGACTCTCAGCGGCTGCGTCCAACGACGGGCAGCTTACGTGCGCGCTCAGGATGGAGGTGAGCACAAATCGCTCATGGAGGATGATCCTGGCGGGGGAGGATGGCGCGGGCGAGCCTGGAGGCGGCCATGGATGACGGTCAGGTGCTCGTGTTGGCCAAGCCAGAGAATCCACGATGCAGGTGAGCAGCTCCGGCCGCCGCCTTGATCTGGTGTCGCCGACCGCCGCCAGCGTCCTCGATCTGGCGTGCCTCACCCTCGATCTGGGCTGTCACCGCCCTTGATCTGGTGCTGCGCCTTGACCTCGATCTGGCGTGTTATCGAGAAAGAGATAGAAGGTGAGCGAGCCAAAAAAAACTTTTTGGGTGCGGGGAACGGGCGAGCCAGAAGTGGCTGCCCTCATCCGGCAGATTTCGAGGGATGGGCTCAACCACATTTTGGAGGAATATTCGGTAAAATCTGATTACCACTATCTCTCACCTATATTGAACTAAACGTTGAATAACCATTAAAAAAGTGAATATCTCCTGTCATCCAGTGGATAGCCACTGAACCAAACAGCCCCCTAGGCAGAGCCAGGTAAGGAGGCTGAAACAAGCAGACAGACACAAGAAGTCAAGAATGGTATGGCGCCTTTATTATAGCCAGTCGCGTTCGCATTTCAGCTAACTTCCCAGGACCACGCCTCCATCGATCGATCGGCACGACCAGCCAACTCAATCCATCGGCCGTTGCGTTTCCTGCAACCTGCCAGGAGATCCACGGCACACCTGGAAGAAGGCCACTCGAGTCTCACCGTGCATCAGCAACTCGGCATGCTGCACTACGTACGGGCGTGAGAGAAACGAGCGTGCCCGGGTACAATTACGCGTGCCTGCTGGTCAGCATCTACAGACGAGCTTGTGCAGCTCATATTTCCGGTGCATCCTATTGCCAGATGGTTTCTGGATCCGGCAACACAACAACCCATCGCCATATCCTCATGTCATCCAATCTCCCTCTCCTAGAAAACAAAGAGACAATGGCAAAAGCTTTGCACTGCTTACGTTTACTACTAGGTTGCTATGAACCTCATGTGGGGAGAAGCTGACATATTTATAGAATAGACTAGGATTATACTATATATATATAGACCGCTTGATTGCCAGGAGGCATGTGCAATTTCTGATGGCAGACGTACAATGCGTTAAATTTGTTGGACTACAAATTCTTGGTAGGATCTTGCATTGATTAGATATGCGATAAATACCTAGATATACCTGGAGAGAGATGCTAGAATCAGTGTCCCTCTACCCATATGCAGTTGCCGGCACATCTATAAAGACATGACTTCACTAGCAACACAAAAAACTCACACACTATTTATCCATATTTCAAAGAAAACAATGTGTGACAGATTAGGGCAATTACGGAGTCAAACTGCAGTCCAGGAATAGGATGCATTGAGAACTTGAGCTACAAAAAATGAATGGGTTGAGCATCGAATATCTCTGACCTAACATAAGAGATTGTATATTGTGTCTCATCGACGGAACAACAATGTTATCGCATTACTAGCTGGTGACGGACGAGCAATGGAAAGTGTGCGACGATATAAACAAAAGCAAACCTCATAGGTATACGAGGTGAGTGATACCTACATCGATGACCTAGACCTGCTATGTCGTCTCCAGCAGGTTGCCGCCTGCATAACTTACCTCGACTAATACAAGCTACTTGTGCTGCTTGTTGTTGTCGGCGACCATGTACCGGCCCCGAACTATGTTTTATCGGCCACAATGGACATGTCTTTGGTTGGCGGAAACTCAGGATTTGCGTCACATGTTTGTCTTCGTGGAAATCTTAGGATTACATTTTTTTCCTAGTGGTGGCTTGTTGCAGTCAATTGCATGGTTTATGTTGCCAAATATAATTTGCATATGTGGATTTTTAATTTCAACCTTATGATATCCCAACTCCCGAATAGAAGAAGCACAAGGAAGGGCACATGTGCTGCGTGTGCAACATTTTTTTTTAAAGTAATAATAATAATATCATGAAGATAGCGAGTCTTTGCACCAACAAATGTACGGACTTAGTTAAGAAGATGCACAAAACCAAAAAGAAAACAAAAAATAAAAAACCCACCACAACTATCATTAACTCGAAGCAGCCGCCCAATCCGCCACCAAAGACAACACCGGATATATGGAATAGGTTCTCCAAAAGCGACGCTTCTAAGAAGGGAACAGTGCACAAATGCTATTGTTGTCAGATGAATAGATCTTAGTTATTTACCCTGGAGAAAGTCCGAGCTATCTAGACAATGCATTCAACAAGGAAACGATCGTCATTGCCATGTACAACAAATGCATATTAGACCTTAGGATTTCATCATGAAAATCGAGACTAAAAGCATCAATAAAATGAAGTCGGCTAGTGTTGCCGCCCCCACTTGCTGAGGATGCTATCCGCTATGGACAGAAGTATAATCCTGCAAGTCATGTCCATACATCAGGCTCGAAGCAAAGTCTTCATCGCATCCAAGATCCTGCCTCCATCATTACTTACCGATCTCGAACCCAACATCAGCCATCATGACCTTCTAGTGCGGTCAAAAAACAGACTTATGTGTCAACAACATCAAAATCTTAGCGCAGAAACCGATGTTGACATGTCCCGCAATGTCGAAAAAAGTGGAGCTTCGCGCCGCGTATCCCGAGTGCCAAGGAAAATCTGGCGAGCAAAAGGGATAGAATCATCTGCATCTTACGAACAAAGGAACCTAACTGAAAACGAGAAAAATCAAGCAAACAGTGAGCATCTATTTCATATGTTGAACTAAATAGTTTAAAATCCAATCTCATATTATTCGGTCTTCCAAGGAGCCCACATCTAAGTTGGTGTTTTCTTATCCTAAAGGCGGAGCTGGACTATTGAACTTCTCTCCCTGAGCCATGGATGTCCACGGACCCGGACGAATGGCTCATAGGAGCTACGTGTCTGCTAATCCTCACCCCTCGTTACTGTCTGAGGATGCGAGCCATTAATTACATCAGTTATTGTTAAATGATCGTTTTTGAAATACATCTCAAATACAATGTGCTAATGCGCCTGTACGACCTGGCTGCATCAATGTTGGAGCATTGATTTCCTTAAATGCATCATCGCTGTACATGGATAGAACAGAATGGCAACATGTCCTCACCGTCCGCCATGATTGGACCTCCGGCCTCAGCATCGCAGCCGAAGGAGAATTCAGAGCTGCTTAAAGCCGAAGCGCATGAGAAAGAAGACTAGCCTGCGCACCACCACCACGGACTCGACCAGCCACATCAGCTGGAACGCCACCTTTTCGTACAGCACGGCCACCACGTTCACGCGCCGCCGTCACCGGAGCATCGCGGACAACGTGCTCGGCTGGACCTTTGAACCCGTCGGCAGCGGCCAGCTTTCGACAGCCTTCGTAGGCGTCAATTGCAGCGACCTGCTTGCACTACTGCAGCACCACCTCTCTTAGTACCAGCTCCGTCGCCCCACTGGGAGTACTGCTCCGGCGCCGGGACGCTTCTTTCCCTCCCCCTTCCTCAGGCTCCGCCACTGCGTCAGGTACCTGGATTGGTGGCACTTCAAAGTGCCGGCTTTGCTCAAAAAACTGCCTCTATTCATCTTTGGAGTCAGTTTCAAAAGCGCTGCATTAAGTGGTGTCAGGAAATGTAATTACCGACATTTTTTCAAAGTGCCGGCTATAGTTATACCAGTGGCAGATTTAAAATGCCGGCTATTACATTTGAGGCAGTTTGCCAAAATGCCAGCTAATTTGTTCAAAGGCAGTTTGTCAAAAAGCCAGCTAATTTGTTCAAAGGCAGTTTGCCAAAAAGCCAGGAAAATCTTTTTCAGGCAGTTTGGCAAAATGCCAGGAAAATCATTTTGAGGCAGTTTGGCAAAATGCCAGGAAAATAATTTTGAGGCAGTTTTCAAAAATGCCAGGAAAATCATTTTGAGGCAGTTTGGCAAAATGCCAGGAAAACCATTTTGAGGCAGTTTGGCAAAATGCCAGGAATATCATTTCTAGGCAGATTCAAAAAGAGCCTATGATTTCAAATCCAGACATTTATTACAGATCTTGATTCAGTCCCAGTCCAATTATTACAATCACAATCTCACATATCAATCAAATCTTGGTTCAGATTCAAATCAACACCAATTATTATAAATTCTGAGTTAGATTCAAATCTTGATTCAGTCCCAGTCCAATTATTACAATCACAATCACAATCACAATCTCACAATGTGTGCTCACAGAAATAATGTAATCAAAATCTGGACTCAACTTAAACAACCTTGGCCTCTCCAAGACAGATAACTTACACAACCTTGGTCTAGGCATTCTGGCTTGATAAAGCTTTCAGACTTCTTTTCCTCTTCCTGGATTTCTGGACAATCGGTTCTAGGCCTGCTTGTTGCTCCAGCGTCAAAGTAAGCCCATCTGATCTGCTATGTTTCCTCAGATTCTTATCCATATTGCTAAGTATTTCTACATATCCCTCGTCAAAATCTTCAGTAGATACCTACGGGTTGATTTCATGCATAAGTATGTTGTATTTCAGATACCTACGGGTTTTATTTCAGTATGGATTACTGCAACTATGTAACAAGAAAAGGTACTCACATTGTTTCTTGGCCATGAGACCGATCGTGCTTGAGTATGACCTAGTAACCTCATTTTGCCTTGTGCTTGTGGCAGAATGGTTGTGCTTCTCATTATCATGTTAACAGTAACTTGTATGTGATCTCCAGAATCAGCATCCAGTACAGTCGTTAATGCCACCACATCCTCACTTCTTGGTGAAGTTAGTGCTACCTTTATACCAGCTTTTATCTGCTTGCTCACAGTCCTCTTTTTATTGTTCTCATTATTGTACTTCAAATTAGCTTTTGCCTTCTCCACTTTAATTTCAGGTATCTTGGTTACATCTACATCCTGAAGTTACAAATTATCAGTTCCAGTTCAACTTAAGTAATGAATTGCTAGCTCAACTTAATTAGTGCAGTTTGTGTACCTTCTGAAATGCAATCTGTGATGATTTGTATTGAGAGTCTGCAACTTGTTGAGATATATTTGCTTCACCAGCTTCATTCTGCAGAAATGATGAGACTGGATCTTCTTTTGTACCTTTCTGTCTTCTAGGAGTTTCCTTATCCTGCATAAAGTAAAATAACCACACATTATTCAGAAGACTGATACAGCACAACACCCTATTCAGAAGACTGAATAGAAACATGGAAAAAAAAATTATATTGTACCTTTGATTGTAAATCTGCATCTTCTTTTCTACCCTTTGTGTTCTGCCATGCTTCTTTTTCCTACACATTAAGGAAAACCATTTTCAAGGTTATGAACAGCGTTTAATAGCAATTTCAAATAAGTTTTAATCTTTACCTTTGATGCTGATCCGACAACTTTACTTCCATTTAGGTTCTGTCTTGTAGGAACTTCATTATCTTGCATTTAGGAATAACATTTTTATAAGATGAACAGAACCACACATCTTGTTAGATTTCAAATAGTTTTTGCACACCTTAAATCCTGAGATTCCAACTTCTTTTCTTCTCTTTTGGTCCTGGATTATAGGAACTTCCTTCTCCTGTAATTACAGATGTTGAACAAAATATTACCTCAGCTCTACTATAGTAAAGATGTGTGAACAACTGATACGTCTCAAACGTATCTATAATTTTTGATGCTCCATGCTTGTTTTTACACCATTTGCCTACTGATTCGTTACACTTCGTGGCACTTTTATGCATTTTCCGGAACTAACCTATTAACAAGTTGCCACAGTGCCAGTTCCCTATTTTCTGCTGTTTTTGTGTTTCAGAAGTGATACACAGGAAATATTCTCAGAATTGGATGAAACAAGTTCCTGAAGTCTTATTTTACCCGGAAGCTTCCAGAAATCTGAAGGAAAGAAGGAGAGGGGCCACCAGGGGCCCACACACAGGGGTGGTGCGGCCAGCCCCTGGCCCGCGCCACCATGGTGTGAGGCCACCTGGCCCCTCCTCTGACATCGCCCCTTCGCCTATAAAGACCCCCCGACGGAAAAAACCTAAGTACCCGATCACTTTTCCAGAACACATCGCGATCCGCCGCCGCCGTCGACCCGAAGATCGGGAGGGTCCAGAAGCTCT
Organism: Dactylis glomerata; assembly: GCA_007115705.1. Lineage (NCBI taxonomy): Eukaryota > Viridiplantae > Streptophyta > Magnoliopsida > Poales > Poaceae > Dactylis > Dactylis glomerata. The sequence goes on from QXEO01000143.1 coordinate 1,143,347, forward strand.
TCCCGGTACCCTGCCGGAGAGGGGAATCGCCACCGGAGGTCTTCTTCATCGCCATGCTTGCCTCCGGAGCGATGAGTGAGTAGTCTACCTTGGACTATGGGTCCATAGCAGTAGCTAGATGGTTGTCTTCTCCACCATGTGCTTCATGTTTAGATCTCATGAGCTGCCCTACATGATTGAGATCACCGTTATGTAATTCTACATGTTTGGTTTGTTGGGATCCGATGAATATTGGTGTTTATGATTGAGTTGCTGTACTGAATATTATCTTTTGTTATCTCTATATTGTTTATGATCTTACATGCTCTCCGTTGTTAGTAGCTATCTTGGCCGAGTAGTTGCTAGTGACTCCAAGAGGGGGTATTTATGCTCGATAGTGGGTTCATGCCTCTATTTAACCTGGGGGAGTGACAGAAACCTCTAAGGTTGTAGATGTGCTGTTGCTACTAGGGAGAAAACAACATTCATATGCTCAAGGGCATATGCTTTGTTTACATTACACACTTTGCTTAATGCAATTATCTGTTGTTCGCAACTTAATACTCATGGGGTGTTCGGATTGATATCCCCGGGAGTGGATTATTAGTCATAGATGCAATTGGATGGCGGTCTATGTATTTTGTTGTAATGCCCAGAGTAAATCTGTAACATCCCAAGATTTTGTCAAAATTTTGGGGAAATTTTTTGCTTTTATATTACTTGAGATGATTGAAATTTCACTGGGATTTAAAACTTTTTGAGTCTATTTGAAAGTTTTATTAGAAAATGTTTTAAACTTTCTACTTTATCCTTGAAGACCCTTTTGAGAAAAGAATCTATTATCAAAACACTTCTCTTTCCATCCTTTATTCAAACCTATGCAAGTTTACTTGCAAAGGAGTGAATTCCAAGGGTATTCTATTTAGTGAGGATTTTACTTCGAGAAACTAAGTTTGAAAGATAATTTCAAACATTATTTTATAAAGGATTATTTCTTATTTTTCAAAGGATTTAATTTCAAATCCCAATTAGCTTTATGCAAGCAAAACCTATGGCCACAATCCATAATTCTGTTAAAAATCTTGTTTGATTTTGAAAACTTGTTTTCCTACTGACTTAAAACCTTGCAGTGATTTCTGTAAAATCTCTGAAAGTGGTTTAAATTGATTTGGAGCTTTTCTGCAAAATCTGTGAAAGAATTAAGAAAAACAGAAAAGAAAAAGAAGTATAGAAGAGAAAAAAATATAAAAACGGACCCTGGGAAGCCTTTTGGCCCAACTCTAGAAGCCAGCCACGGCCCAGCATCGCCCCGCCCCGAACCGGTACCCTCTGCCCTCTCTCCCCTCGCTGCCATGTGGGCCCCGCATGTCATCTCCCTCCTCCCGCAATCTTCTCCCTCTCTCTCCGTTTCTGGAAACGGTCGCCAGAGTAACACCCCCGTTGATTTCTCCCGAGTAATGGCCATCAAGACCGCGCCTATAAGTACCCCGCACCCTCCTCTCACTCCCCTCCCCTCCTCTCCATGAACCGGGCCGCCAGGCTGCTCAAATCCCTCGTCGGAGGTCCGCACCTCTGCAGGTATCTCCGGTCGAATTCGACCATTACCAGTGAGCCCCGCCCTCTCTCTTCTCTCCCATCGTCTTCCCCTACTCTGGCGCACCTCTTGACGCCCACGGACTGAACCATTTCGCAGGAAAACGAGCTCTGCAGTGCAACCCGAAGCTCATCGCCGCCCCGCGCACCTCCAGTCGTCCTCTGCTTCCTCCCCTGGAAAAGATCGAGGCCGCCGTGGTCACCATCGGGTTCCCCTCATCGCAGGAAACGTCGTCATCAACTTCATCTCCTCCGGGAACACCTGCAACGTCGCCGGCGTCCGCCTCTGGCCGCATCTCCGGTAACCTCGCCGGAAACCCTAGCCCACGGTGAGCTCTCCCTCTCTCCCTCTGTGATCCGTTAGATCCAGATCCTGTGGCTAGGATAGATTAACTTAAACCGAATCGGTATTAGATCTGAGCCACTCAAACTAGTTAGATCCAACGTCCCACAACCTTGATCCACCCGAATCGGTACCGGCCAATCAGATCACGCCGCGTGTCGGCCTCTGGTTCAAACAGAATTACGAATTAGAATTTCAAACCAGTTTTGACCCCAACCTTGCAAAATTCATATCTTTTGATCTGTAGGTCCAAAAATAGCAAATGATATACCATTGGAATCCTTGAAACCTGTAGAACCCAGGAGTACAATAAAATCTCATATTTCATGGGTTCAATTTGAAACTATTTTCAAATTGGGACTGAACCTCCTGCTAGTTTATTTAATTCATATCCTTTGAACCAAGTGTCCAAAAATTACAAATTTGTAGTCTCTGGATTTCTTGGAACTTGCAGAACACCATAGGATCAAGAAAATCCAAATTTGATACGTGCACACACTTTGTGCATTCAAATCTTCTCAAATCACTATTTCGGCCATATCTTGAGTTCTAAAATTTATTTTAGAATGAATCCACTCGCAGTGGCTTTACCTTACTGCAAGTTATTCAGTAATGTCACATATTATTTTCTTGAGCCACAATTATTTGAATCTAAAGATGAGGATTTGAGTAAATTCTACTATAGGGACAAAAATATTTCCCATAGCCCTATCCCTATCTGCTTTAGTAAATCCTATATTTCATGCCTAGCCATCGATGTTATCTGAACAGCATCTTGATCAAGATCATATCAACTTAGACCTATCTTGCTAAGTACCCACTTATTCAAATCACAAAAGTGTTAATTGAGTAAGGTGTGAATACCTTCAATCTTAGTTTCTACCTTGCTACTATGGTATTGACCAAATCGACATCATAGTACTTAACCAAACCCTATTTACTCATCAGGAGCCTTAAGCCATGTTTCACACATCACCTATACCTATCCTTTACCTATAATCATTTATTCATGTCTACTCAATCTTAACCTTGCTTAGAATTATTCAATTAACGAATGAGTTAATTGAGTAACTCAATGCCTCATATTTCCTAGCCCAATGTCCAAGTGTTATACATATACCATTTAAGGATAATCGTTGTTACCCTTATTCCATAGTATTGCTATTGCACTATTTTGTCTCTTATGTGAGTTACCCACATAAGATAATCCAAGATCCAATATGCTTTGATAAAGCATAAAGATTTTCACTCATTATACCTTATCTAATTCATACATATTCAAACAGCAAATGAGCTACTTGAGTAGAATATGAATTCATCTCAAACCAAGATTTTATTAATATGGAGTTGTTATAACCCGTACCATAGTATGTGTTATACGCCATGTTGATCAATGAACCATTTGAGCCATGTCCTCAAATATCAACCTTTCATACCAAATCCAAAGCCCACTTAGTATTGTTTACATGTATTGAACTATTCAACTTGCAAATGTGCCATTTAATCAGTTCAAGCATTCTTAAATTTTTTTTCCAGACCCTTCCCCCTCAAATCATACTGATCCTCCCCAACTAAGCCCTCAAACTCATAAACCATGATCCCTTACCATGCCCTCCAAATCACAACATCTCAATAAAACTAAATGGTCAAACAAATACCTTGTTTGCTTAAATTGCTTGTTTGTGGTTGTCTGGAGTGTTTATGTTGTGAACCTCTTATACTATAGTTGGTGCGGAGGACTACACGCTTAGTAGAGGGAAGGGAGGCGTCTTGTTCTTCAGAAAGGCAAGTGACACACATATCCCTTACCTATTTATTTATGCATTAGTATATTCACCTCTTGTAGTATGCATGATAGGTGTTTTACTCAACTGTTTTATCAAATGCTTAGATCCTAGTAGTGTGTAGCTATCCCTCAAACCCCACCGGATAGGATGCTAAATACTTTGTTAATATTGATGCCATGCTAAGATCACTTGAAAAGTGTTTTGTGAACAAGTTAAGAACTTCAACTAAAATGAAACACCTGGGTGGATTGGTTTGATAAGATGAGGCGAGGTAGGTGGGTTCTCGGATGCATGCCTTGTAAAAGGATGTGGGAACAGAATACCGCTCGGGATGGCCACCCAGGAACAAAGAGATGGCTATGTCTTCCATGCTTAGTGTACTTCCAGTGCAGCCTTATGACATTATGGGCTCTGTCTTGACTGATTAGAATGTGGGAGAGCAACTTGTCGGCAAGAAGTGGTGGTAGTCAAATTGTAGGTTGGGAGCGGTGCTTGCCAAGTTAGTTGCCCTCTCCTTCTAAAAGGTCTCGTTTCATTTTATGTATGGGCATAAAATGAATCGTAAGGTGAAAGTGCACAACCCTTGCAAGGTGTATACAACTAATCGATTAGCCGTGTCCTCGGTTATGGACAATTGAGTCTCTAGACATGGAATGTACGGAATAATCTCATCACTTCTTCTGAATGACTAAAATTTGTCTAGAAACCTCTAGGTAGGAACTAAGGACCATACACTCCGAGGGGTGGTGGTGCCTGAGGTTCCGACTTTGTTGAATTTCGCCCAGTGCTACATGCCTAGCTAGTATGTGGCATTTGGGGGTTATCTCGACCCTTGAAAATATAAAACTTGAAAGAAAAGCTTTGAGAAAGAACTGTAGGAAAAAATTGGCTTTATGCAATCAGCCTATGAGATCCACCAGCCAAATATTCATTTAGATAGACTCCTCACAACATCCACCAAATATGTGTCATTTGCCAGTACATCATTGTACTGACCCCTTTTGGGGGCTGCATATTCAACGTGCAGGTTTCATCTCGAGTAAGGAACCAGGAGTAGGATCTCGAGCTTACATTCCAACATGGTTGCCTATGGCACGTGATGAAGATGGAGGCTCCTTGCCACCTTGTTATTTCCGCTATGTAAATTGTAAGGATTTAAGTACCTTGTATCTGGATCCGCGATGTAATCTTGATACTATGCAATGAATATTTCATTTTGTTCTGTGGTGCTATCATTGATCCAGGGAATAGCACTTAACACAGATGTTCCACCTTGTTCTCAAGGTTGGGGCATTACAAAATGGTATCAGAGCATAGTGTTGCCTGTAGGATCGAGACCCTAGGTTTGGACTAGGCTAGAAAACCCAAAAATGATATCAAATGGATATCATTGCGCTTAGGATGTGTTTTGAAATTTTGTTGCATTATAACTATAGTTTGCTTTATTTTCTCGTAAGGCTTATCACTTTCATTTTACTTACACTGTCCTTCTTTCAAAATTTTAGATGACGTTCACCAAGCTGAAGGTCCCCTATGACGATGATGACGAGCTGTTTAGTGATCAGCTATCTCGCCTCTCTCGGATGCTGAACCTGTCACCTCCCACTTTTCGTGGTAGAGTGATACCCTGTGTGGTTCCCGAGATCGTCCGCTGGGAGATTGAGACCAGGATTGAGGGTCGCACCATTGGTATTCCCACGGAGACAGTGGTGTACTCGAGGATGTACCCAGGTTGGGAGACTGGCGTCATGATGGCCATGGAGGAGGCACTAGCTCGCATATGTGGTATGTACGTCCAGGAGATATCAGAGTTGGACAATTCCATCTACCAGTTTGGGAGGCGTAACCACGAGGGATGGGCCTTGAGGACTCCAGGACGTCGTGAGGATTTACCATGGACCGAGGTACAGTTAGAGGGCATGGGATCCTATGCCTTCAACCTGGAAGACATGCTGCGCAGTGAGATGGATACCGCTGATGATGCCAAGTACCAGCTCCTGCAGAAGGACGAGAAGATAGAACAACTAGAGAGCACGATAGAGAAGCTGAAGGAGAAGAATAAAACACCTGAGGCCGCCAATGATAAGCTGTCAGGTAAGGTCGAGGATCAGGAGGCCCAGATTGTAGGCTTTCGAGGACAATGCATTTACCTTCACAAGGACCTGATGAAGTACAAGCCTTGGCCGCCCAAGAAAGGAACAACACCTACTGAAGAGAAGAAGGAGTCGACCTCGGAGCAGGTTGGAGCAGAGCCTGAGAAGCTAAAACCTTGCCAGCCCACGGTAGAGGAAGATTCTGTGGAGAAGGTTCATGTGGCGCCACCTAGCCCTGTGGTGAAGCGACGCAAGACAGGAATCACTAGAGCATATCTTGCACAGTTCAAGTAGTGAGACCACCACATTATGTAATAAATCGATGACCTTGTAATAGTTGGTCGTGCCACCTAGTGGTATGACCCTTTTAGACCCTGTTTTCCAAAAACTTGTAATCGACTTATTGTACTTGAGGGTCTATGTTTGATGTGATCATCTATGCTTTCAAATGCTGGTTGCAATGCTTGTTATAGTTTTGTAGAAAGATGTTTTCTCTTGACCTACTGTGTTTGGGTAGGATCTTCCTTCGATCTCTTCTGTCTAACCCTTATCTATGCTAAGACCTAAACCTGTCCTAAACCCAACCAGATGCATCCTCAACGCCAGAACAATCACAACAACCCTCAGTTGGAGATAGCAATGCAACAGTTAGTTGAAGCTCACACAGGAATGGTGCGGGTGATGACTCAGAATATGGTTAATCACGATAGCAAAGAGCTACCCCCAGGAGTGCAGCAAGTACTAAATGATCATTCACGAATAGTACAAATGATGTCTCAGATGATACCTAGTACCAATAACAGCCTGCCACGAGATGATCTTGATGAAGGGTCAGCAAAAGTTGGAGTTGAAGTGACACAGCGAACCGGTAAAAGATGTGGAGAAATAGGACACGCCTCTAAGGACTGTCGTGAAGAGTGTCCCATGAGCCAAGTTACTTGTTTCTTATGTGAAGAAACAAATCATATTCCTGCTGAATGCAAGTTCTATTCCACAGTGCAACGAATGAATCAACAAGCCAAGGATAGAATGAGCCAACTGCCAGGAAGGACCCCTGGAGATGGAAGACTCAAAAGAAAGATGGAAGATAAAGACATGGGGACAACACACAACCCTACCACCAAGTGTTGCTACTCATGTGAAGAAGAAGGACACTTGTCTAGAAATTGCTCAAAGAAAAGAGGAAGTTTTCCCACAACTGTAGTGGAATATGGGGAGAATGAAGTGAGAGATCTTCTAGCCCTAGAAAGACCAAAAAGGAAGAAGGACAACAGCAAGGTGATGTGCTTCAAATGCAAGGAGCTAGGACATTATGTGAGCAAATGCCCAAGAATGCATCATAAAGTAAACATGCAAGATAGCGCGAAAAGAGACGTCCGAATGATCACCTGTTACAAGTGCAAACAAAAGGGACACTACTCTGATAAATGTTCAGAGAATGGAGCTCCAAGACCTCAGTAAATTGGAATGACTGAAGGATGCCGCAGATACAAGATGAAGATACAACAAAGTACGGCCGACCCAGGAGCAATTGTATTCGATTATTACCTATATTAAATAAAGTTTGGTCTTGCAAGCCCGAGGAGTAACTCCTTGTATGGATGTGAACTTTTCTTCAATGCAGCAAGCTGAAAGCTTTACAATGCAAAAGTTATCGCCTTACGGTTGAGTTTGCCCCAAACCCTAGTTAGGAAACGATAGACTTTTTTTTTCAAATTCAAAAAAATTCGGGAGCTTGGTCCCAAAACTTCGACAAAACCTTGTTGAAAAATCTAGTGAGGTTGACTAAGAGTTAGAATACGAGGTTTGCAAAACCATGTACGAAGTAATGATTTGGGTGCAGGATGGATTGATCACCACTCCTACTACTCTTATTATTCGCTCTCGTAACGTTGGTTTTACATACCTAGAGAGACATACCTAAATGAGAGGTGACGCCTTTAAACCATGACCATAGGAGGATAAACATGCTACACCCCTTATAGTGCGCCAGTGTGGCCAAAACGTAGGAATACGGTGAGGAACGACTACACGTTTCAGAAGCGTTTTCTCAGTGGACCTTGAATGCGGTAACGGTTCAATTTCGACTTCAATTCTCCGACTTTTCGTTTCGACTCCCCACACGGCCTGTTCGACTACCCCTGAGCCTATAAAAGAGGATTCTCCCCTCTCCAGAGAGTCACAACAGAGACTGCCACAACCAACTATGAGAATTCCTCCTAGTTCCAAAGCCCAGCGCCACCGAAGTCTACCTCATCCCGACCTGCGACGTTATGAGACAACTATCCAAATCCCCGAAACTATTCCCCTACCCATGAGAGCTTTGTTAGATCCCTTTTCCCTGAGAAGGAGTTCATCTTTGAGATATGATCAAGTTGTTCAGCGCCTTCCAACAATTATGAAGGCGGTTGCTAAAGGAATTCTTAAGGACCATCTGGTACCCGTGGCAAGTAGCATGACTTGCTCCGGTAACTTGAATGGGTTCAACAATGCTGGTTATAAGGCGACCTTCCGGCCCTTAAAGGTGCCAGTACCTCTTACAGAGTCCACCTTGTTTACCCCTATGAAATGCTTGAGAAGACTGCAGAGAGATGCCATCCTAATTCCTTGGGATGTGTGGTCTCATCATGTTCGTGGGGCAAGCATGCAGTACTTGACACTGGGCCATCTTTTGAGACTCTGCAATGAAAATCAGCTAAAAAGCAACAAGGAGTATGGTGATGGTCTGTATGCTGTCATGGCCTTGGTGAGGACCGACCAAGAAAAGGGTAGATACACATTCTTGGACAATGTGGACTACCTTGTTGAAGACAACGCGATGGATGATATCTGCCTATCACCAGAATTGGATGGAACATTTGGAATGCCCACTTTTGAACATAGCGGCGAACATCGACACTTCTGAGAAGAATTCAAGCTGGGAACAAAATGCAAGTGCCTAAGGAAACATCAAGATACCACCAAGCAAAATCTCCTTTTAAGGGTGGTAGCACCCTAGTCCCATTAGGATTCCTAAACCTTGTAACCTTTCTCCAATCTCGAGGACAAGATTTCTTTAAGGGTGGTAGTCTGTAACATCCCAAGATTTTGTCAAAATTTTGGGGAAATTTTTTGCTTTTATATTACTTGAGATGATTGAAATTTCACTGGGATTTAAAACTTTTTGAGTCTATTTGAAAGTTTTATTAGAAAATGTTTTAAACTTTCTACTTTATCCTTGAAGACCCTTTTGAGAAAAGAATCTATTATCAAAACACTTCTCTTTCCATCCTTTATTCAAACCTATGCAAGTTTACTTGCAAAGGAGTGAATTCCAAGGGTATTCTATTTAGTGAGGATTTTACTTCGAGAAACTAAGTTTGAAAGATAATTTCAAACATTATTTTATAAAGGATTATTTCTTATTTTTCAAAGGATTTAATTTCAAATCCCAATTAGCTTTATGCAAGCAAAACCTATGGCCACAATCCATAATTCTGTTAAAAATCTTGTTTGATTTTGAAAACTTGTTTTCCTACTGACTTAAAACCTTGCAGTGATTTCTGTAAAATCTCTGAAAGTGGTTTAAATTGATTTGGAGCTTTTTTGCAAAATCTGTGAAAGAATTAAGAAAAACAGAAAAGAAAAAGAAGTATAGAAGAGAAAAATATAAAAACGGACCCTAGGAAGCCTTTCAGCCCAACTCCAGAAGCCAGCCACGGCCCAGCATCGCCCCGCCCCGAACCGGTACCCTCTGCCCTCTCTCCCCTCGCTGCCATGTGGGCCCCGCATGTCATCTCCCTCCTCCCGCAATCTTCTCCCTCTCTCTCCGTTTCTGGAAACGGTCGCCGGAGTAACACCCCCGTTGATTTCTCCCGAGTAATGGCCATCAAGACCGCGCCTATAAGTACCCTGCACCCTGCTCTCACTCCCCTCCCCTCCTCTCCACGAACCGGGCCGCCAGGCTGCTCAAATCCCTCGTCGGAGGTCCGCACCTCTGCAGGTATCTCCGGTCGAATTCGACCATTACCAGTGAGCCCCGCCCTCTCTCTTCTCTCCCATCGTCTTCCCCTACTCTGGCGCACCTCTTGACGCCCACGGACTGAACCATTTCGCAGGAAAACGAGCTCTGCAGTGCAACCCGAAGCTCATCGCCGCCCCGCGCACCTCCAGTCGTCCTCTGCTTCCTCCCCTGGAAAAGATCGAGGCCGCCATGGTCACCATCGGGTTCCCCTCGTCGCAGGAAACGTCGTCATCAACTTCATCTCCTCCGGGAACACCTGCAACGTCGCCGGCGTCCGCCTCTGGCCGCATCTCCGGTAACCTCGCCGGAAACCCTAGCCCACGGTGAGCTCTCCCTCTCTCCCTCTGTGATCCGTTAGATCCAGATCCTGTGGCTAGGATAGATTAACTTAAACCGAATCGGTATTAGATCTGAGCCACTCAAACTAGTTAGATCCAACGTCCCACAACCTTGATCCACCCGAATCGGTACCGGCCAATCAGATCACGCCGCGTGTCGGCCTCTGGTTCAAACAGAATTTCGAATTAGAATTTCAAACCAGTTTTGACCCCAACCTTGCAAAATTCATATCTTTTGATCTGTAGGTCCAAAAATAGCAAATGATATACCGTTGGAATCCTTGAAACCTGTAGAACCCAGGAGTACAATAAAATCTCATATTTCATGGGTTCAATTTGAAACTATTTTCAAATTGGGACTGAACCTCCTGCTAGTTTATTTAATTCATATCCTTTGAACCAAGTGTCCAAAAATTACAAATTTGTAGTCTCTGGATTTCTTGGAACTTGCAGAACACCATAGGATCAAGAAAATCCAAATTTGATACGTGCACACACTTTGTGCATTCAAATCTTCTCAAATCACTATTTCGGCCATATCTTGAGTTCTAAAATTTATTTTAGAATGAATCCACTCGCACTAGTGGAAAAAGGCTTATAGATAGATGTTTTACTAGTGGAGCACATTATTCAATATGCTCCACTAGTATTTACTAGTGGCGCATTTTCAAATATGCTCCACTGATAATTTTTTACTAGTGGCGCATATTGTTCAGAATGCGCCACCAATATTCACGTGGGACCCACCAGAAGGGACCTGCCAGGGTTATGCGTGGCGCATATTGCAATATGCGCCACTGATAATTCATATATTAGTGGCGCATATTGAATATGCGCCACCAATAATTCATATATCAGTGGCGCATATTGAATATGCGCCATGCATATTGAATATGCGCCACGCATAACATGATTTTTTTTCACCCGCCACACCCCACCCCCCTGTGGGTCGCCTTTTTAGTCTTCTAAAAAATAAAATAAAATGATAAAAGGTTTGAAAAAAATTCAAAAAATCAGATTTAGTTATGTTATGTGATCTTGTAAGTAAGAAAAATAATAAACATGAATTTTGATATTTTTACAAAAAAAACTTTATGTCTCGGTAAAACAACCATAACTTTTGCATACGAAGTAGGATCAAAAAGTTTTTTATATGAAAAAGTATCTACACGAAAAGTTACATCCGAATTCAACAACCTATGGTCGTTTCGACAAATTTTAGAATCTCAAAATTCAAAAGGGGAAATAGACTTTTTTGCACTTTCATATTTTCAAATTTTTATTTTTATTTTTATTTGTAGATCAAAATTTATATTGGATTAAACTTTTGGATTAGTTATATACACACATATAGCACACATGCAGATATATACACACATATACGCACTTATATGCACTTATATATGCACACATGCATACATATACACACATATACACACATATACACACACATATATACACATGTACATACACATATACGCACATGTACGCACACATACAAACACATATACGTACATGCACACATATACACACATATATACACATGTACACACACATATACGCACATATATACACACATATACGCACTTATATATGCACACATGCATACATATACACACATATACACACATATACACACATATACACACATATATACACATATATACACACATGTATATACACATATACGCACATGTACACACACATATACACACTTATATATGCACACATGCATACATATACACATATATACACACATATACACACATATACACACATATACACACACATATATACACATATACACACATATACACACATGTACATACACATATACACACATATACGCACACATACACACACATATACGCACATGCACACATATACACACATACACACACATATACACACATGTACACACACATATACGCATACATACACACACATATACGCACTTATATATGCACACATGCATACATATATACACATATACACACTTATACACACATATATACACACATACACACACATACACATACATATACACATATATACACACATAGACGCACATATACACACTTATATATGCACACATGCATATATATACACACATATATGCACACATACACACACATATACGCACATATACGTAGATATATTAATACATATACACACACATATACACACATATACATAATACATATACACATACACACACATATACACACATATACGCACATATGTGCCATATACATACAAGCACACACAAGCACACATAGGCCTTAAGAGGATTGATATGATAGTAATATTAATAAGAACTTGGGTAGGTTAGGGATAGCTCATCCAAATAGAATGGAGAAGTTAAGCGTGCTCAGCCCGGAGTAGTCTAAGGATGGGTGACCTAGCGGGAAGTCAAGAAATTCGATGCGATTTGAAAATGTTCCTCATGTGATAAAATCCTCAAAAAATTGAAATACAATAGTTTTTCACATTATTTCGATTTTTTAGATTTTCAAAAAAAAAATTGGTTTTTTTTCGATTTTTTTTATTTTTTTTTGAATTTTTTGAATTTTCACAGGCTACTAGTGGCGCATATAGCCAATATGCGCCACGCATAATTTGCCTATGCGTGGCGCATATTGAAATGCGCCACTGATAAATTGTTACTAGTGGCGTGGCAATGGTGGTGCATCCCATATGCGCCACGCATAAGCCAAAATAATGCGCCACCAATAGCCTTTTTTCCACTAGTGTCGCAGTGGCTTTACCTTACTGCAAGTTATTCAGTAATGTCACATATTATTTTCTTGAGCCACAATTATTTGAATCTAAATATGAGGATTTGAGTAAATTCTACTATAGGGACAAAAATATTTCCCATAGCCCTATCCCTATCTGCTTTAGTAAATCCTATATTTCATGCCTAGTCATCGATGTTATCTGAACAGCATCTTGATCAAGATCATATCAACTTAGACCTATCTTGCTAAGTACCCACTTATTCAAATCACAAAAGTGTTAATTGAGTAAGGTGTGAATACCTTCAATCTTAGTTTCTACATTGCTACTATGGTATTGACCAAATCGACATCATAGTACTTAACCAAACCCTATTTACTCATCAGGAGCCTTAAGACATGTTTCACACATCACCTATACCTATCCTTTACCTATAATCATTTATTCATGTCTACTCAATCTTAACCTTGCTTAGAATTATTCAATTAACGAATGAGTTAATTGAGTAACTCAATGCCTCATATTTCCTAGCCCAATGTCCAAGTGTTATACATATACCATTTAAGGATAATCGTTGTTACCCTTATTCCATAGTATTGCTATTGCACTATTTTGTCTCTTATGTGAGTTACCCACATAAGATAATCCAAGATCCAATATGCTTTGATAAAGCATAAAGATTTTCACTCATTATACCTTATCTAATTCATACATATTCAAACAGCAAATGAGCTACTTGAGTAGAATATGAATTCATCTCAAACCAAGATTTTATTAATATGGAGTTGTTATAACCCGTACCATAGTATGTGTTATACGCCATGTTGATCAATGAACCATTTGAGCCATGTCCTCAAATATCAACCTTTCATACCAAATCCAAAGCCCACTTAGTATTGTTTACATGTATTGAACTATTCAACTTGCAAATGTGCCATTTAATCAGTTCAAGCATTCTTAAATTTTTTTTCCAGACCCTTCCCCCTCAAATCATACTGATCCTCCCCAACTAAGCCCTCAAACTCATAAACCATGATCCCTTACCATGCCCTCCAAATCACAACATCTCAATAAAACTAAATGGTCAAACAAATACCTTGTTTGCTTAAATTGCTTGTTTGTGGTTGTCTGGAGTGTTTATGTTGTGAACCTCTTATACTATAGTTGGTGCGGAGGACTACACGCTTAGTAGAGGGAAGGGAGGCGTCTTGTTCTTCAGAAAGGCAAGTGACACACATATCCCTTACCTATTTATTTATGCATTAGTATATTCACCTCTTGTAGTATGCATGATAGGTGTTTTACTCAACTGTTTTATCAAATGCTTAGATCCTAGTAGTGTGTAGCTATCCCTCAAACCCCACCGGATAGGATGCTAAATACTTTGTTAATATTGATGCCATGCTAAGATCACTTGAAAAGTGTTTTGTGAACAAGTTAAGAACTTCAACTAAAATGAAACACCTGGGTGGATTGGTTTGATAAGATGAGGCGAGGTAGGTGGGTTCTGGGACGCATGCCTTGTAAAAGGATGTGGGAACAGAATACCGCTCGGGATGGCCACCCAGGAACAAGGAGATGGCTATGTCTTCCATGCTTAGTGTACTTCCAGTGCAGCCTTATGACATTATGGGCTCTGTCTTGACTGATTAGAATGTGGGAGAGCAACTTGTCGGCAAGAAGTGGTGGTAGTCAAATTGTAGGTTGGGAGCGGTGCTTGCCAAGTTAGTTGCCCTCTCCTTCTAAAAGGTCTCATTTCATTTTATGTATGGGCATAAAATGAATCGTAAGGTGAAAGTGCACAACCCTTGCAAGGTGTATACAACTAATCGATTAGCCGTGTCATCGGTTATGGACAATTGAGTTTCTAGACATGGAATGTACGGAATAATCTCATCACTTCTTCTGAATGACTAAAATCTGTCTAGAAACCTCTAGGTAGGAACTAAGGACCATACACTCCGAGGGGTGGTGGTGCCTGAGGTTCGAACTTTGTTGAATTTCGTCCAGTGCTACATGCCTAGCTAGTATGTGGCATATGGGGGTTATCTCGACCCTTGAAAATATAAAACTTGAAAGAAAAGCTTTGAGAAAGAACTGTAGGACAAAACTGGCTTTATGCAATCAGCCTATGAGATCCACCAGCCAAATATTCATTTAGATAGACTCCTCACAACATCCACCAAATATGTGTCATTTGCCAGTACATCATTGTACTGACCCCTTTTGGGGGCTGCATATTCAACATGCAGGTTTCATCTCGAGTAAGGAACCAGGAGTAGGATCTCGAGCTTACATTCCAACATGGTTGCCTGTGGCACGTGATGAAGATGGAGGCTCCTTGCCACCTTGTTATTTCCGCTGTGTAAATTGTAAGGATTTAAGTACCTTGTATCTGGATCCGCGATGTAATCTTGATACTATGCACTGAATATTTCATTTTGTTCTGTGGTGCTATCATTGATCCAGGGAATAGCACTTAACACAGATGTTCCACCTTGTTCTCAAGGTTGGGGCGTTACAAAATCTCATAGTGATCTTCTTGATATATCATGTTTATCTTTATTCTATCAATTGCCCAACTGTAATTTGTTTACCTAGCACGTGTTATTTATCTTATGGAGAGACACCACTAGTGAACTGTGGACCCCGGTCCTATTTCCATCATATTGCTATCACCTGTTTACTTTACTCGCACTGTTTACTTTACTCGCATACTTTACTGTTTTCCACTCGATACGCTCATAACCTTTGTTTCAAGCAAATCGGTGAGATTGACAACCTCATCGCAAGTTGGGAGCAAAGTACTTGGTTGTGTGTGTGCAGGTTCCGCGTTGCAGCTAGCAAGCAAAGCTTGGACGAGGCGCCATATATAAATTGTCCGAAGCTGTCGCAAACTAGCAAGCATCACCTTCAGTCGTTTGTCTCTCCTCTCTAAGAACGATAAACCTTGGTTTCTAAACTGAGGGAAAACTAGCTGCTATACTCATCACACCTTCCTCTTGGTGTTCCCAACGGGCTGGTCATTCACCACGCATCAAGCTAATTTTCTGGCGCCGTTGCCGGGGAGGAAGTAGAAGACTTCTGCGAGGGGAGTTTTCGCACGCACATCCTTTACTTTGTTATTGTTTTGCTTTACTTTATTTATTTTACCTGCATCATTTTATATCAAAAACCCAAAAAAATTAGAATCCTTGGTAGTTGTTTTTACTTATCTGCTTTTAGTTTTGTTAAAATGAGTAATCCTGAAGTAGAAGTTCGTAGTTTTAAGCAACAAGGAGGAGAAAGTTTAAAGGATGCTTGGTATCGCATTAACAATGCTCATCATAGGTGTACCAAAAAGCACTCTACCACGATCCTCCTTAGAAATTTTTATGTTGGTATATCTAGTTGGAATAGGTATGTTCTCGATACCCTTACAGGAGGTAATTTTCTGGGTACTCCCGCTAGAGAAGCATGCACTATAATTGAAAGTTTAGTGGGAATACCACCTATTCATGTTGCTAAAACCGAGACCACCTTGGAGGGGGTGGTAGAAAAGCTCAGCTCTTTAGAGAAAAGTTTGCCAAGTATCCTAGAAAATGCTAGCCGCGTTGGTGAATTAATAGAAAACATTGGTAAGAGAACTACCGTTTTAGAGGCTAGCACTACTCATGACAATCAAAACTTAAGGATTGGTAAACTAGAGGAGTCTATGGAAACTCTTAGCTTAATCTTCTCTTCTCTTAAATTTAAGAAAGAGAAAGTGTTTGTTGGAAAAGAGCAAAATTTTATATATGTTCCCAAGGTTTCTGCACTTAAATCTCAATATGTTCTTAAAATTGGTAAGACTCTTAGTTCCACTAAGGGTGACTTGCAGGTTGAATCATATTCGGGAACCTTCAAAGAGCCTACTGAGGTAACTAGCACTTCATCTCTTGATATTACTTGATTCACAATTTTCTGCGCCTAGCTCAAAGGCGTTAAAGAAAAGCACTCTTGGGAGATAACCCAATGTTTTATTTTCAGTACTTTTTCTTTTATTTGAGTCTTAGAAGTCATTACTACTGTAATGACCGCTCCTTATCTTGTTTATTTCGTTTTTGTGCCAAGAGAAGCCTCTAATTCGAGTGAGGTAAAGATTTGGGGATGTTGCTGTCCTGAAACTGTTTTCGGTGCTGCACCGTAAAAATTCGTATGAATTCTTTGTATATCTTTTGGACCTGCGATTTCTTGTGCATATGCCCCAGGTTATATCCAAACTTTTGTTAGTTGAACACTTTTTGATTTGAGCAACATAAAACCCCTAAAAAATTCGGCCTTTGCCAGCTGTTCTGTTTTGACAGATTTCTGCCAATATTTGTTTTTGTCACTTTATCGCTTTCTTTTGAGTTTCTTTTGATCATGGAACTCTTGTGGAAGTTGCTATAGTAGTATTTACTTTATATGTGGTGGTTTTGAGTTGTAACCTGAAGCAAAAAGAGGTTGATTATATGTTATGCTTACACTAATGTTGCTAATAGATTTGTGTTTAGTTTTGTCTGAAGGAAGTTTTCAAGTGTAGGGATTGGAGAATGATGAGATGAATTGAAGAATGGACAAAAGCTTAAGCTTGGGGATGCCTATGCATCACCCCAAGAAATATCCAAGAAGTACAAGCGTCAAAGCTTGGGGATGCCCCCGAGGCACCCCTTCTTCATCGGCAAAAATCAGGTCACCTTTCAAAACACTATATTTTTATTGCTTCATGCACTATGTGTTTTTCTTGGAGCGTCAGTTGTTTTAGTTTTCTTAGTTGGTTTGTTTTGTTTGCTGCAATAAATGGTTGGACCCCAACAAATTTCTTTTGGAGGAGATGTACTCGTTTTCATTTGCAAAGAACACTCTGTTTTACATTCTTACAATTTCACCGGGTGTTCTTCTTTTTCTGCTACTGCTTTTGGTTTTCATTTTTGCCTTGATTTGCGTTTAGACCTTGTCATATCTTTTCATCAAGGTGTATTTTTGCCTCTGATCTTTATTGGTTTTCATCAAAAGAGGTGTCTTTAAAAGTTTGAATGGTGTTGGAAAAGAGAAAAAGCTTTATGCAAAATAGTGGTACAAGAAGGAGCTTGTGTAGACTGCGGCTTAGGCTTTTTCATGTCATGCTTGATGTCTTTTTGATAGTATGCTTAGTGGTTTTGCTGTAGCATGACTTGTCTCAAATAACTGAGATTGCTTAATGAGCCTTTGAAAAAATCATGCGTTGTTTTTATTGTATGGAAGCATTATTTTGGTTTTCTCCTTGATGCTTTATTTGGGTCGACTTGGCGCATGCTCACACATGTTAGACTCTTACAAAATCGCCAATAGCCTTCATGATCATTTAGTTTTTGACTTTTGATGCCATCTTATGCTTCTTTTAATGTCGCTTTGCATGATTATGGCCATTATTGCTCTCTTAGTTGGTCGCTCCCAGTCTTTTGCTAGCCCTCGCCTTGTACTGAGTATGAGCTCTACTCGTGCATCAAACTCCTAAAAGCCAAAGTTTTCCAAAGTGTCCACCATACATACCTACTAGCAATTTGCTATTCCAAGTAAATTTGACTTGCTTTTATTTTCTCTTCAAATTAAACTCTTACCAGTGTTATGCGAAATTCGGTCAGTAAAGCTCTCACGAACCGGAAGGCACACTTTACTTTTTCCTGTTCTTAAAAATTTGACATTGTGGTCTCTTATGTTGAGTTGTTATGCTTGCAAGTTGTAAGTTGGATTCTAGCCCAGCCATGCAGTCATGGGCAAGCTTTCAACATTGCACTTCTTATTTGAGTTGATATCGTGATCTTTTGTTTATGGATGCCCGCGGTGTAAAATGAATTAGGAATCTTGTGGGGATCATGGAGTTTTTATATGTGTTAGGGAAACGCCGGGCCGCCAATCTAAGCCATGCATAATTCATGGTGGAAATTTGCAGCATACCCATGGTGAACATTCGACGACGCATCTCACAATAAAAAGCTAAACAAATGGCAAATAAAAGAGATGTCGAGGTGTTCATTGTCTGCTTGTCCTGTCATTTTGGTGTGGGCTTGTTCCATGTCATCGGGCACGGAGGTACCCCATTGGTGGTTCTCAATGATATGCATATATTTACAATGACAAGAGCCTTGCTTGGGACTCTAAGTAAAGTAGCATGAGGTTTGGGTACTCGTATTCACGGGACACGAGGTTTTCAACTTATGATTTGTCAAGCATTTGCATCATAATTGTTCTCGCATTAACTTTAACCATTCAAGATGCTTATGATGGGGCAATGAGAGCTCAAAGCCGGTAAGTACCATAATTTTTGAAGGTTATAAAACTTGCAATCACTGCTTCCCTCTGCGAAGGGCCTTTCTTCTACTTTTCTGTTGAGTCACCACCTTCTATCTTTATGCACCATTAAGAGAGCATAGTTGTCATTCTTAGTATAATGTGCATTGTCCCAAAGTTTTCATTGATTGATTCATATTGTTGGTTTCACTTGTTCTTAAATTATTTGTATCTAGTCGCCCTCTTAAACTTGAAGGTGTCCTATGCATTTATGTTTTGCTCTCTTTGAAGGACAAGCTGAAAACCATTTGTATGTTTTTCCTTATGATTTGAACACACGTTTGACTTTCATTGTTTCATTTTCATGATCTTTTGTTTGTGTTCATTTGCATGTTTACAACATGGTTGCTAAGTTTCTTATTGTCAATATTATATCTTCATGCCCATGTTTTAAGTTCTTATGATCCCAGCTCACAAATGCTTACATATATGATCAAGATTGTGTAGGTGCATGTCACCTCAAAAATTATTCTTTTGTTATCACTTACCTACTCGGGGACGAGCAGGAGTTAAGCTTGGGGATGCTTGATATGTCTCAAACGTATCTATAATTTTTGATGCTCCATGCTTGTTTTTACACCATTTGCCTACTGATTCGTTACACTTCGTGGCACTTTTATGCATTTTCCGGAACTAACCTATTAACAAGTTGCCACAGTGCCAGTTCCCTGTTTTCTGCTGTTTTTGTGTTTCAGAAGTGATACACAGGAAATATTCTCGGAATTGGACGAAACAAGGCCCTGAAGTCTTATTTTACCCGGAAGCTTCCAGAGATCTGAAGGAGAGAAGGAGAGGGGCCACCAGGGGCCCACACACAGGGGTGGCACGGCCAGCCCCTGGCCCGCGCCACCATGGTGTGAGGCCACCTGGCCCCTCCTCTGACATCGCCCCTTCGCCTATAAAGACCCCCCGACAGAAAAAACCTAAGTACCCGATCACTTTTCCAGAACACATCGCGATCCGCCGCCGCCATCGACCCGAAGATCGGGAGGGTCCAGAAGCTCTTCCCGGCACCCTGCCGGAGAGGGGAATCGCCATCGAAGGTCTTCTTCATCCCCATGCTTGCCTCCGGAGTGATGAGTGAGTAGTCTACCATGGACTATGGGTCCATAGCAGTAGCTAGATGGTTGTCTTCTCCAACATGTGCTTCATGTTTAGATCTCATGAGCTGCCCTACATGATTGAGATCACCGTTATGTAATTCTACATGTTTGGTTTGTTGGGATCCGATGAATATTGGTGTTTATGATTGAGTTGCTGTACTGAATATTATCTTTTGTTATCTCTATGTTGTTTATGATCTTGCATGCTCTCCGTTGTTAGTAGCTATCTTGGCCGAGTAGTTGCTAGTGACTCTAAGAGGGGGTATTTATGCTCGATAGTGGGTTCATGCCTCTATTTAACCTGGGGGAGTGACAGAAACCTCTAAGGTTGTAGATGTGTTGTTGCTACTAGGGAGAAAACAACATTCATATGCTCAAGGGCATATGCTTTGTTTACATTACACACTTTGCTTAATGCAATTATCTGTTGTTCGCAACTTAATACTCATGGGGTGTTCGGATTGATATCCCCGGGAGTGGATTATTAGTCATAGATGCAGTTGGATGGCGGTCTATGTATTTTGTTGTAATGCCCAGAGTAAATCTCATAGTGATCTTCTTGACATATCACGTTTATCTTTATTCTATCAATTGGCCAACTGTAATTTGTTTACCCAGCATGTGTTATTTATCTTATGGAGAGACACCACTAGTGAACTGTGGACCCCGGTCCTATTTCCATCATATTGCTATCACCTGTTTACTTTACTCGCACTGTTTACTTTACTCGCATACTTTACTGTTTTCCACTCGATACGCTCATAACCTTTGTTTCAAGCAAACCGGTGAGATTGACAACCTCATCGCAAGTTGGGAGCAAAGTACTTGGTTGCGTGTGTGCAGGTTCCGCGTTGCAGCTAGCAAGCAAAGCTTGGACGAGGCGCCATATATAAATTGTCCGAAGCTGTCGCAAACTAGCAAGCATCACCTTCAGTCGTTTGTCTCTCCTCTCCAAGAACGATAAACCTTGGTTTCTAAACTGAGGGAAAACTAGCTGCTATACTCATCATACCTTCCTCTTGGGGTTCCCAACGGGCTGGTCTTTCACCACGCATCAACAACAACGCAAATAAACCCTTATTCTATAAATCCTTACTCAGTACCTTTGGTGTAGACAGTGTAACATCATTGTTTGATTTCAGTTGTTCGCTTTCAGATATTTCTTCTTCCTATGTTGATTAGTACAATTATATTAATGATGAAAACATATTGAAGCTTACATTAAAGATGGATAGCAAGTTTTGGAATACCTTGTCGTCTTCATTTTGCTTGTTTTCTTCACTTGTCTGAACCTTCTGGCTTGCTTCAAACTGAGTCAGTCTTTCTTCAAGCTTAACACTCCTTTCCATCAGCATCTGGAACATACCCCTCATCTCTCTGTTCTCCTGTGTACTTTTTTCTAAAGCTTCTAGAGCAATAGCCAGTTGCTCATGACCTTTTCCACCTACTACTAGGCCTAGTCCATGTCTAAATGACTTCTTGGCTTTTGGGAACAATGTTGAATAGTAGTCCTTATCAGTATGGGCCTCACCTATCAGAGAAGGATTTGCTTCTAGGTGCTCATTAATTTTAACCTAAAGGTAAAATTGAACTCACATAAGTATCTATATAACTAATCTATGTACATAGTACAGGTTTTCCAAAATAACTTACAATATTTGTAGCTGCAAAAGCATCCACTGGTTTCCCATCCCTTTTTGTATGTGTAATCCTATACAGTTCAGCTCTTCCTACCCTTCTATTTTCAATTATTTCCTGTAAATCAGGCATTTCAGATAAGACAGAAAGCTACAAATATTAACTGGATCAATCAGAACTTTTTTACCTGTTGCTCAAGGACTACAGCAAATGATCTTGATCCACAAGTATGAGTTGCGTTTTCCTGATCTAGTCTTGTTACTATGTTCTTCTCAGACAAACTCTACATTCAAATTTAACAATACAAACTCAGGAACATTCAACAACAAGTCATGTGCTTGAGAATTTTTGACTAACTTAAAAACATGCATCTCAAACTACCAATTTAGTGAAATACCTTGGATTTTTTGGTCTTCCATGTTCTGACTAAAAACGCCCATTGTCCAGGGGGAATTCTATTTCCACATCCATTTTGTATATTTCTTCTGGTAGACAAATTAGGATTGTAGAACTTAATCTTCAACCAACACTTGAAATCCTTCCATTTTTTCCCTGCTGATCTGAGGACCCATGCCTTGTATTTCTCATCAATATCAAAGAATGCCTACATGTTCAAGAAGTTCAGGTTGCTCAGTAAATTCAGCCAAAGAAACAAAATAATTTCCACAGGTTATAGCAGGTTAGCTTTAAAAGTTTGGGGAGTTGGTAATTTTCAGTACCTTCACAGTGTTCCACAGCTTCTCCTTAAGATATCGAGGGACCCTTCTCCAGTGGGTATATTCCAATGAAATTTCTTTCCCTTTCACCGCGCAACCAATGAAATTAGCCAGAGAACTTATTTTCAGATTACATGGCTGACCAAGCTCGTTGAATTCGACGATAACTTTCTTGTCTGGGTCAAATTTTTTCCAAAACCCTTTAAGTTCTGTGGGTCCTCTTCCAGATTTATCATCTTTGACAGCTTTGATTACAAAGAAAATTTATCAGTGTTGTCAAAATTTAATTTCCACACCCTAACTCATAATAAATTCATGGCTAGCCTTTTTAGAATAAAGCACACAACCAGTACTATTCAAATACCTTCAGCATTATCTTCATGTCCACTTTGTCCATCTGATGTTGTTGCGTCACTGTCATTAGCTTCTTCTTGATGTTCATTTTCTATCTCATTCTGCTCCTCATCTTCCTCTATCTCATCACCATCAGCACCTTCATAAATAGTTTCATTATAGAACTATACAAAGGAGAACATACTTAGAATTGAGAATTTCCACAAAACAAAACAAATCTGTATTATTCTTAAACTACACATAAGAAATTACCACAAGCATTATTATGCACCAGGCTTCATGTAAAGAAATTACTTACATTGACATTCCCTTTGTAAATCCCATTCTGCCAAGCCTCATGCAAGAATCTTGTAAATATTTCTCCTCTATTTTCATCAACCTTGCACATATTGGGCATTCCAAGCTGCTTCATTTTTGAGTTTATCTCAGTTAACCTTACTTCCTGAATGTCCAGCACTCTTGTTCCTGTGTAAAATTGAACACAAAATTACTTTACTATCTTACTACTACTAGTTAAATGCCAGGAATTAATAAAATTACATTACAAATATCTATTACCAAGATTAACTATTGTTCTCAGGATTTTGAGGATTGTAGGGATCCATGTCATAGAAATCTCTAATTGAAGGAAATACAACCGAATGCCAATCATCATCAACTGCATCTTGCACATAGTAAACTTGTTTTGCTTGACTAGCTAATATAAATGGTTCAGAATAAATGTCATTTCCACTACTGAATAAGTTGAAGTTAACTTGTGTTACTCCAAAGTTTTCAACTGTTCTAATACCAGCAGGCTTAGCCCATTCACACTTAAATAAGACCACACTGCCTTTGTTTGAGTAATTTAACTCAACAATTTCTATAATTCTACCGAAATACAATACATCTCCTACTCTAGGATTTCTATCACTAGCACTGGAGTAGCTAGAAGTTTTTGATGATGACGAAACCCCATCACACTGAGTACTCTTCCCATTTGCAAACTCTCTTGTGTGGAATACACAACCATTAATGCTGTAGCTGTTGTATTTTTTGACCATCATGTATGGCTTCAGAGATAGCACTACAATTTCAGTTGGTATTTCATGTCCTTTTTCCAGCAAGTCTTGCACATGCTCAACAAACCAGTCATGGAATTTCTTATGGTGCTCCTTCTCCACATCTCTTTTTCTCCTTCTTTTGTTTCCAACTAGAAGGCTTATGTGTTTATCGGTGTAGCACTCAATTCTAGGGTAGTTGAACAACACATATCTGTGAGCTTGTGTCCAGGAAACAAAATCTAATTCAATAGTAGTGCATGCTGATGTAGGTCTACCAAGTAATCTCAAATACTCAAATTCGGTGTTTTGAGCAGTACTGCTATTATTGTCATCATGCCTAGGTGCTTTGTTGAACTTTGTGTTACAGTCATCCAGGTATCTTGAACAGAAAGTCAAGCACTCATCAAACACATACCCTTTAGCAATGGAGCCTTCAGGGTGGCTTCTAGTATGTATCATATTCTTCATTTTTCCCATAAACATCTCTGTTGTCCACATATTTCTGAACTGTACTGGACCAGCTAGCCTCACTTCAGATGCAAGATGAATGACTAAATGTTCCATAATGTCAAAGAAAGTTGAAGGAACACCTTTTCAAGTTGGCACATAATCTCTGGAATTTCTTCTTCCAGCTTCTCTATAACCTTAACATTGATCACCTTTGCACATGTCAGCTTGAAATAATTACACAGTTTACTCAATGGTAGAGCAACTTCTTTAGGTAATGTCTTCATTGCAGCTAATGTAAATATTTCTTGCATTACAATGTGGCAGTCATGTGATTTCAATCCCACAAGTCTGTTTTCTTCCAGCCTAACCTTGTGAAACAGATTAGACGCATGTCCATCAGGAAACCTAGTATTCTTTATGACTCTGCAAAACCTCCTTTTCTGCAATGGTTACATGTAGTATTTTGCTTCTGGCAAATTAGGTTTATCTTGAGTTTCATCAATGTGCAGCTCTGTTCTAATCTTCAATCTCTTGAGGTCCAGCCTAGCATTGATATTGTCTTTTGATTTTTTGTCTACATCCAGAATTGTATTCACTATGTTGTCAAACACATTTTTTGTATATGCATTGAATCCAGATTGTGTCTCACTAGCAGAAATTCCCAGTATTCTAATTGGAAAAATATACTTCTCTTCTTGAAAGTTTTTTTAATTGTGTGCACTTCCTCTTGATCAGACAACTCCTCTTCATCTTCCTCTCTCAGTCTCTTCTTCTTTATCTTCCCTGTCTTCTTTTGCCTTTGCAGTTTACCGTACACAGTGTTTATTCCTTTTGTCATCTCTGAAATTTCATGCCCTGTAGGTTGTACTGGAGCCTCTCTGTATTCAGTATTACCAACAAAAGATTCTTCATCATCTCTGAATGGGTGGTTTTGTGGTAAAAATCTCCTGTGACCTAAGAAACAGGCCTTCTTCCCATGCTTCAATCTTCTAGAGCAAGTTTCTGTTAGACAATGTGAACATGTTGCAATGGATTCTCCACTGATGATGCCCCTTCCTTGCCAGTCACTAATTGTCCACAGCAGAACAGCATACACTCTGAATTTCTTTCCAAAATGAGAATCAAAAACCAGAACACCACGTTCCCAAAATTCCTTAAGTTCATCAATAACAAGTTGCAAATACACATCTATATCCTTTCCAGGAGCTTTTCTGCCAGGTATAAGAACTGACAAAATGAAGTTTGATTCCTTCATGCACATCCAAGGTGGGAAATTGTAGGGTATCAACAGAATAGGCCATATGCTATAAGATACATTCATATTCCTAAAAGGGTTGAACCCATCAGTTGCCATTCCAAATCTTATGTTCCTTGGATCTTGCCTTAATTTTTTGTACTTGCAATCTAAAAGTTTCCATGCAGGTGAGTCTGCAGGATGTCTCATGACCCCATCTTTAGTTCTTTTATCTTCATGCCAGCTCATCAATTCTGCTGTCTTCGCAGACAGGAACATCCTTTTAACCCTCTTCTTCAAAGGCAAGTGTCTGATCACCTTCCTAGCCACCCTGCTAATTCTTTTACCACCCAGTACAGTCCTCTCTGTTTTCCATCTGCTAACCTTACACACAGGGCACTGCTTAGCATTTGCATGCTCACCCCTGAAAATGATGCAGTCATTGATGCAAGCATCATAGGAATCATATCCAAGTCCTACTGCACTTATGTACTGTCTGCAAGCATAGTATTTCTTCGGCAGAGAGTGCCCTTCAGGTAGAGCTTCCCTAAACAATGTTAGTACATCTTCGAATGCAGAAATTGTTAATCCCTTTGTATTCTTTATGTTGAGCAACCTGACTATAAATTGCAATTTGGTAAAAAAATTGCAGCCTGGATACAATTGCTGTCCACCATCATTTACTAATTTCAGATAGGAATCAATATCTTCATCTGAACTGGCATCATCACTATCCTCAGAACCTTCTTCTAATTCCGATCCTACAGAACTTCTATCATACATTCCAAAACCATCTAGAAGAAGTTGGTCCATGTTATCTCTGTCATCAACTGTTTGCGCACTAGTT
The DNA here is from genome assembly GCA_007115705.1 of Dactylis glomerata. Classification (NCBI taxonomy): domain Eukaryota; kingdom Viridiplantae; phylum Streptophyta; class Magnoliopsida; order Poales; family Poaceae; genus Dactylis; species Dactylis glomerata. The sequence goes on from QXEO01000143.1 coordinate 1,169,937, forward strand.
TGCAAATTTACTGCAAAATTTGCTTCACTGGTGCCAATGGTTTCACCATGGAATAGCCATTTTGTGTAACCACTTTTAAAACCAGAGCATGTCAGATGATCTTCTACATTGTCTACATCTAACCAAAATCTATTTCCACAGTTTTTGCAAGGACAGAGTATCTGGTTGCTTCTCATAGAATTACTACAGGCGTGTTGTAAAAATATTTTAACTCCATTAGCAAATTGTTCTGAAGATCTATGATAACTCATCCATGACTTATCAATTATCCCTGCATTTGTGTTTTTTCAGAATATCAGACCAAACTATGCTAGTACGTCCTTATGCACAGAATACATGGAATTGATTGCATGGAATTGCTATAGATTACCTGATGAACTAGCCTCCGCATCATTTGAAGACACTGGACGGCGTAAGAACGACCGGCGTGGATCATTTGCAAGGTTGTCCTTCACATGAGGACCAGATCCATCCATGACTCCAGGCAACGGACGAGCTCGAGGTCGAGACAGAGGTGGAGATCCTAGACGAGCGCGCGGTGGCGGTGGAGATCCTGGACGAGCACACGGTGGCGGTGGAGATCCTGGTCGAGCGCGCGGTGGCGGTGGAGATCCTGGACGATCGCGCGGTGGCGGTGGAGATCCTGGACGAGCGCGCGGTGGCGGTGGAGATCCTGGACGAGCGCGCGGTGGAGATCCTGGACGCGAGCGCGGTGGAGATCCTGGACGAGCGCGCGGTGGCGGTGGAGATCCCGGACGAGCGCGCGATGGAGATCCTGGACGCGGGCGCGGTGGAGATCCTGGATGCGGTGGAGGACGAGGACGCGGTACGGGTTCATGTTCAGACCTCATGATCCCGGGCGCGGTGGAGAACGAGAACTCAGTGGAGCTCGAGGTCGAGGATGATGATGGGTAGGTGGAGCTCGAGCTCGAGGAGGATGACGATGAGGTGGAGCTCGAGCTTGTCCAGGTTGGAGGAGAATAAAATGTGAAGGGGGTAATTGCATTTTCCTTTTATTGGACATGGATTTGAAATGGTTTTGAAATAGAACAATGGAAGCATATAGTCATAAAATGTTCGAGTAAAGGAAATGAACAGAAATTAAAAATGTTTTACAAACTAAAATTCGAGGAAATGTTCAAGCATCATAGGAATAAAATTTAGGAATTTATAATGTCGACTAGGTGCCTATGTTCTAAAGGTGAGCAACTTCAGAACAATGAAAGCATGCTAGTCATAAAATGAAAAAAAACACTAACAAAACTAATATGACATAACAGAAATGCAATATTTGACCAATAGAAGGAAATGTTCAAGTGATTTAACATAATTAAAGAAAACTTGTAGACATGAAAGTTGCTAAAATAAATTGAAGGCAATTTTTAACAAGACAGAAGATAGGACTCTTTATTAATAACAACACATTTCAGTACAACATTTCAGAGACACACACAAACTCACTCATGCACTCAAATTACTAGATGGCTTACATTCCACAAACACACTTGAAAGGATCGTATGAGCGACTAGAGGGGGGTGAATAGGAGCTACCCAAATTTTTACTTCTTTTAAAGTTAAGGCTAGACAAAAAGGTAAATTCTCTATATGTGCTACTAAGTGAATTTACCTAGAGTGACAAGCGAGCTAGCAATAACAATATAAGTAAAGGTACGAGTAAAGGATAGAGGTAACCGCAATGGAGACACGAAGACACAAGGATGTATTCCCGTAGTTCCTTCCTTGTTACGGGAAGTACGTCTACGTTGGAGAGGTGTGGTGCCACAAAGGCCACCAACGCCACAAAGGCTCACCCTATTCTCCGGTGAACAAGCCACAAAGGCGAGTTCACGCTCCACTAAGCGATGCCCTTGAAGGCGGCACGACACCTTTACACAAATTATTGGGGCGAGCTCCACAACTCAATTGGAGGCTCCCAATAGGCCCACCAAGCTCTTACACACAAAGTTAAGCTTGGAGGACGGCTTCTTCCGGCTAGGAATCCGATGAATCACACAAGTTACAAGCCCCTCAACAAAGAGAGGGGGGAAATCAAATCGCCTTGGTGGAAGTGTAGATCTAGGTCTTCTCCCTCAAATCCCAAAAGGGCTTTGAGTTCTATTGGCTAGGGAGAGAGAACTAGTGCTTTGAAGCTTTGAAACAATGGAGGAGAGAGAGTGGAAGCCGCAGCCCCTTCTTGAGGTAGAAGAAGGCTTTATATAGTCCTCCACGAAATGTAGCCGTTGCTGGACGACTAGGGCCGGAGTCTCCGGCCAGGAGGGCCGGAGTCTCCGCCCTAAGTGACTCCAGGGCCGGAGTCTCCTGCCAGAGACAAAAGTCTCCGGCCCAACTCCGGCCTGGTCTCTGAATTGTCCAAGCCAGTCTGCAACCCTCGACCACCCGGCCAGACCGGAGTCTCCGGCCCCGAGACACTGGAGTCTCTGGCCCACCCGGAGTCTCCGGCCAGAGACAGAAAGTCTTCGGCCCAACTCCGGGAGGGCATCTGAACTGTCCGACTTTGAGGATTGCCTGGGCGAGTCCTCTAGGCCGGAGTCTCCGGCCACCAGGGCCGGAGTCTCCGCCCTAGAAGAAGCTACAGCAGCATTTCGTGAATCCCCTCTCCACCAATTCCACCTTCGCGAAGCACCCTACAAGACAACTAAGCCCTAACTCCACTACTGGACTACGGGCTTCGATCTTTTCTACCTTTTTGGGGTGCACCTCCGCGAGATCCTGAAATAACCTAGAAAATCTGCAGAACTTTAATAGCATGGTTAAATCACCAAATGTTGTTAACAAACACCAAAATACATTTATTAGGGAAATGCCCTTTCAATCTCCCCCTTTTTGGTGTTTGATGACAACATACGGATTTGCAAGATATAAGCACAATAAAATAAAATAAAATATATAGCCAAAGCTCCCCCTACTTGTGTGCACAACACCATTTGCATTTGAACATGAGTCACACAAGTAAGGATCATCACTCCCCCTATATATTTCACAATTATACCAAGAGCAAGTAATAATACATGAGACTAACCATAAGCATTTAAGTAAGACTAACAAGATAGCACACATTAATAATAGTCTTACTAGCAATAGAGGTACTTAAGTCTCACAAACATAATACCGTACCACACACACGATAGTTCAACACTAAGATAGATGAGACACAACATGAAAGTCCATGAAGTTGTGTCTCGACCAAAGCAAAGGCAAATCCAAATCCAAACAAACCAACCCATGGCAAATCCCAATGAAGACATCCTAGTAGAACTGCTTCTCCCCCTTTGGCATCGAGACACCAAAAAGGGAAAAGAGCGATGCTACACGCCCATGAGATCACTCATCGTCTTCATCCTCGGGCTCGTCCTCGGAACCGGCATCGAAGTCCTCATCCCCTTCTTCAATATCATCAGAAGCCATGGGCTTCTTACCTTGACACACATTGGAGGTGCCAGAGGTGACCTCCTCAAAGGCTTGCCAGTCAGTCAGACCCTTGCTCCACTTGCCATAGGAGTGAGTGCCGGATGAAGAGGAGGAAGGTGGAGATTCCACATAGCCCGGTTGAGACTTCCGAAAAGCCTTGTGAAGAACTTGTTGATTGTCATTTATGTGCTTTTGAGCAATGTAGCTCTCATATTGCTTGTGACGGATGTCCACATTCATGCAAAGCACATTCCTTTGGAACCAATTGAGCTTCTTATATTCTTGACCAAACTCATTGTTGGAGCTAGAGCCGGCATTGCTAGCATTCTTCATCCTTGGGCCCCTCCTAGTTGAAACTCCTTCGGCAAAGGCATCATCATCTTCACCTCTCACTGGAGCAAAAGGTTCCTTGGAGTGACCGGTGGGTTCTTTGCGTTGAAGCTTCACAACCTTGTGATTCACAAGGTTTGCATCGAGAAGAGGAAGGTTGAGTCCTTGAGCACGGATGAGCCTCATGATAAACGGGGCAAAAAGAGGAGTCTTCTTGTTGAGAATGCAATCATTGATCTCCTTGTGAATGAAATCCATCACATCAAGTGGCTCAACGGGTGCGGTCTCCCCTTTGCAATAGACTTCATGAGAGTAAGCCAAGAGATTCACTAAGGCCCCACTAATAGCATCAAAGTTGCCGGCTTGAGGGGCAATGGAGGCCCGGAATATGCGGAGCAAGATGTTGGACCGTTTGGATAGCCCAAGGGTGCCCCCAATGACAATCTTCTTGTCATCCCCGGTGTAGAGAGGAGCAAGCTTCTTCTTCTCATAGTACTCCCCATCCACATGCATCCTTATGCCACTAGGAGTAGTAGCACCACGAAACTCATACCCAAGGAGAGCAGCAAAGTCCATGAAGTTGGAGTGACAAACCTCTTCTCCGGTCATCCAAGTCATGGGGATCTCCTCACCATCCCCAAGAACCAAGGTAGCAAAGAACTGATGGATCAAAGTGATGTTATAGGGCTCTTGAATCTTCATGAGTGGATGGAGCCCAAGCTTGCGAGTGATCCACACGGCCTCTCCAAAATATGCACTGTACTTGGCAAAATGAGAGAAGTCCATGACCGTCTGAGGGCAAACCGGATACTTCTTGAGAGAAGCATAGAATTCCTTCATGATCAGCTCTTGCTCTTTGCGGACAAAGCAACGGTCACGAGAGTTCCGCGGGAGAGTGTACATGTCCCTCTTCCTCATCTCAACATATTCAGATGATGACAGCCCTTCCAAGGTCACAAGGCTATCGAACTTGACCTTCTTAGCTGCCTCAGCACGTTCCTCCTCAGCCATCCTCGTCTTGAGTCTCTTAGCATCCCTTGCTTGCTGAGCAATGACTGACCTCTGAGCAATAGCCCCTGTGGCGGGATTGACAACCAACTTGTCCTTGCTATGAGCGGGCGGTTTCTGAGAACCACCTGCACCTGTGAATGAGTGAGGAAGATAGCAAGGTTGAGGTGACATGTCCTAGAATCAAAAAGTAAGCAACTATGCTGTGACTTAGTGCACTCAGGCCTGATCTAGCCGGAGTCTCCGGGGACTCGGGCCGGAGTCTCTGGCCGAAGCCGGAGACTTTGCGTCCAGGCCGGAGTCTCCGGCCACAGGGGCCGGAGTCTCCGGTTGGATGCAGGAGCCCGAGCCTAGGAGACCACATTTGAACAAATCGAGTGCAAAATCCACAATAGAGTTGCTAAGAAGATGATTGATAGCCACTAGAAGGTAGTACACCATATCAAACTAAGGGAAACATGCAAATCTCATAGATCTAGGGAGAACTAGATGGAGGAGATTGAGGGCAAGTTTACCGGAGTCCATGGCACAAAATCGATCGGTGGGATTGATCCCACACCTCCAAGAACTTGTTTTGCCGATGGCACGGCGGATCCCGAAGCTTGGAGAGGCTCCGGGTGTCGATCTGTGGGCAAGAGGGCGGCAGGGGTGGAGTAGAGGCACGGGGGGGATGGGGAAGAATGAACCATTCTTCCTCACCCCGTGCCCTAAGTATTTGAGTCGAAACCGCCCGGCCGGAGTCTCCGGTACTTACTCCAGAGTCTCCGGCCCACCGGAGTCTCCGGGCTGTAAACCCCGGAGTCTCCGGCCCCTTTTGACCAGATCAACATTTATGGTGTATAAAGGACATGTCATTTAAAGATTAAGTATGTTTGAGGATGAGATAGGCTTGGGATGGACACATTGTCACTGTGTGGTACAAAATGCTCATGTTTGCAAACATGCAAATAAAATCAAATAAGACCAAACATGAGCATGTTCCCATAAAAAATAAGACAATAAAATCAAATGGGAAACTCCTCCACTAGGGAGGTTGGTGACCAAAAGGCCACTGCTGCGTGTGGTGGTGTGTAGTTGACGTGGGAGCAGACTGTCCTTGTGCGTGGTGGATAACCAGCCCGTTGGGAACCCCAAGAGGAAGGTATGATGAATATAGTGGCGAGTTTTCCCTCAGTTAAGAAACCAAGGTTTAATGTCGGTCAGGAGAGGAGAGACAATGACGACTGAAGGTGATGGGCACTGGCTTAGTAACACTCCAACAAGGGCGCCGTTAACGATACTTGTTGACTCGTCTTCAGCCAGTAGCAACGCGGAACCTGCACACACACAAACAAATACTTTGTTCCCAACTTGCGATGAGGTTGTCAATCTCACCGGTTTGCTTGAAACAAAGGTTATGAGCGTATCGAGTGGAAAACAATATAGTATGCGAGTAAAGTAAACAGTACGAGTAAAGTAAACAGGTGATAGCAATATGATAGAAATAGGACCGGGGTCCATAGTTCACTAGTGGTGTCTCTCCATAGATAAAATAACACATGCTGGGTAAACAAATTACAGTTGGGCAATTGATAGAATAAAGATAACGTGATATGTCAAGAAGATCACTATGAGATTTACTCTGGGCATTACAACAAAATACATAGACCGCCATCCAACTGCATCTATGACTAATAATCCACTCCCGGGGATATCAATCCGAACACCCTAGAAGTATTAAGTTGCGAACAACAGATAATTGCATTAAGCAAAGTGTGTAATGTAAACAAAGCATATGCCCTTGAGCATATGAATGTTGTTTTCTCCCTAGTAGCAACAGCACATCTACCATCTTAGAGGTTTCTGTCACTCCCCCAGGTGAAATAGAGGCATGAACCCACTATCGAGCATAAATACCCCCTCTTGGAGTCACTAGCAACTACTCGGCCAAGATAGCTACTAACAACGGAGAGCATGCAAGATCATAAACAACATAGAGATAACAAAAGATATAATTCAGTACAGCAACTTAATCATAAACACCAATATTCATCGGATCCCAACAAACCAAACATGTAGAATTACATAACGGTGATCTCAATCATGTAGGGCAGCTCATGAGATCTAAACATGAAGCACATAGTGGAGGAGACAACCATCTAGCTACTGCTATGGACCCATAGTCCAAGGTAGACTACTCACTCATCGCTCCGGAGGCAAGCATGGTGATGAAGAAGACCTCCGGTGGTGATTCCCCTCTCCGGCAGGGTGCCGGGAAGAGCTTCTGGACCCTCCCGATCTTTGGGTCGACGGCGGCATCGGATCGCGATGTGTTCTGGAAAAACTGATCGGGTACTTAGGTTTTTTCCGTCGGGGGGTCTTTATAGGCGAAGGGGCGATGTCAGAGGAGGGGCCAGGTGGCCTCACACGGTGGTGGCGCGGGCCAGGGGCTGGCCGCGCCACCCCTGTGTGTGGGCCCCTAGTGGCCCACCTCCTACTCCTCTTCGGATCTCTGGAAGCTTCCGGGTAAAATAAGACTTCAGGAACTTGTTTCGTCCAATTCCGAGAATATTTCCTGTGTATCACTTCTGAAACACAAAAACAGCAGAAAACAGGAAACTGGCACTGTGGCACTTCGTTAATAGGTTAGTTCCGGAAAATGCATAAAAGTGCCACTAAGTGTAACGAAACAATAGGCAAATGGTGTAAAAACAAGCATGGAGCATCAAAAATTATAGATACGTTTGAGACGTATCAAGCATCCCCAAGCTTAACTCCTGCTCGTCCTCGAGTAGGTAAGTGATAACAAAAGAATAATTTTTGAGGTGACATGCACCTACACAATCTTGATCATATATGTAAGCATTGGTGAGCTGGGATCATAAGAACTTAAAACATGGGCATGAAGATATAATCATGACAATAAGAACTTAGCAACCATGTTGTAAACATGCAAATGAACACAAACAAAAGATCATGAAAATGAAATAATGAAAGTCAAACGTGTGTTCAAATCATAAGGAAAAACATACAAAAGGTTTTCAGCTTGTCCTTCAAAGAGAGCAAAACATAAATGCATAGGACACCTTCAAGTTTAAGAGGGCGACTAGATACAAATAATTTAAGAACAAGTGAAACCAACAATATGAATCAATCAATGAACTTTGGGACAATGCATATCACACTAAGAATGACAACTATGCTCTCTTAATGGTGCATAAAGAAAGAAGGTGGTGACTCAACATAAAAGTAAAAGAAAGGCCCTTCGCAGAGGGAAGCAGTGATTGCAAGTTTTATAACCTTCAAAAATTATGGTACTTACCGGCTTTGAGCTCTCATTGCCCCCATCATAAGCATCTTGAATGGTTAAAGTTAATGCGAGAACAATTATGATGCATATGCTTGACAAATCATAAGTTGAAAACCTCGTGCCCCGTGAATACGAGTACCCAAACCTCATGCTCCTTTACTTAGAGTCCCAAGCAAGGCTCTTTTCATTGTAAGTATATGCATATCATTGAGAACCGCCAATGGGGTACCTCCGTGCCCGATGACATGGAACAAGCCCACACCAAAATGATAGGACAAGCAGACAATGAACACCTCGACATCTCTTTTATTTGCCTTTTGTTTAGCTTTTTATTGTGAGATGCGTCGTCGGATGTTCACCATGGGTATGCTGCAAATTTCCACCATGAATTATGCATGGCTTAGATTGGCGGCCCGGCGTTTCCCTAACACATATACAAACTCCATGATCCCCACAAGATTCCCAATTCATTTCACACCGCGGGCATCCATAAACAAAAGATCACGATATCAACTCAAATAAGAAGTGCAATGTTGAAAGCTTGCCCCATGACAGCATGGATGGGCTAGAATCCAACTTACAACTTGCATGCATAACAACTCAACATAAGAGACCACAATGTCAAAATTTTAAGAACCAGAAAAAGTAAAGTGTGCCTTCCGGTTCGTGAGAGCTTTACTGACCGAATTTCGCATAACACTGGTAAGAGTTTAATTTGAAGAGAAAATAAAAGCAAGTCAAATTTACTTGGAATAGCAAATTGCTAGTACGTATGTATGGTGGACACTTTGGAAAACTTTGGCTTTTAGGAGTTGGATGCACGAGTAGAGCTCATACTCAGTACAAGGTGAGGGCTAGCAAAAGACTGGGAGCGACCAACTAAGAGAGCAATAATGGCCATAATCATGCAAAGCGACAAACCGACATTAAAAGAAGCATACGATGGCTTCAAAAGTCAAAAAACTAAATGATCATGAAGGCTATTGGCGACTTTGTAAGAGTCTAACATGTGTGAGCATGCGCCAAGTCTACCCAAATAAAGCATCAAGGAGAAAACCAAAATAATGCTTCCATACAATAAAAACAACGCATGATTTTTTTCAAAGGATCATTAAGCAATCTCAGTTATTTGAGACAATTCATGCTACAGCAAAACCACTAAGCATACTATCAAAAATACATCAAGCATGACATGAAAAAGCCTAAGCCGCAGTCTACACAAGCTCCTTCTTGTACCACTATTTTGCACAAAGCTTTTTCTCTTTTCCAACACCATTTCAAATTTTTATAAACACCTCTTTTGATGAAAACCAATAAAGATCAGAGGCAAAAATACACCTTGATGAAAAGATATGACAAGGTCTGAACGCAAATCAAGGCGAAAATGAAAACCAAAAGCAGTAGCAAAAAAAGAAGAACGCATCGATGAACGATAAGAGTGAAAAACTGAGCGTTCTTTGCAAATGAAAACAAGGTAACTTCTCCAAAGGAAATTTGTTGGGGTCCAACCATTTATTGCAGCAAACAAACAAACTAAACCAACTAAGAAAACTAAAACAACTGACGCTCCAAGAAAAACACATAGTGCATGAAGCAATAAAAATATAGTGTTTTGAAAGGTGACCTGATTTTTGCCGATGAAGAAGGGGTGCCTCGGGGGCATCCCCAAGCTTTGACGCTTGTACTTCTTGGATATTTCTTGGGGTGATGCATGGGCATCCCCAAGCTTGAGCTTTTGTCCATTCTTTAACTCATCTCATCATTCTCCAATCCCTACACTTGAAAACTTCCTTCATACAAAACTAAACACAATTCTATTAGCAACATTAGTGCAAGCATAACATATAATCAATCCTCTATTTGCTTCAGATTTCAACTCAAAACCACCACATATATAGTATATACTACTGTAGCAACTTCTCCAAAAGTTCTGTGATCAAAAGAACTCAAAAGAAAGCGATAAAGTGGCAAACACAAATATTGGCAGAAATCTGTCAAAACTGAACAGCTGACAAAGGTCGAATTTTTGAGGGATTTTCTGTTGCTCAAATCAAAAAGTGTTCAACTAAGAAAAGTTTTACTATAACCTGGGGCATATGCACAAGAAATCGCAGGTCCAAAAGATAAACAGAGAATTTTCACGAATTTTTACGGTGCAGCACCGAAAACAGTTTCAGGACAGCAACATCCCCAAATCTTTACCTCACTCAAATTAGAGGCTTCTCTTGGCACAAAAACGAAATAAAAAGGATAAGAAGCGGTCATTACAGTAGTAATGACTTCCAAGACTCAAATAAAAGAAAAAGTACTAAAAAGAAAACATTGGGTTATCTCCCAAGAGTGCTTTTCTTTAACGCCTTTGAGCTAGGCGCAGAAAATTGCGAATCAAGTAATATCAAGTGATGAAGCATCAAGATCAACTGCAGAGTACTTTTCAACAATGAAGGAAAATATGTTCAACCGAGTTTTTGAAAATCCTTTATGATCACGCTTTGGCACACTACTTTCATCGAAAGGATTTTCAGGGCAAATCCAACTGGAATTCTTTTCCCAAGCATCATGAATTCCTATAAGTTCATAAGGTATTGGTACTTTAAAATCATCGGGCGTACCAACAACCTTTACAGGCGAGCCAAGCTTATTAAACTTCTTAAAAACTTTCCTAGCCTCAATTGCAACATCTCTAAATTCTGTGCGCAAGGTTTCTAAGATAAAAGCTTTCTTTTCGGGATCCTCAATTTCATGAAGCTTAAGGAACATGTATTGCATAGAAGAATTAAGACTAGCAAACCTAGCTTCTAACATGTGAACTAAATGAGCAGAAGCAACTTCATAGCTAGGAGCTAACTCAACCAAAGACTTTTCCTCATCTTCCTCATGCATACTAATGTGATTAAAGAACTCCTCAATGTTACTTTTGCCAATAATCGAACCACTAGCTACTGAGAGGTCCTCCAGAACGTACTTAGGGATCAACATGATAAACTAAAGTAAAGAAATAACAACTACCAAGGATTCTAATTTTTTTGGGTTTTTGATATAAAACGATGCAGGTAAAATAAATAAAGTAAAGCAAAACAATAACAAAGTAAAGAATGTGTGTGCGAAGAACTCCCCTCGCAGAAGTCTTCTCTTCCTCCCCGGCAATGGCGCCAGAAAACTAGCTGCTGCGTGTGGTGGTGTGTAGTTGACATGGGAGCAGACTGTCCTTGTGTGTGGTGGATAACCAGCCCGTTGGGAACCCCAAGAGGAAGGTATGATGAATATAGCGGCGAGTTTTCCCTCAGTTAAGAAACCAAGGTTTAATGTCGGTCAGGAGAGGAGAGACAATGATGACTGAAGGTGATGCGCACTGGCTTAGTAACACTCCAACAAGGGCGCCGTTAACGATACTTGTTGACTCGTCTTCAGCCAGTAGCAACGCGGAACCTGCACACACACAAACAAATACTTTGTTCCCAACTTGCGATGAGGTTGTCAATCTCACCGGTTTGCTTGAAACAAAGGTTATGAGCGTATCGAGTGGAAAGCAATATAGTATGCGAGTAAAGTAAACAGTACGAGTAAAGTAAACAGGTGATAGCAATATGATAGAAATAGGACCGGGGTCCACAGTTCACTAGTGGTGTCTCTCCATAGATAAAATAACACATGCTGGGTAAACAAATTACAGTTGGGCAATTGATAGAATAAAGATAACGTGATATGTCAAGAAGATCACTATGAGATTTACTCTGGGCATTACAACAAAATACATAGACCGCCATCCAACTGCATCTATGACTAATAATCCACTCCCGGGGATATCAATCCGAACACCCTAGAAGTATTAAGTTGCGAACAACAGATAATTGCATTAAACAAAGTGTGTAATGTAAACAAAGCATATGCCCTTGAGCATATGAATGTTGTTTTCTCCCTAGTAGCAACAGCACATCTACCACCTTAGAGGTTTCTGTCACTCCCCCAGGTGAAATAGAGGCATGAACCCACTATCGAGCATAAATACCCCATCTTGGAGTCACTAGCAACTACTCGGCCAAGATAGCTACTAACAACGGAGAGCATGCAAGATCATAAACAACATAGAGATAACAAAAGATATAATTCAGTACAACAACTTAATCATAAACACCAATATTCATCGGATCCCAACAAACCAAACATGTAGAATTACATAACGGTGATCTCAATCATGTAGGCAGCTCATGAGATCTAAACATGAAGCACATAGTGGAGGAGACAACCATCTAGCTACTGCTATGGACCCATAGTCCAAGGTAGACTACTCACTCATCGCTCCGGAGGCAAGCATGGCGATGAAGAAGACCTCCGGTGGCGATTCCCCTCTCTGGCAGGGTGCTGGGAAGAGCTTCTGGACCCTCCCGATCTTCAGGTCGACGGCGGCGGCGGATCGCGATGTCTTCTGGAAAAACTGATCGGGTACTTAGGTTTTTTCCGTCGGGGGGTCTTTATAGGTGAAGGGGCGATGTCAGAGGAGGGGCCAGGTGGCCTCACACGGTGGTGGCGCGGGCCAGGGGCTGGCCGCGCCACCCCTGTGTGTGGGCCCCTGGTGGCCCACCTCCTACTCCTCTTCGGATCTCTGGAAGCTTCCGGGTAAAATAAGACTTTAGGAACTTGTTTCGTCCAATTCCGAGAATATTTCCTGTGTATCACTTCTGAAACACAAAAACAGCAGAAAACAGGAAACTGGCACTGTGGCACTTCGTTAATAGGTTAGTTCCGGAAAATGCATAAAAGTGCCACTAAGTGTAACGAAACAATAGGCAAATGGTGTAAAAACAAGCATGGAGCATCAAAAATTATAGATACGTTTGAGACGTATCAGCCACCATGTATGAGTATATAGGTATGGCACCGCGAAGATATATCTTGGGCCCAAAACCTAGACTCATCGATTAAGCTCAAAAATGTCACAAATGACAAGATAGAACAATACGCTTACTATTGGCATTATGGGGGGGGGGGGATAGTCCAATCAATTAGGATCGCACTCCCCCTATTTCCATGCCCACATCTAGAACAACACACAAGTTGAAGTATGGGAGTAAATGCACCTAGCTCAAGCCACATTGCTTGAATCAATGATATTTAGTTCATGCCTCAATTCCCGGAATCTTGCTTCATCAAGAGGCTTTGTGAATATATCGGCAAGTTGCTCATGAGTGCCAACATAAGATAGTTCAATATCTCCACGGTTGACATGATCCCGAATGAAATGATGACGAATCTCAATATGCTTCGTCTTGTTGTGTTGCACCGGGTTGTGAGCGATCTTGATTGCACTTTCATTATCACATAAAAGAGGCACTTTGTCAAAAATGACACCGTAATCCTTCAAAGTTTGCCTCATCCATAAAAGTTGTGCACAACAACTAGCCGCGGCTACATATTCGGCTTCGGTGGTAGAGAGAGACACACAATTTTGTTTCTTAGATGACCAACACACCAAAGACCTACCAAGAAATTGGCAAGCCCCGGAGGTTGATTTCCGTTCCACTTTGTCTCCCGCCCAATCCGAATCCGAGTAACCTACAAGATCAAAACTTGCTCCTTTTGGATACCAAAGACCAAAGTTAGGGGTATTCACTAAATATCGAAAGATTCTTTTGACCGCCACTAAGTGGCTTTCTTTTGGTGCGGCTTGAAAATGTGCACAAACTCCCACACTTAACATAATGTCTGGTCTAGATGCACAAAGGTAAAGCAAGGAACCAATCATAGATCTATAAAGTTTTTGATCCACTTCTTTACCATTAGGATCGAGATCAAGATTAACCTTTGTTGGCATGGGAGTCTTTGCACCTTTGACTCCTATCATCTCGAACCTCTTGAGCATGTCTTGGGTATATTTGGCTTGGTTCACAAAAGTCCCTCCCTTCAATTGTTTGACTTCAAATCCAAGGAAGAACTCTAGCTCCCCCATCATAGACATCTCAAACTTGTCGGTCATGAGCTTGGCAAACTAATTATTGAAAGCTTTGTTAGTAGAACCAAATATAATATCATCAACATATAATTGGCAAATGAAAAGCTCCCCATTGACCTTCTTAGTAAAAAGAGTGGGATCGATCACCCCAATTTCAAAACCACGATCAACCAACAACTCTTTAAGGTGCTCGTACCACGCACGTGGGGCTTGTTTGAGCCCATAGAGCGCCTTATCAAGTTTGTAAACGTGGTTAGGAAACTTAGGGTTTTCAAAACCCGGGGGTTGCTTCACAAAAACCAATTCATTTAAGGGACCATTGAGAAATGCACTTTTAACATCCATTTGTTGAAGTTTGAAGTTATGATGAGATGCATATGCAAGTAAGATGCGAATGGATTCAAGACGGGCAACGGGAGCGAAAGTTTCACCAAAGTCAATACCCTCAACTTGGGAGAAACCTTGAGCCACCAATCTTGCCTTGTTACGAATGACAATGCCATTTGCATCTTGCTTGTTCTTGAAGATCCACTTGGTCCCAATGACATTACGGCAATCTTTGGGTCTTTCTACTAGAGTCCACACTTTGTTGCGCTCGAAGTTGTTGAGTTCATCATGCATGGCATCAAGCCAATCCGGATCCTCAAGCGCCTCATAAACTTTCTTGGGTTCTACACATGAGACAAAAGCATGATGAGAGCTAAAGTTAGAAAGTTGCCTCCTTGTGGAGACACCTTTACGAACACTCCCAACAACATTTTCCAAGGATATGCTTCTTCGTCGAAGAATGGACTCAAGCTTCTTCTCACGGTGAGTGCGAGCCTCAAGAGGAGATTCTTGAGAGACTACTTGATCATCTTCATGATCACTGTTCTGGTCCTCGCCTTGACCAAATGGATTGCCTTGATCATCAAGTGGCCCATAGCCACGGAATTCTGAAGGATCTTCATCAAAGCCTTGATCACCCCCGGAGACTCCGGTATCCATACCCGGAGACTCCGGTATAGGCCGGAGAGTCCGGACCACAGGGGCCGGAGACTCCGGGCAAGATTGCTCGGTGGGATGATCTTGAGGTTGAGGGTGCGCAGCTTGTCTTTGGTCAATGTCCTGTGGGTGTTCAGCAGGCGAAGGCTCCACTTGTGTAGAGCATTGTCCTTCTCCTTCGGCCAAAAGGTGTCCCTCAATGGGCCGGAAGAATCCGACACCCATTCTTCTTATGGGTTGGGGAGGAATTTCGTCACCTACATCCCGAACACCACTTTGTCCCACAAAGGAACCATTATCTTCATCGAACCTCACATTACAAGTCTCTATAACATGCCCGGTGGACTTGCTATAGATCCTATAGGAATGTGAGTCCGTGGAGTAACCAACAAAGATACCCTCTATAGCTTTAGAATCAAATTTTGACAAACGAACACCTTTCTTGAGATAGAAACACTTACAACCAAATACCCGGAAGTACTTGATGTTGGGCTTTTGCCCGGTAAGAATTTCATATGGAGTCTTGTTCAAGTTCTTGCGGAGATAAAGTCGGTTGGTGGCATGGCATGCGGTATTAATAGCTTCGGCCCAAAAGTTGTATGGAGACTTGAACTCCGCCAACATAGTTCTTGCCGCATCCATAAGAGTCCGGTTCTTCCTCTCGGCAACTCCATTTTGTTGCGGGGTATATGCAGCGGGATATTGATGTTTGATACCCGCATCACTAAGAAACTCATTTAGGGAGTAGTTCTTGAACTCGGTGCCATTGTCACTTCTTATAGTCAATATGGTGGTATTGAATTGACGCTCAACTTCGGTGGCAAAGTCTTTGACGGTTTGTTGGGTCTCACTCTTGAACTCAAAGAAATAAACCCAAGTATATCTTGAATAGTCATTGACAATCACCAAGCAATACTTCTTGCCACCAAGACTTACATAAGTGGGAGGTCCAAAGAGGTCCATGTGAAGGAGCTCCAAGCATCTCTTGGAAGAGATAATAGTCTTGCTCGGATGGCTTGTTTCATGCATCTTCCCTTCAATACATGCCCTACAAACACGATCTTTGGCAAACGAAACATCCTTTAGTCCGAGTATGTGGCCGCCGGTGTAGAGATTTTGCAAAGCTCTCATATTGACGTGGGCTAACCGGCGATGCCAAAGCCATCCCACGTCGGCCTTAGCAATTAGGCATATCGCGGCCGTAGTGGGTTTCTCCGAGAAGTCCACCACATACAAGCCATTTTCGACATACCCAACAAAGGCAACCTTGAGAGACTTACTCCACATGACGACCACAATATCAACATCAAAATATGTGGCATAGCCCATAGTAGCAAGTTGATGAATGGAAAGTAAATTATAACCAATGGTTTCGACAAGCATGACATTCACTAGGGACACGTCCGGAGTGATCACCACCTTACCGAAACCAAGTACCTTAGAGGATGACTTATCACCATATGAGACAGACCGTGACATTTGAAGTATTTGGCTTTAGATCTTCCACAATATCTTTGCTTCCGGTCATGTGGCTTGTGGCACCACTATCAATAATCCATTTTCCTCCTCCGGAAGCAATGTCCTACAAGAGATTAATTCTTGGTTTTAGGTCCCCATTTTTGAATGGGTCCTCTTTTGTTAGTCACAAGAATCTTAGGTACCCAAATAGCATATTCAATATAACCATCATAGGGACCAACATATTTAGCATAGACATCACCATAATAGTCCCTAAGAAGAACATAATGAGGGTTATATTTTCCTGCAAAATTATTGTGAGAAGGGCCGGAAACTCCGGCCTTTGGGAGCGGAGACTCCGGGGTAGATGAACTAACCGGAGACTCCGGAACCTTTGACCCGGAGACTCCGGTCTCCTCGATTTTCTTCTTTCCATTCAGCTCCTCCCACTCCTCCTCGGTGTAACAAATATCAAAGGGGACATGAGGAGTAGGAGCAGCAGCAGGCTTTGCCTTCTTCTTGTTCTTCTTATTCTTCTTCTTCTTTGAGGGCATGGCCACCAAACAAAGATCCCCTTTCTTTGAGGACTCGGCAACAAATCCGAGGCCCTCCTTTCCCTTGAACAATCTTTGATTGTTCAAGAGATCATTGAGATTCTTCTCTCCTTGAATGCAAGTAGCAAGGCCCTTAGCAAGATCGGCCTTCAACCTATTGTTCTCCTCAATGATATCACTATGATCACAAATAGAGTTAGAAGAACAAGGAACTTCAATAACTTGCATTGGTGGGACTTTAGATTGTTCAATAGTTAGTTGAATTTGAAGTTGTTCACGAATCTTGGTGAGATGCGAGAATTTGCCTTCCAAAGCCTTGTGGGCTTCTTCAAGCTTCTCAAACTTCTCACAAAGATCATTATGACCAACGTCAAATTCAACTTTCTCCTTTTTAAGCAACTTGACCATAGCAAGATCATGGTCACGTTCTTTAGTGAGTTTTGACAAGATTAGATTATGAGACTCTTCTAGTCCCAACAATTTCTCCTCTAAAGAGACTCTCAAATTTTGCTCTTCTTTGAGCTCAATTGATAGAGAGCCAATATCATCGGCAGCTAATCTTTCCAACTCCTCCTTCTCCTTGATAGTGTCATGGGCATCACCAATTTCACACATTAGTGTCTCAAAGTATATCTTAGTTGGCCCCTTCATATTAGCAATAAATTCATCACAAGAAACTAGTTCTTTCTTAATCTTAAGACTACTCACATCATCCATAGAAGTAGAATCGGAATGAGATGATGAAGGAGTAGGTGATGAGGTTACCTCCGAGGCCTTGGCCATAAGACACTTGTGGGTGGTGATGGTGGTGTTCTCATTTTGTGAGTTGAAGAGGGATGAAGGTGGAGTGGAGACAATGGCAATGGCGGCCACTTCCTCATTCTCTTCATCAACGGAGTCATCATCATCGGACCCGGAATCATACTCCTCATGAACCACCAACACCCTTTCCCCTTTCTTCTTGTTGTCCTTGTTCCCATGCTCCTTGGATGGATAGAACTTTGATGACCGGCGCTTGGGGATGAGTCGGCCTTCATTGTCCTCCTTGTTCTCATAAGGACATTCGGCGATGAAGTGCTTGATTCCTCCACAATTGTAGCAATGCCTCACTTTAGAGTCACCACCCTTCCTTGGAAAGGATTTGAACTTGGATCCCTTCGTCTTGTGCTTGTTGGCATCCCAAAAAGCATTTGCATTGAGAGCCAAGTGTTCATGGAGTGCAAACTTGAGATCTTCCGGAGACCAACACTCTTCTTCATATATTTCTTCTTCTCCTTCACCTTGCTTGGACACCACCTTGGCCTTGAGAGCAAGATTGTGAACTCCTTGTCCGGCAAGAACACGAGCTCTAGTCTCTTCCGCGTTCTTCTTCAAGATAGACAAGGCGGTGAACTCGCAAAGAACTTCATTTGAGGTCATTCTCCCAAAATCTGGTCTTGAACGGATTATCTCGGACCGCATGGGTTCTCTTGGATTGATGGAGGTAATGAACATACGCTTGATATAGTCATCACCATTGTCTTTGCACCCAAACCCGGTCAAGGCCGTTGCAAGAGCCAAGATCCTTTGATACATCTCATCGGGAGTCTCATTGTCACGCATAATGAAATCCCTCTCTTCACTCTTGAGCTCATCAAACTTGGAGGACCGAATACTCTCATTCCCTATGAAGAGCATAGTGAGATAGTCCCATACTTCCTTGGAGGTGCTCAAGTTGTTGATGTGTACCGCATGAGTATCCGGTACGTCTTGTTGAAGGAGATGCTTGGCGGTGGCATTGAGTTGCTCATCAACTTCTTCCCTTCCGGTCAAGTTGAGAGGATCATGAGGTGCAAAGCCATTTTGTATGACCCTCCACAAATGAGTAGAAGAGCTAGAAATATGAGATTTCATTAGACCTTGCCATTTAATAAAATTGCGAGAATCAAGCTTAGGTGGAGATCTCATGTTGTTAATGTGTGGCATAGGATAATGGACCGGCGGAGGGGAGTAAGTATTAGGGGGTGGAATGTTAGCACCCTTTGCCGGACCATCATTTTCCTTAGGAGGGTCACCTTTATTCTCGGGGGAGGTGGAGCCATTGTTAGGTGGCTTCACCTTAGCCAAGGAAAGTTCCACAATAGGTGTGGTGTTTGGGTCGGTGGGCCCGGAAGGTTTTCTTCCAAAATATTCCTCAAACATAGCCTTCATCTCCAATCTCATGGTGGTTTGCATTGTGTCCAAGGACGCCAAATGCTCCTCACGTGAGATTGAAGAGGAAGAGATAGATGGAGGAGTATCTTCGGGAGGAGTTTCTTTACTCTTATCCCCTTCCATAGTCACTCAAACTCTTAGGCGGTTAAGCCCGAATAAGAGACCACGCTCTGATACCAATTGAAAGGATCGTATGAGCGACTAGAGGGGGGGTGAATAGGAGCTACCCAAATTTTTACTTCTTTTCAAGTTAAGGCTAGACAAAAAGGTAAATTCTCTAGATGTGCTACTAAGTGAATTTACCTAGAGTGACAAGCGAGCTAGCAATAACAATATAAGTAAAGGTACAAGTAAAGGATAGAGGTAACCGCTATGGAGACACGAAGACACAAGGATGTATTCCCGTAGTTCCTTCCTTGTTACGGGAAGTACATCTACGTTGGAGAGGTGTGGTGCCACAAAGGCCACCAACGCCACAAAGGCTTACCCTATTCTCCGGCGAACAAGCCACAAAGGCGAGTTCACGCTCCACTAAGCGATGCCCTTGAAGGCGGCACGACACCTTTACATAAAGTATTGGGGCGAGCTCCACAACTCAATTGGAGGCTCCCAATAGGCCCACCAAGCTCTTACACACAAAGTTAAGCTTGGAGGACGGCTTCTTCCGGCTAGGAATCCGATGAATCATACAAGTTACAAGCCCCTCAACAAAGAGAGGGGGGGAATCAAATTGCCTTGGTGGAAGTGTAGATCTAGGTCTTCTCCCTCAAATCCCAAAAGGGCTTTGAGTTCTATTGGCTAGGGAGAGAGAACTAGTGCTTTGAAGCTTTGAAACAATGGAGGAGAGAGAGTCGAAGCCGCAGCCCCTTCTTGAGGTAGAAGAAGGCTTTATATAGTCCTCCACGAAATGTAGCCGTTGCTGGACAACTAGGGCCGGAGTCTCCGGCCAGGAGGGCCGGAGTCTCCGCCCTAAGTGACTCCAGGGCTGGAGTCTCCGGCCAGAGACAAAAGTCTCCGGCCCAACTCTGGCCTGGTCTCTGAATTGTCCAAGCCAGTCTGCAACCCTCGACCACCCGGCCAGACCGGAGTCTCCGGCCCCGGGAGACTGGAGTCTCCGGCCCACCCGGAGTCTCCGGCCAGAGACAGAAAGTCTCCGACCCAACTCCGGGAGGGCATCTGAACTGTCCGACTTTGAGGATTGCCTGGGCGAGTCCTCTAGGCCGGAGTCTCCGGCCACCAGGGCCGGAGTCTCCGCCCTAGAAGAAGCTACAACAGCATTTCGTGAATCCCCTTTCCACCAATTCCACCTTCGCGAAGCACCCTACAAGACAACTAAGCCCTAACTCCACTACTGGACTAGGGGCTTCGATCTTTTCTGCCTTTTTGGGGTGCACCTCCGCGAGATCCTGAAATAACCTAGAAAATCTGCAGAACTTTAATAGCATGGTTAAATCACCAAATGTTGTTAACAAACACCAAAATACATTTATTAGGGAAATGCCCTTTCAACACTCATGCACTAAACTGAAACACTCAAGCACAATGTGCTGATGCATTCTAGAAACTACAAACTCAAGCATTTCTAACCCTCAGAAAAAGCTTCAGGATGCCCCTCTTCATCCTCAAGAGCAAGATAGATGCAGTTACCTCCTTCTGAATTTGTGTAGGCACATAGCCAGGCAGCAAACCTCTGGTATCATACTTGGCTCCTTTACCTAGTTGTTGCATGCCTTCCACAGCTTCAAGCTCCTTCTTCTCCAAATTTGCAAGCCTCCTTGCTACTGCTGCATCCCTCTCTTGGAAACTCCTACGATGGTACACCAACAGCTCCTTCTGTTGCCCACTGCCAGACAAACTCCTCCTAGAACCAGTGCTACTACTTCTCTTTGCACTCCACTGGATATCCATGATCTGAAGTGTGTGAGGAGAGGAGTGGTGTGCTGCCCGTACTTATCACCAAGAATAGCTTGGCCAGGGCTGCCAATAGAGGAAGGAACAAGACAGTCAAGAAGACAATGCACTGGCCAAGAATAGCACAAGCTCATAGTACAAGCTACAAGAAGACAACAACCAGAGTTTTACTCTCCACAATGCAGCCAAGAAGACAATGCACTGGCCAGTCACTCAAGATGTCATAAGTACAACAGTACAAGAGGATTCTGCTGGTACAAGCCATGGTAATATATTAATATACTGCTGGATTTGACAAGTGAGAATATGACAACCACATGTCTGATACATCACTCCAAAGATGCAGAAATAAAATTTAGAAATGTTGACTAGGTGCCTATGTTCTGATGGAGGGCTACTTCAGAACAATGAAGGCATGCTAGTCATAAAATGAAGACAACATGTTATATCAAACTAAAAAATTAACACTGAAATTTAAAGTGTAAGTTCTGAAGGAGGGCTACTTCAGAACAATGAAGGCATAGCATTGACATGGACTACAAAAAGATTCAGAAAATATTACAATGCAACAACAGATTGTATTCAAACCAAACTACTAGATGTCCAGATGTTATAGGAAGCTGACTAATTAACACTGGAAACCAAACTACTAGGACACTTGAAACCTAATTTAAGATAATGTAGCTTGACACATAACTTCAACTAATATGACTACAAACTACTAGATGATGTCAACAAAGTTAATCCCAATGTACTCCTTCATCGTCTCCACTTTCATCACAAGAAGAGCTTCATCTCCAATATTGGCAGCAGCTTTAATATCTTCCCAGCCACTTTGGAAGCAGACATGTTCTTGGTCCCACGCAATGTGGTACATACAGTCAATGAAATTTTCTTCTTCTCCAGGTAGAGGTTGTCCATCCTTGTGAAGACGACCTATACCATTGACTGGATACCTGAATCCATCCACAGCCTCACTAGGCATGTACTGTCATGGTAAGAACAAAACATAGTAATGTTAATTTCACCCTACGTAGATCAACACTCATGTACAGAACTATTAAACATGTATAATTTGGAACACTAACCAGTGCATTGAAGTGCAAGTTGTCTTCATCAATCCTGTGAATCCAAAATTGCTTCTCAGACTTTGGTTCATAAAATTCATGTTCAGTGACATGAACATCTTTGTAGATTCCAAATAAAATTCCTGCCATATATTCCTCAGTGAGGGAATTGATGTCTGAGAATATGGTCCTATGAAGAATATCCCTTATGGTAGATGGTAAGTCTCCAACAACTGAAAATAGAGGAAAAATACCAGTGGTTAATGAATTGACCATGTGTTGGAACTGAACAAGTTAAGAATATAGGAATACACAAAATTACCAGTATCAACTACAGTGTCCTTCTCAGCACCATTTGAGTACACAGTTACTTGGAAGAGATTGTCAACAGGTTCAAATGGATCATCATCAAGTTCAAACTTGACAACATCTCCAACACCTATATCATAGACCCTTACCAAGGACTTCCAGTAAGGACCACAGATAAATGTCCTACCTACCTCTTTCAGAAGAGACAGATCAAACTTGTGAAATCTAGGGCTCTGGGCAACAAGCCATTTCCCAGTAAACTTGTTCAACCTCTCTCTGAAGGAGCAAGGTACAGTCTGCATTTGCATGTGCAGTACATAAGCAAAAGAAATATGGATTTTCAGCTTGTTCAATCTGGACAGTATGGTTCATACAGAAAGGAAAAATCTATTTCAGGAACATACCACGCTGTCTTGAAACCCATCCACAACTACTACAGTGAAACTAGTTGTCTTCCTCTCTGCTCTTTCGCAGTATAGGGAAGGTTGGCCGCAAACACCACAGATCATGTGAGCCATAGCCTGAAAACAAAAACAGAGAATCATTTCATAGTCCAGAACAGAAGAGAAGAGACAAAGAATAGAATTATCTGAGAAATTATCAGAAGCCAGGGAGAGACTCACCAGGAACTGATGAAGGAACTGCTGGATGAGATTCAGAACTGCAGATGGAGAGAGAGAGAGAGAGAAGGAACTGAAGAGGCAGAGCGCTGTTTAGGGTCGGGTGTGCCTTTTCGGTTTCTTATAAAGGATGTCTCCACTGTGCCCACTACGCCCACTACGCCCACGTCTTGCATTACTGGGCCAGTTTTTTTAGTGGGCTTCTGGATTGTTTTATTGTGTAAGTCCAAATGTAAGTCCAAAAAATGTTTCCGAAATATATTTTTTCGTTGCAAATAAGCTACGGCCACTACGCCCACTACACTCGTCAGTTTTTTCTTTGCAAATAAACTACTAGAACATTTTTTTTTGTAATGTTGACTAGAAGCCAAAGCAACAAAACAAACCCAAAGTTGTAATGTTGACTACAAACCAGAGCACACAGTGTTCAAATGATTTTATTTTATGAAAGGGAAGTGTTGCTGACAACAAAATCATTTTAAATTTTATCAAAAACAAACAAAATGTTGGCTAGGTGCCTATGTTCTGAAGAAGGATTACCTCAGAACATTGCAGGCATGCTAGTCACAGGTTTTGCACACATCAAATTCACCACACTGTCAAACTTTTAAAATATCAGGTCAAAATATAAGCAAATTCACCACACTGTCAAACTGATAAAATGTCAGGTCAAAATATAAGCAAATTCACTAGAGTACAACATACCAACATTGGTTCTACTTATTACATGAAGACATAGGACAAACTACTCAAGCTTCAAGTTAAATGGACTAGTGATTATATTGTAAAACTAACTACTCAAGCTTGAGTATATGCATCTGTAGCCAAGCCAAGTGATCCCTTCTGCAATTTGGAATGTGTCTGGTGTCCTTGAATGTGAACATGCAGACATCTCCTTCCTTGAGTTTGAATTCTCTCATTGCTAATATCCACCCTATTGTTATCTGAACCTTCCCAGAGTCATCACGTCTCAGTCTGCAGTACTTTCTCAGGGAACTAGTTGAGCAGGTCACTGCTAAACTTACTTCATGGCCCCTTCCAGGAATGCTAATCTTTAAATTATGGGCAAATATTAGAAACTGCAGTAGATAGGACTTTGTGTACTCTTCAGAGAACTCCTGCAAAAAGATAGCATGTTAATAATGCATGATAGTAATAAAGCATGCTAGTAATGCATCCAAAAAGTAATTACTAATTCATATGCATGGTGAGAGCATGGTAGTAAGAAAGAATGGTAATAAGACAGAATGGTAGTAAGTCAAATGGTAATTACCATCTTTCCAACAATATGTGCAAGATATGACTTTGTCATAGTACACACATAGTCTTTCATTGCAGGTCTTGGGAGAAATTCCACTTCAGCTCTTAGTTTCATTTCCTGACTGAAAGTAAGCTCCACTGCATTCCCAAAGATGCAGTTGTTATCATAAGATTGGTAACCACCATATCCAGGACCTAGTTCAAGAAATTAAGCTGTGGTCAGCATACTATTATCAAGCTAGAAATGATTAATGCAAGTAGGGAAAAGGCACACAAAAGAATCAGGGAAAATTAATAAAGCCAAACCACACAGATCACACCAGTAAACTATATTTGTGATTAAAGATGTACCACGTACTACAATCTTTTTAGTGACATCATCAACATCTTCTTCACTGATGTACTCATCGTCGGAAGGCTCTACCCAGTCATCTTCTGGTTCCATGTAGTAATCTTTGTCAGATACGTAAACATCGTCGTCAGATATGTACTCATTTCCAAAGCCAGAACTGTTGCCCCTGCATTGTAAACTTGCTCATGTGAGTTACAGAATATGAATACAGTAAACTCAAGACAAGTGATCAGCTAGTACTAGATGGATGCTGTTTTGGGAAAAAAATTGATAGCATAATATTATCCAAGTATGATAATACTACATACTACAGTTCATTGAGTGTGCACACTACTTTAGGCCTTGGATAAGAAATTTTCTTACATAGTACAGCACTATTTGTAGACAAAATAAATTGTGCTTTACAAAGTAAATTGATAATCATCCTGGCTTCTGGGAGTATATGGTTGGTTGGAAACAATAAACTTTTCAGAGATGAGACAGCTAGATGGTCAAACTAGAAAGCTATCTTCAACAGAGAACTTAATTTGCTAGCTTACAGAATGAAGAAGAAGATAGCAACTGAATTCAGAAATTGGAGCTTGTGGAGCTTGTTGTACAAAGTGTGTAAATAACTATTTTATTTCATAATCAGCTGTAATCCAACAGATGTACACACATTGTAGTATCTGTTAAATTATAAAAAATGCAAATTCATAGCACATGTAAAAATATACAACTACAAATTCATAGTTCATAGCATGTGTAAAATTTTATTGGATTTCACTTTTTCTCATTGCACACATATGGTTTAGGGTTTAGCATCTACAAATTCATAGCATCTGTAAATTCATCTTTAAATTAATAGCTAGCATGATTTCAGTACTGAATAGTAACATGTCATGCA
Organism: Dactylis glomerata; assembly: GCA_007115705.1. Classification (NCBI taxonomy): domain Eukaryota; kingdom Viridiplantae; phylum Streptophyta; class Magnoliopsida; order Poales; family Poaceae; genus Dactylis; species Dactylis glomerata. The sequence continues at coordinate 1,195,537 of QXEO01000143.1, forward strand.
AAAGATTACAAATTTCTGATGGATAAGGGTGAGGAGAGGGGGCTGGAAGTTTACAATGGAGAGCTAGTATGGAGACTGGTAGTTTACCTTTGAGGCACTGATGTAGATCCTGCGGTCTGGAGATGCTCCAGTGGCGTTGGCGGCAAGTCGAATAGATCCAGTGGTGGCGGCGGCAAGTTGAAGAGCTCCAATGGCGGCGGGTGACGATGAAGAAAAGGTGCTCAAATGGGATCCATCGCAGCGTGATGAAGAAGATGGGCAGGATCCGCACTCGCAGGGTGATGAAGAACAAGCGCTGGATCCGCACTTGCAGGGTGTTGAAGAAGAGGTGCTGGATCCGCACTCGCTCGACGACAAGACGGTGCGCCGCCTGGATCCATCGACGTGGGGTGAAGAAGCGGGCGACGAGAGAAATCACCGGCGCGATCCATCCGGCAGGCGAGTAGACGGAGCACCGGAGCAAGGCCGCTGCCGCCACCGCGAAGAGGGAAAGTGAGAGAGAGTGATGAGTGAAACCCTAATCTTACCGGCCCGGGGGTGGAGGACCTAATTATCAAGCGAGTTTACAATGAGGCCCTCGTGGAAGGACTAAAACAGAAATAAAAACGACGAAGGGGTAAATTTGAGAAACATGACTATATAATAGGCCGACCCCCTCTCGTCACCCTTATCCAGTCGCCATTTCTTCCCCAGACGCTAGGGTTTCAAGCCGGTGACTCCATCGCCAACCACGCCGGCAGCCAAACCCGAGCACACTCAGGCGACCACCCGTGGAGAGAAGGTACTCCAACAGTACCCAATCCCCTCATGCATTCTTCTGGTCTTCTCCTATTCTGTTCATGTGTTTTTTTATAGTTCTTCGTCTCCTGCTGCGATTCTTGCCTAGATCTACAATTTCTAGCAATCCTTATTTTGGTTTGCAGTGCAGTAATAATGGAATCCTTGTAGCTGTACTGTAAAATGAGTAAAAGAGTAGATCTAGTGATTAAATGTGTGTAGATCTCATGCATGTAAACCCCACCCTAAACATGAAGATGAAGGATCAAGATTGATCTAACCATGAATGCTTCATGTTAAAATTCGTGTACATCTCAAGTCAATTTTATAGTACTACTGCCAGTAGAACATGTCTTTTTTGATGGTTGAAGTAGCTCCCAAACTGTCATCATTTGGTGCTTATTATGATGTATTGATCGTCTTGTTAATGTTCTAAGCTGTGGAGTAGTATTGGTCTATGGTACTAGAACTTTATTACTGTCGTTCTTCCCTGCATCCCAATTTTTCTATAGTTTTTGGAATTGTTAAAGTGCACGAATGGCATCGCTGAAACGGGACATTCATTCTTGTTCATGCTCTTTGAACAAAGGCATTTTTAGTGTAAGGCAGAATTAGGACAGTTGTGTGTCGGATAGACTGATACGTTACTTGAGAGTAGTGGAAGGCGTTTATTCCTGCCGTTTTTCATGTCCATAATTTTCATGTTCCTGCTTATGTAATTGCTTGCACTTCATGTTCCTTATGATTAATATGAAATTTGCTTTGCTAGATGGATCCTGACCATGAGATCATCGAACTCAGCAGTGGTTCGAGCTCTGATGAGAGTGACTCTGAGCCTAGCCCACTTGTGTGTCGTAGAGGTATGAGAAGCAAAATAATTCCTTCATAGTAATAATGCTAAATAATTTATTCTTAGAGACCTCGAACTCTTCCTAGGTTTTTTTCTTTTTCTTTTTGATAACTAATGTCACCTGCTTATCATGATATTGTAGGACCTCAACTTACTGGGGCCAGACCTTTTGACGACTGGTGCTTCTTTGGAAACAATATCTGGCTGACTGCAGGCCAAGTTGAGTACCTGAATTCTTTCACTGATGGCTATGACCCAGATGATCCATTCAAGGTCTATGTGTACAAGATGACAAGTTCAACCGTCATTCCTAGGAAGTGCAAGATGGTAATATGAAATATTGTTGTCAATTAATCCTTAAATTCTTATACTAGCTCATCTGAAAGTAGCTAATATGAAATTCTTATACTAGCTCATCTGAAAGTAGCTAATATTGAAAGTGCAAGATGGTAATATGAAATATTGTTGTCAACATAATCAACTTTTAAATTCTTATACATGCTAATCTGAAAGTAATTGGTTCTTTTAAAGTAGATGAACTTGCTCATGTAATATTAACTTGGAGTACATGTAATTTATAACTGAAACTAACTGTCTTTATTTTGACAGGAGTTCTCAAAGAAGTTCACAAGATGCTGTCTTAGAGCTCACCTTGATGAGCCTGTCACTGTACTGGTTCGGACCCCCGACTTTGAGGATGGGTATAACGCAGTCCTGAAGATGGGAAAGTACAACAAGAAGGCGCAAATCTGCAGCGGGTGGGCAAGGGCCATGAGGAAACTGCATATTAAGGAGGATGTAGTGTACCTCTTCCTCTTCGACCTGATGGAAGATGGTAGGATCTCACTCTGCCTGCATAGGATCTAATGGTAAGTTAAACAGCCATATATATAAGTGTCCTGGCTGTTTTAAGTTAAGCTACTAAGTATGGACTGCTAAGAAAAACTTGATGTTTGGATGATCCTGCTGTGCATGTTTGGACAGTGTTCTGGCACAGCCTTATCATCCAAACTCCCTTTTTAGTACTAAGTGTTATGCATGCTGAGCCTTTTGAATTCATAGCAGTTGTATAGCTGCTATTACTTCAGCATGCAAAACTTTAATGTGTCATCAGTTGAACTCTAATGTGTCGGTTTAACTATGTCTATCCTGTGTTTATCCTGTGTGTGCTGCGTTTTTATCCTGTTGAAAATTATGTCTATTCTATGATGTACGGCTTAGAGGCAGTTTTGAAAAGTGCCTGCAGTTGTATAGCCGGCACTTTGGATGAATGCCTGCAGTTGTATAGCTGGCACTTTGGATGTAATGCCTGCAAGGAATAGCCGGCACTTTGGATGAAATGCCACTATTTGGAAACTACAACGGCATTTCCCAAAAAGTGCCTGCAATGCAATCCCGGCACTTCGTAAAATTGCCACTATTATAAGGAAAAGACGGCAATCTATTATATACTAAAAGCAATATAAGGATGTTTTTCGAGGCACCAGGTTAATCCACATCATCTTAATTATATTAACCAATAGATCTATTACTAATGGTCACGATTTAATTTCATTAATTAGCAATATGTCACGTTTCAACTCCAACATGCCACGTTAACAGAGTTAACACAGCCAAAAAAAATACCCCCCCAAAAAATACCACGTTAACTAGAGATTGTAGATGCCACGTTAAGTAGAGTTTGCCTTCAATACGTTTGTACAACACGTGACTAACAAGAAACGAAAGATCCTCTTATAAAGTAGGCATCTAGCACGTACATATCTCCTAGCATGTTTTGACAGATCTCAAAGATTTCTTCAAAGCTCACCAAAGTCACGTTTGACATATCTCCAGATTTCTTCGAAGCTCTTGCAGCAAATTGAGGTCTCCCAGATTTCTTCGAAACTCTTGCAGCAGGTAGTCAAGAACTCTTGGAAGAAGCCGACGCTTTTCATAGGCCTCGCGTCTTGCGGCAACTCGAGCATCCGACAGTCTGCTTTCCAGAGATTACGCCAAGCTCCTACATCCCAAAGATCAGGTCAATCTCCTTCTCTTCTGATTTCACCGTTCATCAATCTAAATCTAAATTAAACTAGCTAGATGAACATCCTTTTCTATCTTAGAGTCAAAGGAATCAAGTTAGTACAAATAGCTAGATGGTGCGATATAATAATTATTATATGTTTAGTCCATATATATGGATAAAACTTGCAATCACCCACATAAATCATGGACATGAACACTTATCTATATTCTCTCTATCAGTAATAAATATCATGATCATTGTATACTATGTGTTACCACTTCTATTCACTTGCCTTGACAGGTATGAAACCTTCGCTACTAAGTGCACTGTCTACAGGAAACGAGTCATGTGCAATTAAGGTGAAGGTTTTGAGACTTTGGGATTCAATTAATCTATCGACTAATGAAGTCATCAGTGCTGATATGATTTTAGCAGATAAGAAGGTAAACCTATTAAGTCTGTATAATTTGGATAGTAATACATATTTTGAAATTTTCTAACATGTTATTTGTACCTAGGGCAATACAATCCATGCTTCTATTGGAACTAAACTGATCAGCAAGTTTAAGTCGAAGTTCAAAGAAAACTCCATCTACATATTGAAGACCTTTAACGTTTGGGAATATGAGAAATATCGGCCTTTGAAGAACAATCTGAAAATAATTTTTATTTCTGATACAACAGTAAAGGAAGTAATAGAAGAATCACGAAACTTTCTGGACTATTACTTTGAGTTTGCCGATAGTAGTACCTTATGGAGCAGGGAAAGTAGTGATTCACAATGCTCAGGTATGTAGATCCTCCATGCATATCAAAGATAAACTCTATATCAATAAAGTATGATTTATACATTTTTATGCAGATGTTATTGGCCTGCTTAGAGGGATAAAACCAATACAGCAAAAAATAATAGCTAAGGACACATCAAGGGAGCGAACTTCAACCATCCGTGAAATTGAAATTCTTTTGCTAGAGTAAGTCAGAGAGTTATAGCATTATTTACCATGTTTTCCTGATTTAGATGCTCATAAGAATTCACTTTTACATGATTATATTTTTGAAGTGGTGAGAAAATCAAGGTATCTTTATGGGGGGACAGTTTAGCAGATATGGTAAATGAGAATGATGTCTTGGGCAAACAAACAATAGTGATTGTCACTTCAAATTTGGTCAAAGATTTCTACGGTGAGAACTTTAGTCTCTTTTATTTCATTTTTACATAATATGATTTTACTAATTCCTTTATAACCAGGCTTATCACTGCGTACAACCAATGCATCAAAGGTATATTTAGACTTAGAAATTCCAGAGACAAAACAAATCATTGAGAGGTATAATATATTGTAATTCAGTTGTATAGACAGTATTCATGTATGAGTGCATTTTGATGATGTTACCACTAAACTACAGGCATTGTATAGTGGATAGCTTCCCAATAATGATTGAAGTCGATGCAAGCATGCAAGGAATGGTAGAACAACAAATGTTCTACAATAGAAAAACCATAAGGGAGATCACAGAATTGCGTTACAGTGATGTGAAAACAAAGGTCAGTACATACCCTTAACTTCCAAGTATGTTTTACATATTATTAGTTAAATTATTAACCTTTGCTCTTAACTTCAATTAGGAATATATATGCACAACCAAAGCAATAATTGATGAGATTATATCAGATAGAGGTTGGTGGTACATGGCATGTATACATTGCTTTTGTGCGACAAAAAAGGAATCAAGTAACTATGTTTGCAAATCATGTAACAAAATAGCAGAAAAGGCAGATCTACGGTGAGAGTACTCCATATTCTATTTTATTATATAAAATATTAGTACAAGCTATCTGTTAACATTAAATTATCATATTAGGTACATAATCAATATCAGGATAAGTGATGACACAGCAACAACAACATGTGCGATATTTAATGAAGTAGCACAAAGGCTTTTGGGGAATAGGTCTGTTACTACCATGCTAGAGCAAGATGGATTATCCGAGACGATCCCAGAAGCTATACGCGACCTTTGTGGAAGAACACTCATATTCCGCTTGAAGTTAAATTCAAGGAATTTGCAAGAGTGCATGGAAAATTATAAAGTGAATTACGCCTTTGAGCCTAATAACAAGCTAGAGATGGAATATTCAAATGAAAAGGCTGAAGAGGTATGTCCATCCAAATTAATTTTTCTATCAAAGGATGTACAAAGCCATAATGGAAACACTTTTACAGGACATACTGGACCAAGGACATGGAAGCTCGATTGATTCTGTTATGCATGATTTTAAAAATCAGGTATGTTAATATATGGTTTCATGTACTATATTAGCAGTTTTTATACTAAATAATTTTATTTTACAGGATAACTTATACTCCAACATTATGAAAGAAGAAACAGTAGGCGTCAACAATGCATGTGAAAAGAAGATGTCTGCATTTACGAAAGTAAAACGTCCACGGAAGATAAAAAGGGACAAACCAAGCAGAAAGAATATAATTACTTCCATAAGAAGTCACCATGATGAGGTAATGAAAGAATTTTGTTCATTGCATTCATAGTTTGTTGTGGCATAACGATGTTACCAAATACAATGCAGAAAGAGTCAAACATTTATCAAAATAAAGAAGAGAAATCAAGCAAGAGATCTAACAGAAAAGTGAGAAGCGTGGGCTCCAGGAAAAACAAGAAATCTGTTCAAAAAATGCAAAATTTTGATTATGAGGTATGATAAAGTGTACTCTTAGTCTCTCTTAATGATAAACTCTTTTTAGATATCTTAGAACACCAATGAAAATGTAGGAACCGTCAAAGGAAGATTTAGAGGATTTGACAGAAGACGAGAACAATACCATAGAAACAGATAACCTACACAATTGTCAAACTTCAAGTGAAGATTTAATAATAATAGATGGTTCGGATAAAGAGTGCAGAAATACAGATAGACTTGTGAACAAGTCTGCATGCAAGAAAAATGCAAAGGTTGCGAAGATTAATAAAGGCAAGAACAAGGTAAACCATGTTGTCATTAATCTAGCATTGTTATGTTCTTATCATAAAGGCTAAGATATTTTTATATTAAGATATTACATTAATATGCAGGAGTCAAAAAAGGATTTAGATACCACTGGGAAAAGGAGAGATCAAGTGATATGGAAAAATAAGGAGGAAAAAACTGCTTCAAGAAATAGGAATTTTTTTAGGAAAAATAAACTGCTAGATGATGAGGTATTATAATCATTATCTACACATATCAACCAAGTTTGGTAGCACCAAGCACTGAATATTGTAATATATTATTATTGTTATCACGTGTAGTCTATTTTATATTCTAAGTTATATGTTCTAACTTACAGGTAGAATCTGAAACAAATGGAGAAAAAAGTACAAATGCGGAAGTTATTGATGACATTCACTGCATGGAAAATTTAACCCTTCTAAAAAAGCCTACCGTCAAGAAATTAAGAAAGGTAGTAAAAGTGGAGAAGATCAATAATTATGTGCTTATTTATTATAGTAAAGTTTGATACAAAACAAATTTTATCCACCTCTAACTAACCTATTCTATCTTACAGGTTAAAGAAGAACGAAAGGAAGAAATCTTTATGGAAGAAAGTAAACAGTCTAAAAAGGTAACTGATGATCTACAATTTCATATGAAACATGTAGCTGACCTTAATTATTTTAACAGTACCACTGATTCTGCAATTTGACAGGGAGACAACAACTATCCTGAGAACAGTGATTGCATCATCACAGATGAGTGTGCCAATGAGTTGAATGAAAAAACTCCAAGAACGGCAAAAAAGAAAAAAACTGAAGGCGGAAATAAGAGAAAAGTACCATCACAGAAGGAGAATATAGTAGACTTGACTGTTCATAAGGATAGACCCAAGAGGACTAGAAAATCACCAGACAGATTCACATACTAGGATCAAATGTAATGGATTGATCCTTTAAATAGGAACTACTACTATTATCTTTTGCTTTATTACTATAAAAGTAGTGATTATTGTAAGGTCTATGAGAGCATGAATTTTACTTATGACATGTATGTGCATGCAGACATATATTGTAAGTCTATGAATATTTCATCGTGTTAATCTTATACTTTTGCTTTGCAATCATATACTTTGATCATTTTAGGAATAGTTATGCTTGCCCACATGAAGTCGCCAACTAATTTATAAAAAGGAAACACCCAACTAAGTGCATGTACTTATTCAATACTAAAATACTAAAAGAAAGTACCAAATAAGAGATATCAAGCACTGACGCCTGAGCCATTCTTTACATAAATTTAGTTGTTGTTGCTCGGCGTCATTGGAGACACGCTTCGAGAATCTAGATACCCTGGAATTACATATAGGCCTTACGAAAAAATGAATTGGAGAATAAATACCAATGATAGGAGGTTAATTGGTTAAATGGTATCCACCGCTGACAGCAGAATCCCTCCTCACTATCAATAACCCCGTGGGATGATGCGAATATGGGGAATAACCAACCTTGGAAATACTCGTATGGGCCAGTGTAGTCACTTTGTTTGTACTTTACTTGATGATATAGTTGATTCTGGACTAATGTGTATACTCAGCGAGATATGCGCGTAAATACTTAACATATATTTTTGTAATTTCAAGTTACAAATACATGCCATTATGTTCAATATGTTGGTATTTAAACTATTTACCGGAAAAGCATATGTACATCTCAAGAATTAGCTGACTCAACATTGACATTTAATAAGTTGCAAAACAAGTATTACCGATCAATCGATATTTGAATGAAAAAATACTGATGTCAAATAATCTTAATGGTGCTGTAAAAAAATACTTTGTTGGTGTTTCTTCTAAATATAAATATGGGTATATTTACATGTTCACAATTTAACAACATGTTTGCTAAATGTGAAAATAATAAAAAAATTGAACAAAAAGGTGAAAATAAAATAATATCCATTCAAACAGTGAAATTCTTGGGAAAAATGGGCAAATCTACCAACAAAAGCAGGAGGACTTCTTACCAGAGTCAAACACGACTTCAGAGATACACAAAAGTTTTAAAAGGATGTTTCAAAAAAAATTAAAGGAGAGTCCGTGTCCAACACAAAAGGTCATGCGTAAGCCTGGAAACAGACTATATAATACAACTTGACGCACCAAAATAAAATATGTCCGATCTCTTTTCTTCTCTTCTCTAAACTCAGGAACTCGATCTACAAGATCTGCAGAAAACTCGACCAAGATCCCAGGACATAGGCCGATCAAAAAACAGGAGCAAAGAAATCGTGTACTGCAGGTACGTCCATGCAATCCCATGCCCATCTTTTTTCATGCATGCGCTAGGGAACTACAGCGATTCTCCAGAGCTTTCAGATTTTATCGTAATAATTAAGTAAGGAAGATTGATGCCTTGGTTTCAAAATCTCTCCTAATAAAAACAAGATATTTACAAAACTGAATAGCTTCTCTTCTCTAAACTCAGGAACTCGATCTACAAGATCTGCAGAAAACTCGACCAAGATCCCATGACATAGGCCGATCAAAAAACAGGAGCAGAGAAATCGTGTACTGCAGGTACGTCCATGCAATCTCATGCCCATCTTTTTTCATGCATGCGCTAGGGAACTACAGCGATTCTCTAGAGCTTTCAGATTTGATCGTAATAATTAAGTAAGGAAGATTGAAGCCTTGGTTTCAAAATCTCTCCTAATAAAAACAAGATATTTACAAAACTGAATAGCTATGTGATTTTTACTGCTTAATATTTTCTTATCAATAAAGAAAATTATATTTATTGTTCTTACTGTCATACAGGAATATAGTCAATGAAGGGAAAAGGCAACAAACATGGCAAGACATCAGAGAAAATAGCCAAGATGCTCAAAACCAATGAAATATGCAATACTTCAAGGTAAATATTATGTGACTGAATCATAGAACTTTGTTAGGGATATATACAAAAAAACAAATAGATACCCAAAAAAAGATGGCCTCAGGTATCCCTGGCTCGCGCCTATTTGTTTCTAGCTTGAACAACCTACAGCTTAAGCTTAGCGTTGCTCTCCCTATGGGGCTTTCTCACTAGCGATTCTTCCTAAGGCTTTCTGTTGCCGCCAATAGATCTTCAGTCAGTAGTTCAGGTTGAGGCTTTCCAATAACGATTAGGTGGTAAACACATCCCCAGCGCCTTAGGTTTTTGCTCGCTTTAGGCGCTTAAGCCGCCTCTAAGGCAAGAGACCCGCCCAGCTCTTTAGGACGCCTTACCGCCTTAAAAAACATGGTACCAGGTGATTAGTGGTATCCAAAAACTATATTGCAATTGGCGTGTAAGAGTTTTACACCTTCACCCAATGCTAGGTAAACCTATATCACTTCAAAATGACATTTCGATTCATCGTAAGCTCTCTAGCAATATGATGTTAGCAACAATTCACTACTGCAAGGTTTCAAACTTCATTTTCGTATCAAAAATTACCACACAACAAAAAAAGGTCATAAGGATTACTCATGTCAATATAGAGAAAATGTCAAAATGGCAAGATTGACAAGGATGAAGAAAATCAAGGACAAGAAAAAGGCAAAGGCTGCAATAGTACATGGAGATGGGCCTACTGTGGCAAACGAGCAAACTCTGGATAATGATAGGTACTGTGTTATACACAAACTTCATCATGTCCTAATATGCTTTCATTCGAAATAACTAACACTTTCTATTATGTGTTCAACATTGCACAGGACAAGTCATTCACTGGAATTACCTAGAAAAGAGAGGTTAAGTGGGAAAAGAAAGCTAGAACTTCTCACCAATGCAGACCAAGTGCCAAAAGAATCTGCAAAGAAAAAGAGGTAAGGTATATGAAGTTGCATAATTAGTATATTATGGCATCAATCTATAATGTAAAAGATAATGCTAAATATTAAACAGGTCATCAAAAAGGACTGATATGAAAGTTTGGAACTTTGGAAAACCAAATTGTAAGTGTGAACAATGCGGAGCAATCTTCTGGTATGAAGAAAGAACCAAGGGTAGAGGTAACAGCAACCCGACATTTGGGCTATGCTGCCAAAATGGAAAGGTTGAATTGCCAGCCTTAAAGGAGCCGCCTGCTTACCTAATAAAACTGCTGAAGAAAGAAAATGGAAAGAGGTCCAAAAACTACATGCAAAATATCAGACTGTACAACTCCATGTTCGCTTTCACATCAATGGGAGGAAAGGTTGACAAAGAAATAAACAAAGGGAATGGACCTTTTGTGTTCAAAATGAATGGGATGAATTACCATCATATTGGAACTCTACTACCGAAAGAAGGAGATAGGCCACGATGGGCTCAGCTCTACATCTATGACACAGAAAATGAGGTTAAAAACAGGATAGAAGCATCAACAACTTCAACGGATAAGAGGAAGTTGTTAGATCCCCACATCGTTGAAGGACTCAAAAATATGTTGGACAGAGACAATATACTTGCAAAAACATTCAGGATGGCAAGGGAAAGATTCAAAGAAGGTGACTATCATGATGTGAAATTGAAAATAATAAATAAACGACACAGCGATGGCACACGATATAACATGCCATCAGCATCTGAAGTGGCTGCCCTCATGGTTAATGATACATCAGAAAATAGACAAGGACATGACATCATTGTTCAGTACAAAGATATGAAGCCCAGAAGAATATCTGAGATTCATCCAAAATTCATGTCCATGCAGTATCCGTTACTATTTCCCTATGGTGAAGATGGTTTCAGACTGAGAATACCATACATATTAAAAGAGGGTGCAACATGCAAGAGAAAGCATGTTACAATGCTAGAATACTATGCATATCGAATACAACAACGCATGAACCAATCAATGCACTTGATGTCATGTAAAAAACTAACACTGCAATTCATCGTGGATGCCTTTGCATGCATTTTACACTTCAGGTTGGAGTGGATTAAAAGACATCAAGGAAACCTAAGAACAGATTTATATGCTGGCTTGCAAGATGCTGTTGAAAGGGGAGATACAAGAGCTGACCAGGTAGGAAAGAGAATACTACTTCCATCCACTATCACGGATAGTCCGAGGTACAAAAAACAAAACTTCCAGGATGCAATGGCAATATGTAGGTGGGCCGGATATCCAGACCTATTTGTCACATTCACGTGCAATGCAGCTTGGCCAGAAATTCAAACTATGCTACAAGAGGTAGGGCAAACGGCACCAGAAAGACCTGACATTGTTGTTCGAGTCTTCCACATAAAACTAAAAGAGTTTATGAGAGACATAAAGGAAAGGAAATACTTTGGGAAAACACTTGCAAGTAAGGTTCTTCAACTTACACTGCTAATTTATTAATTACTTTCTATATAAATTAACTCACATCTATTGTCTTTATTGCAGTTATATACACAATAGAGTTCCAAAAAAGGGGCCTCCCACATGCCCACATAGTCATATTCCTTGACAAGAAAGAGAAGAAGTACAAATATATGGAGCCAGAGCAGGTAGATAAGATAACAAGTGCGGAGATCCCAGACAAGGAAGTTGATCCAGAAGGTTATGCAGCTGTTGAAAATTTCATGATGCACGGACCATGTGGGCAGGCAAATCCAAACTCACCATGCATGGTTGAGAACAGATGCATAAGAAATTTCCCCAGAAAATTTAATGACAATACAACGATAGATGAAGATGGATACCCTATATACAGAAGGCGTGATGATGGGAGATACATACAGAAGGGAGAAGTGATGTTGGACAACAGATTCGTGGTTCCATACAATAGAGATCTACTGGTAAAGTATCAAGCACACATAAATGTTGAGATATGCAATAGATCTCTCTCAATAAAGTACCTCTTCAAATACATTAACAAGGGTGACGACCAAGCTACGGTTGTGATAGAAAATGATGAGATAAAAAGTTACCTCGAGTGTACATACATTTCAGGACACGATGCGTGTTGGAGAATGTTTCAATTTGAGATGCACTTCCGAGATCCCTGTGTTGAAAGATTGCCTTTCCACCTGCAGAATGAACAACATGTAATATTCTCAGACTCTACAGACTTAACAAAAATAGTAAGGAAGGAAAGGGCAGGAATAACTAAGTTTACACAATGGATGGAGACAAACAAGCACTGTGAAGAAGCAAGGGAATTGACATATGCAGATTTCCCTTCACAATGGGTATGGAACAGGGGAAAAACAAAATGGAGCAAGCGTAAAAAAGGAAGATCCGTTGGGAGGATTTATTACGCACATCCAGCAAGTGGTGAGAAATACTACATGAGAATGCTACTTAACGTTGTCAAAGGATGCACATCTTTTGAAGACATAAGAACTGTCAATGGAGTTGTCCACACATCATACAAGGGGGCATGTGAAGCATTAGGATTTCTTGATGATGACAAAGAGTGGATTGACTGCATTAATGAGGCATCAAGGTGGGCAACTGGAAATCAGCTACGACAACTTCTCACAACCATATTGTGCCACTGTGAGGTTACAGATCCAAAAACTTTGTGGGAAACATGTTGGGAAGTACTAAGTGAAGACATGGAATACAAACAGAGAAAACTACTAAATTATCCTGCACTACGTCTAACCGATAAACAAAAGAAAGACCATGCCTTGGTGGAAATAGAAAAACTATTGAGAGACGTTGGAAAGACACTAAGGGAATACCCTGGAATTGAACTGCCAAACTCTGCAAGTCTAAAAGAACTAGGAAATAGGCTCCTCAATGAAGAGATGAACTACAACAAAGAGGAGCAAAGAGATGAACATCTAAAGATCTTTCCAAATCTGAACTCTGAACAGTTGCACGCATTTGATTCCATAATCAAATCAGTACACAAAAATTTGGGAAAACAAATATTTGTGGACGGATATGGTGGTACAGGGAAGACATATCTATGGAAAGCAATCACAACAAAATTGCGTTCTGAAGGAAAGGTAGTCCTAGCAGTGGCATCGTCCGGTATTGCAGCACTACTTCTACAAGGAGGTAGGACAGCACACTCAAGGTTCCATATCCCTCTAATACTTACAGAACACTCAACATGTGACATCAAGCAAGGTACGCACTTGGCAGACCTAATAAGTAAAACATCACTGATTTTATGGGACGAGGCTCCAATGGCAAACAAGCTATGTTTCGAGGCACTTGATAGAACCCTAAGAGATATATTAAGGCATAAGAATGAGAACAGCAATGAAAAGCCATTCGGCGGCATGACTATGGTTCTAGGAGGGGACTTCCGCCAGATTCTTCCAGTTCTGACAAAGGGGAGGAGACACAACATAGTCACTGCATCCATTAAAAGGTCCTATCTTTGGCCTCACTTCGAAATATTGGAGCTCACAAAGAACATGCGACTCAATTGCATGACTGATAATGAGACAAAGAAAAGACAAGTATCAGAATTTGCAGACTGGATTTTGAATATTGGAAATGGAACAACAACATCACCTGAAGGCGATGAATGGATAAAAGTACCAACCGACATACTACTGAAGAAGGGAAATGATTCAAAGAAAACAATAGTGGAAAGCATCTATCCAAATTTGCGACAAAGATATCGTGACCGAGAATTCTTGGAAGAAAGAGCAATCTTATGTCCAAGGAACGAAACAGTAACCGAGATCAATGAATATATAATGGACCAACTAGAAGGTGATTACACAGTTTACCGAAGTTGTGACACTGTATGCAAAGCAGTAACTTCAAGTGAGGATGCAGACATGCTATATTCAAAAGAGTTTCTAAACAATCTCAAGTTCCCTGGAATTCCTAATCATGAGATCAGACTAAAAATAGGATTACCAGTGATGCTAATGCGTAATATTAACCAGAGTGCTGGGTTATGCAACGGTACACGGATGACAATAACACAGCTTGGAAAAAGATTCATCGAAGCCCAAATAATAACAGGAACCCATGTAGGTGACAAGGTGTATATTCCAAGAATAATCATGTCACCTACTGAATCACCGTGGCCGTTCTTGCTTAAAAGAAGACACTACCCTATTAGTGTGTGTTTTGCTATGACAATAAACAAAAGCCAAGGGCAATCTCTAAACAGGGTAGGACTATATCTGCCCAAACAAGTTTTTACGCACGGACAGCTATATGTTGCATTCTCAAGGGTCACAAAAAGAGACGGACTACGGGTAATGGTAGATGACGAAGAAAGCAAAGAGGATGATGCAGTCAAGAATATAGTATATAAAGAGATTTTCTGAAGGTACAAACAAAAAACACATTGTCTATTATGCTTCTTACATGATGTTACTTGCATTTAGATAACCATAAGTAAATCTTTATTTCATAACTATCACATTAACATGATTGTTTTGCACTCTATGGCAGGATGGATTTGCTAACTACAAAATACAAATGCACCGGAAGTTTACAAGTATTAAATGAATTTGTCACAAACAACAGTCTAAGTATAAATAATTATTTTCGTTGTAACGAACATGCATACTCTGTTTAATTATAAATTACACGCATTATATACACTTATTCTTATTTACTATCTATTTGGGGTGCTTAAATTTATAGGATATAAATAGGGGTAGGGGGCCTAACACTGCCGATGCCGGTCCCAAGCCCGGAAAAAAGTGGAGGGGGCATTACAAAATTACATATTAAGACTAAAAAGCAGTACCAATATTACAATATATTGACTTCATCAGAAGGACACATACGTTTACAACTGTTAAGCTTTAACAAACAATTTTGCAATAATTTCAATAAACATAAATATGGAAAAAATGTGCAAAATATTAGTACTCAGAGAAAATTCTAGGAATTTAAAAAAATACAAGCTGGCCAAACAGTTTGACCAAGAAAACAAAAATGAAACAAGATGATACAATTTATGGAGAAATTCTCACCGAATAGAACATACAACAGGAACCACCGCATTCTTCCAAGCAGAGATCTCGCAGTCCACCGGCCGCGCGGAAGAAATACTCCACGATCCATCTCGACCTTCCACAAAACGCACGCGATTCAGTTGTGGATGAGGAAGAGCAACAAGAGCGTGCACGATTTGGTCCTAGAAGCACCGGAAATCAATTGGATCTGGAACGCAAAGCTGGGGAAAATAGATGACATTGGAAGAGTCGACATTGGGGATAAAGACGTGTGAGCAGCCGGAGGGAGGAGTCAGACAAGGAAATGTTCTTTAGTAAGTGTAACTGATGTCCTCTTTATTTTAATGCGTACCAAGTAGTACGATCTTACATCTTGTCAGGAAAGAAAATACATGTACTCCAAGGTAGCTATCTACTTTATCTAAATACATTTATCTATATAAATATTTAGAACATATATATACATGTATACCTAAAAACATCCTCACGTGCTATGTGCCTACAAAATCGTTGAACTACAAATCAACGAGCCATATGGCGTGTGATTTTACATACTAAAATAAGGCATTTCGGATAACATTTTTTGTCAATCTTACATAGACCATAAAACATATCGGTTCTCGACGAAACTTTACAGACACGCTTAAATTGTGAATATGTAAATGTAAAATTTTAAATCCTTTTTTAACATTTCTAAATATATTTCTTGGATAGAGGGAGCATATTAACCGGAAGACGAATTGAATTTCTGAATTATAATTCTAAAAAACTTCTAATAAACTATAGATGATGCCCTCGCATTTGCGAGGGCCCCTGTGCTAGTTATGCTAAAAGTGCCTGCAATTCATAGCCAGCAGATTCAAGAAATGCCTACAAACTAACAAATTCCCGACAGTTTAGTCAAAATGCCGGTAAAGTACAAGAATTAGCGGCACAAATTGCAAAGTGCCGCCAGGAAAGTGCCGGCAATGTTGGTACGTGACGTAGTGCGCGTAGCAGCTGCTCGTGCGCTCGCCCCCGCCGACGCGGCACGTGCGCGTACACCCGAACCACTTCCCGCTTCCCCGTCGGCGTATCACAAGGTGAGTGCCTGCACTGCACGTCGGCCTCCCCTGCCCCTGGGCCAACCAGGCTTTTCTCGTGTGCACTCGTCGGCATCGACGGCTGCTGTCCCTAGCGACAGGCAGCGGCGTCTGACAGGGCACTTGGTATCTAGCTAGGTACAGCGGTCACTGTTCTCGAGGAAGGGCACCGCGAAGCCAAACGTCTCAAAGTTTCTCATCTGATCCGGGGAAGACCACCGCAAAAAGCCGCTCGAAACGGCAATCACAGGGGTCGACTATCGAGGAAGACCACTGGGGATAGAAGTTTTGGCGGCTTCTTACCGTCAGCAGGGAAGACCACCGCGCTCTCCTCGTATGCGTGTTCCTTATCCTCCACCACGAGCGGCCAGCGCGGCTGCACAAGCCGGCGTCGGCGGGCAGGATAGAGGAGCCGACCACGGGGAGATTGAGGAGGCGGAGGCGAGAGGGCTGCAGGTCATGACGTTCCTACGCATGCCCTGGAACTCCGGTTGCACGGCCTCGTCGCCGTCGACCTGGGGAGGCTGAGCGGCCTCGTCGTTGTTTTACGGTCTCACTGGCTTGTTTCAGTCAACTATTACGAGTAGTTAAGAAAAATTAATGCAGTGGGCCTACCAGGTACGTGTCTTCTTCGGAAATACGAGGGTTGGATAAATCACGGTAAAGATCGATACACCAAACTATACGACATGAATTCGATGGTCCCTAGACAGGTGTCAGATATAGAATTCAGGTGCATAGCACCTATGAGCCACTGAGCATTTTCCGGATGTCCACCGCTTACAACTTCAAAGCAAGGTTGTGGAAGAATATGGGCTGGGCCTCACCGGCTTTCTCCCTCATCCCTTCCAATTAAATTGTCTTTGCAGATTCTCAAAAAAAAAAAGCATCCAACATAAGTTGTCATCGAGAAACAAAACAGTTGTTGAGTTACAAACAAAAGTAGCCATTTCGTATCTAGGACCACTTACGGGTAGAAATAGAAAATAAGCAAAATTTTCATCATAGGTCTAAGCGGCGGCTTGTAGTATTTTTGCCGTTCCTTCCTCATTGATAGCTGGATATTTGTAATCTGTAGCTAGAAGATTTACTTAGCAAATAAAAACCAGCGCAGGAGGCAGCCTAGTTGTCGCAGGCGCATCATGTAGCAAAGTATGCTTTCGCAGCAAAATAATCGTGTACATATTAGCGTGACGTTGTGAAATGGCTCAGTCATCTGCGCATGATTGGAGAGCTTCGTGAGCCCCTTCGTGACTTTTGTGGTGGCATACAGCAGCAGAACACCATACCCTCATTCATCCACTCTCTCTCTGTCTCTCTCCTCGAAAGGAAAAGGAGTTGGGCAAGCTTGCGTCGTCGACTAGTTTTTCTATTTTCATGAGTACATTTACTAGCTCAATCTGAGCCTCAGTTTTCTAGAATGAATCTGAGCCTCATATCGGAGAAGATAATAAGCTATTTGTAGACTGAGAGTACATATAGAAAGCATTATGCAAGGGAACAAAGTCTGTTTTTGCCCCCTAAACTTTTCACTTGGCTCATATTTCCCCCCTAAACTTTTACTTGGCTCAATAAACCCCCCTAAACAACAAATATAATCCATCAAATTTGCTCATATTACTCATGGTCATGTGTTTGTATGCGACTAATTGCAGATTTGTAAAGATACGGTCATAAGCTCACTGTTTGGCTGAGTAAAATCCTAAATTAAAGGGGCAACATAGACCATTAGCGATAGTTTAGGGGGGTTTAGTGAGCCAAGAAAAGCTTGAGGGGCAAACATGAATCATGTAAAAAGTATAGGGGGGGAAAAGTGGACTTTGTTCTATGCAAGGAGACAAGAGCGGTTGATAATGATAATAAAACTGTTGGAACTACGTACAGTCACAGTCACAGTCACAGCTCAATACGCTGATTTACTTACGCCATAAATAACTAGATATATGGCTGGACGCCTGGAGCGATATTGAATCAATGTCACCACGCATCTACTTTACGTGACCGTTTATAAATGACCTTGGTACGAGGACAAACAACTCACAAACATTGCATTTTATTACGAGAAAATTAGTGTGAAATGCTTTGGTCAATGTTGGATTCAGATTGCAGTCTAGGAATAGGATGTATCGAGAATTTGATTTATACCTTAGAGCTTTCTCTTCTATTGAGTATTTTCAACTTAACACGAGGCACTGTGTACTCGGTATAGTCGATGCAACAATATCTTTCTCGGATTCGTTGCCTTTGATGGGAAGAGCGAATGGATGCGCCAAGTGTTTATTTAAGGAGAAAATACGACAGGTAAAGTAAAGCTATCGTGATACGATTGGCAAAGTGTAACCATCCATTGGCGTGATCGATGTAGCCGCGCGCAGCACACACGCGATTTATCATTCTGCGGGGTTCAATGATATTTCGCGGTTGTTGCGCACAACCTAGATTGGTGTGCACGCTGACAGTTCAAATTAGATAGACCTGCCAACAGTGTGTGTCTGAATATTGGAAAGAGATGCATACAAGTACATTATATTTTCTCTTTCCATGAATAATATATATACTGGACAAGTGGTGGTGTCATAACAAAAACATTGTTCGGTCAACTCTTACGAACTCCTGATAGTTTGATAATTTTTTCTTGAAATACGTATAAAATATGGAGGTGTTTTGGGAAAAGTTGTGAGCCCAAAACTTGCACATATATCCAAATATGTATAATGTGTTTTGTGATGTGAGACATCTAGGTCAATTTTTGTTTTTTCATTACTCTCGTGAGACCCAAATGCTTTTCCCCGCGGTGCTCCATTGCATGAAGAATGACAATGACATACTCGAGACATTCCTGAAAACCCTCGTGTTACCTCCGTTCCAATGTTCCCAACATACGAGCATAAGGAGTTAATTAAGCAGTCAACTTACTACGCATACTGAGAAGGTTACTCACCGAGACCCACCAATCTTTAACCGAAGTGAAAGCCCTCCAATAAAATTGAAATTTCAGTCGTGGAGCCATAACCAATCATGCACCTTAAGCTTGTCCCAAATGCGAGTAGAGAACAACATAAAAGGATGTGAGTTTCGATTTCTAGCTCGATGTTGGCCAGCCTCTAGGAATCAGTAGATATTGGTCTTCAACTCGTAGATGAGAATGGACGGGGCGGATGACATCGTTGGTGGTGATAATGGAGTTGAGCCACAAGAGCGCTATGGACAATGGACATTAACGCCCTCCTGCTGCCAAGATTGAGGAGATTCCCTTTCCATGCAGCGAGTTTTACAACCGCTGGGCCTGGCTGGCTTCCTCATGCATCCCATGCAATTCTTGCGTGCCAAATGCCACATGTGCATCGTGTAGCAAATCATTTCTTTGCAGCGGAAAAATAGTGTATGTATACTAGTATCACGTAGGGCAAGGTTTGGTCATCTGTGCTAACTGATAGGAGAGCTTCTGCATGCCCTTGAGCCCCTTCAGCTCGAACACAATCATACCCAAGTACACAAGGAAGAAGGAACAGTGACCCTGCTCATCCGCACGATGGCACAAAACTAGCCATGGATGGATGGCTTGTTTCATCTCATATTCTAGATGCATCCTATTTCTAGAAATATATTTCTGTCGTTGCACGCAGTAACGGAGCTCCATTCCCTCATTCCTCTGGTCTCTCTCTCTCTCTCTCTCTCTCTCTCTCTCTCTCTCTCTCTCTCTCTCTCTCCTTCAAAACAAAAGAAGTTGGGCAAGCTTGCACTGTCTACATTAGTATACTACTGGTTTTTCTATTTCTTATGAGTACATTTACCAGCTCAATCTAAACCTCATTTTCTAGAATGAATCTAAACCTCATATCCGGAGAAGATGAGCTACTTATAGAGTGAGAGTACGCATAGACAGCATTATGCAAGGACGCAAGAGCAATTGATGATGATCTTAAACCTGTTGGAATTATAGTCACATGTACTTGTAGAACGATAGAGAGAGGTATGACGGAATATGATGGATGTATTATTGAGCCCCGAGGGCGAGTATACATAGGCGTACATGGGCATCTTGGAGTGCAAGACAAGACACGAGAAGTCCTATCTCTATCCTAAACTACCGCACACGTATGTGCCGAATATATCTCTAACACCCCCCGCAGTCGTAGAGGGAGCATCGCGAACAACATGAACGACGTGGATAGTCAGACTGGAGATAAACCGAAGTAGACCGAGAAGGCTGACACCCCCCGCAGTCGTAGCGGGAGCGTCATGGTTGATGTCGCGGCGCGGATGCTTGGACTGGAGAGGAAGCTGACGAGTGCTCAGGCGAGGTGGTAGCCCTTGTGCCGATGTCGAGGTAGCCGAGAGCGGTGGGTGCTGCAACCTTGGTCGAGGTAGCCGTGAGATGGGATGTGATGGCACGGTGATGGTGGTGTGAAAGCTTCTTCTTTAATACACGGCAATGGCGACAGAAAACTTCTGTGCCGGGTTGACGTGGGAATATGTAGTAAATGACCGGCCAGTTGGAAAATCCCAAGAGAAGGTTTTGATGAATATAGCAGCAAGTTTTCCCTCAGTTATGAAACCAAGGTTATCAATCCAGTAGGAGGTTGAATACGACTGAATGTGATGCCCACTAGTTGCGTGATGCTCTAACAAGGGCGCCGTTAACGATAACTTGTTAGCACGTCTTCAACCAGTAGCAACGCGGAACCTGCACACAACACAACCAAATACTTTGTTCCTAACTTACGATGAGGTTGTCAATCTCACCGGTTTGCTTGAAACGAAGGGTATGAGCGTATCGAGTGGAAAATAGTAGTAGTATGCGAGTAAAGTAAACAGGTGATAGCAATATAAAGGAAATAGGACCGGGGTCCACAGTTCACTAGCGGTGTCTCTCCATAAGATAAAATAATACATGTTGGGTAAACAAATTACAGTTGGGCAATTGATAGAATAAAGACAACGTGCATGTCGAGAGGATCACTATGAGATTTACTCTAGGCATTACAACAAGATACATAGACCGCCATCCAACTGCATCTATGACTAATAATCCACTTGTGGAGAATCAATCCGAGAACTTCACAAGTATTAAGTTACGAACAACAGATAACTGCATTAAGCAAAGTGTGTAATGTAAACAAAGCATATGCCCTAGAGCATATGAATGTTATTTCCCCCTAGTAGCAACAGCACATCTACAACCTTAGAGGTTTATGTCACTCCCCCAGATTAAATAGAGGCAAGAACCCACTATCGAGCATAAATACCCCCTCTTGGAGTTACTAGCAACTACTCGGCCAAGATAGCTACTAACAACGGAGAGCATGCAAGATCATAAACAACATAGAGATAACATAAGATAATATCTAGTACATCAACTCAATCATAACACCAATATTCATCGGATCCCAACAAACACAACATGTAGAATTACATAACGGTAATCTCGATCATGTAAGGCAGCTCACGAGATCTAAACATGAAGCACATGGTGAAGAAGACAACTATCTAGCTACTGCTATGGACCCATAGTCCAAGGTAGACTACTCACTCATCGCGCCGGAGGCAAGCATGGCAATGAAGAAGACCTCCGGTGGTGATTCCCCTCTCCGGCAGGGTGCCGGGAAGAGCTTCTGGACCCTCCCGATCTTCGGGTCAATGGCGGCGGCGGATCACGATGTGTTCTGGAAAAGTGATCGGGTCTTTAGGTTTTTCCCGTCGGGGGGTCCTTATAGGCGAAGGGGGGGCGTCAGAGGTGGACCAGGGGGCCCACACCACCAGGGGGCGCGGGCCAGCCCTAGGCCACGCCGCCCTATGGTGTGGCAGCCCTCTGGCTCGGCTCCGTCTCCTCTTCAGTCTTCTGGAAACTCCGTGAAATATCTGGACGTCTGGCTTTTGTTTCGTCCAATTCCAAGAATATTTCCTGTGTAACATTTCTGAAACACAAAAATAGCAGAAAACAAGGAACTAACACTGTGGCATCTCGTTAATAGGTTAGTTCCGGAAAATGCATAAAAATGCCACGAAGTGTAACAGAACACTAAGCAAATGGTGTAAAAACAAGCATGGAGGATCAAAAATTATGGATACGTTGGAGACGTATCAGCATCCCTAAGCTTAACTCCTGCTCGTCCTCGAGTAGGTAAGTGATAACAAAAGAAATAATTTTTGAGGTGACATGCACCTACACAATCTTGATCATCTATGTAAGCGTGGTGTGCTGGGATCAAAAGAACTTAAAACATGGGCATGAAAGATATAATCTTGATAGAAGAAACTTAGCAACCATGTTATAACATGAAAAAGAACACAAACAAAAGATCATGAAAATGAAACAATGAAAGTCAAATGTGTGTTCAAATCATATGAAAAAACATACAAATGGTTTTCAGCTTATCCTTCATGAGAGAGCAAAACATAAATGCATAGGACACCTTCAAGTTTAAGAGGGCGACTAGATACAAGTAATTTAAGAACAAGTAAAACCAACAATATGAATCAATCAATAAAAACTTTGGGACAATGCACATTATACTCAGAATGACAACTATGCTCTCTTAATGGTGCATAAAGATAGAAAGTGGAGACTCAACATAAAAGTAAAAGAAAGGCCCTTCGCGGAGGGAAGCAGTGATTAAATATGTGCTAGAGCTTTTCATTTGTAAAACAGAGATAAAACTTGGGTTTTGAGAGGTGGTTGCTTTTGTCAACGACTAGCAATGGGGTCTTACTATCTTCCATAATAAACAAGTGAGAGCGGTTCCGAGTTCTTTGAAAATTTGGCACATTGGTGCTCTTTTATAAAGCTTTGGCACTCCTCCCCACCTTTTTTCCTTTCTCAAACCATGGCTAACCGATTCCATCGGGTGCCCACCAACATTCACATACCATGGAGGAGTGCCTTTTTTCTTTTCTTTTAAAATTAGATTGGAATGGTCTGACCAGCTCTCATGCAAAATTAATGACGAGCAGATAAAGCTGCCTAGTCGAGGGATACTTAATTTAATATGGAAGATAGCAATTCCGACCACTACGTCCCCATGAGCTAAACACAGTGGCACAAAATAAGAAGTAGTTGAAAGTTTTGAAAGGTAACACATTTAAATTTACTTTGGAATGGCTTACAAATACCATGCATAGGAATTTATAGTGGACACAATGGCAAACTTGGTTTTTAGGAGTTAGATGCACGAGTAGAGCTCATACTCATTACAAAATGAAGGCTAGCAAAGGACTAGGAGCGACCAACTAAGAGAGCAATAATGGCCATAATCATGCAAAGCGACAAAGCGTCATCAAAAGAAGCATAAGATGGCATCAAAAGTCAAAAACTAAATGATCATAGAGGCAATGGCGACTTTGTATGAGTCTAACATGTGTGAGCATGCGCCAAGTCAACCCAAATAAAGCATCAAAGGAGAAAACAAAAATAATGCTTCCAAATAATTAAAACAATGCATGATTTTTTCAAAGGCTCATTAAGCTATCTCAGTTATTTGAGACAAGTCATGCTACAGCAAAACCACTAAGCATGCTATCAAAAAGACATCAAGCGCGACATGCAAAAGCCTAGGCCGTAGTCTACACAAACTCCTTCTTGTACCACATTTTTGCATAAAGTTTTTTCTCTTTTCCAACACCATTCAGACTTTTTATAAACAACTCTTTTGATGAAAACCAATATGGACCAGAGGCAAAAATACACCTTGATAAAAAGATATAACAAGATCTGAACACAAATCAAGGTGAAAATCGAAAGCTAAACGCAGTTCTAGAAAAAGAGAACACTCGTGGAAACGAATAGAGTGAAAAAATGGAGTGTTCTTGGCAAATGAAGAGCAAGGCAACTTCTCCAAAAGAAATTTGTTGGGGTCCAACCATTTATTGCAGCAAACAAAACTAAACAAAACTAAAAACTAAAACAACTGACGCTGAAAGAAAAACGCATAATGCATGAAGCAATAAAAATATAGTGTGTTGAAAGGTGACCTGATTTTTGCCGATGAAGAAAGGGTGCCTCGGGGGCATCCCCAAGATTTGACGCTTGTACTTCTTGGATATTTCTTGGGGTGACATGGGCATTCCCAAGCTTGATTTTTGTCCATTCTTCAACTCATCTCATCATTCTCCGATCCCTACACTTGAAAACTTCCTTCATACAAAACTAAACACAAATCTATTAGCAACATTAGTGTAAGCATAACATTGAATCAACCCCTTTTGCTTCAGGTTTCAACTCAAAACCACCACATATAAAGTACATACTACTGTAGCAACTTCCCCAAAAGTTCCGTGATAAAAAGAACTCAAAAAGAAAACGATAAAGCGGCAAACACAAATATTGGCAGAAATCTATCAAAACAGAACAGCTGTCAAAGGTCGAATTTTTAGAGGGTTTTCTGTTGCTCAAATCAAAAACTGTTTAACTAATGAAAGTTTGGATATAACCTGGGACATATGCACAGAGAATTTTCATAAATTTTTACGGTGCAGCACCGAAAACTGTTTCAGGACAGCAACATCCCCAAATCTTACCTCGCTCAAATTAGAGGCTTCTCTTGGCACAAAAACGAAATAAAAAGGATAAGGAGAGGTCATTACAGTAGTAATAACTTCCAAAACTCAAATAAAAGAAAAAGAACTGAAAGTAAAAATATTGGGTTATCTCCCAAGAGTGCTTTTCTTTAACGCCTTTGAGCTAGGCGCAGAAAGTGCGAATCAAGTAATATCAAGTGATGAAGCATCAAGCTCATCACTTACCACACTAGGTACTTTAGAGGTTCTCGAAGATGATTCAACCTGCAAGTCACTCTTAGTTGAACTAAAAGTCTTACCAATCTTAAAAACATGCTGCGGTTTAGGCACAGACACCTTGGGAACATACATAAATTTTTGCTCTTTTCCACCAAAAGCTTTCTCCTTCTTAAACTTAAGAGAAGAGAAAATTGAACTTAAAGTTTTCATGGACTCCTCTAGTTTCCCAATCCTAAGGTTTTGATTATCAAGAGTAGTACTAGCTTCTAAAACGGTGATTCTCTTACCGATACTTTCTATCAATTCATTAACTCGGCTAGCGTCATCGAGGATATTTGGCAAACTTTTTTGTAAAGAGCCTACTTTTTCTATAACTTCCTCCAAAGTGACCTCAGTTTTAACAACATGAATAGGTGGTACTCCCACTAAACTTTCAATTAAAGTGCATGCTTCAAGAGCGGGAGTACCCAGAAAATTACCTCCTGCAAGAGTATCAAGAACGTACCTATACCAACTAGTTATACCAACATAAAAATTTCTAAGGAGGATCATGGTAGAATGCTTCTTTGTACACCTATGATGAGAATTGCTAATATGGTACCAAGCATCTTTCAAGCTTTCTCCCCCTTGTTGCTTAAAAGTACGAACTTCAACTTCAAGATTACTCATTTTAACAAGACTAAAAGCAAGCAAGTAAAAACAACTACTAAGGATACTAATTTTTTTGGGTTTTTGATAAAACGATGCAAGTAAAAATAAAGTAAAAGCAAAACTTAAAACAAAGTAAAGGATGTGCGTGCGAAACTCCCCTTGCAGAAGTCTTCTTTCCTCCCCGGCAACGGCGCCAGAAAACTTGTTGATAGCACGGTGATGATGATGTGAAAGCTTCTTCTTTAATACATGGCAACGGCGATAGAAAACTTCTGTGCCGGGTTGACGTGGGAATATGTAGTAAATGACCGGCCAGTTGGAAAACCCCACGAGAAGGTTTTGATGAATATAGCAGCAAGTTTTCCCTCAGTTATGAAACCAAGGTTATCAATCCAGTAGGAGGTTGAATACGACTGATGGTGATGCCCACTAGTTGCATGATGCTCTAACAAGGGCGCCGTTAACGATAACTTGTTAGCGCATCTTCAATCAGTAGCAACGCGGAACCTGCACACAACACAACCAAATACTTTGTTCCCAACTTACGATGAGGTTGTCAATCTCACCGGTTTGCTTCAAACAAAGGGTATGAGCGTATCGAGTGGAAAACAGTAGTAGTATGCGAGTAAAGTAAACAGGCGATAGCAATATAAAGGAAATAGGACCGGGGTCCACAGTTCACTAGCAGTGTCTCTCCATAAGATAAAATAATACATGCTGGGTAAACAAATTACAGTTGGGCAATTGATAGAATAAAGACAACGTGCATGTCGAGAGGATCACTATGAGATTTACTCTGGGCATTCCAACAAGATACATAGACCGCCATCCAACTACATCTATGACTAATAATCCACTTGTGGCGAATCAATCCGAGAACTCCACAAGTATTAAGTTGCGAACAACAGATAACTGCATTAAGCAAAGTGTGTAATGTAAACAAAGCATATGCCCTCGAGCATATGAATGTTGTTTTCCCCCTAGTAGCAACAGCACATCTACAACCTTAGAGGTTTATGTCACTCCCCCAGATTAAATAGAGGCAAGAACCCACTATCGAACATAAATACCCCCTCTTGGAGTTACTAGCAACTACTCGGCCAAGATAGATACTAACAACGGAGAGCATGCAAGATCATAAACAATATAGAGATAACATAAGATAATATCTGGTACATCAACTCAATCATAACACCAATATTCATCGGATCCCAACAAACACAACATGTAGAATTACATAACGGTGATCTCGACAATGTAAGGCAGCTCACGAGATCTAAACATGAAGCACATGGTGGAGAAGACAACCATCTAGCTACTGCTATGGACCCATAGTCCAAGGTAGACTACTCACTCATCGCGCCGGAGGCAAGCATGGCGATGAAGAAGACCTCCGGTGGCGATTCCCCTCTCCGGCAGGGTGCCGGGAAGAGCTTCTGGACCCTCCCGATCTTCGGGTCAACAGCGGCGGCGGATCGCGATGTGTTCTGGAAAAGTGATCGGGTCTTTAGGTTTTTCCCGTCGGGGGGTCCTTATAGGCGAAGGGGCGGCGTCAGAGGTGGACCAGGGGGCCCACACCACCAGGGGCGCGCGGGCCAGCCCTAGGCCGCGCCGCCCTATGCTGTGGCCGCCCTCTGGCTCGGCTCCGTCTCCTCTTCAGTCTTCTGGAAACTCCGTGAAATATCTGGACGTCTGGCTTTTGTTTCGTCCAATTCCGAGAATATTTCCTGTGTAACATTTCTGAAACACAAAAACAACAGAAAATAGGGAACTGGCACTGTGGCATCTCGTTAATAGGCTAGTTCCAGAAAATGCATAAAAATGCCACGAAGTGTAACAAAACACTAAGCAAATGGTGTAAAAACAAGCATGGAGCATCAAAAATTATGGATACAATGGAGACGTATCAGGATGCCGTGGTCGACGTCGTGGTCGGGGTTGCCGGTCTCGAGGTAGCCGCACGTGAAGCCGCGGGCGCAAAGAAGGTGCCATGGTGATGATGACGGAAGCGCGTCGAGGGCAGTCGTCAAGGATGATGATGCCAAAGTCGATGCACTCCGAGCCATCAAGGACGAGGTGCATCCATAGTTGTGCTAGAACTAGGCGCACGTCCGAGGCGTAGGCAAACTGCGGTTTTGCCAGAACCGAGTACGCAAGAAGAATCATCGGTGACATGGTCGAGGCAGTCGTAGGAGTAGATGCCGAAGAAGACGTTGTCGAGGCCGATGAAGACGAGGCGCCGATCCGAACTTGGCAGGCACGGGGATGCGTCGGGGACAAAGGCACGCGGCGGTGTTGCCAGCACCGAGCATGCGTAGAGCGGGACCAGTATGAACTTCATGCCATTTCAAGGGATTAGCTGACGAGGCTCCACAGTGGTTGCGAGACGCAGAGCGGTGAAAAGGGGCCAAAGCCGTCGGCGATTGTAGGAGTAGACTTGTCGAGGACGAGTCGATGACGCTGGCGACGAAGTCGTAGTGGACAAAGATGACGGTGTAGGCGGCAGGAACAGCGATGGCCAGAAGTCGCCGCGCACGTAACTTGTAGAGGCGTGGCGGCAGTACTCGAAGTAGGCGAGGAAGAACCCGGCGGTTGACGAAGACCTTGCACGGACGTGGTGACCCGCGCCGTGTGAGGCGGCGCATGATACGTCCAAAACGTATCTACTTTTCCGAACACTTTTGCTATTGTTTCTCCTCTAATTTATGTGTTTTGAATACAACTAACACGGATTGACGCTGTTTTCAGCAGAATTGCTCTGGTGTCTCGTTTTTGTGCAGAAATTCAACTTCCAGTAAAAATTCGGGAAAAATCATGAAAAATCCTATTTCACCAGAAGACCCACGGAGCCAGAAGACAGGAGGGAGAAGGGGCTCGAGGGGCTGTCACGCATAGGTGGCGCGGCCCAGCCCTGGCCGCGCCACCCCTGCGTGAGGGGGCCCCAGAACCCCTCTCGACCTCCCCTCTCGCGTACATATACCCCCTGACGACATAATATCAGGGAGACGGCGTTTTTCCCAGATAGACTTCCGCTGCGCCGCCGCCATCAGAAACCGCAATTCGGAACCAGAAACTCCGTTCTGGCACCCTGCCGGGACGGGGATTCGGAGGAGATCTTCATCACCATCACCACCGACGCTCCTCCATCGACCATCCATGACTCCCCCATCCATGTGTGAGTAATTCTCCCGCTGTAGGTGAGGGGATGGTAGGGATTGGATGAGATTGTTCATGTAATTTGATATAAGATTGATAGGGCATAGTGCCTAGTATCTTTATTTAGTGCCTATGACATTGTTGCAACTTGTTGTGCTTAATGCTTGTCACTTTGGGCCCGAGTGCCATGATTTCAGATCTGAACATGTTATTATTTCTATGATGATACTTGTTGTTTATGGTCTTACCTACAAGTTGTATACACATATTGTTGTCCGGAACCCGAGGCCCCAAAGTGACAGAAATTGGGATAACCGGAGGGGATGGCTATGATGTGAGGATCACATGTGTTCACCGAGTGCTAATGCTTTGCTCTGGTACTCTATGAAAAGGAGTACCTTAATTACCAGTAGTTTCCCTTGAGGCCCTGCTGCAACAGGCTGGTAGGACAAAAGATGTCGTGCAAGTTTCTCCTTGTGAGCACGTACGACTATATACGGAACACATGCCTATGATTGTTTGTACTAGGATGCTTTATCATTATTTATCTGCAATGCCCATGTCTCATTGATTTCATGAATTATCTTATCCATGCAACGCCCGTAATCCATCCCTATGCCTACAGTATTTGTTTCCTACTGTTTACAACTGTTACTATTACCGCTGCTATTTTACTACTGCTGTTACTATTTCACTACTGTCACCGCTATAAAACTGTTGCTACTGATAAACCACTGCGAGCAAGACTATTTCCAGGTGCAGCTGAATTGACAACTCATCTGTTAAGGCTTACATATATTCTTTGGCTCCCCTTGTGTCGAATCAATAAATTTGAGTAATACTTCCCTCGAAGACTGTTGCGATCCCCTATACTTGTGGGTCATCAAGACTATTTTCTGGCGCCGTTGCCGGGGAGCATAGCTTTATTTATAAGTTCACTTGGTATTCATATTGTTCGCTGCAATCCTTTCATCATGGGTAAACCTCGTGATGGAAAAGTTCCTATATTGCCATCCACTACAAGAAGAGGTACGACTCTCAACACCTCTGTTGCTCTTGATTCGCCATCTGTTATGAGTAAGTGGCTTACACCACCACACTCACACGCTACTGCTACTACTTCTGCTGAGATTGAAAATGCCACTGATAATTTAGATGATGCTTCCACTGTGCTTGATGAAAGAGGTTCACTAGGTTCCTTTTTAGATGCTACTATTGCTAGAGCTAAGTTGGGAAACACCACTGTTACACCTGTTAGTTCACCTGATTCTAGGGAATGTCCTAGTGATGATTATGATGATGATGCTTACATTGAGCTTAATGATGATTTTATTGCAGAAGCACGTGCTGCTCGTAATGCAGGTAATGTTAAAGAACTTCTTGCCAGACGTTCTGTTAGATATAATTTGTCTCCTGATCCTAAGTTTGCTGCTTCTCCTATAAATATTAGAGACAAGGATTATGATTTCTCTTTGGATTTATCTTACATATCTATTGTTGAGAAAACTCCCTTTTGTGGTACTAAAGATGAGAGTGCTATGGAGCACATGAATGAGCTTTCTACTTTGAGTAATTTGTTTTCTGATGATATTAAGCTCCGCACTTACTTTGTTGCTAAGATTTTTCCTTTCTCGTTAAAGATGCTGCTAAAATTTGGTTTAATAGCTTGTCTCTTGGATCTCTTACTAGTCCTATTGCTTTGGTTAATGCTTTCTTTCAGAAATATTTTCCCGCTAGTGCTCAACATGCTGCTGTGCAGAAAATCTTTGATTTTGAACAGGAAAAAGGAGAGATATTGCCTGAATCTTGGACAAGGTTTTGTTCTTTAATTAGAGCTTTGCCTAAAGAACCATTGCCTAAAAATGAACTCCTTGACATATTTTATAATGGACTAACGGATGAATCTAAGTCATATTTGGATAGTTGTGCTGGTTGTGTTTTTAGGGAAAGAACTCCGACTGAAGCTGAAGAATTAATGGCTAAAATAAGCCGGAATCATGATGATTGGACTTTAGTTGAGCCAACACCAGCACCAACTCCTGCGCCATCTACAGAGCCTACACCGAAGAAGAGAGGGATGATTGAATTAAATGATGAAGTTATGAAGGAAGCTAAGAAATCTCTTAAGGAGAAAGGTATTAAGGCCGAAGATGTGAAGAATTTACCTCCTATAGAAGAATTATGTAAGCCAATCCCTCACTCATCTACCATTGAGGTACACTCTCTCCAACGCTTTGATGAAAGAGATATTCCTTATACTAAACCTCCTGATCAATGTTTAGATGAGTTTGATAATTTTATTGTTAAGCAAGAAAATTTTAATAGAATGGTGCATAATCATTTGTTGGAAAATTTTAGAGCTATTAAAAAGTTGCAGGATATTGTGGAGAGAACCGCCAATGATGTAAAGATACTTGCTAAACATTTTCAAATGGTTCAAACACAAATTGATCAGCTTACCAAGGTGCAAAAAGACATGCTAGTTAATGCTGCAAGAGAGAAGCAAGCATGTGAAATACGCACAAGAAGTGGTGCTGCTACTCAAGACCCATTATATCCTGAAGGACATCCTAAGAGGGTCGAGCAAGATTCTCAACGAACTGCAAGTGATGATATCCCTTCCAAGAAGAAGAAGAAGAAGAAGAAGCATAAAACAACCGCAGAATCCTCTGATGCAGGTAAAGATCCTAACAGTATTTCTATTTCTGATGCTGAAACTGAACCAGGAGATGCTTCCGATAAAGAAGAGGATAAAGAAGAAGTTGAAGAGGAACCGGAAAAGAGTGATAAAAATGCAAAGTACACCAAAGAAGACTTCATTGCCAACAAGCATGGTAAAGAGAGGGAACCTTGGGTACAGAAACCAATGCCTTTTCCTAGTAAGAAACACAAGTCCAAGGAAGAAGAACACTACAACAGGTTTTGTGAATGGATGAGACCTTTATTTTTGCAAATTCCTTTGACTGATGCTATTAGAATGCCTCCTTATGCAAAGTATATGAAAGATATTGTCACTAACAAAAGGAAAATTCCTAGTGAGGAAATTTCCACACTACTTGCTAACTATTCTTTTGATGGTAAAGTTCCAGAGAAGCTTGGAGATCCAGGTATACCTACTATTCCTTGCTCCATTAAAAATAACTATGTTAGAACTGCTTTATGTGATTTGGGAGCTAGAGTTAGTGTAATGCCTTTTTCTCTTTATAAGAGACTTGATTTAGAAAAATTAGTATCAACTGATATATCTTTGCAGATGGCTGATAAGTCTACTACTATTCCTATTGGTATATGTGAAAATATTCTCGTTCAAGTTGCTAACAGTTGTTTAATATTAACTGATTTTGTTGTGTTGGAAATGCCTGAAGATGATAATATGTCTATTATTCTTGGGAGACCTTTTCTAAACACTGCAGGTGCTGTTATTAATTGCAATCAAGGAAAAGTTACTTTTAATGTTAATGACAAAGAATATACGGTTTATTTTCCCAAGAAGATTGATAGGAAGATTGCTCTAAGTTCAAATAAGCGTGTTGAGACCATCAAAGTTGGTCAAATTATTTGTTCTGAGCGAAAGCCCAAGGAAGAATATCAAATTGTTATGGTTGGGACGATACCTATCAAAGTTGAGGTAACATAAGCATTAAGTGAAGTGCAAAGTTTTGCCTCATAAAAAGTTAGTTTGGTAACAAGACTTGATCAACCATGTTAACAAAGTGATTTTATATGAACGAAACTTCGTTTTCACCGCATCTACTCCACCTTACTTGTATTTACTTTCATCAAAATGTTATTCCTTCAGTTTAGTTACATGATTAAGAGTATCTCAGAGCTGCTGCATGCTTGGTTTTGATTTGCTTGAAATCTTTTCATCTAAGTTTTTCTGAGTTTTATCGATATGCCAATGATACGTCTCAAATGTATCTATAATTTTTGATGCTCCATGCTTGTTTTTACACCATTTGCCTATTGTTTCGTTACACTTAGTGGCATTTTTATGCATTTTCCGGAACTAACCTATTAACGAAGTGCCACAGTGCCAGTTCCCTGTTTTCTGCCGTTTTTGTGTTCCAGAGTGATACACAGGAAATATTTTCGGAATTGGACGAAACAAGTTCCTGAAGTCTTATTTTACCCGGAAGCATCCAGAGATCCAAAGGAGAGTAGGAGGCGAGGGACCAGGGGCCCACACGCACAGGTGGCGCGGCCAGCCCCTGGCCCGCGCCACCCCCGTGTGTGGCCGCCTGCCCCTCCTCTGACATCGCCCCTTCGCC
Source organism: Dactylis glomerata (assembly GCA_007115705.1). Taxonomy (NCBI): domain Eukaryota; kingdom Viridiplantae; phylum Streptophyta; class Magnoliopsida; order Poales; family Poaceae; genus Dactylis; species Dactylis glomerata. The sequence goes on from QXEO01000143.1 coordinate 1,228,945, forward strand.
TATAAAGACCCCCCGACGAGAAAAACCTAAGTACCCGATCAGATTTCCAGAACACATCGCGATCCGCCGCCGCCGTCGACCCAAAGATCGGGAGGGTCCAGAAGCTCTTCCCGGCACCCTGCCGGAGAGGGGAATCGCCACCGGAGGTCTTCTTCATCGCCATGCTTGCCTCCGGAGCGATGAGTGAGTAGTCTACCTTGGACTATGGGTCCATAGCAGTAGCTAGATGGTTGTCTTCTCCACTATGTGCTTCATGTTTAGATCTCATGAGCTGCCATACATGATTGAGATCACCGTTATGTAATTCTACATGTTTGGTTTGTTGGGATCCGATGAATATTGGTGTTTATGATTAAGTTGCTGTACTGAATTATATCTTTTGTTATCTCTATGTTGTTTATGATCTTGCATGCTCTCCGTTGTTAATAGCTATCTTGGCCGAGTAGTTGCTAGTGACTCCAAGAGGGGGTATTTATGCTCGATAGTGGGTTCATGCCTCTATTTCACCTGGGGGAGTGACAGAAACCTCTAAGGTGGTAGATGTGCTGTTGCTACTAGGGAGAAAACAACATTCATATGCTCAAGGGCATATGCTTTGTTTACATTACACACTTTGCTTAATGCAATTATCTGTTGTTCGCAACTTAATACTTCTAGGGTGTTCGGATTGATATCCCAGGGAGTGGATTATTAGTCATAGATGCAGTTGGATGGCGGTCTATGTATTTTGTTGTAATGCCCAGAGTAAATCTCATAGTGATCTTCTTGACATATCACGTTATCTCTATTCTATCAATTGCCCAACTGTAATTAGTTTACCCAGCATGTGTTATTTTATCTATGGAGAGACACCACTAATGAACTGTGGACCCCGGTCCTATTTCCATCATATTGCTATCACCTGTTTACTTTACTCGTATTGTTTACTTTACTCGCATACTATATTGTTTTCCACTCGATACACTCATAACCTTTGTTTCAAGCAAACCGGTGAGATTGACAACCTCATCGCAAGTTGGGAACAAAGTATTTGTTTGTGTGTGTGCAGGTTCCACAACACCTTCAGTCGTCATTGTCTCTCCTCTCCTGTTCGATAAACCTTGGTTTCTTAAACTGAGGGAAAACTTGCTGCTACACTCATCATACCTTCCTCTTGGGGTTCCCAATGGGCTGGTTATTCACCACGCACAAGGACAGTCTGCTCCACATCAACAAGGGATCAGCAGCCAATTTCTGAAAAATCCTCGAAAATAAAGTTTCTCGAAAAATTCCAGAAAATTCTTTATAAATTTTTAGGTCAAAATTGGGGCAGGGAGACACCTGGGAGGCACTAGGTGGGGCAGCCACGCCACCTCACACACAGGTGGCGCGGCCCAGCCCTGGCCGCGCCACCCAGGTGTGAGAGGGCCCCACCTGGCCCCTCACTCATATCTTCTTCCCCAGCTCTTTCTCTCTTCCGAAAAACACCGCCCCATTTGCTCAAGCTCAAGTTCTTGCTGTTCTTCACTTGGATTTTTCGATCTCCTTACTCAGCCCAGCATTTCTGCTGAAATTTGGATCATTTGCTCTCCGGTATGTGACTCCTCCACTTGTCCAAGTAGAATTTCTTTTGGTAAAGTATTTCTTGAGTATTTTAGCACTGTAGGTGACAGTATAAATGAGTATGCATGCTTGTTCTATTGCTTAGAAAGGTTAATTTGATGCATGATAGCTCTCTAGTAACCCACTATAGTAGTTTCCTACACTTGCTTGTCTTTAAATCACTTTTTATGAGGTTTGTCAAAAATTTCAGAAATGGAGGAGAATGTGTATCAACTCTCTCAACATGAACTAGAAGTGCATGATGTTATGAAAGTTCACCGTGAAGAGAAGGTTTTTCCCTCACACTATCCATGTTCAGCATTCTTGAGTGCTGCTGGAATCTTGCAGGATTTTCAAACTTTACTTTCTAATGTAGGATTAGAATATTTTGTTGAGGGTGAACCTCCCCGATTTGTTAAACTAACAATGTCTATGGTGCAGGATTTCAGATTTAGTTGGTCCACTTCTAACCCCATGGTTCATTACAAAATCTATAATAAATCTGTGGACTTGCCTCTTGATGTTTTCTGTACAGCTATTAGAGTGCCACAGTGGGGATCGCTCGAGAAGATAAGCGGTCAGCCTAGGCCATTGTTGGAACTTTACGAAGAGATTTGTCAAGGAAGAAGCTTTACAGGAGAGGGTGGTAAAACTCAAAATATTCATTTCCCATCCATTCGATATTTTGCCTTCTTTATTACCAAATGTGTTCTTGCTAGGAAATCTGCAAGTAGATTGTCTCTCCATGATCTAGCTTTTATTGCTGCTGCTTTGAGGCGTGATAGGACTTACCATTTGGGTGCCTTAATAGCTTTCCGTCTTGATCTTAATCGTGAGAAAGGGGGAATCTGTGGGGGACTTATAGCTTCACACATGTTAGCTCTGCATGGCGTTGTGCCTCATTTTCGAGATCTGCAGTTCCCCGAGGAGAAACTTGGTCTTGATTCTATGGTTCAACATAAGTTTATTTCTCCTCCTGCTAGTTTGATTAATTTAACATTTGAGCTAACCTTTTTCAAGAAGACTACCTGGAGGGTAGTAAAGACTGAACGATCAGTCCGTTTGCCTGCACCTCTTTTGTTTAACCTTGATCGCAGGAATGGATGGTCGCTTACGGAAGATGAGCTTGATGCGTACGTGGAGGAGCACCCGCCGCCTGTACACGATGAGGAGGGCGCCGAAGAATCGGGGCAGCCCTCCAACATTACGAACTTCCCATATGAGCAACCTTATTATGATTATGAGCCATCAGCTTCATCTTCACGAGAGCCCGGGTACGATTACACCTATGATGATCCACCAGCCTGGGGCAGCTATCAAAGTCGAAATTGATCTCCACTTAGGCCAAAAGCCTAAGCTTGGGGGGAGGTACGCCGACGATTCACTCATCTACACATCATATTTAGTCGGTCCTTTGTATATTCATGTTTCGCTTTCTTTATTGTTCTCGTTCTTGTTTCCATTTTTCCAAAACACAAAAAGACCAAAAATATTTCCGTTGTTTCTCTCTATTTGGTTCTTTAGTTTTCTACCTTTAGTTTGCTTTACTTGCTATTTTCGGTTTGCTATTTAAAAAATCCAAAAATATTTTGCTTTGTTTGCTATTTCCTTCTACTTTTGTTTCAAAAATCGAAAACACAAAAATATTTGTTGTTCTTCTTCGGTTTTGTAAAGTTTGTTGCAGAGTTCAGTCTCCCGTTACTCCATTGGAGCTTGGTATTCACTTTATATTATTCAAGCCACACAAGTGAAGAGCAATAATGACGACATACGACAATCCAAGATGTGGTAAGAGGCTGGTATGAACTCTATCTGTTTTCATTTTTGTACATATACTCATCTATGTGGACATGCTTAGTTGGTTCATGTAAGGTATATGTCATCTAATGGATGCTTTGTAGTTCTTGCTTTCATATGATTAGTTTCAATTTACTATTAGCCTGTAGCATGTCATGTAGACGCTTGCATGCATTGTTTTATTCATAGTATGGTATGATATTGTGGTATCCACCTCTGAAAGCTTCATTTGAATCGACTTTGCACATGCTCAAGCATGCATATGACTAAACAAAAAGTCAATTAAGCCTCGATGATCTAAATTGCCTCAGAGTTCTTGTATCATTTTTATGCCTATATTAATTTTGTTTTGTCGCAAGCATGATTATGACAGTTATTGCTCTCTCGATTGTCGCTTCCCAGTCTTTTGCTAGCCTTCATTTGTACTGAGTATGAGCTCTACTCGTGCATCCAATTACTAAAAACCAAGTCTTCCAAAGAGTCCACTATAAATTCCTATGCATGGTATTTGTAAGCCATTCCAAGTAAATTTTCATGTGCTACCTTTCAAAACTTTCAACTACTTCTCATTTTGTGCCACTGTTTTTAGCTCATGGGGACGTAGTGGTAGGAATTGCTATCTTCCATATTAAATTAAGTACCCCTCGACTAGGCAGCTTCATCTGCTCGTCATTAATTTTGCATGAGAGCTGGTCAGACCATTATAATCTTAATTCTAAAAGAAACAAAAAATGCACTCCTCCAAAGGAATGAGAAAGTTGGTGGGCACCCGATGGAATCGGTTAGCCATGGTTTGAGAAAGGAAAAAGGTGGGAAGGAGTGCCAAAGCTTTATAAAAGAGCACCAATGTGCCAAATTTCAAAGAACTCGGAACCGCTCTCACTTGTTTATTATGGAAGATAGTAAGTCCCCATTGCTAGTCGTTGACATAGAACAACCATCTCTCAAAAGAAACTTTTATCTCTGTTTTACAAATGAAAAGCTCTAGCACATGTTAAATCACTGCTTCCCTCTGCGAAGGGCCATTCATTTACTTTTATGTTGAGTCACCATCTTCTAACTTTAAGCACTTCTTGAGAGCATAGCTGTTATTCTTAGTGTAATGTGCTTGTCCCAGAACACGGTTAATTGTGGTATAACTTTGATGCTTGTATCTTTGATATTTCTACTTCTAGTCTTCCCTTGGACTTCAGAGGTGCCTCAGCATTTATGTTTTGCTCTATAAATAAAGGCAAGCGGGATACCACTCTTTCATATCATTTATGCATATTACAATCTTGTAGCTTCTCATGCACATGTTACTTGTTATTAGTGCATTGGCACTCTTTCATAGCCTGCTTGACTATGAGGTGACATTAGTTGCATATTTCTTATTATGAATTGCCTGAGTACTTGATCACACAGTTAGTATATATACATCATATGAGCAAATGTGTTCGTGAAAGTTTCTTTTATCGCTCTCAGTTGTTAACTGAATTGCTTGAGGACAAGCAAATAGCTAAGCTTGGGGGGAGTTGATACGTCCAAAACGTATCTAATTTCCCGAACACTTTTGCTATTGTTTCTCCTCTAATTTGTGTATTTTGAATACAACTAACACGGACTGACGCTGTTTTCAGCAGAATTGCTCTGGTGTCTCGTTTTTGTGCAGAAATTCAACTTCCAGTAAAAATTCGGGAAAAATCATGAAAAATCCTATTTCACCAGAAGACCCACGGAGCCAGAAGACAGGAGGGAGAAGGGGCTCGAGGGGCTGTCACGCATAGGTGGCGCGGCGCAGCCCTGGCCGCGCCAACCCTGCGTGAGGGGTACCCAGAACCCCTCTCGACCTCCCCTCTCGCGTACATATACCCCCTGACGACATAATATCAGGGAGACGGCGTTTTTTCCAGATAGACTTCCGCTGCGCTGCCGCCATCAGAAACCGCGATTCGGAACCAGAAACTCCGTTCTGGCACCCTGCCGGGACGGGGATTCGGAGGAGATCTTCATCACCATCACCACCGACGCTCCTCCATCGACCATCCATGACTCCCCCATCCATGTGTGAGTAATTACCCCACTGTAGGTGAGGGGATGGTAGGAATTGGATGAGATTGTTCATGTAATTTGATATGAGATTGATAGGGCATAGTGCCTAGTATCTTTATTTAGTGCCTATGACATTGTTGCAACTTGTTGTGCTTAATGCTTGTCACTTTGGGCCCGAGTGCCATGATTTCAGATCTGAACATGTTATTATTTCTATGATGATACTTGTTGTTTATGGTCTTACCTACAAGTTGTATACACATATTGTTGTCCGGAACCCGAGGCCCCAAAGTGACAGAAATTGGGATAACCGGAGGGGATGGCTATGATGTGAGGATCACATGTGTTCACCGAGTGCTAATGCTTTGCTCCGGCACTCTATTAAAAGGAGTACCTTAATTACCAGTAGTTTCCCTTGAGGCCCTGCTGCAACAGGCTGGTAGGACAAAAGATGTCGTGCAAGTTTCTCCTTGTGAGCACGTACGACTATATACGGAACACATGCCTATGATTGTTTGTACTAGGATGCTTTATCATTATTTATCTGCAATGCCCATGTCTCATTGATTTCATGAATTATCTTATCCATGCAACGCCCGTAATCCATCCCTATGCCTACAGTATTTGTTTCCTACTGTTTACAACTGTTACTATTACCGCTGCTATTTTACTACTGCTGTTACTATTTCACTACTGTCACCGCTATAAAAATGTTGCTACTGATAAACCACTGCGAGCAAGACTATTTCCAGGTGCAGCTGAATTGACAACTCATCTGTTAAGGCTTACATATATTCTTTGGCTCCCCTTGTGTCGAATCAATAAATTTGGGTAATACTTCCCTCGAAGACTGTTGCGATCCCCTATACTTGTGGGTCATCAGCGCGGCGACAGCCTGGGACGTCGGTGCGCGGGGACGGCGAAGATGACCGCGTACAGCACGCTATGGCCCGAGGTGGGCTGCACAGCTGTAGGGCGCGAGTCGGTGAAGCGGCGTGACCAGAAGCAACGTACGCGCCTAGGAAGGCGTGTTGGAAGCCGGTGGCGTAGATGAAAGGCGGCGGCACTGCGGCCCGAAGGGGCGACGCAGCGGCAGCCCGATGCTCGGTCGGTGGTAGGCGCGTGCTCGGGGACGTGCTTGGCGTAGACGTGTGCTAGATCGGCTGATCAGACCGATGGCGGCGCAGGAAACGCCATGGCGAGGACGACGACGTGCAGATCAGAGTTGATGGCGACATTGTCGGTGAAGTACCGGGCGATGACGACGAAGACGGACCGGTGAAGGAGACCGCGTGGACGAGAACAGTCTGCTGCGACGCACGTAGGGGCGCCCCGTGTGCGGCGCCTGCGGCTATGCAGAGCGGTTGATGAAGATGGCCGGTGCAGGTCGATGTCGTTGTCGGAGTAGAGGCGCAGGTTGACGACGGCGGTGGACGACTCAATCCGATCTACGATCGGTAAACCAAAAGAGAAAACCGATCAAGAGATCGGAGAAGAGACTTACAGGGCAGCCGATCACGGATCGGCGGACGAACCCTGCTTACAGGTTGCGCAGCCCCCGGCGGAGATCATAGAGGTCGACCTCCCCGGGGGCGGCGCGGCGGAAGCATGTCGACGGCGCCTAGCCCGGCGCCATGGGGGGCGGTGGTGCTAGGGTTTGGGAGCGGAGGCGGCGGCTCGAGGTGGAGGAGGCGGCTGCGCTCTAGGGTAGGATCGAGGTTAGTCTAATACCATGTAGAACGATAGAGAGAGGTATGGCGGAATATGATGGATGTATTATTAAGCCTCAGGGGCGAGCATATATAGACGTACAGGAGGCATCTTGGAGTGCAAGACAAGATACGAGGAGTCCTATCTTTATCCTAAACTACCGCATACGTACGTGCCGAACATATCTCTAACAGTACTCTCTAAGTTAGTACTAAGATATCGACACTTATTTTCAATCAAAGGGAGTATTTTTTAGTATTGTTCTCAGACCCTTCACTGCTGCTTTACTCACGCCATAAATAACTAGAGATAATAAATCAATGTGACTATATATGCATCTACTTGCCTGATTATCTATAAAAACATGGCTTCGGTAGAAGTACAAACAACATACACTGTGTTCATTTACGACCGAAACAATGTGAAATGCATCGGTCAATTAGGGAGTCGACTTGCGCTCTAGGAATAGGATGTATCGGGAAGTTGACTTGTACGCAAGAGCCATGTCGTCCATTGAATATTTTCGACTTAACACGAGGGACTACACAACCAGGAGTCCTGTACTAATCTTGCAGTTGAGCAGCCCATTGAGCTAGCTCAGCTTGCAAGTTTGGCGATCCGAAGGACCAAAGTTTGATATTTTCTCACCTGCCATGTGCACGTTGTATTTAGCGTTTCCGGAGGGAGACAGATCTCGTGTGTTAATTTCCTTGTACGTTCGGAATAGGGACTGAACATCTCTCACATCGTTTTCGTTTGTTTCGCTCTACCAGTACCAGCTTTGGCAACTAAACTTGAAATCTTTGAGCTACAGTATTTCGTATATATGTTCCTGGCTAAACAAAATCGTATACGTTGATGAGACGATTACAGAAACATGTGAGATCCAGAAACAGAAAAACTGGGAAACTCTTACTAGGGACAAAACATCAATAAATCTTAGGGCATCTCCAGGCCGGCCCATCTTGATGACCCAAACGGTGCATTTTGGTCCGGATGGGTCGGACCCCGGATTGAATTTGGGTTGCGGTCTGGCAGGCCTAGCCAGGGCGCGCAGCGGCGTGATCCATCTTGTCCATGGGTGGGGTTTTTTTCCCCACAGGCACCGACGTTGTGCACTTCCAGTTCCTTCCCGCAGCCCCACCACTATTTCCCGCTCAGTGGCGCGTTCTCCGCCGCCCCACCGCTATATAAGGCGAGGCTAGCGGCGGAGAGATTCCCCCAATCCTCCCAGCGGGCACCATGCCAGGCCTCCGTCTTCTAGGCAGTGCCTCTCGCCGCCGAGATGGGGGAGCGTCAGGCGAGCAACCGACTAGCAATGGTCGGCGCGAGGATGGCAGCGCTAGCCCGGCAGCTCTCCTTCGAGCGGCGCTGGCAGGTACCACAACAGGACAACCGACAAGCATTTCTCGTGGGAAGTCCTCGGCGAAGTCATGATGTCGGTAGTGCTCGGGCGGCAAGCATGCGAAGAGCGCCGCATGGAGCTCGTGGAGGCGGTCTGTGCTAACCCGACGACGCTGGCTTGCGTGCTCAGCTCGCGCAAGCTATCCACGACTTAGAGGTGGCGATGATCACAGTGTGGGCTCTAGAAGTGGAGTGGGGTTTTGTTCCCGCAGTGGTATCGATAGCGCCCTAGGCTGCTAGAAATTAGACGTGTAGAGGGGTTGTGTTTCTGATCGTTCAATCCATTGTAATACAACAAAAATGTTGCATTGCATTGTACGATGAGATACAATGCGAACAAAGTTGCATACATGATCGCATACATATGCCCTAGAACGAAAAAATAGTAGCCTGTGGCTACTCTTCTTTGGAGGTAGAGCTAGCGGCAGCGTTGGCCAGGGCGGCAGGCGTGTAGTGGCGGCGACACATGGTCTCATCGAAGACCGTGATGGTGAGTGTGCTCCCCGTCATAGTTGAAGTTGAGGAAGTGGCCGACCATGATTTCATGGACACGGAAGAACCTCCTCCAACCGCTCGCGAGGTACATCATGCCAGTGCGGTTGAAGAGGACCTCCGCGGTCCACACGCCGGTAGCGCCGCCGTGCACCCGCAGTAGGACCTGCTCGTGCCAGTCTTCCACCACCGCGGCGGGGCAGCCTGATCTTGTCCTTGTCCCTAACGTGGTAGAGGGTCACGCCGAACTCGAACACGTTAGCAAGGGCAGCGATGGGGAAGGCGGCCCAGCACTGCTCTCCCCACGCCATCCACATCCACGGACGGGTGGCGGCGACGAGCTCTGGCCGCCACCACTACGGCTCCCGCCACGGCCACGGCCCGGTGGTCGCCCTAGCCGCCCTCCCCTCGCTCCAATGCCTCCGGCCATGGCCTAGCTAGCCACGCCCTGCGGTGGTGTGGACAAGTGAGGTGTTGAAGAGAGAAGACGGCGAGCGATGTGCAAGAACCGGACGGGGGCGGCGGGTTTAAAAGGACCTGTGGCATTGGATGTACGGAAGCCGAAACATCGGCATTGATGTGGCATCGGGCGATGCTGCAGGCATCATCAATACAATCGTTTTGTAGAGCAACATCAGGCAGCGCTGCAAAAATCCAGGTGGCGCGGCCAGCCTTTGACCAGCATAGCTCCGGCCGTTGGGACGCTGCCATGCGGGACCTAGACCAACGCGGGAGGACACAGGTGGATAGTGCGTCTGTCCACAACGACGCATCAGTGAACAAATTTGGTGGACTGATGCGTCGCGTTGGACGCGTAAGTCCGGTTGTGTCATCCCGCTGGGGACGGTGCAACCGACGCACCAGTTCGGTCGGACCAGTTCAGACACGCGCGGACGGTTTACGTCGCCCCGCTGGAGATCGGCGTGAATTTTCTAACTTGTCCCAGACTTGTCCTCACTGTATGTAGGTCCTAACAGATGGGCGACCCACCTATCAATGACCCCCAGGTTAGGCTTGGCAAGTCAGAGATGCCCTTACACTTAGAGGGCAGGTCGGTAGAAGGACTCGAGGTGAGTAAAAACTTCTAGAAGCATCATGCCACATTGGCGTGAGGAACTTCAAGTGAGCTGTATGAGAGCCCTGACCAACTCCAGCTGACCATGTCCACTGTCCCTGCTTGCACTCGAACAACATCAACATTGAATAACTGAAAACTGAATAAACCGATGCAGATACAGTCCATATCCACCCGATCTGTCATGCATGGGCTCACTACGTTCGTATCCTAACTTTATGCCCTCGTACCCGTGGTATCCGACTATTCATATAACTAGCATGGTGGCCCTCGCAAATGCGAGGGCAACATCCGTTGGATGATTTGTTGCTCTACTGAAATTCTACTATATCTCTCTTTTCCGATCTTATTGTTTGATAGTAATGTCTTATGGATCAAGAAGATAATTCTAATATAGTTATATTAAAGTATCTTGATTTAGAGGAATAATCAATGTGCTAAATGCGACCATGTGGACCATATGCTTAAACTCATCCTAAAAGAAGATCAAGTGTCCATGTCTTTTCTATAAATTTTCAAATTTATGAAGATTTTATATGTCTTGTGGCAAGAGTGTCTGAAATATTTGTATCTCGTTATATGTTTGTACCCAAATTAAAATTCTACATGTCTTATCATGATTCTTCTATACTCAACCATGCACATTTTACCAAAACACATTAAGATGCATATTTATAAATAAGTATACTCAACTACGTAAATGTTGATTAATATATACTTTATATTCTAGCATATTTATCCACATCACGTTCTAGCTAGCTAGCCAACCATGCAGCAACTTCGTGCAATATTACTCTTAAATGGAGTTGGCTAATTCTGAAGAGATTGTTTTCCACATCCTAAACCATTATATTGTGGGAGTTCTATGAAAGAAAAAATTATAATAAGCGATGTATCAATCGATAAAGCAAATGTCCGAGTCTTGCATAGAAGTCTCTAAAGGGCTAGGTCGTGCTAAATTTTTCCATAGTGCCTTTTTAATCTATTTTAAAACATGGAAAGTATAGCATGCGAGTTTACAATCATCCCATTAGTTAATTCACATGTACCATGGATTACAATATGATCCCACAAAAATAAGTTGTTTTAACTGGTATATTTGTATGACTGATAATCTTTAATTAAATCGTGGCTACAAATTCTTGATCTAGCTATCAAACTAATTTAGATAAAGTGGTCTATTTATCCACCTAATAAGCATTTCTATATCGAAGAATGTACTCTTTTGCCTATATGAACAAATCTAATAAAGTATAATACGATATTATCTAGATGTATTCATATATGCTATATGGATCCGTCTATTTCTCCAATATGTGAGACATAATCATCGGATATACGAGTGGTCTAATGTAGCTCGCATATATTACTATGATCAATAATGTGCAAAACTCACCCTCTCTCATTTGACAGAATATAAGCAGCATAGTGCTCTCCTTCGTCTATTTCATGTAGGAGTTTTTCTTTGGCAAGAGTTGTAATTGCTAGTGAAACTTGTCTCATGGTATCTAAGCAGTACATATTTATCATATATGTTTCACTCTCTTGGTCTATGAAAGAGTCGGAAATTTAATTCGGCCTCCCGGTGCATATGCTCCCACTACCCAAAAAACAAATTTTAGAATGTCAAAAAACTGACAATTTTTTTGCATTTACATATCTATAATCTAAATGCGTGTGTTAAGTTTCGTGGCAAACTGATACATTGTATGGTCTATGTAAAAAAGACAAAAAATATCATATGAAATGCCTTATTTTAGGACTAAATTTTGTCTTTCTTATACAAGCCACACTAATGTCGTCGATTTCTCGTGAAACGACTTTGTGAGATGTATAGCACCTGCAAATTTTTTATTTTAAATTTTTTAGCGTTTAAAATATGTCAAATACGTATTGCAAAATAAAGGGAGCATGTGCTCTCAGGAGCCAAAACACCACTCCCGTGTACTTCAATATTTATGCCGTCAAATTATTATCATTAGATTCGTATCATTAGATTTGCAATGAAAATATTTCATAATATAGCTATTTGGTTTCAAAAATATTGTTATATTTTTTGCGTAAGCTTGATCAAATTTGAAATAGTTTGATTCTCTCAAAAATATTAGAAGTACATTCTTTTGTGGACGGATGAGATATTGCGTATTTTGATAAAATTAAGACAACTACTAATTTATAACAGTGCTTCGGTCTCTTTTACACTTTTTAAACTATATTTTGTATGCTTGGGTGCTGCACGTTATCACCTAGAGCATGCGCATATGCGATGGTTGGATTTGATTGTTTTTTTTTTTTTGACCTTGTGTGTTAGCTCAACACCGTGTCGGTTGCTATTGTGTGCAAGCATTTAAAGGAAAAAACTTAAACTTCCCCTGATAGATTCTGGTGCTAACCGCCGATGTGTTTGCATCACGTTGCACGGTATGCTAGGATTTGGCAGTGAAAACTGATTTACTTTCAAAATGCCAGGCTAACTAGTCCTCCACATCCATGACGCGGAGAAATAGAGAGAATTTCCCGAGCACCTTCAGTTGGATAATTGTCGTGGATGAGCTCCTCATCTTGTTTAGTTGACATTTTGAATTTTGTCTCATAATTATTTGGTTACCCATGGGTCCCATTGTTGATGTTTTCTTATCCAAAGGCTTCCACCTTGGGAGCCCCTATTTACCGCTCCAACTGAAAGCGATCTCTTCATGGAGTGCTCCAACGTGGCCCAATATTACACAGTTTACTATTTTTAGAAAACTCCAATATTTTTCAAAACCATTTTTTCAAAAAATCGTCAATTTTAAAATACAATTTTTTTAAAAAAAACTACTCCTTTCGATCCATATTACTCTTCGTTAATACGGATGTATCTACCACTAAAATGTATTTAGATACATCTATATTAGCAAAGAGTATTATGGGTCGGAGAGAGTAATATTTTTTATAATTGAATATTTTGAAAATAAACGTTTCTAAAAACCAACGAAAAAATTGATAAACCAAGATTAAAATCAGAAACCAATCTAAAACCTTTTAGAATGTTCCTAAAAACCTAGAAAAACCAAAATAGTTTTTTTCTTTCAAAGAACCAAAATAGTGGAACGCCCAAATCATTCCCGCTTCACTAATGGGCTGCGTCCCATGTCGTCCCCTTGTAAGTGGAGCGCTTTCCCGCGCGTGGTAAATAGGATTTGCTCGCACACCTCCAACAGCAGCAAAGCAAGGTTGTGAAAGTCGAATGTAGGTTGGGCCTAGCATTCGACTACACGTGGAATTCTTAGCATCACACTCACTAAACAAATCAATTGCAGAGCTGGAAGCAGAGTAGCCAAATCTAATCCAGGGCCAGTGCCTGTCACCACGTGGTGCAAGGTTCGGCCAATTGTCCCCTTCAGCTCGTACACAAGGATACAAGGCTACACATGGCAAAATCCGCATACTCCATTGTAGACTGTCACTTCAACTCATATTCACGATGCATCCTATTTCTAGAAAATATACATTTGTCGTGGCATGCAGCAGTGGAGCGCCCACCCTCATTCCTCCGCGCTCTGTACTCGAAAACGGAAGGAGTTGGGCAAGCTTGCACTCTCTACATCTATCTACTATATACTAAAAGCATAATACGGATGTATAAAATAAAGACACCATATTAACCCACATCATCAGAATTATTTTAACGCTTAGATCTATAATTTATGGCTAGGATTTATCAAAGGTTTATAGTTACATAACTGTATACGTAGTCCGGTTTTGACACCAATTTGACACAATACACGGTGTGGTACCAGATATAAAAGGTGAAAAAAACTGACCGGGTTGCTACCAAGACAGGAAACGTAACCTGCCTCTTTGTTTTTGGCACAATCGTATCATTCAAATATGATCGTTCAATCTCTTTTTTCTTAGGAAGGCACACGTGCACGTATGTCATCCAGTAGTTTTTTCATAGGAACACCTGAGTCCAATTTAAAAAGCTGCTGCACTCGCTGGCTGTCTAGATAAGTAGTTTCTGAATTTCAGGATTCCGTAGAAATAGGTTAGTCTGTCTAAGAAAAGAGACAAATATTAGGTCCGCTCGCTGCCTGCCTAACTAGGATTAACGAGGTGCTGTCACGAGGGATGTTGTGCTTGATAAATTGATCAACGATCTATAGGTGCAGGGCTGAGTATAGAATAATCCCACAAAACAAATTTCTTTATTTGGCTACGAAAGATACAAAGAGATAAAATATTTTGTAAAATCGAGTTTACTAAAACACAAAAGAAATAAAAATTGTTTGTGGAATTTAAATTTGCAATTTAAACCATCAAAATTTAATTATCCGTTAAGTTTAAGCATATGGTCCAAATTTAAAGATTCGGCACATCGATTGTTTCTAAAAAATCAAAATAAAACCACGCGAATGTATTGTAGTCTCAGAAACTATGGAGTTGACATATAATATATTATTATTACGGTCACATTAAACTTGAAAGAAAAGGTATAGTAGAAAATTCTATTAAACAACAAATCACCCAGCCGATGGGATCATCTTTTTAATAGGAGCTATAAGCCCGTAAGTATGAAAATCAATTATGACAACAAGTCTAGCTAAACATATTAGAACATGCTAGAACTCCCCACATAAACGCAAGAATCCAACTGCTCTTTTATTTGCATTCCTGCATAGTTATTTCATAATAACTTCATACAAGCAAGAACATGTCATGATAAATGTCACAGGACAAACCACAACTGTCAGATTTGAAACTCGATCGAAGCGAATGCAATTGACATATTATCATAATGTTTCTAATCAAATTATAAATAACGTATCTTCATTGAACAGACCAGAATGAATGATCGTTTGTACTTAAAAGTAATAACATAAGTAACATATTTTGTAAGTATACAAAAGTGTGTCACAACAAAAAGTAATTTTGTATATAAACATCATCGGATCATCTTCTGGTGGATTCTAACTATTAGTTTGAGTATTCACGCCAAGCAAGTGACTATTTTGTATACATTTTTTGGCTTCTCATTAAAAGTTGTATCCAGCGGTATATACATACCAGAAAAGCATATAACCCCACATTAATTAACGGAAGGATAGTGTGAGATTTCCGGGCTGTTACCGATATCTTTAAGAGTTAGTGCAGACAGAGCGAATTCATTGATATAATTTACCTTTGATATCCACATCAGTAATCGTTCTAATAATTTTTTTTATCTAATTACCTAATATAGCTAAAGTTTTAAATCCCAGAAAATTTACCGAAGAACATTGTTTGGTATATATGATTAGACATCTTTGGATTTATTTTTTATGTTTTCCCTATGATGTAACGAAGTTAACTTAATATCACATGTCATTCAATCACACAATGAAATCTATGATTGATTAAGACGTTGGAACTATGCCATCAAAACCACGCCATGTTACATGACACATCAAATACATGTGATTAAGTGTGAACCATCGGATAATATGGATATATTTACAAAATAGCGAATAAAATATGGTATCAAAATAATGACATTCTATAAAAATTGACTTGGTACTTATGTAACATGGAACTGTGAACAAACATGTTAACTAACATGTTGAAATAAAAATCATCACAATTAAATTGTGTTAATTTCACATTTATCATTATTTTGAGCAACATGCTAATATACAATATATTGGTCAAACATTCACCATGGAGACGGTGTTTATGTCTGAAGAGTCACATATTTGTAGTTTATTTAAGTAAATGTGACAAAGAATCATAGAATAAGGTTACAATTTCAAATGTTTAATTTGGTCTACCAATTTAATGAGGATGATTATATTTCCTTTAGTACATGAAGGAAATTTATCAATGTGATTTAACCTCATGTACTGTTCTAAAATCACATAACATCTATAATATTTTTTATTGTGATAATATGACATACAAGGAAAATACATGGGTGTTGACATACTAATGATGATCCAAGACATCTAAGGTTGTTAAAGGGGCTACTCTCATTTGCAATATTATTTTACCATGACATTTGTGATAGTCATAGAAATGTATTATTTCTTCACAAAAAAATAATATCCTTGAAAACTTAACTTTTTTTATACCCATTAAAGAATGTGACCTCACATTTGCGAGGGCTGCCATGCTAGTTATATACTAAAAGCACAATACGTGGATCTAAAATAAAGACACCACGTTAATCCACATCAGTTGAATTATTTTAACTGTTAGATCTGTAATCTATGGTTAGGATTTAGCTACCTAGAAAAAGTTACGTAAACTATAATAATGTACAACATGTCACGTATGTGTAAAAACGTAACCAAAAAAATATAATATAAAGTCGTATCTGCATAGGACACTGCCAGGTACGAATTTGCCAGCTAACAAAAAGGGTTTAACCGGCGATTTAGACACAATTAACCCAAACTTGAAACTATTTTAAAAAATAAACCATCGGCAAAACTATTTCAAAAAACTAACCCTTTTTTGCGTCGCCAGGAGGGGTGGCGAAGCAGAAGTGCGTGCGTCGCCAGGGGAAGTGGTGAAGCAGATAGTGCGTCGCCACTGGTAGTGGCGAAGCACGAAGGCGTGCGTCGCCACGGTGAGTGGCGAAGCACATTAGGGTTAGTTCATGACCCCGGCCCGTGCCCGACCTCCCCCACCCCTCACTCTCCCTCCCTCACCTCTCCCTCCCTCATCTCTGGCGGCGCCGGCGGCGGGTGGTGTTCTTCCCCCTCACTCTCCCTCCCTCACCTCTCCCTCCCTCATCCATTGGTGCCCTCTTGATCTTCACTAAGGTATGTTCCTCCAATCCCCCTTCTCTAATCCCCCAATCCCCCTTCTCTAATCCCCCTTCTCTATTTGTATGGTGGTATTTTAGCAAGATTGATAGATGGATTTGTAGGATAATGTCCTCAAGATGAATTTATTTGTATGGTTGATTGAAATGAATGATTCCAATGAATTGATGGATGATTCCAATGGATTGATAGGTAGGGATGGATGAACTAGCAATTTGTGTGATTGTTTTATGTTTTTGTTATTGAAGTAGCAATTATTGATTACTTGTGTGATTGATTTGTGCTTCATCATATGTATGAAATTAGTAGAATTATTGATAGGATGAGTTGTATATTATATGGATTTTGTGCATATATGCTCACATATGATTGATTCCAATGAATTATTGATTTGTGCTTCATCATATGATTGATTTATTATATGGATTTTGTGCATATATGCTTCATCATATGATTCCAATGAATTATTGATTTGTGCTTCATCATATGATTGATTTATTATATGGATTTTGTGCATATATGCTTCATCATATGATTCCAATGAATTATTGATTTGTGCTTCATCATATGATTGATTTATTATATGGATTTTGTGCATATATGCTTCATCATATGATTCATCATATGCTCACATATATGCTCACATTATAGTCGGATTGTTTAGGATGGAGGATTTAAGTAATGAAAGCATTCTCGAGGGTGAAGTTGATGTTAAGCACCGTGCCTATAAGATGTCCGAGAAGAATATGGTAATTATAAAACCAAGTACTCAAATGTAATATTCTTAAGCGTGAATTGGTATGTGACACCATGCATGTATGTTCGTCACCGTGCAGATTTTTGGACCATTGCGACTGAGGTACAACCAGATGACGTCAACGGCGATGAACTATGATGAGCGGTACACCCCCTACATCCGCAATCTAGGGCTTCTACCGTTCATCCATATGGTCACCCGGACGACACTCAACGTCAATCCTGCCGCGATCACCGCGCTTGTGGACCGGTGGAGGCCGGAGACCCACACCTTTCACCTCCGGACCGGCGAGATGACGATCACGCTGGAGGACATGGCGATGATACTTGCGCTCCCCATCGAGGGGGCTCCTCTTTGCATCGATACATCCTCTGATGATTGGCGCGGGAAGATGTTAGATCTCATTGGGAAGTGCCCCGGGGATACTCTCAACAGGCAAGGAGTAAAGTTGAGGGTCCCCGCGGGGGCAACTTTCAAATGGATCTCAGATAACTTCGGTACGTGCCCTGAGGATGCCGATGAGGATCTCGTCAAGATCTACGCCCGCGTGTACGTGTGGTATGTTATCACACGGAGTCTGTTCAATGACACTAGTGGGAAGACCGCGCACTGGCATTGGCTGAAGGCGCTCACCGTCATGGATAAGAAGTGGAGCTGGGGCACTGCTGCATTGGCTTGGTTGTATCGTCAGGTAATGACTTGTTTTGTCCACTCCGTACATTTGCTCTCCATTTTGGCTACATTCTTGTTTTTGATGTTTGCTTTCATACCTTCTGCAGCTAGACGATGCTTGTTGTAGGACAGAGCAACAAGCTTGTATTGCTGGTTCCCTCCTCCTTCTTTCGGTGTGGAGTTGGGAACGGTTCCCTGTTGGACGGCCAAAAATTGGTCCTCGTAGAGACTGGGACGATGCTAACGACCGCCTCCGGTATCCCACGTTTGCTCACTATTGGGACCAGCATTCTGAGTTCAATTCTGACCCAGAACAAGCATATCGACAATACACAAACGAGTTTGACAACCTAACCCCTGAGCAGGTAAAAAACTCTATTCCCTCACTCTGAACTTGTCATATATATGATATATGATATTGTGAGCTTGATCTTCTTTGATATGATCTTCTTTGATATATGATATATGATATTGGTCTAGGTACGGGTTAAATCTAGGAGCCCATGTTTTCTTGGTCGTCGTGATGGAGAACTCTGACTCTCTCACGGTGAGAGGGTGATTGTAGTCCAAATGACGCACCCGAGCCGCCGTTAGCAAATGCGAGCAAGCGAGATGGACCAAAGATGGCCTCGCACATGTGCACTCGCAAGTCCTTAGCGAGACCTTGAAAGCTCGGCCTCCGTGTTGGACACCGTCGGCCGTGGTTCCTCCGGGCTCGTTCACTTGATAAATGAGCTCATCGTTATCATAAACGGTTGCAACTTCAGAATCCGCCTTACGAGACTGAAATGTCCTCCACTCGTCAACTTTGGGTGGGTACTCGTATTTATGCTTTTGCGTATTGTCTCCCGCAATCTGCCTTTCCGTTTCATCTGAGTACTTTAAAAAATACTCATTCAACATGTCGAATGTGTATCGCACAATTGCCGTCACGGGCAATGCACGGACTCCCTTGAGGACCTTGTTGAAGCACTCTGCCATATTGCTTGTCATTTGACCGTACCTCCGACCATTTTCATCGTAGGCTCTTGCCCACTTTGTTCTATCTTGGATGTGCCTAGTGAGAAATGCTTGACCCTTAGCATCGAGCTTTCTGTTTGAGGTCAATTTGATGTACAAGTTTGCGAAACGCCGGTCAGTGAAAGCGAGACAACAATCTTGAAGATCATCAGTCAACTCCTTGCTACCACATGCCCTATAGAAGTTTGAACAGAAATGCCTCATGCACCATCTATGGTGCAAAGTAGCATGCCCTGGAATTTCAATATTTACCGCTGCGAGAATTCCTTGATGTCGATCTGAGATGACACAAATTTCCCTTTGTGGCGGTAATACCTTGGTCCTCAAAAGGTGAAAAAACCACTGCCAGTTATTGTTGTTCTCCTCCTCTACGAAAGCAAATGCCAAAGGAACCAAACGGTTGTTGGCATCATTTGCTATTGCAACCAAGAGAGTCCCCCTATATTGCCCGGTCAAAAAAGTCCCATCAACGGAGATTACCGGTCTACAATGCTCGAAAGCTTTCATGCATTGCTGGAAAGCCCAAAATGCACGGCCAAATACTCGGACAGTTCTTCCATTGTAAATCCTTGTTTTCTGTCCATAAGGCTCTACCACATGAACCATGCCCGGGTTTGCATCGGCCATTGCTAACAACAACCGAGGAATTCGGTTGTATGCTTCTTCCCAATCACCATACAACATCCTGAATGCAGCTTGCTTTGCTTTCCATGCCTTGCCGTATTTCACATCATAGTGAAAGAGAGCTTTCACAAGCTCCATGACTGTTTTGATGCTCATTGTTGGAAGTGATGAGATTTGGTTGGAAAGTCTATATGCGATGAACTCAGAGGTGAGTTGTCGGTGATCGTGCTTTACTGCTTTGCCATCCACCCTCTTTCCGCAACACATGTGAGTTGGCACACAACTTGTTATGCGCCACTCGGGTCCTCCCTTCCATGGTCTTGCACGCACAATCCAAGGACATCGATCCTCCTCGCACTTAACAGTGTAACGCTTCTTCACGTCTGAGTGAAGCACCGTATAGGGACGATGATACTTAACCGAGAAGTCCTTGATCCATTTTTTAAATTCTAGCAAGGTTTTGAACATCAAGCCTTTTGATATACCATTACTCTCGTGATTGCCATCCCGGTAAGAAGTAGGCCTTGGTCCAAGCACTATACCCTCGCCGCCGTCAACCGTGGCTTCATCCGCGAGACTAAGATCACGGAACAATGGTATCCGATGATCTCGCCCCAATACCTCCTCGTGGACTTCGGCCTCATTGGCCGTGAACCCTTCCTCATCAACTTCTTCTTCGGGACCATCGTCATCCGAGTCCGATGCATAGCATCGCGAGTACGGGATGTCATGGTCCATGTTTTCTTGCGTATAGTACATATCCAAATCTCCAACATTGTGGTCATGAAGCTCAATATCATTGTCATCATCCCCGCACTCATCATCCTCCTCTTCCAATGATAGTGTCTCCTTTGAAATTGGCCTTCCATCCGTCATTTCTTCTTGGTGGTTCGGTGGAGAATTCCTAGCATCAACCCGGGAGGCACTCCGGTTCAAGTCCACATGCAAAGTACCACCAGTCTTTTTGGTGGCAAATAACTCAAGAGCCTTGTCGAGAGATTCGGCCACCACCTCCTTGTATGCACCCCAACGTTGCTCGGAGTTGATACGCATTATCTTCCAACGGAAGTGCATGCCAAATCCGGCGTTGTGCCTACCTTCCAACTCAACAACATCACTAGGGTCCATCCAATTCAACTCTATTCTAACTTGTTCCAAGACCTCGGCGTACGTTGGAGTACGCTCGAACACCAAGTCAAGCTCATCCGGGTCGGGCTCTATATTGCCTTTCAAATATGCTTCCTTGTCAACATGATGAACATGAACAATTCTCGCCATACCTAATTTTTATTATCAACAATAAGGTAAAAAAAATTAATAAGTACCTATGCCAATATTTACTCATCACATCATACTTCATAACAATAAAACCCTAACCCTAACATAACAAGAAAATCCTAACCCTAATCCTAACATAACAACAAACCCTAACCTCACAAACCCTTACCCTAACCTACCAATCTACACTAAAATACTTCATACACATCATACAAGCCAACATTAACCAAATTAACATTGCAATTTGGGTGAATCAATATTTCTACGGTTTCCAAGATTTGGGGATTCAAAACCAAATATGCAAATTCCAATGGGTCAAATCAATGGGAAATGATGGAGAGTACCTTAGGAGACTTGGGGAAGGAGAAATCCACGGAGAAAAGCTTCGATTTGGGTGGGAGGATTGAGAGGGGGAGAGAGAGCCGCCTTTGCTCTGAAAAGATGAGGAAGGAAGTGAGTGAGGAGGCCAGCTCGGGGCTGGGCTCCAAACCCTAACCCTAAAGTGCTTCGCCACTGAGAGTGGCGAAGCAGGCCATTGTGCTTCGCCACTCAGAGTGGCGACGCAAGCACACCTGCTTTGCCACCGTTAGTGGCGACGCACATCACTGCTTCGCCACTTCCTGTGGCGACGCACCCTCAGCTGCTTCGCCACCGTGAATGGCGAAGCTAAAAGAGGTTAGTTTTTTGAAATAGTTTGGCCGATGGTTTATTATTTGAAATCGTTTCAAGTTTGGGTTATTTTTGTCTAAATCGCCGGTTTAACCACCTCCTAAGTCCTATATGTATAGGACACTAGCTACCTGCGCTAAGAAAAAAATTGCTCACACTCCTAGCTTTAACGTGGTGGTAAACTTGCATAGCAGAATGTAGTTAATATGAAATAAATACGTACAATATTTGAACATGATTTTTTTAAATCTTGAATGTGAACAATTAGAATAAATATTATACCCTAAAATAGGGTGCAAGTAGATTTTTTGAAGATATATAAATATATTATAACTTAAGAATTTCTCAAATTAAAGTCTAATTATTCCAAAGCCAAGAATTGCGGGAATCAAACGACTTACACATTCTGAGAAAGAAAATGTGCTAGTACTCATTATATTGTGTTGGGTACCGTAAGGATGATCAAGCTGAATTATCTATACGCTAATATATAATTGCACATATTTTGGTCATGATGAATCTATAATACTACTGGATAATACTCTACATCATAGAGATATTATCATATAGTTATATCATATGTATGATATTTTCGTATGATATTCCCCACAATGACCAGCCTAACGGAATAGTTATGTATGATGACTTAAAAATAAAAAATGTACTCTATTTATTATTGAGTTTTATTGTACCTTTGGGGCCCATGTGCGAGAGAGGGGGAAATTATGCTGAGTGGCATGTTTGTCAATACAATTTAATTGACTTTGAGCTTTGCGCAATAATAAATGAAAAGAATGTACAATGAATTGGTTGATGGGTGGAATATACAGGAGACTGACTTAAGGAAAATAGAAAAAAAAATCTAACTACCTTCGTTCCAATATATACCACATTGAAGAATAATGCCGATAATCAACGAACAATATTTCTATATTTTTACAAAAATATTAATGTATGATGAGATTTTAATATAATTATTAAAAAATCAAAGTCGGATCTTCAAGATTGTATCCATGTCTAAGGTGTGCTATATTTTAGAATGAACGTAGAATATCCATATTTCATAATTGAGGAAGTAAATGGAGAAATAAATCAACTACAACAAGATAAAACAAAAAATATTACTTCTTCGTTTCATTTCCAGTCGATAAGATTAATTTTGTTCTTTCAACTAAAAAATTAGACAAATCCTTATATGGTTATTAAAAAACCCGATAAAATTATCATACAGTGTTGTGTGTATAAGTTTTCTTTTTTCAACTTAAATGTCATCCTCATATGTGTTCATAAAAATCCAAATTATCATATTAAAACATATATGATGAATCAAAAATGAGAATTTATATATATGATCTCATGGTAGAAAAAACATTCAGCTAGCTAGCAACAGCTAACATTTTTATAACATATTGGTCTTTTGAGACTTATTATCAACAAACACTAAGTTATATATATCTTTATAACTGTGCGCAACAACAACTAACCATTGATCCGACTAATTGATTTTAATAACTATATCTGAATTTTATCAGTTCAAAAATTATTTGTCTTACAAGAACATATATGTTTGCTAAATCTAATTCGATCTACAATCAACGAGTACAATCTAACATCCTAGATGGCAACATAAATTGAAATATCCATAGTTTATCGAATATAACCATGTACAAAAGGCGCAAATTGTCAATGATACGTTCTTTTCTTCATGGCCAAAAAATATTCTCCCACAAATTAAAGATGAATTAAAGTTTCAAGAAAACCACAAAAGAATTTTTTAGTAAAAATATGATACTGCCCTCGCATTCGCGAGGGCCACCTTGCTAGTTGTCCAAACAAGAGTTGGCTAGTTGCTGGTTTATTTTTTCCAAGGATACGTCCTAAATAGACGTATCGGTTTCATAGGAGAAAGGCCAAAGGCCGAAATACAATGCGGTCAACACAGACGTTGAGGACGTAATCCACGCTGCCTAAAAAAGGTCAGCAAGAAAAGGAAAAAACACTGACTACTCGCCAATCCTCCACCTGTCCCCTAAGGCCAGCTCGGCCTTAAAGAGGCCTGCAGCCTTCCACAGCTCGGCTTCCCTACAGATATTGCGAATGACCGTGTGCGGCGAGGCGGTGGCACCCTCAAAGACCACGTCGTTCCGATGCCTCCAGAGGCATCAGCAAATCAGGGCCACCCAGCACTCAGTTGTTGGTTTATCTCAGCACCGAGGAGAACAAGCTCTTCCATTTTGGAAAATGTCATTGGCGGACTTCACCACCAAGTGCTTGAACGCTTGTACTCCCTCCGTTTACAAATATAAGATGTTTTAGTTTTGTGAAGTAAATGTATCTAGATATCTTTTAGTGTGTAGGTTCACTCAAATATACACACTAAAAGGTGTCTAGATATATTTGCTTCACAAAGCTAAAATATCTTATATTTATAAATGGAAGGAGTACAAGAGATGAAAATGAGGTGAGATCTCATGTTAGTTTTCCTCTAAAATTCCTATGAAATTGTCTATTCCATAGGAATTTTAAAAGAATTAAGGATTTCTTTTTCTTTGTTGCAACAACACCATAAAAAATTCCTGATTTGTTCCTTTGTTCCAAACGGGGCCTAAGAAGCTACTCCCTCCGTCCCTAATTGTAAGTAAACTGCCAAAACGTTTTATAATTAGGTTAGGGACAGAGGTTGTAGATTTGAGAGAAGCTCTAGCTACCAATTACTCCTGCGTGAGGGGTGGATACTGGCAGGCCGGTACAACGTTCCCTGGCCGGTACTGCAAGTATGTGCTAGGCAGTAACAACAGCATCTCCATATTACACATACATGAGTACCGTAAATCTGGTAGCTACTAGGAGAAAACTAACTAGCGCACGTACTGAGCTACTACTACGTGCTGTACTGCCGCTGGATTAATCAGTTGACAAATCAATACGAGCTTCAGATTAACTTTGCACCGGTCGGCGTAAGTACGTCGACCGAATGCATATATATCATAAATTCAGATCCTTGTGCAATTATACCTCTGGGGCGTTAAAGGCATACGCAACGCATTTCCGACACGGTCGGCCGGCCACCGTCAGGCGCCAAGTGTATGCAAACGAGCTTATCATACATCCGTTCCAAGTGTATGCAAACGAGTTTTGTTACCTCCAATCCAAAACTTTAGTAACTTGAATTTTTACCAGTCAAACATTTGAGTCTTCTAGAGGAAAAAGTTTATAGGATTTGTAAAGCTGACATCACTGAATTTATTGTAAATGTGCTTTCATAAGCTAGTGTATTTGCTTGGGACACTCGTGTTTGAATAGGAATTGATGATCCGAATATCATCTGACACGATTTTTCCATAATAGCGTAGACATTCGTTTTGTCTGTAGAAAACATACATATGGTACAAGTGAACACCGTCTTCTACACACGGGGCCTCACTTGTACGTTTCGTGGCAACAACTTCACTGTCTTACTTAGACAAATGTGTCGTTGCAAACAGCTGACACGACATATTGTTGGCATGTACATATTGTTGCGGGTGTGAGCCGGAATCTAACTTCATTTGCTTGTGTGAAGACCTTGAGAATAGTTTCAACCAATAGATATGCAGCGTAAATGTAAATACAAGCATGCATAGGTGACAAAAAATTATGTGGAAACCTCCTCAACGCGAGAGGTAAAACCACAGTGGCGAACCAACCGGTGTATGCAAATTTCACTATGAGCAACTTGCATATAGAGTCTTCTAAAAAACCTCTATAAATTATAACACACTTCAGTTTATTGTCAACTGGCAACAATAGCAACTATTGGATATTTGCTACCATGTTTTTCACTACGGATTCAGTGAATGAACGCTTCAGATTGATTAGTCCTCGCACCGCGCTCCTCTATCGTCTCACCACACCCACCTGCACATCCCGTGTCTCGGCCGCTGCTCGAAGATCGCCTAGGTAGCTTGTGGTGAATCGGGCCGAGGCATGGCCTATACCGCTAAGGTTGGCCCAGTTCGGTTCCTCTGTTATTTATTTTTCACAGATATGCTCAATCATGCAAGAATTTGGTTTGTTGGCAAGGAGCATCTCTACAAGGTAAGGTCACTATTGTAGTATTGTATAATATAGTTCCAGATACCGCAGACTTATCCCATATATAGATGAAAATTCCAACATTAGTTGCTGCTGCACCTTTCACCTGGATGAGCTGCGTTAGATCATACGGTCCAATCTTCTGATTTTCTGTAACACTGCTTCCTGCAAGAATGACAGGACGGCACATCTTAAGTTCCTTCATAGGATGACATGAGCTGGAAGCCTGGAACCATGGAATTGGGGTCCTATGATGATCTCAAAGAGGTATGCAGATCGTCCGATGAACAGAGCTCTAAAAGGATCTCGACACACGAACGAATGCAAAAAGTGGTCACATCCCTGACAAGAGAAACTTCTCTAGTTAATATAATACTAGCTTATCTAAAAAAACACAGTACATTTCCTAGCTCAATCTCAACCTCTTTTTTTACTAGATGAATTGAACCTGGAGAAGGTAGGTTGTTTATGGACTGAAAGTATATATAGACAAGGTTATGCAAGGAGGCAAGAGCAGTAGATATTGATCATTAAACCTCTTGGCGCTACGGTCACATGTACCATATGTTTATTGTAGTTGTGAGAGCCTTCACTAGCTCTTTATGCTGATTTACTCACGCCATAAATAACTAGACATATGACTGGACAGATAATAAATCAATGTCACTGTATATGCATCTAGTTGCCTGGCCGTCTAAAACACGACTTCGGTAAAGGGGGCAAACAACTCACACACATTGTGCTAATTTACGAGAGGAAAACAATGTGAAATGCTTCGGCCAATTATACATGGAGTCGAGTTGCAGACTTGCAGTCTAGGAATAGAATGTATCGGGGAGTTGATTAAGTGACCGATGTGTCGTCCATTGAGTATTCTCGACTTAACATGAGGCAATGTGTACTGTGGGAATAGCCGATCTGAATGCTGCCACGAGTTATAAGTGAATGTGAGAAGAATTGGCTAGATTGGCAACCAAAAGTTTAGCAACTAACTAAACAAGCAGCAATATATCATGGGCTGCCAAACAAATTGGTAGGGCAATTCAGCGCACCGTTCCCTCCGTCGCAAAGGAGAACATCGGAGGATGAACCATTCGGTGGCGTTCATCAATATCTTAGCCGCCACCTGTATCCAGGACTCCGCCATCCGATTAGGATTACGCAAGTATTTAACAAATGAAAAATTGCAAGTAGGCTCTCGCCATCCGATTAGGATTAGGCAAGTGTAACAATCCTAGTTAGTGTGGCTGGTTGATAGAGGACTGCTTGCTCCGGTCTCTTTCCATGATCGACCAATCAGCGGCCGGCTGAACTACTCGTTTATGGTTCAGTGAGACCGTGATGTAGTGTGCGTCAGAATGTTGGCTAGCTGATCTACGCACCAACTGTTCGAATTAGTCAGATCTGTCAATTGTAGTGTCCTCCGTCAGAATATTGCAAAGAGATGTGTGTGTACTCCGTATTTATATATCTGAAAATGTGCAGTCCGTATTCTTGCTGTAACATCATCCCGATCGATCACTGTTTCCAGCCATATGCATGCTGTATCTGAAAATGTACAGCCTGAGCCCGTATTCTAGCTGTCTCTACATATAATATATTGGACAGAGGACAGAGACAAATCTCGTTTTTTTTTTTTAAACGGGGGAAAAGCTTTGCCCCATTCCAATTAATTAAGAAGGAGTTAACAGAGAAGTAACAAAGTTAAAATTACAAGGATTACTCTCCCGGCATCAAATCACCCAAACGCTTTGCCCCGGCAAGAACCCAAAGCCTTGCCTCACATTTGATGCTATCAAAAATTACAAAAGAAGGAGAGGACTTATGACGAAACACTCTAGCATTCCGCTCCTTCCAAATCTCCCAAACGGTGAGCAAGACGAGCGTAGCCAAACCCTTGCGATGCGGCCCCGATCCTTCCACCATGGACGACCACCAGTCGTGAATACCTAGGCCGGACCAAAGCCTAGGGTAGATTCCTTGCAACCCAAGCCACTCTTTAAGGAGCTCCCAAATCCTCACGGTATAACGGCAATGAACAAAAAGATGATCATGGTTTTCCTCGGTTTGCTTGCAAAGTTGACAAAGACCGCAATTCTCCCACCCACGCCGACACAATCTATCCGCAGTCCAAAGCCTCTTTTGCAAGGCCAACCAAGCATGGTTTTTTGCCTTGGGAGTTGCCCAAACCTTCCACACCAAAGAATTCAAAGAAGACTCAACAAGCCCCAAAAATTGCAATTTGTAAGCGGATGCCGCCGAGTATTGACCATTGCCGGTAAGCTTCCAAGATATATCATCCTCCACATCCACCCGGAGATGCACCCTTTGAATAGAAACCCAAAGTTGCACAAATTGCGAAAGATGATCGATGGATGATGTTGCGTCAATGGCTAGCTTATTAATCCACTCATCATCATGGAGCGCTTGAGCCACCGACCAATTCTTCCTCTTGCAAATGGCGAACATTTTAGGAGCAATCCCTTTGGGCCTAACCCCGTCTAGCCAAGGCGCATGCCAAAATGAAGTCTTGCGACCGTTGCCAAGAGAAATAGTAGTGGCGGCATAGAAGATATCCATGTCAAGCTCGGAGCAAGGATTCCCGGAGCCCACCCAAATCTTCGAGTTGTCCTTCCATTCAAGCCACGGCCAACGGAGCCGAAGAGCGGTAGCAAATTTTCCCAAGTGAAGGATGCCAAGACCACCATAAATCTCGTTTCTTAATTTCCTTGTACGGACAGTATAGAGACTGAACCTCGCACACATCGGTTTCGTATATTTCGCACTGCCAACTTTGACAACTAGACTTCAAAGCTTGGACCTACAGTATTTCATACAGTAAATATTTAAAACGAAATCGTATATGTTGATAAGATGATGACAGAAACATGTGAGACTAGGGAAACTTGGAAAACATAAAGCGATGACAGAAGCAGATGATTTATATTCAAGAAAACATAATATGATTGGAATGGTGGTTAGTCCTTCCACTGTTGTTGCGAGGCTAAACCATGCCTGACTAGGGCCTGGAGCACATCAGATCACGTAGTCCGTAGACAACAACTACTCAGCAGCCGCAGGTCGCAGCCACATCTGTTGGACAACCGTCATAGAAACCAGTTCTCATAAAATTAGGGACAGAAACATCATAGAAACCTCAATCCTAGATGACAGCTCACTTACAGACAGCCCTGTAACTGTAAGTGAGAAAAGCCTTCTAGAAGCAGCATGCCATTGGTGTGAGGAAACTTCAGATTAGCTGCATGAGCGCCGTGACCCACTGTACTGCTCCTCCAGCTGACCATGTCCACTGTCTCTGCTTGCAATCGAACAACATCAACAGTGAATTACTGAAAACTGAATAAATCGATGCAGACCAGGCCCCCTACACTCGATCTGTCATGCATGGGTAGTCCGGATACGACATGCACATCTTCCATTGGCTCAGTCTGTTCTTATCCTGACTCTATGCCCCTGCGGTACCAGAGACTGGGGCTCAACTTGGGTAGGATCAAATGTTAGGTAGGATCTATGAGATTAATTTTTTTTAAAAATAAAATATGTTCAAATATTCTAGAAAAAATTGACAACAAACGTTGTGCTATATTATGCAACGTGCAAAAATTACAGCTCCAAATTCGGCATATGCTAAGAGAATAAAAAAAAGATAAAATCACAGTGTACAGGACAACGTACTGTTCGCCCAAAAGCTGGCACTATTCATATTGGACTTTATCTTTTTTGTTTCTCCATACGTAGGTCGAATTTTGAGCTGATTTTTTTTGAAGTTGTAGATACAACCTGTACGTGTGTTGTATAAAAGTTTCTGATTTTTTTACAATTTTAAAAAATATTTTTATTAAGTTGATCCTACGATCTCACCTAAGTCAGTGATCCTATACAAGTCTCTCCCCCAGAGACTATTCCTCCTTGATTGTCTGATAATTGCCCAAAATTCTAACCTGAGATGCTTCGTCAGAAATGACAGAAAGGTTTAACCGGAAAATATCAAGATAATAATGTACGATCTCCATCCAGACGTATGCATAAAGGTTCTTCGTCGTGGACCAAGTTGGATGATGCTTGAAAGTTGGGTGCATGTATATGTCGCTTTGTTTACTCCGGGTGTTCGTTCTCATCTAAGATACATCGATAGCGACCACGACATTGGGTTAGTTTCTAGAGATAAGATGTTGATGTAGTATTCTTAGAGATTTTTACACGTATTGGACATTTGATGGCATCTCTTAGTGAAGGGGAATGGCCTCAAGCCCTCAACGCTGGCGAAGTGACGGCGTAAAGATCTTGACGATGACATAATGAGAGGGCATTGCCATGTCACCTTGCCAGACATAGTGGAAGGCTTGATTAGGGAGCGGGGCATCGGCTTGACACCTGTCGGGACAGATCTGACAAGGAGAATGACTGAGTGTGGGCGGCGTGAAGAACGACGAGGATAGAGCGGGCGAGGATAGACCGTCGAGGGAAATGGGTCAAACGGTAAGAGGGGGTCTTCAGGGTGAGAGGGAAGGGACTGATATAAGGGAGGAAGTAAACTTTGTACCTTGTCAAGGTACTGTATGTTAAACACGTTACAATCTATTTTGGTACATTGTAATACGAGTCTAGTTTCTTTGCAACACCTACAATTAAAAAAATTATGGACACGAGTCTAGGAGAATTCCCCAAAAAAACTTCAACTTATAAAGCTCTCGGCTTAGGGAAAATCCCATTCTACCATACCCTCTAAACAAACACCTACAAGGATACAAAGTTCCTGTCATAAAAACATCACTCTAGCCTCTAAATCAAGGATAGATGGGCATTTGTAGGGACCCATACACACATATTTTTGGCACGCCCTAAAACTTCTTTCTCCTCTTCCCGCGCATGGCTGACACCATTGCCGCCACCTTAGACATCCCACGCAGCCACACCACTAAATGGGTGTTGGTATCAAGAGAACCCCATTCCTCAACGTTGTGCGGTCTACGTCAGGTTTTCCAAGAACCAATTCCTACCTTTGCATCCTTTACATGGCCAACACCACTGATCATATACCAGTGAGGCCTCAGTTGACCTCCATGAGTATGTCACCTCCACCGCTCCATTCATTTCCATATCAAACTCACTAAGTGTCTTCTCCTCCTCCACTAGCCGGTCATTCATCATTGGCATGACCTTGTCATCATCTCCAGACCCGCCGACATGCTCCCTGCTCAACAAAGCTCCCTTTTGACCATCATGAAGGTCGGCACCCCTGAAGTGTACAGAAAATTAATTGAAGGTAAAAATTGTATGATGGATTCACATAGTTTTGTCATCATTCTGATGATGTTTAATTTGCAGACATGCTAAAGTTTGGAGGATTACTTTAAGTTGGATGTCCATTTAGCATTGTTGTCAGAAGATGATTTAGATGCCTCATTTGATGATGAGAATTTACTTGCTTAGTCGGAGGAGCTGCTCAACAAGAAGAAAGGACAACCATGTTCTCAGCGCGGGCATGTGAGAATTACAACTTTTTTCGAGCCCCCGCCCCCAATCATGTATACATGCTATGTGTAGGATGTCTAGATATCACTTCCAATGCATTTTGAAGGCTACGGAAGACAAACATAATTACTTTGAGCGATAGCAAATGCAGGTGGAGAACATGTTTTTTGGGATTCCCAGAAGGTCACAGGGGTAAGGTATCTGTTTGAATATCGTGTCCCTGCAAATTGTGCTAATGAATACTTACCGTGATAAAAGTCTTTAGGCAGAGTAAGCCCGACCCCTTAAGGACGATGCCACGGTAAAGATTTTGACAGTGGACAAGATAAAGAGTTCCCAAGGATGCTTTGGAGCATCCACTGCATGCATTATACGTGGAATTATTAATTATGCTTCTATATGTCATTGTCAATTCACTAGGCACCGCCATGATCCAACTACTACACTTCATTAAAGCCTTTTCCTGTAAGGACCTATTGATTTGGTATTCCTACACCGAGATGCCTGGATCTCACAATGACACCTCCTTTTGCATGGCTATCTAATGGCAAGGATGCAAAATGCAAATTGAACGCAACTGAAAATGAGTATGATATGATGTACAATCTTGTTGGTCATATCCATCTCGTTTGAGCCACCTTTATGAAGAAAACACCAAACCCTCAAGGTAAGAAAGGAGTCCAGTTTATAAAGACTCAAGAAGAACATGAAAGGGCATTGAGTGAGCATTTGTTGTTCTGCAAGCTCGTTTTGCAATTGTGTGTGGACCTGCTGGTATTTAGGACAAGAATACATGTGGGTGAACCGCTTGCGTGATCCTCCACAACATGATCAAACATTCACACATGATGAGAGGAATAAGGAGCTAGACTATGAGTATGACCGCGTGGAACTCTTATAAGACCTAAGAGAACACTTGATCTACTTCAGTGATTCTTTGAAGTTCACCGGCAGGTAGCATACATGGCTTTAGACGAGTAATTTTACAAATGTGCACATGTGTAGTGTAGTCTACTTTTCAATCATTTTTTGCATCATTTTACACTATGTGATGTTTGGATTATCTATGTCTTGTCATTTCATTTGCTTTTGGGTATGGTTGTTTACTTGTGATGAT
Organism: Dactylis glomerata; assembly: GCA_007115705.1. NCBI lineage: Eukaryota > Viridiplantae > Streptophyta > Magnoliopsida > Poales > Poaceae > Dactylis > Dactylis glomerata. The sequence goes on from QXEO01000143.1 coordinate 1,261,530, forward strand.
ATGATGAGATGATACAAGATGTGCAACTTCCATTATCTATGTATTTTGTTAGTCTATCGTGGAATTTTTTCTTAAATTTGGATTTCAAGATTTTAAAATTTTGAATTAGGTAAATTGTTGAACTCTCTTCCGTTCCAACATAAAAGTTTAGATTATTACGTTGAAATTTGAAGGCAAGTGAAATTTGTATGCTCCAAGAAAGAAGAAATCCAAAATAAAGATTTTTGGGTAGAGTTTAGGGGTCTGGACTCCTTGGTTCTACTACTAGTAATTGAAGGTTTTCTAAAAAAAATGAAGGTTCCTCTAAACCACACAGCAGCTCGGTTGTCCTCATCTTGCTCGTGCGCTGCATCGTACGCACGTCATCGACCGCAAACCAAAAGATAAGACGAGATCGCCGCTGCCGTCGGCGAGCGTCAGATTGTTTTATTTTCTTCTCCTTCGTCGTCGGTGAGCAGCGTCGATATGACATAGGCTTCCAATCACGTCGCAGCACGTAGCGGCGTGGCCGCTCTATTTAACTCCTCTTCCCTTGTGGGAGAGGCCCATCCATCCATTTCCAAGATGAGGAACCAGAAGAGCCGTGCTCAGGAGTGCAAGGTCGTCGACCACATCGACCTCATCCCCGGGATGCCCGACGACGTCGCCGTCGACTGCCTGGCGCGCGTCCCGCACCGCTCCTTCCGCTCCGTGCGCGGCGTCTGCCGCGGCTGGAGGGGCGCCGCCGTCGCGCCGGAGTTCGCCCTGGCGCGCGCCGGCGCCGGCGCCAGCGAGGATCTGGTCTACCTCCTGCAGTTCGGGATCCAGGCCGACGGCAGCCCCGGGGACGGCGACGGCGACGCGCCGGCGAACTCCCAGGCGTACGGGGTGTCGGTGTACAACGTCACCACGGGTGAGTGGCGCCGGGAGCGCGCCGCCCCGCCGCTGCCGATGTTCGCGCAGTGCGCGGCGGTGGGGGGCCGCCTCGCCGTGATGGGCGGGTGGGACACCAAGACCTTCGAGCCTGTGGCGGACGTCCACGTCCTCGACGCCGCCACCGGCGTGTGGCGCCGCGGCGCGCCGATGCGGTGTGCGCGGTCCTTCTTCGCCTGCGCCGAGGCGGGAGGCAAGATCTACGTCGCCGGGGGCCACGACAAGCTCAAGAACGCGCTCAAGACGGCGGAGACCTACGACGCGGGGGCGGACGCCTGGGATCCTCTCCCGGACATGTCGGAGGAGCGCGACGAGTGCGACGGCATGGCCACCGTCGCCGGCGACCGCTTCCTCGCCGTGAGCGGGTACCGCACGGGCCGCCAGGGCGGGTTCGAGCGCGACGCGGAGTGGTTCGACCCGGCCGCCCGCGTGTGGCGCCGCCTGGAGCGTGTCCGCGCGCCCCCCTCGGCGGCGCACGTGGTGGTGCGCGGCCGCGTGTGGTGCATCGAGGGCAACGCCATGATCGAGTACCGCGGGGAGCGCCGCGAGTGGCGCGAGGTCGGCCCGTCCCCGCCGGGGCTCAAGGCCGGCACGGCGCGCGCGGTCTCCGTCGGCGGCGGTGAGCGCGTGGTGGTCACCGGGGCCATCGGATCCGGCGGCCACGCGCTCTGGGTGTACGACGTCAAGACCAAGAACTGGACCGTGGTGCGTCCTCCGCCGGAGTTCGCCGGCTTCGTCTTCTCCGTCGGATCTGTGCGCGTGTGATGGATCTTGGTCGAAGCCGTAGCCGGCCGCCGTCCCCACTCCCTTGCGAGGAGATAGATTAGATTGGTAGGCCTGCTACCCATGGATTCCGGTGGAGGATCATCCATCCTGTGCGGGAGATGAGCGCAAGGCAGATGCTGTTAGACGGCATTCAAGGCGGAGAGAGGGGCAGGTTGTAGTTGGCTCTGTTCATCTGTTTCTCTAATTCTGTTGCTGAACTGAATTCCTACTCATTCGCAAAAAAAAGTAACTGAATTCCTACTCGTACTGGTCACCTGCTACAGAAGGATTGTAATCTTTGCTCTTGGATCTATAGAAGTTAGCTCAGTATTTCCCCCACCAAAAGGATTTGTCGCACTATAGTTGAATCTTGGCTTCAGTAATTAGAGCAACTCTAGTATACAGCAAAAATCTGTAAGCGGTTTGGGCTGAGCGCCCACTGGAACAACAAATCCACGAATCCCATTAAAGTCGTGATTTTGGATAAATACATATACAATAATTTCCTCATTATCATATTACTCAACATTGACCATATTTTTCAATGCCTGACGTTGAACATTAGACAATAATTTCTCATGCATTCAAATTTTAAATTAATAATAGTTCTTTATCCACAAGCATGAGCCATAAGAAAAATACGGATCAAATTGTCGCCGGAGGTCCAAAAGTATGAATCAAATGTCCCAAATATATGAATCAAATGCCATCATATTAAAATACCAATCAAATTGTCGCTGGAAGTACAAAAGTATGAATCAAATGTCCAGAAATAAAGGAACGCCACTTTTTCTATCACGATGGCTAGCCGAAGCACCACCTCCTATCACCCAAGCCAAGAAAATTTTTCAGGCAAGAAATAATCTCTTGCCTTTACGCCCGTTCTACTTGGATCCATCGTCATGGTCGAGTTCTCCTCGACAATGATATTTTGCCTCATCTTCGGTTTCCTCATAGAGTCTTCGCTCCTCAAAGACTGTATTGTGCTTCTTCTCCTCCAACTTATTTGCGTCGTTCTCTAATTTTTTTGCCGCTTTGTCATCTTATCTTGTTGCTTTTTATCCGGCAGCCCCTTTTTTCTTGCATATCTTGAGCCAACATTGCTTGCTTCAACTTCATCAACTCGTTGAGCTTCTCGCGCAAGCTTTTAACCTTGGCTCTCTTCTTCAAACCCTTCCCATTCGGTTTGCAATCTTTTGCTCCTTCTATTTAGTGTTCATCATAATCATCATCATCATCATCGTCGTTGCCATCTAACTCAAATGCCAATACGTGTTCCTTTGATTGGTGGAGGAGCATCTTGATCTCTCAACTTCCACTTGTCCCTATGTTCAAGCAATTTCCAACAACGCTGGCCACTTGCTTGTATCTTCTTGTGCAATGTGATACTTATTCAAAAAATTGTGAGAAGACAAGTGCGATGATCACATGCATACTGTACAAAATCACAAAAGTGTGAGAGTGATGACTTAAGCAAACAAACTCACATAATCATCAATAATGCAATCACTTGGAGGAGCACTCCTCACGTGCACCGAACAACCAGTCTACCAACTACAAGATTGTTTGATGACATCATATCGGCCTTTGAAATATCTCAATGGGCGCGATGATGGTCCTAGCATGAACCGATGAAACTTGTCTGCAATGTGTTGCTAATATTTCTTTCTGTTTTGATCATTCCATTCACCGCATCGAGTGTCGCACACTCCCATGCCTATACGAAAGAAAGGTCTGAAACTTCTGTGTAACTGACTGTCCTCTTTGATATCCCATTTAAACAAATACTCCTCACCATGTTCCACATCATCACCTTAGTCATAATGAAATGTCTCTAATGCCCAAAGAACTAGGCTTTCTAAACCATTTTGACACACATTCGAAGAGTAGGGCAAAATTTGACCACTCTGACGAATCGTCGAGCACGTGGTGGGCACCGGCGTTCGTGACGAACGATGTACACATGCCCGACGTCAAAGGGGTTACTTTTGGTGGAGGAGGCATGGGTACATGAGCCAAAGGATACTTTGTCTTCTTTGGCCCAAAAGTCATCATTTTTGGCCTTCGAGATTGAACCAACGGCTGTAGGCCGGACTATGACATCATCATCGCGTGGGGAGGGAGCTTGTAGGACGTTTTGGCGTCGTTCACAACCCCATTTATGAGGCGCTTGTCCTTTCTCTTATACTTCGATGCGACAACGAGATGCACATGCGGCATGATGGAGGCCCTGAATCCACGAGAGGCCAGGACGATACGAGTGTCGGCACAGGGAGGTCCATGTCGATGATTGGTAGGAGAGGGGAAGGCACACAACCTTGCGATAGGGGAATCGTGACATGCATCGCCAAGTGTTATGGATACTAAGGGGGTGAAATGTCCCACCCAACAGCGCTCGTTGATTTTGCTGTAAATCTAAAAACTGGCCATACATGCGAGAATGGGGGATCAGTTTAGGGTTTACCATAATAAAATTGCGGGCCGGGGGTTTTCCAGAAATCTCTTTGGTGCATTTTTTTAGCCAAAAGCCCGCAAATCGGTGGTTTATTTTGGGATTAAAGCACCTTTGTGGTACTCTGGCAATAGTATTTTGGGGTTATTCGTTGCGCTGCGCTACTCTACAATGTAGTCAAATGTAACTAGGAGAACATGCAGTTGGTTGTCATTGTTGGCCGTGATCTCGATCAAGCGATTTGCACATACATTGTTTCCCCTCTCTTCAATAGTCTTTCAATTTCTTAGGTGCCAGCGCGTTAGGTTTTAAGGCCATTATGTACTTTTTTCAACCAAAAAAGTCGAAGAACGTATGCATCGACACCTAGACCTGGGCATTTCATGGGCTGGGCCAGGCTTCGAGACAAACCTAACGAAACACGATGCGAAAAACCTAGGCCCTAGCCCGACCCAACCACCGGGCCTAAAAATCAAGCCCAAACTCTGCCCATGAAGGAAAAGCCCATGGAATCTTAGGCCATGGGCCAGACCTCTTCACTATTTCGCAAAAAAAAAACTAGGCCTAGCTGTCAGGCTCAATTTTCAGGCCAAGGCCTGCCCCACAGACATGGTCGTGCTGTGCCCCGAGCATCACACAACCGTGGACTTTGCATAGATTTTTTCCATTGAGTAGCACGTGAGGTGAGGACTTTGCATAGACTTCGCCACCAACAAAACGGTGGGCATCATTCGTGACTGGTACACGTCCCATCCCGGCTTGGCTCGTTGACAGGTGTTTCAGATGTCTTGCTCATGGGCACCGTGTGGCTGTTTGCCGAGACCCCTTTTGGTGCTCCCACTGTTTGGAGAACGGACATCGTGCTCGTGAATGCCGCAATCCATGGCGTCCTCTCGGCTCTATGGCATGCCTCGTGACGCCACCAGTGTCCAGCTTCCGCGTCAAGCTTCATCCAGTTCGAGCTTCATGCGAGGGTTCAATGAGATCCTCGGTCCCTTCCAAGGCGCCGCATAGTGGGTCTTGGGCGTCCATCGTTTCTGCTCCTGCTGGATCTGCTGTGGTGTTACAGTCTGCTTTGGCATCTCAGCTCGAAGATTGCCTGGAACGGGTTGGGAGCTTTCTAGAGCGGGCGGAGGCTGCTTTGGGCAGACTTTCTCTTATGCCGGCTATGTTGAAGACCACTCCTATGTCGTGTCCTCCAGGTGAGGTTGGTGCTAGCTCCATGGAGGACGGGCGAGTGGAGCTTTATGGTTGTTTCTCCCCTCGTGTTGGGGATGTTTCGTCCTCGTTGTCTGTTCCGTCTACCGTTGAGGGAAAGGCCATCACCGAGGTTGTGGCTCCTGTGTTGCAGATCATGCCTGAGCTTCAGGAGCTTGACGCGAGCCCTGATTTGCCTATGATCGTGGAGCATGTGCAGGTGGATGGGTCGGCGACCTTGAGCTTGCCTGAGCAATCAGATGTGGCTCCCACACCCATTCCACCTTCGCCGGCACGTAGTCCTGATGCTCTTGTCGCAGAAGAGATCTGTGATTTGCTTAGCAGATTGGATGTTCTTATTCCCGGACTTGGAAGGTCGATTGCTTGCCTCCTAACGGGGACACCAATCAAGGAAAAAATTAAGAAGGTGGGTGATGGCCTTCGGACCGACATCCGGAAGAAGTCACTTCGGTACAACAAGAGTGTCAACATAGGAAAGGTGCCCACGACTACTTGATGGATGATCCTTCGGTTTATCTCGTCCTCTCGGTTTCTGTTGTCTTGTGTCTTTGGTGTTGGCCATTCCTTTTGTTGAGATGTTCCTCACAAGAGTGTTGTTGGGTAGTTCAAGTGTAAGATGGTGGGTAGCTGTGATGTGTTGGGAGAGCTAGGCAGTTGAGGAGGCCGGGGAGTGTCTTGCTTTGTAAGTAGTCCGCGTGTGGTGTGGTTGTTAGTTGTTGTAACGGTTTTTGCCCGATTTTCCATTAATTAACTGGGCAATTCTCTTCTTCTTCTCCACTAATATTAAAAAAGACAGAGAGAGTCCCATCCAACAAATCTGAGCCATACAACTAAAAAATCTAACGATTAGAAACTAATCTGTGATTTGCCTGGCAGACAATCTCCATCTCCACTAATAGCGATCCTGATAACGTAACTCTTGTAAAAAAAAAGGAAGGAAACTGCTCCCCACGACCGCTCACCACGACCGCTGACCGCTACCGCCTGAGTATCCTCCGCCCGCGGTCCTCTCTTCCCGCCGCGCCACGCCATCCGCAGCCCGAGCGACTCACCATCCGCTGCAGTCCGGTCGTCGTCGTCGGCCTGCCTCTACTACGGGAAATCGAGGACAGAGGAGACGGCGGGGATTTCACGCCGCTGCCGACCGACTCAGCATCCGCCGCCGTCCTGTCGCCGTCGTCGGCCTGGCTCTATGCCGGCCCATCGAGGGCACAGGAGACGACGCGGATTCCACGCTGCCGCCTGGGCGCCTCACCATCCGCTGCCGTCCTGTCGTCGTCCTCGGCCTGCCTGTACGCCGGGGAATCGAGGACAGAGGATACGAGCCAGAATCCACGACGCCCTGAACGCCGGGGAATTGACGCCGGACTGCAGGACGGAGCACAAACTGCTGGCCGGGGTACCGGAGACGAAGCCGACCTGCACGTCCGGGCGGTGAATCGAGGCCGCCCTCCACGCTGGTACGCCCACGACACCAGCACTTGCTGCCTTTTTCATTTTCTTTAGCATCTGGACCATCTTGCACCTTTGGCCAAGCTGCGTGCCTGTTATCAGGTATTATATGTATGCAGAGAAGTATATCAGTCTATGGTCTGCAGGTAGCATCAGCACCAAATTAATGCCATATCAGGATATTGTTGTACATTGTTCATCTATCTCTTACTTCCCTGAAGAATAGCATCAGGTCTGGCAGCACAGAGAGCTATGAGAAAATGCTTCAGGTCATAGACATGCGTTGACAATCATAGGACATATGCATTTTCGACACTCTGTATTATTATTTCAAATTCCAGCATGAGTTCAGCATTTTATTCTCTTTGTTGTCCTCGAGAACTGATATAACCGTGTTTGTATCATTGATATTACAAATTTCTGAATAAATATTAAAATATAAAAACAATTCTTCAGGCTACGAACGCACTTGCTGTAGATATCAATTTTGCCAAAGCAGAGCAACAAAGGCATGGTAGAACAGACCCTTGGAGGAGCATGTCGTCAAGGAGCCACTGTCAATACTACCGATTTTTTTTCTTTTGGTTCAAATCTGTGCAGATACATTTTCTTTAGGTTGTACGCACTGGACATGTTATACCACTGTCAATACAACCGAATTTTTTTCTTTTCGTTCAAATCTGTGCAATAACCTGACAACACAAGCAGTTTTATAAGATAATGACATTACCTGCTACAATTCTATGGCATATTCGTTAACTGTCATACATGCTCTGGACTATGTAGCATGTTACAGTCTAGAACATATACCTTTTCTATCTAATCACTTGTAGGAATGTGATTTGGGGAAGAATATACTTAAAGCCGTGGGCAAAACTTTTAACCTTGCGTTCCAAGTTGCACATCCTGAATCAAAGGATGACATCTACAGATGGGGATGCAGAGTTCCCATTGTTCCAACAGACGCAGACGTGTATGAATCTTGTCAAGACATTACAATCTTACTAATTTATTCATTGCACAATATAACATTTCGTGATTGCAGGGCTCTGTCAGGTTATTTAGGTTTTCAATTTCATGCATTCATGGTATGATGGAGCGCTATTTTATCCGGTACCTAGGGTGAGTACTTCACCATGTCAATTTATATACACGTTGCACATGAATTTTTCGTAACAATGTTGTATAATTCATATGTAGGATGGTCTTGAACTAAGGAAGCGGTTTCTGGTACATATTCTCAAATATGAAGAGAATGAAGCTTTAAGCAATATCCCACCCATTGTACGAAGCCTTATAGATCGTATAAATAGGTGGACCTTCAAAAAATACTATTAATAATGGTGCTTCCTTGTTTTTTTTACAATTTTGTAACTAAGTATAATACATACATCTATATGGTCACTATTAGATGTTTGAGTGGACGCGATCGTTTAAATATCTGGTTATGTGTCTTTTTATATTAGTGGACATATATATATTCATATGATCATGATTTTTTTGTGTGTGGACATATGTGTATGTGTTGTGCAGGTTGTTGGGCATGAAAAAGACCTACATGAAGTGATAATTTTTTTTTAATTGCTTAAAAAAGATTACATATTTTTTTATTATAGATTATAATACGTGCGTGGCACGTGCACTTTTACTAGTAATTAATAGATTGAGATAAATCTTTTGCCTCCGTTTCAAAAAAAAAAAAACTTGCATCGCACACAAGCAACCGACTATGTTCAGAAAAGAAAGACACGCAACTTACATCACACGAACGCGCTTCGAACCCCTCAAGATGCTTAGCGGTCTAAGCAATTTTTCTAAGCGAACGTAATCACCAGCGAGGTCAGCGCTTTGCTCTGCACTCAACCAAGGCATCCATTCCCTCAAAAAAAAAAAAAACCAAGGCATCCACAGCGCCGGCTATCCATGTGCGGAGCATCGATCCGATCCGATATATGAATCCCGTCGATTTCGAGGTAGAAAACATGGGGAGCACGAACGCGTCACTACCAGGACATTTCATGAATTCTCTGGGGATTTATTAATCGATGCATCACTGCTCACTGACCCGATGTTCTCGAGACAAAATACAAAACCGCTGCTGACTTTCCTTGGCGCCATTAGCATCACGGTGTTCGATTATCTATTGGCATCCGGAGAAAAATAATAAACGGTGTGGTTGCTCTACCAAATTTTGGGTGATGTTTGCGGTGGTGTATGTCCACGTGGATAATGGATCTGGTCATTTAAAGGTATAATTCGTGCCTATGCAACTCGTCTCCACGGCGATTAGCCACTCTGGACCGTCGGATTGCATGTCCAAAGAGATCTCAACCGTCCATCCAGTTTTACTATTCACCGCACCTTTTTTTTTGGTACCAACAATCCTACCCGGATAGTCACTGATTGTGGGCCGCGTGTTTATGGGGTCCACCGTTCAGAGGGAAAATCGGCTCCCACTTGCGCTGCCATGTTGCTGCCCACTTGCGTTCACTGTGGACGATGAGCAGCGCTTTTTTACCCGCCTGTCGCTGCAAGCGGATCCCACCGCTTTCTGGTCCACTCTGTCAGCGGGGGTGAACGTACGCAGCGTCGGCCGACAACACCGGATGGAGATGTCCCGGCCCGGTGCCCACTTGCCTCCATCGTATCCTCAATAGCCAATCCCCTCGGGAGACAAAGGAGACTGAAACCCTACTCGTGCCCACCTACCCAATCCCCTGCCGACGCCGGCGGCTCGATGCGGAAACGGCGCAAGGTGCTGGCGGTGGCCACCCTGCGCGGGGAGCACGAGGAGGCGGCGGAGCACGACGGCCTGGAGCGGGAACAACGGGAGGCGGTGGCGGCTGCTCCGCGTGCAGGAACGGCGCGAGGTGGCGGCAGCGGCCCGGCGCGGGGAGCACGAGGAGGCGGCGGAGGACGACGGCGTCAGCCCGGAGCGGGAACAGCGGGAGGCGGTGGCGGCTGCCCTGCGTGGGGATGGCGCGATAGGAGGCGGCGCGATGGGAAGCGATACAGCGGCGGGCAGCGCTGGTGCTAGGTAAGCCCCTCCTCTTCCTCTCAGCTCACCTTCACTCTCCCATCTCTCTCTCACACACTTTCTCTTGTCCACAAGGAATTGATGATTGGGCCGGCTGCGGTCTCCTTCTTCGGCGGTGTGGGGGATGGTGACCGGCTGCGGATGTGGCATCGCTCTAGGGGAGGCAGGAGGACCAAAACGGTAGCAGCTCTGCCTTGCAGCCATCACATCTCCGCTCCACCACCTCCATCCCACTGGTGAGTGAGATCTTAATTTCTTTCTCCTCCTTTTTTGGTTCTTTCTTTTAGTTCCTCTGAGATTTCCTTGCAGTTTGTATAAGATTTGTTTGTTCTGGTGTTCTATTTCATCCTAGATTTGCTCTCTATTTTTGTTTTTTTTGTTTTTCCTTCTAAGTATCTGTTTGTCTCAGCCCCTACCCTACATCCTCAATTCTTTTACAGAGGCCGAGCGCCGTCTTGTCGCCGAAAGGAGCGCGACAGTACTCAAGGGGAGGTGAGCAGGGCCGTAGCCGCAGCATTCCATCTTTACTGAGCTCTCCATCTTCCTAATCTTATTTATAAAATGTTGAACAACGGGCAACCTGTTGATCTGACTCTAGAATAGGAGGAGGTAACGTACACATAGAGAGAGCATAAAATGTTTCTGATTAATTTCTGGAGTTAGTGAGCTTACTCATTTTGCTGTTCTGTACTTCAAATGTTTGATTAATTTCTTAATGAATGTGTGTTAGATTTATGGAACCACGAAAAGGCTGCAGCAGGAGGAGATAAGAGATGATGATTCTTGTGTTGCGGTGAGTGTTTTATAATATCAGCCTCATGTACTTGCTAAAATCTTAGCTACATTTTGTTTGTCTGATCTAGATGAGAAGTTGGAACTCTGTAGCTACATTCTTATAGCTCTTTTGATGATTTTGGGACTTGATGTGGATAATCTGATCTAGGGTGCTGCAAGAAGGAGAAGGACATGACCAGGAGGGAGCGGATTCGTCATTGATTTGGCCCCATGTCGGGAGGATAAGAGGTTTTTATTCTCTGAGTGTCTCAGAGAATGACCTGAGGTGTTTTTTCTAGACTTTGCCCGTGAAGCCCTCATGGCTTAGTTTGCAGGTTGACACTACTGTATTATCCCTTTGTTCCACTATGGCAATACCTAAAAAGTGTGTTTGTTTTTGTCCGAACCAATGACATGCCGTATTTATTTCACTAGAAATTTCGGCTTGCATGTCAATTGTGCTTTTGCATATTGATATGTCTTATAAAATAGTTGAAGCTCTAATCTTGTTTGAGATACAATGAAATTTCTGTTGGTGTTTGTTTTTCGTGTTTGGCGGGGAGAGTACATGCTGAACATATCTTCTCTTTACATGTCTCATCTTTAAGTAGCGAAATATTTTTTTTTACTTATGCAGGCTCGTGCAAATATTGTCAAGAACACTGTCAGTTTAGTGGTTTTCATTATGCAAGCAATTGGCTTATTTCAAGTGAACTGCTACAAGAGCGAAAACTGAAAGGTAATTTAGTGTTATAGTTGTGTGAAAATGTTTTCTGAAACTGGTGCGTCTCACCAATGTAAAGAAATCCATATGAATCCTTGATGTTCTATACATAGGCTATGCAAATCCTTTTTTTACAATGGGTGTTCCGCATGAATTTATATACAAAGAGATAGGGAAAGGGTATGCAAGAAGCTATTGTAAAATATGTAGCATTAGGATATTATTACCATTCTTTATAATTTTCAACAGGCAGTATCATCCACTTTGTGCTTAGGTTACTTTGTTTTGTGCTTGATTCGTTCATTCAATGAAACAATAAGTGAAAAATCAGAATAGTTTCCAGTCATGCTTTGTCTTCTTTCAAGTTTAGAGGATTTTACTGTCATAACTTCGTTTAGGTTTGCAATTTCTGATTGCGTGCTAACTTCCATCGCTGTATTTGCAAACTACAAAGATTTCAAGGTCAGTTTGCTTACAATTTTCTTCCTTCTTATCATGTTTATGGCCATTTCCACCTTTTAATTCTGTAATTTGGTATTATCTATGTCATATACTAAGTTGGCTGAGTAGCTGATGCATATGTGCTACTTATGACTAATCAGTGATATCAGTTGGCATGTGAGGTATTGGCATCGACATATTTTGTTTGAAAATTTCTTCTCAGGTTGCTATTTGTTAGAGCATTATTTTTTTACTTTGCAAGCAAATTCTTGATATCACTTACTGAATTTCCCCAAACAGTTACAACTAAAATGTTTTGATGTTCACTCCCTCAAAAAAAAAAGTTTTGATGTTCACTGAATTGTGCTGTATCTCTTTTAAAATTTCAGCTAACAATTTCTTTTTGGTTATTCTCTGTTCACGAAAAGACGCATGGGCTAGCCATACCTAATTTTTTTGGGGGCAACTGGTCTCTGCGTCTGCTGAATGTGGTATGCCAATTTGTAGGTCCAATGTCACAGAGAAGAAGCAGACTAGCAAAGGAGAAGCTTAATGAAAATCCCTCGATCGTAGCTAGAGCACGAGCCTCTATTGAATTGGCTTGAATCTCTTATGGCTATCTCCCCTCAGTTATGCAAGTTTACTAATATTTTTATTTTCTACACGGTCTGAGCTAGAGAAATTGCTCCTAGGGATTTTAGGCCACCATGTGCGTGAGTGCCTCAGGCCTTAAGCTGCAGTCCGGTGAGCTTCCGTGCTTATTTATTTCAATTTAGTAACAACTGAGCTACATAAGTTGAGTCTGTACATTTAATCATTATGTCGATTACAGTAACATGATTATTTGTTTGCAATTCTCAGCGCTATTGACCACCGTTGTTTTTGGAGCTGTCAACAGGTGTTTCTATTTTTCCCGGTTTTGTAATACGAGTTTGATTTATTCTAGAAACTTAAATATTTTTCTGTCATATTTCAGGATGTAACTTTTTCTGGATTTATGTACAATCGTTAATTTCAAACATAATGAGTGAGGCAGAGAAAGGAAATCGAGATGTTCTTATTCACATGAAGATAATATTTATTACATTCTGATTCTTTCTGTTTGCCTGTTTTGAGCATGGACCAGGTTCCATTTGACAATGAGTTAATCTTGAAATCCATGTTTTCCTGTTGGATAGTCTATTTCCACCTTTTGACATTCCTTTAATTAGGCTGCATGAAGTCTGTAGCTGTTAAATATTCTTGCTTACCATCTATTCAACTCTTGATCGATATGTATATGTATTGTTGTCTGATCTATAAATTATATTGCAGGAGAACAATGAAGGTGGCCAGGTGACCTATTTTCTCAATAACTATGTTCTCTATTTCAAGTACTTTGTCTCTATCCTATTGCACGTGCTCGACTTGCTGCTCTGCAGAAGTTTTGTCTAGCGGCGACAAAGAGATGACATCTTTGTACTAGCTGCTAACGGTTCTGTGCTTAATTAGGTCAGTACCTTATTTGACGTTTTCTACTATGGAGTTTGCCCGTTGTTTTCTCTGCCCGCAAATAGTTTTGAGTAATAATATTGCCCATGGCTGTAGGACATGCATTTTTCGTTGGTAAGCATGTCAGATTGCTTTTCTACCAGTTGTGTTGCTCCACGGGTGATAATTCATTTATATGTCAGGCATCAACCATCTCCGCATTAGAGTACGACGCTGGTGCCCACCTTGGACATTAGAATGGAAGACATCATACTTTTATGATTTACATGTTTTTATTTTGCTTTTAGAATTTGATTGTCATGTTTGTTTTCCATGCTTCAGCATATCAGAAATTTTGCTTCAATTGGTACTTGATTAAGGAATATTTACAAGGTATATACAACACTAAAATCTCACCAGCAGCGTTTGGTATAGGTGAGTTTGTGCTAGATGTAGACTCAAAGATTTTGATCTAATACTTGCATTACATATGAAAAGAATTTCGAAATTTTTAATATTTAATGGTGATTTTTACTGAAATAGGTTCACCTTTTTTTCCAGTGATGTTAGATAGGCTATCATTACTTGTGTCTAAAAACTATTCCAATTTTACTAATTGCGCAGATTTAATGCTTGGATGTAGTTTGCAATTGCGGAAGTCCTCCGAATTCGTGTTTTTGTGTTATGAATTGCTGGTTTTCTACTGTCCGAAAAGGTAAACAGATGACGGAACTTCGATATAATTCCATTTCTCTACTTTCGTGTTGGAACTCTGAGGTATACGACTATGACCCCAACTGATGTTGTTTGTGTTTGCTTTTTTTTGTCTTAGGCTATATGTAATAAATAATTAGCAGAGCATGTTTCTCTACTTTCGTGTCCAGCACTGCTATAATTGTTAGCGGAATGTGTTATCACCTCCGTTATCCATTAAATTGGACTGAATCATGCATATTATTCACTAGATTTTTATGTGGGCGTTGATTTCACTGTTCCTTCTTGCTCACTTGCTTATGTGCTTAGTTCTATATTCAACTAACAGAGCCTAACTGCCTAAGTCTTGCTGCTCCCAAGAATTGTCTATTTGGATGTTGATTTATTCATTCATAATATATTTTCATACATGGTTTAATAGTGTTGTACAAAATGATTTAATTTCTCAGACTACAACCAATGGAGCACAAACATTCTCTATGTACAAGGCAAGACTGATACCTTTTACCCTTTAGCTAATATTATCTCCCTTTTATTACCAGGTTTAAGCCATTGTCATTGAGATTCCATCAAGGGTCATGGTCAAGGCGATGATCTCCGTCTGAAGCATCGAAGCGTTAACAACATTATACCCACCAAGGCTGAAGTGACGCTGTCATACAGTTTTTTTCATTTGATGTTTTATTACTATTAATTCTACAGTACTTAATATAGCATTTTACAAACTGTCTCGGGGGCACAAGCCAAAGTGAACCTCAAAATATTGCTCTAAATCCTTGATTGTATTGCTAATTCATTTGTGATTTTGTGTGCTTTATCCTGATTCTATCCTATCTACTTTGTTTTGAAAAACCTGAAACCCGCGTTATCATTTTATAACCTGACTTTCAATGTTATTATGCAAACTCTAAATTGGTGCAAATTCCACGGGATCGTGCGCCAAGGCGCACCCTTATATCATACTTTATCGATTTGCACACTGAAGCATATTGCCACAGGTTATGGTCACAGGCTCTAATCATACTTAATCGGCCAGTGGTTAATTCACTGATCATATTGTGTATAATTTTGATCCTTGCTGGTCTGAATAGATGTCTGTATCTTTTTTGAATTGCTCTCGGCAGCGGCAAAGTGTTGGTGTCTGTGGTGTCCTCCTAAAGATATTCATCCTCTCCACCCTTATTTATTCACACTTCTCCTATACTCAGTCCAGCTGGTAGAAGTATATCTCCTTAATGTCTTGGCCTGAAAACTAGGCGAACTGTGACTTTGTTGCTGTCCAATTTGATAACGCCTCATATGTTTTTTGTTCCATGTCCTGAAAACTGGACATGTTGTTTTTTCAGAGTTTACTCTTCTTACAATAATGCTGTAATTTTTTGCAGTACATGCTTTTGTTCCTAATTTTGTGGGATTTTCAGCATAATTGTGCACATCAAACATTTCATCCGGACCTGATTACTTTGATCTGGGACATAGCTGCTCACAAATATCGTTCTATAAGTAAACAAGTTGTGTGCTTCTTTGTAAGGATTTTGATTCCAAAATACAATTAGGAACTGAGTCTGACCACTTATTTCAGTCTTATTTGTCGCTGTTGTGAAATTTGATAAGAAAGCTATAGCCGGTGCATAATTGACAGGTTACTGGCTATGATATACTGGCATGTTTAACTGCTGTTATATGTTACCCGTTGGCTCTTTTGTTTTTTATAAACATGCCATTGACAGTGTTTGTATTTACCTTTGGCCTTTTTTATAAACTGACCGTACGAATAAATTTGACGGGATCGTGCGCCAAGGCGCACCCCTACATCTAGTAACATACAGATAGATGCAAGTGTAATGTAGAGTAATGCGAATATGCAAAGCAGGCAGCGCCAAGCCGAGAGCAGACCAATCCTCCAAGTCTTCTCTAGCTGTACCAAAACCTATACTAGTACTGTATTATTCAGCTTCTGAAACATATATGGAAACTTGAAAAGGACGGCTCTCTTGGCGATTCGATAGCTGTCACATACTTTTCGTTCGGATTTTTTTATTTTTGCTTAGTGCGCGTAGGATTTGATTCGTACGTACGGTAGCATATGTACGGTTCATTTTTTCCGTTGAGCCTAACAGCTGGTACACTACATATTTCCATCGGATAGCTGTTCACATGTTTCTAGAAGCGAATCCTGCAAAGCAGAAAGCATTTTCCAGAAGCAGAACACAAGTGAAGCTTCTGCCTTGAGCCTGTCAATCCCCAGACAGTGGATTCGTGTCTCAGCTCAGCCGTTTAATTTGGAGCAACCGAATTCGTGTCTCAGCTCAGCCGTGGATTTCGATGCATCTGCAGAGAAGCACAAGAATGATCGGCGATTTTGATAAAAATAATCTAAACTTGAAACGAATTCAAATAATAAACCTTCGGCGAAACTATTTCATCAGACTAACCCTTTTTTGCAGCGCCATTGCACACGGCGTGGCAGAAGGAGGTGCAGCGCCACTGCCAGTGGCGCGGCACATGCTGCGACGTCGGCAAGGCGGGCCCCCTATCGGTTAGTGCGGCGCCATGCAGGGTGGCGCGGCAGAGGCTTGTGCGACACCGTGCTGAGTGGCGCTGCACTTTAGATTTAGGTTTGCCCGCTCCAGCCCCGATCGGGCCTCCTCCCTCACTTCCTCCCTCGGCTCTCTCTCTTCACACACAACAAAGGCGACTGCTCTCTCTCCCCCTCTTAATTCTCCCACCCAAAACCCTCAAAATCGAAGGTTTCCTCCGTGGATTTCGACCTCCCCAAGTCTCCTAAGGTACTCTCCATCATTTCTCTTTCGTTTGACCTATTGGAATTTGCATTTTTGGTGACAGATTCCCAAATCTTGGAAACTCTAGAAATATTGAATCACCTAAATTGCAATGTTGATTCTTGTTAATTTGGTCAATGTTGGCTTGTATGATGTGTATGAAGTATTTTTAGTGTAGATTGGTAGGTTAGGGTTAGGGTTTTGTGAAGTTAGGGTTTCTTGTTATGGTAGGGTTAGGGTTAGGGTTAAGGTATTCTTGTTATGTTAGGCGGTTGGGGAGTATGATGTGTTAGTTAATATTGGCATTGGTACTTATTGAACGTATTTAACTTATTGTTGTTATACCAAATATAGGTATGGCAAGAATTGTTCATGTTCATCATGTTGACAAGGAAGCATATTTGAAAGGCAATATAGAGCCCGACCCGGATGAGCTTGACTTGGTGTTCGAGCGTACTCCTACGTACGCCGAGGTCTTGGAACAAGTTAGGATAGAGTTGAATATGATGGACCCTAGTGATATTGTTGAGTTGGAGGGTAGGCACAACGCGGGATTTGGAATACATTTCCGTTGGAAGATAATGCGTATCAACTCCGAGCAACGTTGAGGTGCATACAAGGAGGTGGTGGCCGAATCTCTCGACAAAGCTCTTGAGTTATTTGCCACCAAAAAGGTTGATGCTACTTTGCATTTGGACTTGAACCGGAGTGCCTACCGGTTCGATGCTAGGAATCCTCCACTGAACCACCAAGAAGAAATGATGGATGCAAGCATTAAGCCAATTTCAAAGGAGGACGAAGCATTGGAAGAGGAGGATGATGAGTGCGGGAATGATGGGAATGATATTGAGCTTCATGACCACAATGTTGGAGATTTGGAAATGTACTATATGCAAGAAAACATGGACCATGACATCCCGTACTTGCGATGCTATGCATCGGACTCGGATGACGATGGTCCCAATGAAGAAGTTGATGAGGAAGGGTTCACGGCCAATGAGGCCGAAGTCCACGAGAAGGTATTGGGGCGAGATCATCGGATACCATTGTTCCGTGATCTTAGTCTTGCGGATGAAGCCACGGTTGACGGCGGCGAGGGTATAGTGCTTGGACTTAGGCGAACTTCTTACCGGGATGGCAATCACGAGAATAATGGTATATCAAAAGAATTGATGTTCAAAACCTTGGTGGAATTTAAACAATGGATCAAGGACTTCTCGGTTAAGTATCATCGTCCCTATACGGTGCTTCATTCAGACGTGAAGAAGCGTTACACTGTTAAGTGCGAGGAGGATGGATGTCCTTGGATTGTGCGTGCAAGACCATGGAAGGGAGGACCCGATTGGCGCATAACAAGTTGTGTACCAACTCACATGTGTCGCGGAAAGAGGGTGGATGGCAAAGAAGTAAAGCACAATCACCGACAACTCAACTCCGAGTTCATCGCATATAGGCTTTCCAACCAAGTCTCGTCACTTCCAACAATGAGCATCAAGACGGTCATGGAGCTTGTGAAAGCTCTCTTTCACTACGATGTGAAATACGGCAAGGCATGGAAAGCGAAGCAAGCTGCATTCAGGATGTTGTATGGTGATTGCGAACAAGCATACAACCGAATTCCTAGGTTGTTGTTAGCAATGGCCGACGCAAACCCAGGCATGGTTCATGTGGTGGGGCCTTATGGCCAGGAAACAAGGATTTACAATGGAATAACTGTCCGAGTATTTGGCCGTGCATTTTGGGCTTTCGAGCAATGCGTGAAATCTTTCGAGCATTGTAGGCCGGTAATCTCCGTTGATGGCACATTTTTTGACCGGGCAATATAGGGGGACTCTCTTGGTTGCAATAGCAAATGATGCCAACAACCATTTGGTTCCTTTGGCAGTTGCTTTCGTTGAGGCGGAGAACAACAATAACTGGGAGTGGTTTTTTCTCCTTTTGAGGACCAAGGTATTACCGCCACAAAGGGAAATTTGTGTCATCTCAGATCGACATCAAGGAATTCTCGCCGCCGTAAATATTGAAATTCCCGGGCATGCTCCTTTACACCACAGATGGTGCATGATGCATTTCTGTTCAAACTTCTATAGGGCATGTGGTAGCAAGGAGTTGACCGATGATCTTCAGGATTGTTGTCTCGCTTTCACGGACCGGCGTTTCGCTAACTTGTACATCAAATTGCTCTCAAACAGAAAGCTCGATGCTAAGGGTCAAGCGTTTCTCAATAGGCACATCTAAGATAGAACAAAGTGGGCAAGAGCCTACAATGAAAATGGTCAGAGGTACGGTCAAATGACAAGCAATATGGCAGAGTGCTTCAACAAGGTGCTCAAGGGTGTCTGTGCATTGCCCGTGACGACGGCAATAGTACGATACACATTCGACAATTTGAATGATTATTTTTTTGAAGTAGTCAGATGAAACGGATAGGCAGATTATGGGAGACAACCCGCAAAAGCACAAATACAAGTACCCTCCCAAGATTGACAAATGGATGACATTTCAGTCCCGTAAGGCGGATTCAGAAGTTGCCACTGTCTACGATAACGAAGAGCTCATTTACCAAGTGAATGAGCCCAGAGGAACCATGGCCGATGGTGTCCAACACGGAGGCCAAGCATTCAAGGTCTTGCTAAGGAATTGCGAGTGCACATGTGTGTAATAACCCAGCATTTAGGTCTAAACGAAGGGTAGATTTAGGACTTGTGTGCATTCATGCATCTTACAAACCTGAATAAATTTTTCGCAAAATAAAAGAAAACCTGGGAGAGTGAACTTCTTTCAAAGCATCTTTAGTTAGAGTTGTTTTGATTGTAATAAGTTTGCTATGATCTCTTGATGGGTTTGTTAAGTGGGTTTAGAGTTTAACTTTGATTATTGAAATATCTCAAATTGGAATATCCCATAATTAGAAATAAATAAATCAATTAAATCAATAATTGAATAATAGAAATAGAAGTAGAATATACAATAAACAGAAATAGTATTTTATTGATATTCCACAATGATACAAAGTCTTTACATCATGAACAAATTAAAAGAATATTACATTGGATATAACTAAAAGGAAACCTAAATCTAAACTAAGACTAATAAACTTCATTGAGATTATCCTCTGAGTCTTCATAGATTGCAACCTGCAAAAACAAAACAAAAAGAAACAAAACAAAACAAAGAAACAAAGGTTAAGTATTAGAAGGTTTTACTCTCAGATTAGGGCAATTCATTTGCCATTTCATCACTGAGTAAGCATTATCAAGTGTAGTATATGATTTGTTAAATCATTGAGAATAGCTAAACAAGTGTAGCATCTGTTCATAAAAATCACTGGGTACAAGTTCATTGTGCACAAAGCTGGTGCACAACACGGCCACAGAGTGGATGAGATCAAGCTTGGTGACAAGCAGCTCAAGCAGCTTAGTCACTGCATGCAATAGTTGTGTTGGCAGCACCACAGCTGCCAGCAACACCAAGCCATCGACCAGGTGAGGAGCACCCAGGGGAGTCAGTAGAGCATTCGACCAGCACAAGTTCAAGGACACCACAGTTCTTGTACACAGCACCAAGCCACACCAAGAACATCACTGTTCTTCCACAGCGATAGCAACACATCAGAAATCACATCCAGCAAAACACTTTGGAGGCCAAGTGAAGCACAAGACCAAGCCAGGAGCACGTCCAGGAGGAGAAGGACAAGCTGGGACAGGAGCAAGCCAGGAGGTGAAGGACAAGCCGCAGCCAAGCCAGGAGAAGTAGACCAACTAGAAGCAAGTCAGCATCAACAGCAGCTGTACACAGCCTCACTTTTGCACAACTACAGGCAAAGGTAGAAACTTTGCAAGATCATCACTGCTTGTGCTTGTCTACGGCTTATATGCCTAGTGATTAAACCCTCAGCTTGGCAAAGTGATGCTTTGCTCAAGCTCATCATTGGGAAAGGTTGGTTAAAGCCTCAGTACACACTTCATTGGCATATCACAAAGAGTAAATCAGCACAGAGAAGCTTGTGCTGGGCACATGCCATGTTGGGCATGCACCTCAAGCACACAAGCTCTACAAGCTTCACCAAACAAGTAGCAGTGAGCACTTAAACAAGTTTAACACCTCACCAAACTACTCATAACCTCAGACCAGCATCACAGGTTTAAACAAAAGGGGGCAAGTTTCACCAAAAGCTAGTATACACAAACTAGTTGCTGGGCACATGACCAAGATGGTCATACACCTCAACACAACTACTTGGGTAATGAACTGACAGATTCATACACAACAAAATAATCATTTCCCTAGTTATTTAGAACTAGGAATCATATCAAACTTTTACTTTAGCTGGTGTCACAAACGCCTGCAACACAGCATAGCATACTATCATTGGGCCATCAGAAACAAGCTGGTAGCAGCAGATAACATCACATACTTATCACTGAACAGGTACCAACAGTTAACTGAATAACTAGATTCAGTTAGCATCACAGCTTAGGGACAACAGCAAGCACAGAGGTTATCATCTAGCATGCATAGGCTAGAGTGAGCTGTAAGAATACAGGACAGCAAGCCTAGGTCAAGTGTTAACTGAATTTTACAAATGTGCAAAGTTCAGTAACAGCACCTCTGTCAGAGAGGATGTTGACAGTAATAGAGGAGTCAGCCGTTCATCACATAGATAGTACCAGCACAACTGTTGGAGTCAAGCATGCATCCAGTAGCATCATCACAGAGCAAGCTCTGTGAGCTTAGCTCAAAGTTCTTGACCAAATGGTCAGAGAGCTTGGCCAGGGATAGATGACAGCGAGAGGAGCATCGCAGAAATATCACTAAATCTGCAAGACACTCCTAACTGAAGCAAGTTTTGCATCACATAGCAACACAGAGTGGATTGGTGAGCTTAGCTCACTGAACATGGTCAACATGGCCAGAGACCATGTCCATCTAGAGGAGCAGAGGTTGTAGAGAGAAGAGGGTCGTACTCACCGGCGCCCAGGCGCTTATCTTGGTGGCATGGCGGGGCAGTGCCCGCGCGGCCAACAAGAGGCGACCCGAGGAGGACTTCACCGTGTCACGGCCGGGAGCACCACCGCGGCGCTTCCACCGGCGCGCACACCCACACTTGACCATCTCGTAGGAGCACAGCAGGTGCCAGGGGAGGAGCCGACGAGATGCCGAGATCGGAGGCGAAACCGTGGTGAAATCCCGAGCGGGATTCGACCGTGGATCTCCTCGGAGAGGAAGCGGCCGTCAGAGTAGTTGGGTGGAGGCGGAAGAGGACATCGGGGCGAGCATTTCGCCCAAGGTGGCGTCGGCGATGATCGTCGGAGGCAGCCGGAATCGGCGAGCGACGTCGGCGGCGATCCAGTCGCCAGAGGGGCGACGGGGGGTGAGAGAGAGGAGGCAGCCAGGGCTGGGCTGGGTCGGTTTGACCGACCCAGACCCGAGCCAGCTGGTTAAGCCAGCCAGGTGGGCTGGCAGGCCAGTTGGGCCTGGGGGCTAACAGGCCAGGTGGGCCGAGTGAATTTTTCTTTTACCAATTGGATTTAATTCAAAAAGCCAATTTAATTACAAATACCAACTCTTTTCTGAATTCAAACCAAATTCCAAATTTTAAATACTTTTAATACAACACCTTCTTATTCTCTAAAGAAATAAGTATTTAAATAAAACCCAAATTTCTGAATTATTCTTTTAACTATTCTATAAAAAGTTTTTGAATTTTATTTTCAAAAACATTAATTATTATTTTTATTATCAAAATAGAATTCTTTCTTTAAAAATTAAACCTTTCCTTTTCAAATCAATTAATTAAAGTTTTTATAACTTAAAACTTTAAATCCAAACTCTTACTTTATTACCTCAACACCCAATGGGGTAAAACACACAAATACAATGGGTATTTTCAAAAGGGCCTCAAAACCCTAGAAAGACTTGGGTAAAACACACAAATATAATTTGTGTTGCTCGAAACTATTCAAACCCTAGAAAGTGGGTAAAACACACAAATAAGCAAACCTAGTTAATAATCACCATGCATAGCATCTCATAATGCATAGCATTCCACTATTTCTTGCAACATTGTCCTTATCGGACAATACTTGGTTTTCTGTAGAACAAGGAGATCAGGAGCAACGCCAAGTATCCGACTCCATTACCTTTCAGTCACAAGGCAAGTTTATCTTGCTCATATCTTTGGATTGCACTGGTTGTGAAACTTTTTGCAAAGTGATGACTTCAAACCCTAACATTTAAAAAGTGGTTGGAAAACCTATTTTTTTTTATAAATGAACATGACTAGTGGTTATCGACCAGTGGTGATAACCTAGGAAGGCTGGCAGGTGGAACCACGGTAAGAATGTGGTGGTGGAGGTTCCACTTGCACGGGAAAGTAAACCTAGGATTAACAACCAATGCCACAGTTAGTCCGGCGCCGTAAAAACCGTGTCAACCAAGAGACTTGGAATGGGACGGGAAAGTCAGCTGTATCTTCTCTCGTTCGCATGTCAATGGGCAGCCAGTTGCCGGTGGCAGTAGATCCGGCAGGACTACTTGCATATGGGTGGGACACCTAAGTTCTCACGGCACTGGTGTCTATGATGGTCCGCAAGAGACGCCTAGGTACTTCATCGTTGGGGGTGAATATCAGGGGCACCACCTGCTTGCGTGAATTGGGTGGGCATGCGTTGTGCGGAGAAGGCAGTGATTGGCTTGGATCAATGACTGGGCCCCACATCAAGGAATTGTGGACGGGAATGTATGCCCGGTTGTGCAGCAAGGCTTTGATCTCTCTTGGAAGGACGCACCTCTGCAGAGTGTAAGAAGATGTGACATGTTACCCCTTACTCCGGGAAGGAGTTGCGAACGTGGCAGGAAAGGTGCTCTCAAGGCACTATACCTGTGTTGGCTGTTGGGCATAGTTTTCTAAAGTAAAAGCAATATTTCAAGAAAACATTATCGAAAACCTGCATTTGCCTATGACCTCTTTGGGTCTGTGGCTACTAAAAATGCATATCACACACCTTCTTGCTAAAGAAACTTGCTGGGTAACGCTCGTTACTCACCCCAATCTCTTAAACCCTTGCTAGACTGTGAAGAACTCGACGAGGCCGTTTTCCACGCAATCGAAGGCCAGGAGGACATCTTCTACGAGGAGCCAGATCTTTCACATGGCGTCGAAGGAGTCGACTACTTCATTCGCTACGGAGCATCCTCCGGAGAAGAGTCAGATTGAAGAAATACTAACTAGTAGAGTAGTACGGTGCCTGGGGAACCGAGCTACTGTAGCATATAAATAAGTTGTTGAGTTCTCCCCGTGTTTAATTATTTGGAGCTTTCAGTTGTTGTAAACACTAAGCACTAGAAGTGTTCTCTTAATCGGGAGCATTTCGGTATCATCACGCTTTGGTATGTAATTAATGTGGATCACTTTGTGTTTGGGCCCGCAATGTTTCTGTTGTACCATTCTGAGGGATGTAATATTTGTGGAGGCTTGTTCCGCAAGTATTATATCAACGACTTGCATACTACAATATGCAGTGGTATGCTGGGTCACCGCAGCTGGTATCAGAGCAATTCCTTTGACCTTAGGTTGGAAACCTAGTAAAGGGAGAGAACCTGTAGGAGGATATTAGCAACGGTAAAGAGTTCTCTAAATCTATGATGGTTATTCACTTGAGAATGACCTAGTCATATTTTTAGTGTTATAATTCTTTATTATGATGCATCATACTAATTCGCTATCTTATTCTTGTAACAGCTATAATGGCATCGAGAACTCCAGTTCGTACCGTTTGGTCTCAGAGGGGTACTTTAGAAGACTATGAAGGAACCTTGACTGAGCAGTTAGGATCGCTACTACGGGCTTTTGGACTTAACACCGACATCCCTGTTAAGACTTACCATTACAAGGATGACGGGACTACGGTCAAGTACCGTGTGGTTATTATGCTACCGGACGGACTGGTACCTAGTACAGTGCAGCCTTCAGGGGAAGGTAGAGGCGAGACTGCAGCTTACCATGAGGCGGTAGTTCGAGCCCTTTCTACTATCAGAGAGTATAGAGCAGTGGATTTAGTTGGCACTACTTTTGCCGCTATTCCCCATGAGACACTGGGGGATGAGCCGGCAATGGATCATGATGTTCTGGTTAAGAAGAAGCCGAAGTTTACAGCCAGACTTCTTGATAGGTATAGGAAGATGGTGGGGTCACTGTATAACACTCACCAGGTTATTATGGAAGAAAAGACCGAGATGCTAGAAGACCTTACGGATAATAAAAGAAGGCAGAAGAGAGCACAGGCGACTAGACAGGAGTCGGAGGGATCACACTTCTCACCGGTTGTGGAAACTCATGGTTTTCTGACACAGCCTGGACCTTCCAGGTATTCACCCACTCCAGAACCCATACATTATCCTATTATCACTTCTAGTATGGAGGCGCAGCAGGGTCTCAAGGGGGTCTCGGAGTCCGAGATGCCTATTGAGAACTCTGATGGATGGAGGTTTGATTGGCTGGGAGACGGTCAACAGTACACTGGTTCGTACGGTGGGACAGTTCACGCAGCAGGAGTTGGCGATGCAGTAGTCACTTCGGTTGTATCCATTGAGGAGGAGGATCCGATGGAGGTCCATTTTGAAAGTCAGGAACCAGATGTGACTCCTATGGAGCAGGATGTACACTTTGAGCACACTTTTTGCACAGGGAGTGTGTGTTATGGAGAGGCGGAGCCTTTTCCTACCATGACTACTCAGGAGACCAGTGTGTACTTCGAGAGTTACCTGGGATTGAACGGACTCGTGATGAGTGATACGTCAGCTATGGACACATCCGACTCGGATTATGTTCCGGGCGCGAGGCCGTTTGTTCCAGAGACGGTACGCCGGACTTCACGCTATCACGGGTGGACTCCGGGTATGTACTACGAGCCGTGAAAGCAAGAACCAAGGTCAAGATCAGGACGGAAGCTTAGTTGCATCTGTGAATGCAGCTAGGGTTAGTAGTATGTTGTAATAAAAGAGAGACGGTAGTACTTCCAGTCTCGGTTTATGAGAGTATCTCACCTTTGGTGAGAAAGTGTTGTAATAAGAACCATGTATGATGACTTGTATGTGATGTATATATGCGCTTAATAATTTGGTTTTCTCGAGATCTTCCATTTGGATTTGGATTTTGGTCTTCCATTGTGTGACTAGTTCTGAGCATAAAGTGAAGCTCAGAAAACATGGGCATGGTGTAACTATGAGTTCTTCGCTTTATGTTACAGGACTAGAGGGATTATGGATGCGGGATTAGCTGCCAATGCCGAGGAGCAGCGCTTGGCACAAGAGGCTCAAGCTAAAGCAGCAAATGACCAGCAGGCAGAGATGGAAGCTAGAGAAAAGGCTGAACAAGACAATCAAGCCCATCTACCACCACCACCGTTCAGGCCTCTAGCAGAGCAAAGCTTCATGCAGTACATGCAGTTTATGCAAGAGACCCAGAATAAATTCATGCAATAACTTATGGGTCATGTTGGGGCCGGAAGGATCCCAGAAGCAAGAGGGGTAAGTCTTTCCGACTTCCTCAATGCCAAACCACTACCTTTTGCATCCGCAGTTGAACCAATGGATGCGGAAGATTGGCTTATGGATACCGAGAGGAAACTTAAGGCGGTGGGAGCCAACGACGAAGAGAAGGTTCGATATGCGGTACACCTTCTGTCTAGACCAGCCGCTTCATGGTGGGACAACGAAGTGACACTCCAACCTCCAGAGAAGGTATTCTCTTGGGATGAATTCAAGGAAAGATTTCGTACCTTCCATGTACCCAAAAGTGTGGTTGAGTTGAAGAGAAGGGAGTTCGAAGATCTAACACAAGGGAGTGCAACAATGATGGCATACATCAAAGAGTTCACTAGATTATCTCATTACGCAAGTGACGAGGTGAGTACTGATGGAAAGAGAGTGAAGAGGTTTCTCAGAGGACTGGATCCTTATGCGGCGATGCAGATGAAGTTGACGAAGCCGCGTAGCTTCCAAGAACTCATGGATACAGCTATCACCTGGGAAAATGACTACAAGTTGGTTCAGATGAGCCGACTGAAGAGAGCCAAGATGGAGGCCAAGAGGGTGCAACCAACCCGAAGCACTCCAACTCTGAGTTTCAAACCCAGGGTTAGGACAGGAGGAGCTCCACCCAATCGTAAACCATTTTCGTCTAAAGGTCATATTCTCTGCCACAAGTGTGGACTTCCAGGACATATCCAGAAAGATTGCAACAAGCCAAGGATTATCTATTATGGTTGCGGGAAGGAAGGTCATATGCGTCCTGATTGTCCAAATAAACTAGCTGGAGGATGGCCTGATAACCGGGGAGGTAAGTCTGGAGGAGGTGGACGACCTACATCAGGAGGTGGCAGTAGCAGCAAGAATGACAACGGAAAAAGAGGCCGGAATTTTGGGAGATTAAACTGCACATCCCTGGAGGAGGCGAACAATTCTGAAACAGCGGTCATAGGTACGCTAAGCATCCTTACTCATCCCGGCAAAGTACTTTTTGATACCGGTGCCACTACCTCATTAATTTCCAAAGATTTTGTTGAAAAATATGGGTTGAGGTGTCAGGCGATAGCACATCCTATGACTGTTGTGACTGCCGGGGGTAAACTTTTAGTATCCCAATTCAAACCAGACCAGATCATTACGATCTGCGACTGTCCTTACTTTGCCGATCTCTATGTTCTTCCACTCAAAAACATTGAAGTTGTTCTGGGAATGGATTGGATGTCCGATCACGGAGCACATATTGATTGTGAAGAGAAGACTGTGTCAATTCGGAAGCCAGGAGGTGGAAGAATAACTTACCAATCAGATAAATATACCCATGTGGATATCGGAATTCAACTCAATTCCTTGAAAGAGGCTAAGTTAGAAGATATTCCAGTGGTTAAGGAATTCATGGATGTTTTTCCCAAAGAATTACCAGGAATGCCACCGGATCGGGAAATAGAATTTACTATTGATTTGAAGCCTAGAACTGCACCAATTTCACAAGCACCCTATAAAATGGGTCCTAAAGAGTTGAAAGAGCTGAAAGAGCAGTTGGATGAGTTAGAAAGTAAGGGATTCATCCAGGAAAGTATATCACCTTGGGGTTCACCAGTCATTTTTGTTGATAAAAGAGATGGAGGCAGAAGAATGTGTGGAGATTTCAGGAATTTGAACAATGTCACAATCAAAAACAAGTATCCTTTGCCAAGAATACAAGATCTGTTTGATCAACTTCATGGAGCTGGGGTTTTCTCAAAGATTGATTTGAGATCTGGTTATCATCAAATCAAAATCAAGCCAGAAGATGTACCAAAGACTGCATTTGTCTCAAGGTATGGACATCATGAATACCTAGTTGTTCCTTTTGGTTTGACCAATGCTCCTGCAATTTTCATGAACTTGATGAATAAGATTTTTATGCCATATCTGGACAAGTTTGTGATAGTGTTTATAGATGACATCCTGATTTACTCCAAGAACAAAGAGGATCATGCTAAACATCTCAGAATAGCATTGCAAGTGTTAAGAGAACATCAGCTGTATGCTAAGTTCAGCAAGTGTGAATTCTGGCTGGATCAAGTAGAATTCCTTGGTCATGTTATCAGCAAAGAGGGGATTGCTGTGAATCCAAGCAAAGTTCAGTCAGTATTGGATTGGCAAGCACCAACTAATGTCAAGGAAGTAAGAGGTTTTCTGGGAATGGCCGGATACTATCGGAGATTTATTGAAGGATTCTCTAAGATAGCAGGGCTAATGACCAAGTTATTAAGGAAAAACACACCATTTGAGTGGTCTGAGAAATGTGATGAGAGTTTTCAGGAGCTGAAAATAAAACTCACAACAGCACCGATCTTAGCAGTACCAGAATCTGGAAAAGATTACACAGTTTACTGCGATGCATCCAAGAATGGACTGGGTTGTGTTCTGATGCAAGATCGGAAGGTAATTGCTTATGGTTCAAGACAACTTAAACCTCATGAAGTCAATTACCCAACTCATGATCTAGAGTTGGCAGCAGTGGTATTTGCTCTTAAGCAATGGAGGCAATTTCTTTATGGAGCCAAATGTGAGCTATACACCGATCACAAGAGCCTCAAATACTTCTTTACTCAGAAGGAGTTGAACATGAGACAGAAAAGATGGTTAGAGTTGATCAAGGATTATGATCTCACTATCAACTATACTCCTGGAAAGGCTAATGTGGTAGCCGATGCGTTAAGCCGGAAGAGTACAGAAACCCAGCAAATGGATAGAGAACTTCCGGAGGATTTGCTTAAGGATCTGGAAAGATTGGAAATAGAATGCCTAGAGGTTAAGTCCTTGGGGAGTATTCACACCATGAGAGTGATGGAGGAAAGACAAAGTGACTTGAAATACACCATATTCAGAAGGCAAGATGAAGATCCTTTCATCGCGAAAGAAATTCGCAGGATTGAAGAGGGAAGACCATCTGAATTCCGCCTTGGTGATTTCAATTCACTCTGGTTTCAAAACAGAATCTGTGTACCAGAGATACCGGAAATCGAAGGACTGATTCTTAAGGAAGCCCACGAGACACCATACTCCATACATCCGGGTAGTACAAAGATGTACATGGATCTCAAGGAGTTGTTCTGGTGGAATAACATGAAGCGAGACATAGCCAAGTATGTGGCTGAATGTCACACCTGTCAAAGAGTTAAGGCAGAACACCAAAGTCCAGCAGGGTTACTTCAACCATTGGACATTCCAGAGTGGAAATGGGAGCAAATCGGGATGGACTTTATTACCGGTTTACCTCTAACCAAGAGGCACAAGGATATGATTTGGGTGATCGTTGATCGACTCACTAAAAGTGCACATTTCTTAGCTGTGAATCAGAAAGATAGTGCGGAAAAGCTAGTAGAAATCTATGTTAGAGAAATTGTCAGCAAGCATGGAGTGCCCAAGAAGATTGTCTCGGATAGAGGGTCTGTTTTCACATCAATATTCTGGAGAGATCTTCATACCGCACTGGGATCAAAATTGGACTTTAGCACAGCTTATCATCTGCAAACTGGGGGGCAAACTGAAAGAACTAATCAAATTTTGGAGGATATGCTACGGGCATGTGCTCTAGATTTTGGTGGTTCGTGGGATGAGCACTTGCCATTAGCAGAGTTTTCTTACAACAATAGCTATCAAAGCAGTTTGAAAGCAGCACCATTCGAAGTACTATATGGACGCAAATGCAGATCTCCAATATGTTGGTTTGAACCTGGAGACAACAATGAGTTTGAAACTGATTTCGTCAAAGAAACACAAGGCATCATTGATACTATTCGAGATCGTTTGAAAATAGCTCAGAGTCGACAAAAGAGTTATGCTGATCAAAAGAGGCGGTCATGGGAACCCAATGTTGGGGATTTGGTTTATCTAAAGGTTAGTCCCATGAAAGGTGTTAAAAGGTTTGGTATTAAGGGAAAGTTAAGCCCGAGATACATTGGTCCATTCAAGATTCTAAGTCAGAATGGTAATGTTGCTTTTGAATTGGAGCTTCCAGCAAAGTTGAAGCAAGTTCACAATGTCTTCCATGTTTCTCAACTACGGAAGTGTTTGAAAGCACCGGAAGATTCTGTTACTCATGATGGCCTAAATCTTCAAGCAGATTTGACATATGAGGAGAAGCCAATAAAAATCTTAGAAGAGAATTGGAAGAGGCTTCGGAATCGGGCAATCAAATTCTGTAAAGTGCAATGGAATCATCACTCCGAAAGAGAAGCAACTTGGGAGAAAGAAGAGGATTTGACACAATCCTATCCAGAACTCTTCAGGTACACAAAGCATTAACTTCGGGACGAAGTTCTGATAAGGGGGGAAGACTGTAATAACCCAGCATTTAGGTCTAAACGAAGGGTAGATTTAGGACTTGTGTGCATTCATGCATCTTACAAACCTGAATAAATTTTTCGCAAAATAAAAGAAAACCTGGGAGAGTGAACTTCTTTCAAAGCATCTTTAGTTAGAGTTGTTTTGATTGTAATAAGTTTGCTATGATCTCTTGATGGGTTTGTTAAGTGGGTTTAGAGTTTAACTTTGATTATTGAAATATCTCAAATTGGAATATCCCATAATTAGAAATAAATAAATCAATTAAATCAATAATTGAATAATAGAAATAGAAGTAGAATATACAATAAACAGAAATAGTATTTTATTGATATTCCACAATGATACAAAGTCTTTACATCATGAACAAATTAAAAGAATATTACATTGGATATAACTAAAAGGAAACCTAAATCTAAACTAAGACTAATAAACTTCATTGAGATTATCCTCTGAGTCTTCATAGATTGCAACCTGCAAAAACAAAACAAAAAGAAACAAACCAAAGAAACAAAGGTTAAGTATTAGAAGGTTTTACTCTCAGATTAGGGCAATTCATTTGCCATTTCATCACTGAGTAAGCATTATCAAGTGTAGTATATGATTTGTTAAATCATTGAGAATAGCTAAACAAGTGTAGCATCTGTTCATAAAAATCACTGGGTACAAGTTCATTGTGCACAAAGCTAGTGCACAACACGGCCACAGAGTGGATGAGATCAAGCTTGGTGACAAGCAGCTCAAGCAGCTTAGTCACTGCATGCAATAGTTGTGTTGGCAGCACCACAGCTGCCAGCAACACCAAGCCATTGACCAGGTGAGGAGCACCCAGGGGAGTCAGTAGAGCATTCGACCAGCACAAGTTCAAGGACACCACAGTTCTTGTACACAGCACCAAGCCACACCAAGAACATCACTGTTCTTCCACAGCGATAGCAACACATCAGAAATCACATCCAGCAAAACACTTTGGAGGCCAAGTGAAGCACAAGACCAAGCCAGGAGCAAGTCCAGGAGGAGAAGGACAAGCTGGGACAGGAGCAAGCCAGGAGGTGAAGGACAAGCCGCAGCCAAGCCAGGAGAAGTAGACCAGCTAGAAGCAAGTCAGCATCAACAGCAGCTGTACACAGCCTCACTTTTGCACAACTACAGGCAAAGGTAGAAACTTTGCAAGATCATCACTGCTTGTGCTTGTCTACAGCTTATATGCCTAGTGATTAAACCCTCAGCTTGGCAAAGTGATGCTTTGCTCAAGCTCATCATTGGGAAAGGTTGGTTAAAGCCTCAGTACACACTTCATTGGCATATCACAAAGAGTAAATCAGCACAGAGAAGCTTGTGCTGGGCACATGCCATGTTGGGCATGCACCTCAAGCACACAAGCTCTACAAGCTTCACCAAACAAGTAGCAGTGAGCACTTAAACAAGTTTAACACCTCACCAAACTACTCATAACCTCAGACCAGCATCACAGGTTTAAACAAAAGGGGGCAAGTTTCACCAAAAGCTAGTATACACAAACTAGTTGCTGGGCACATGACCAAGATGGTCATACACCTCAACACAACTACTTGGGTAATGAACTGACAGATTCATACACAACAAAATAATCATTTCCCTAGTTATTTAGAACTAGGAATCATATCAAACTTTTACTTTAGCTGGTGTCACAAACGCCTGCAACACAGCATAGCATACTATCATTGGGCCATCAGAAACAAGCTGGTAGCAGCAGATAACATCACATACTTATCACTGAACAGGTACCAACAGTTAACTGAATAACTAGATTCAGTTAGCATCACAGCTTAGGGACAACAGCAAGCACAGAGGTTATCATCTAGCATGCATAGGCTAGAGTGAGCTGTAAGAATACAGGACAGCAAGCCTAGGTCAAGTGTTAACTGAATTTTACAAATGTGCAAAGTTCAGTAACAACACCTCTGTCAGAGAGGATGTTGACAGTAATAGAGGAGTCAACCGTTCATCACATAGATAGTACCAGCACAACTGTTGGAGTCAAGCATGCATCCAGTAGCAGCATCACAGAGCAAGCTCTGTGAGCTTAGCTCAAAGTTCTTGACCAAATGGTCAGAGAGCTTGGCCAGGGATAGATGACAGAGAGAGGAGCATCACAGAAATATCACTAAATCTGCAAGACACTCCTAACTGAAGCAAGTTTTGCATCACACAGCAACACAGAGTGGATTGGTGAGCTTAGCTCACTGAACATGGTCAACATGGCCAGAGACCATGTCCATCTAGAGGAGCAGAGGTTGTAGAGAGAAGAGGGTCGTACTCACCGGCGCCCAGGCGCTTATCTTGGTGGCATGGCGGGGCAGTGCCCGCGCGGCCAACAAGAGGCGACCCGAGGAGGACTTCACCGTGTCACGGCCGGGAGCACCACCGCGGCGCTTCCACCGGCGCGCACACCCACACTTGACCATCTCGTAGGAGCACAGCAGGTGCCAGGGGAGGAGCCGGCGAGATGCCGAGATCGGAGGCGAAACCGTGGTGAAATCCCGAGCGGGATTCGACCGTGGATCTCCTCGGAGAGGAAGCGGCCGTCGGAGTAGTTGGGTGGAGGCGGAAGAGGACACCGGGGCGAGCATTTCGCCCAAGGTGGCGTCGGCGATGATCGTCGGAGGCAGCCGGAATCGGCGAGCGACGTCGGCGGCGATCCAGTCGCCAGAGGGGCGACGGGGGGTGAGAGAGAGGAGGCAGCCAGGGCTGGGCTGGGTCGGTTTGACCGACCCAGACCCGAGCCAGCTGGTTAAGCCAGCCAGGTGGGCTGGCAGGCCAGTTGGGCCTGGGGGCTAACAGGCCAGGTGGGCCGAGTGAATTTTTCTTTTACCAATTGGATTTAATTCAAAAAGCCAATTTAATTACAAATACCAACTCTTTTCTGAATTCAAACCAAATTCCAAATTTTAAATACTTTTAATACAACACCTTCTTATTCTCTAAAGATATAAGTATTTAAATAAAACCCAAATTTCTGAATTATTCTTTTAACTATTCTATAAAAAGTTTTTGAATTTTATTTTCAAAAACATTAATTATTATTTTTATTATCAAAATAGAATTCTTTCTTTAAAAATTAAACCTTTCCTTTTCAAATCAATTAATTAAAGTTTTTATAACTTAAAACTTTAAATCCAAACTCTTACTTTATTACCTCAACACCCAATGGGGTAAAACACACAAATACAATGGGTATTTTCAAAAGGGCCTCAAAACCCTAGAAAGACTTGGGTAAAACACACAAATATAATTTGTGTTGCTCGAAACTATTCAAACCCTAAAAAGTGGGTAAAACACACAAATAAGCAAACCTAGTTAATAATCACCATGCATAGCATCTCATAATGCATAGCATTCCACTATTTCTTGCAATATTGTCCTTATCGGACAATACTTGGTTTTCTGTAGAACAAGGAGATCAGGAGCAACGCCAAGTATCCGACTCCATTACCTTTCAGTCACAAGGCAAGTTTATCTTGCTCATATCTTTGGATTGCACTGGTTGTGAAACTTTTTGCAAAGTGATGACTTCAAACCCTAACATTTGAAAAGTGGTTGGAAAACCTTTTTTTTTTAATAAATGAACATGACTAGTGGTTATCGACCAGTGGTGATAACCTAGGAAGGCTGGCAGGTGGAACCACGGTAAGAATGTGGTGGTGGAGGTTCCACTTGCACGGGAAAGTAAACCTAGGATTAACAACCAATGCCACAGTTAGTCCGGCGCCGTAAAAACCGTGTCAACCAAGAGACTTGGAATGGGACGGGAAAGTCAGCTGTATCTTCTCTCGTTCGCATGTCAACGGGCAGCCAGTTGCCGGTGGCAGTAGATCCGGCAGGACTACTTGCATATGGGTGGGACACCTAAGTTCTCACGGCACTGGTGTCTATGATGGTCCGCAAGAGACGCCTAGGTACTTCATCGTTGGGGGTGAATATCAGGGGCACCACCTGCTTGCGTGAATTGGGTGGGCATGCATTGTGCGGAGAAGGCAGTGATTGGCTTGGATCAATGACTGGGCCCCACATCAAGGAATTGTGGACGGGAATGTACGCCCGGTTGTGCAGCAAGGCTTTGATCTCTCTTGGAAGGACGCACCTCTGCAGAGTGTAAGAAGATGTGACATGTTACCCCTTACTCCGGGAAGGAGTTGCGAACGCGGCAGGAAAGGTGCTCTCAAGGCACTATACCTGTGTTGGCTGTTGGGCATAGTTTTCTAAAGTAAAAGCAATATTTCAAGAAAACATTATCGAAAACCTGCATTTGCCTATGACCTCTTTGGGTCTGTGGCTACTAAAAATGCATATCACACACCTTCTTGCTAAAGAAACTTGCTGGGTAACGCTCGTTACTCACCCCAATCTCTTAAACCCTTGCTAGACTGTGAAGAACTCGACGAGGCCGTTTTCCACGCAATCGAAGGCCAGGAGGACATCTTCTACGAGGAGCCAGATCTTTCACGTGGCGTCGAAGGAGTCGACTACTTCATTCGCTACGGAGCATCCTCCGGAGAAGAGTCAGATTGAAGAAATACTAACTAGTAGAGTAGTACGGTACCTGGGGAACCGAGCTACTATAGCATATAAATAAGTTGTTGAGTTCTCCCCGTGTTTAATTATTTGGAGCTTTCAGTTGTTGTAAACACTAAGCACTAGAAGTGTTCTCTTAATCGGGAGCATTTCGGTATCATCACGCTTTGATATGTAATTAATGTGGATCACTTTGTGTTTGGGCCCGCAATGTTTCTGTTGTACCATTCTGAGGGATGTAATATTTGTGCAGGCTTGTTCCGCAAGTGTTATATCAACGACTTGCATACTACAACATGCAGTGGTATGCTGGGTCACCGCAATGTGCCAGGCCATCTTTGGTCCATCTCGCTTGCTCGCACTTGCTAACGGCGGCTCGGATGCGTCATGTGGACTACAATCACCCGCTCACCATGAGAGAGTCCGAGTTCTCCATCACGACGACCAATAAGACATGGGCTCCTAGATTTAACCCATACTTTGACCAATCACAGTGGCCGGAGTATTATGGAATCCAACTATGGCTCCATCTGTTATGGAAGGTTGTTAAATGTGAAGACGTCAGACAAAGCATTTTAGGGGCGACATAGATGGATGGGGTCGTGGTGGTGTGCGAGAATCATTAAATGACCAATTTCAATAGCCATGTGATAGATCTCGTTGTGGAAAGTGTAATGGTAATGGACACAATGCAAGGACATGTACCCAAAGAAAAAGAACAAAGAGAAATGACCGAAGCACAAGCCAACCCATGAGTAGCCAACGAAGTGGTCCAAGCCAACAAGATGTTCCAAGCCAACAAAGTGGTCCAAGCCAACAAAGTGGTCCTAGTCACCAAGATCCTACAAACCAGAAACGAGAGAGTGATGGAATAGAGATTTGTACCTGCTCAGGGACAAGGTTGTCAAACTCGTTGGTGTATGCTTGATATGCTGCTTGTGGGTCGCTAGTGAACTCAGAATGGACGTCCCACTGGTAAGCCAATGTGGGAAGCCGGAAGGGGTTGTTTTTATCGATATAGTCCTTCTTAGGAAACAGTTTCGGCCGTCCAACAGGGAAGCGTTCCCAACTCCAAACCGACAGAAGAAGCAGCGGACCACCAATACAAGAGTCCCTCACTATCCTACAACAAGCCTCGTCAAGCTACACATGGTATGAAAGCAAAAATCAATAACAAAAATGGAGCAAAAATGGAGAGCTAATGTACGGATTGGACAAAACAACTCATTACCTAACGGTACAAGAAGGCCAAAGCTGCAGTGCCCCAGCTCCACTTCTTATCCATAACGGTGAGCGCCTTCAGCCAATTCCAGTGCGTGGTCTTGCCACTAGCATCGTTGAACAGAGTCCGGGTGATAACATACCACACGTACACGCGGGCGTACATCTTGACGACATCCTCATCGGCATCCTCAGGGCAGGTATTGAAGTTATCAGAGATCCATTTGAAAGTAGCCCCGGCGGCGACCCTCAATTTTACTCCATCCTTGTTGATAGTATCCCCGGGGCACTTCCCAATAAGATCAACCATCTTCTCGCGCCAATAATCACAAGATGTATCGATACAAAGAGGACTCCCCTCGATGGGGAGCGCAAGTATCATCGCCATGTCCTCAAACGTGACCGTCGTCTCGCCGGTCCGGAGGTGAAAACTGTGGGTCTCCGGCCTCCACCGGTCGACAAGCGCGGTGATCATGGCAGGATTCATGTCAGGTGTCGACCGGGTGACCATATGTATGAACGGTAGAAGTCCAAGATTCTGGATGTGCGGCGTGTACCACTCATCGTAGTTCATCGGCGTTGAGGACATCTGGTGGTACCTAAGTCGCAATGGTCCAAGAACCTGCAAACACACAAGCTTTAGTGTCACATGTCAACATACCAATATTACATTAAGTACTTGGATTTTTAATTACCATATTCTTCTCGATCATCATATAGGCACGGTGACGAACATCAACTTGATCCTTAAGAATGCTTTCGTTGGTAAACTCATCCATCCTATACAATCCGACTATAATGTGAGCATATATGCACACGTGTGAAACAAGTCAACATTAATATGTAACATATTATGAACCAATATATGATGCACCAACTAATATGGACTACTAATTCCATAGAAATAACCAAATTTCATCTCTACATGTCATCCATACTAATTAGCAAATTACAACTCCATAAGTCATCTACAAGGCATTCATACAAACTAGCAAATTCTATCTCCATATATATTCATCTAACTAGGTGTTCATTCATCAATCACTACCTAGGGAACCATACACACTATACATCAAAATAGCAAATTTCATCTCCATATATAAACAACAATCAATTTGAATCTACCATACAAATTCATCCATCACTAACTAGGATTCAACCTAGGGAATTAGAGAAGGGGGATTGAGGGAGAATACCTTAGGGGAGATCTTGAGGACACCACCTGGTCTTCAAGTTGGAGGATTAGAGAAGGGGGAGAGGAAGAACAGCCGCCGCCGCCATGGAAGAGCAAGAGAGGTGAGGGAGGGAAGAAGTGAGGGACGGGGGGGGGGGGGGTCGGGCCGGGTTATCTAACCCTAAAGTGCCGCGCCACTCCACCTGGCGCCGCACGCGCATATGCCGCGCCACTCTGAGTGGAGCCGCACTAGCTGACACGGGGCCCGCCTTGCCGATGCGGCAGCATTTGCCGCGCCACTGGCTGTGGCGCTGCACCTCCTTCTGCCGCGCTGTGCGCAATGACGCTGCAAAAAGGGTTAGTCTGATAAAAAAAGTTTCGCCAAAGGTTTATTATTTGAATTTGTTTCGAGTTTAGGTTATTTTTGTCCAAATTGCCAGAAAGATCAGTGGAACTGGAAGGCGAAGAAGACCTGGGAAAGGGTGCTCCTCCGTCGTCGTCGGTAGAATACCGTGCTCCATATATACAACAGACTAAACAGCCGCTTCAGACTAATAAGCGCCGCGATATATTGGCGATACATTGAGAAGACCCAATCGAGTTTGCCGACCGAGCAACGCCGGTTTTCATTTGGAATTCAGCTACAAGCCGTTAGCTCCATTCGCTCCTCTTTTTTCTCTCTCATTTCAAAGGCTTCTACAAGCAATACTTGGCATCTCTACATCTGTCCTAGGCTTGTAGCTCAAGATGTTGACGGCCGGTCAGTCAAGAAGAACAATTCTTTGCGATATTATCTTGGCTAACTTTACATGGTTTTTATTTGAGGATTTCAGATTAATGGATATACATATCAGCTAGGCTGCTACGCGCTAGGTTCCTCGAACTGTTGCAAAAGATCAAATTGAGCAGATATTGTTTTCTGTAGATAAAATAGCAGGTTATCTCTTTTTTTTAATAAAAATACTCACTTCGATTCATATTACTCTTCACTAATACAGATATATCTATCATTAAAATATGTCTAAATACAACTATATTAGCAAAAAGTAATATTAATCAGAGAGAGTAGAAGGTTACCTTGCATTTTGCAGGTGTTCCTCCGTCGTGGATCGCCTAGAACCTTTTCAGTTGGAGCTTTCCTCTTGTCTGTACTTTCAGCCCTTGAAATGCTTCTAGAAGGCAAAAGAAAGAAGGCATTGTCATGTAGGTTGCATGACACCTGAATGTGACCTAGGCCAGCAGAAAAATATCTGGATTCTCGAGCTTTACATCTCGTCGACCATCTCCTTTTTCAGTTGCTTTACATGCGCCGCATCGATCGGAACTATGTCAGCATATTTTTATATGGAAAATGGAGTGAGACCCTCCGGCATGCACTTTCTCAGGGTTTTAGTGGAAGATTTGATTGGTTCCTGCGTAGTGGGGTCTTTGGATTTCCACCGTTCAGGATGAGTACTTCTGCTGCTGTGTCGAAATGCATCTAGAAGCATAATAAACTGGAGAGTGACTCAGCATGTGTAGTAGTAACCGCAAAGATGTCGTCGATGGGTGGATTAGTCAGGAAGAAGTTAATTCCAAAAAACCACCACATTACAGCGCGAAGTTTGAAAAACCACTATTTTTTTAAAAAATTGCAAAAAACAACCGGTATTGCGTTGATTGCTTGCAATGTGCACTGATTGTCATTTTTAGCCGTGTTAACGCAATTTCTGACAAGCAGGACCCACTAAGAGGCTGACGTGGCACGATGGAGGTTAGCAGCTTCTGCTAGATTTGCAAAAAGGACCTCCAAATACTTGATCTTCTTATTTTATATCCTCTCTTTTTATTTTATTTATTTTTTATTTCACTTTTTCTCCCCAACTCACCAACGCCGCATCCTTGCCTCTGTTCCCGAACGCCGGCGTCGGCGCCGCCGCCGCCTCTGTTCCCAAACGCCGGTGCATGCTCGTGGTGGTGCGGAGTCTCCCGACCAGGACGACGCAGGCCGGCGCAGCCGCGGACACGCCACCGCCTCAGAGTTCTTCAGCAAACCCTAGCCATGGCCGTCGTCAAATCGTCGCAGTTTTGAGCTCCGCCTCCTTCCTCCGAGCACATCCGCCTCACCGCCGCGTCGTCAGTATCATCTAAGACAAAGGAATTGAGCCGCCGCGCCGCGAATCGACCTCGCGAGCATCGTCTTCCCCGCCTCCGGCCGAGCTCCTCCATGGTCCAGGCCGTCGCTCCGAGCCGCCCCTTCCATTTCCGTCGACTCCATCTTAATCAAGACGATTTTCCGATGCTTAGGCGCCCCTCCTTTGCCTCCGTGTAGCTCTAGATTGTTCCCGCGCCGAGCTCCGCCGAGCGCCGCCGCAGTCTGTACTGCCGGACATGGCATGCACGCGGGACAGCCTCGGTGCTGTCCGTTTCGGGCGAGTGCGGGTGCGGCGTCCTCGGAGGTGTCAGCTTGCGCGCGCGTGCCGTTGCTGTGGCTTGCTCCGTCGGGCAGCTCGCCGGCGGCAGCACGGCCAGCGTATCGGGGAAGATTGGTGAGAGGAGTTGACTTCTAATTTTACAGAAACCCCCAAAATGTATACTAACAAGTGGATTTCATGGAAGTTTACAACCCCCCCCCCCCCCCCCCCTAAAGTTGATATATCCAGCTATGTCTTGCCACATCATCACTGACAAGCGGGTCGCACTGTCAGGTTCACTGTTAACACGGCTAAAAATGACAATCAGTGCACATTGCAAGCAATCGACGCAATACCGGTGGTTTTTTGCAATTTTGAAAAAAAATGGTGGTTTTTCAAACTTCACGCTGTAATGTGGTGGTTTTTTAGAATTAACTCGTCAGGAAGCTTTATCGGTTTCAGTACATTCAAAGGGCCCGGAGGGATGGTTAATTGGAGTTTTATATTCTTTCTTTATTTGTGAGGCAAAGAACATAGCTACATTTGGAACGAGGTGTAATATTACTGTATTAATTCCCCAGCCTGCTGTTAAGATCAGACAAAGTGCGAGGGTGGTCCCTCAGTAGGGATTATGAATCGATTATGAATTCGTGCATCTTGACAAATGACAAGGACGCACAGCCTAACCTTTGCCGGACAAATGGTATTGTACTCCGCCCAGTCTTAAAGGAGACTTTGGGCATAGCGTGGCATAGCTTAGTAAGGACCAGATAGGGCCGTGGCCCCCTAGCTCTTAAAATTTTCTTTTAATTCGATTTTATAATTAGCATTATTTTATATCATACAAACATAATGTTTTATATTAGTCTCCTGAACTACGGTTTGCCCTCTCTCAATTTACGGTCCCACAAAAAATAAGGTTACCGGAAACCGCTTTTCTTAGGCCCCACAAAAAATGCATATACTGTTCAAAAAATGCATATATGTTTTATATTATTTTATATCACCGGAAACCGGTTTTCTTAGGCCCCACAAAAAATGCATATACTGTTCAAAAAAATCGGTTCAGTTTAAATTTTAACTTTGAAATAAGGTTCAAAATACTACATATACTAGACAAGACATATTTGAGATATTTCTGGTTGCCGCAGATAGTGTACATTAAAAAATCTGATCTAGTTAAATTGTATTTCTATTTAAGGAAGTGTGATTTTATTTTTTTATGGTTGATTTTCTGGAGAATTTGACTACCAATTCTAAAAATCCTAGGCTTGCTACTATGCAGTTTCGCCCCCTAGATTTTGTTCAAGCACCGACACTGGGTATCAGGGCATCTCCAGTGGCAAAAATATTATTTTTACAATAACTTTCAATGCCAACAATATTTCACCGAAGGTAATTACTCAACAATAACTTTTAACTACATACAATTCATCGACGGTAATTTCCTAGCATTATTCGTTCAACCGTGCATGAAACAGTACTCTTCATCACTAATTGTTCAACAGTCACTGTCTTTTTTTCTGCACTAACTTTGAGGTTCATCTATGGTAATTTTTAGAAGAAAAAAATCCGCTATTCATCGTCTCTTTTGTTCGACAAAATTTCACTACCTTCTTCACAGATAGCCATTAATTTTCCAACGGTAATTTTTCAATGTAAATTAATCAACAAATATTTGTAGTCAATAGTTCACTATTATCCTACCTGCATACTATACTATTCATGGCCTCTTTTTCCAAGGCAAATATACAAATATCTTCTTCTACGAAACCATCAGAATATTATATTTATTGAACCGTCTATAGCCTCTTTTGTCTATGAAAATGTGTGTCAAATTTTGGACCTCCTTAGCATCTCTCTTCACATCAACCTACCAAACAACCGACCCAATTAGCTTGTCTCAACTAACTCGAGCTACCAAACACGGGAGAAAATCTGGACTAAGCTTAGCTAGGATCAACTTGTATGCGGGTAGATAGCTATTCTCCGTTGGCCTTGCTACCTAACACACCCTAAATGTTGACGTTAACCTCCTCCAGGATTCTCATGTACAAAGAAGAGATGGATGCATATTGAAACTACACAACAAAACATCCAAAAAAAACTAAGATTTACAACCAATTTAACACAAATTGGAAAAGTATGGCAAGATTTACCACTCTGACAATTCCTTGAGAAATTGGTTGGCGTTGGCCTCCGTGACGGTCAAGGTGTGTGCGCCAGACATATAGGAGGGGTTACTTCTGATGGAGGAGGTGCAAGTGCTCGAGACACTGGCTACTTCGTCTTCTTTTTCACAGAAACCGCCATTTGGTCATCCCCAATATGGCACCGACGGCTGTAGGCCAAACCCTGATGTCACCAACCTTGGAGGATGCCTGGAGGATAGGGCCGCACCATCCTCAACCCCGTAACAACGCGCTTTCCTCGTTGCTTGAGCTTCACCATGATGAAGGCCCCCGCGCCACGAGAGGCCCCGATTATAGGTTTCCCAAGCTTTGAGTCAATGGGTGGAGGAATAGGGAGGTCTGTGGCAACGATTTGGATATGAGGGGAAGAAAAATTTTGTGGAGGAAAGGGTGTTGGGACCAGTGCTAGAGAGGGTGATGGATACAAATGGGTGAAATGTATCTCCCCCAAGAACTTGTCGACTTTCCGGGAAATAAAAAAACTAGTTGTGTGAGCTGCTTATATTTGAGATAGAATCAAATATAAGTTTAGCTTTTACCACAAAAGAAATGCGGGAGATGGATAGCTTTACATGATGTTCGTAGTTTGGCGCATGCACATGGTGCCACTGGATATTCTAGATCAGAATTGATCCGGTCATGCATGCGAGTCCTTATCTACAACAATGATGCAACATGAGGA
Source organism: Dactylis glomerata (assembly GCA_007115705.1). NCBI lineage: Eukaryota > Viridiplantae > Streptophyta > Magnoliopsida > Poales > Poaceae > Dactylis > Dactylis glomerata. The sequence goes on from QXEO01000143.1 coordinate 1,304,351, forward strand.
CATGGCGCAAAGGTTTACTTTTCTCGGGGCCATGGGACATGTCTAAATATAGATTTCCATGGTATTGATGGGGATGGAAAAGGTCATTATGGCTGGGGTTGGATGGCTTGGAGATATGGCACACATGTGTTTCGATTGCATGGAAGATTGTCTATCATAGAATCTTATAGGGTGTCAGGTGTAACATCCCAGGATTTGAGACAAGAAATAGAGAGGAAACCGATGTGTGCATTGCATTCATGCATTTGAGAACCTGGAAAATTTTCGCGCAAGTTATTTAAAACACAAAGCGACTGAAGTTCCTCTTGCTCTGATGTTTAAGTATAGAGCATCGGAGTGAGTGCGATGAATTTCGTCATGACCTTTGTTGAATCATTGATTTGGGGGAAAGAATTTGAATTCAACATTTAAATTTGAACTAGATAATAATTCAAATAAATTTGAATTAAGAAATTGATTAATAAACATCACACAAATAGAATTAAGAATAAGTTTTGGAATAATGTCTTTATTACAAACAAATAGGATATTATATTACAAATCTCAAATTATGAGATTAATTACATTAAAGGATTACATATTACAACAGGAATAAATAAAAATCCTAACTAATCTTTAATCTTGTCATCATCTTCATTCCTGTAAATAAGAATCAACAAACACAAGGAAACTTGTTTGTTTGATTAGAATGTTTGCCTCCATATTTTCTGGAGGCAATTTAATTTATTAAACCCAGAAAAAGAATTTAGGAAGAACTCCTAAATTCTAAGTCCTAGAACTAGAGGGCATCATTCAACTAAATGACCAACTCTGGAATAAGGGTCCATAACTCATACACTTGATTTGATAGGCATCTTAAAAAGGCAGGCAACTAAATCAAATAAAACAAGCAGATTATGACACCCTCTAATTCTAGCTAGGTTTAAAGTAAAAATCCAAATCAATGAATATTAAATTCATACTTAACATGAAATTGGTTAAGTAGAATTAAGAAGTCACCAAAAATCTATTTAGCAAGATCAGTAGTATTTGCACAGCCAGAAATACAAGTGGCAATATCAAAAGAAGTCACCAATCAAGATAAGCATGCACAGCCGTAGCTTGCCACCAAAGGAAAAGGAAACCAATTTGACCACCTATGAGCAGCATAGTCACCACACAGCCAGCACCAGCAGCCGTACCTCACACGCACCAGCACATTTCACCATCCATTTTATCTCAAGAACACCAAGAACAGCTCACCACAAAATACCAGCGCAAGGGCCAAGCAACAGCAATCAGTGACCAGGGTCACCAAGTGAAGCACTAGGAGCAGGCCAGCAAGCTAGGAGGAGCAGGGCTGCCAAGGAGAAGCAAGGCTACCAGTCAAACCAGAAGGGTCAAGAAGGACAGAGCTGCCAGAAGATGAAATAGAGGGGAAAGAGAAGGGCACCAGATCAAAGATCTGATACCAGCTTCACTCCCCAGATCTCAGCCACAAGGTTAATCACCAAATACATCACAGCATCAGTTTCTGTTCTTATCATCTATAAGAGGAAATAAAGGGGACAACAGGAATACTCTCAGATTTGCATAGAAGTGCTATGCTAAACTCATCATGGAGTAGTAAAAACATAATCCAACAATGAGTATCTGTTCTTATCCAATATTTGCCTCAGCCTTTGCATCATAGGCTAGATCAAGCTAGCAAGCTAGAATCTGTTCTTATCAATTTAATTCTATAGCAGTGCTCATTTTGCACATAGCAGTAGCAACCAATGGTTACCACAAGCATCAGATTGGAATATCAAAACAAAGCAGCCAGCCAAACATCTCCACTTATTAATAAGCATACTCTCCTGAAGGTACCACAGGAGTTATAAAAAGAATATCAGCAGTCACTTGGATCAAGCTTGGTCTTCTAGAAATCTCTAGAATTGGAGCTTGATTAAATCATCACTGAAGCACTTGCTTCAGTTCATATATCAAAGTGTAATTTAGTTAAAATCCCTCACTAAGTCCAACAGAGCATCACATGAATCTATCCACTCGTATCAAAGTAACTGAATCAAAGATTCAGTTCAACACCCTAGTTGTTTGTTAGAAAATAGCTAACAGCAGCACATAAACAAAGTATGCTTGAGCATCTCACAATTCACAGAACATAGGGACAGTAAATGTCAACTGTCAAACTGAACCCAAAGCTCAGTTAACTCTTTAATTGAATTCCATCAAAGAGCTAGTGTGACACAGTAAAGCTAACCTCACAGAATCATCACAAGTTGGGTGTATCACTCGCAGTAATTAAATCGAATAGCACCCAGCAATAGCACAAGTAGGTTATCATCAGAGCAATTAACCAGTAGAGCATCACCAACTCGGACCAGTGACTAGCATCAAGCAACACATAGACCAAGAGGGTGAGAGAGATAGGGTAGCAGCTCACTGTGTGTGGGCGGTGTCGTTGCGAGGAGATGGCGGAGGCCGGCGACAGTGGCGGCACAAGTGGCGCCACGGCACCACCTGCGCCGGGCCACGTCAAGTACTCGTTGCTGGCCGGACGGAGAAGCACAGGGGGAGCGCCGGAGAGCAGCGGAGCAGGCCGGCGGCGGCCGAATCGGCTGCAGCTAGGGTTCAAGGGGCGACTGGACGGGCGCGGTAGAACACGGCAGCGATGTAGGTTAGGGGTAGGAGTGGTTCTGGAAGGCAGCAGCGGCAGGGTTGGCCGGCGACAGGCCGGGGCAGAGCGGCGGCGGCGCATCGCCAGCGAGCAGGGGAAGTCGCTGGGGCGGTGGGCGGTGCGTGCGTGCGTGTGAGAGATGAGAGGGGTGAGAGAGATGGGGGCCAGGTGGGGTTGACCCGACCGGACTGGGCCGGTTCGGTCTGGCTGGGCCAGTAGACCATAGCCCAATTGGTGGTTCAATTCATTTTCCTTTAATAACAGTTTTTAAAAGTTTATCTCAATTTTATAATCACTTTAAGATATGATTTAAATCCTAGAAAACATGAACAGAGATATTTTATTATCAACCATTTTAGGATTTATAGTAAGGAAATAAAATGACATAATTAAGATGAGCTTAAGTAATATTTATCCATTTAGGAGTATGTTCTTACAAAGTTATTCTTTCTAAATACATAGAAAGTAATCATTAAATCATTCCCTTAAGTCTTAAAGTCATTATTTGCTCTTTGTGTGATAAGATTGTCACCCCCTAAAATTATAACCATGTGTTGCTACATTGTATTGCACTCTACTAATAAACATTGCATGATCACAAATACAAGTCTTAGAAGCAAATTAAAATTGTTCTTTACATGTCTTCATATTTAATAATTACTTGTTTATAGTAAGAAATAACTAGTATAAACCCTAAAACAAGTAGATCATGTTTCAAGTTTTGTTCTTTAACTTATAAGACATTTTCATGTTAATCAAAGAACCTTAATTAGTAAAATCTAAAAGTGCAACACAGTCTAAAGAAATCACCACAACTCATCAATCCTAAATCATCTGGGTTAGGTTACGCTTAGAGCGATGCATAGCATATATTATGCATATCATGCTGCAATCTTCTAACATCATCCTTACCGGATGATGATTGCTATTTCAGAATTGGGATTTCTTTCGTATCGAAGACCTTGACTTGCATAATCTTGCAGTCAAACAGGCAAGTTCACTCTTGCTCATGCCTCTTGATTATTTTTATCAGATTACTTGCAAATATACCTGTGGTATTAGTACTACATCTAAAAGCAAAAGATTCTCTTTTCATAATTAATATGATTAGCTGGTTATCGACCCGAGTGGTGATAACCTAGGATGGCTGGCAAATGGAACCATGGTATGATTGTTGTGGTGGAGGTTCCATTTGCACGGGAAAGTGAATTCTAGGACTTAACAACCAATGTCGTCAGTGATTCTTGCGCCGTACAATGCGCGTTAACCATGAGATCTGGAATGGGACGGGAAAGTCAGCTGGATCTTCTTCCTTTCGCATGTCAACGGAGGACCATACCGAATGGTCGGGATGTAAATCGTATAGCGTTGCCTGACAACATGGGTGGGACCCCTAAGTTCCCTCGGTACCTGGTGTCTATGATGGATTGTAATGAACCGGCTCGAAGCTTGATCTTTATATCAGCTGGTAGTCCAGGGATTTACAAAAGGGTGGGCATGCGGGGTCGCGGAGAAGGGCAGTGATTGGCTTGGATCTTAGACTGGGCCCCATACGAAGGACGTGTGGACGAGCTCATGACTCGGTTGTGCAACAAGGCTAAGGTCTCTCATGGGTAAAGCAACGCACCTCTGCAAAGTTATCAAATTGTGGCTTGTCACTCCTTGTTCCGGGAAGGAACTGCGAACGCGGCAGGAAAGGAACTCCATGAAGTTCTAATCAACCTGTGAAGGCTGACGGACATAGTTCTTCAGAATAAAAGCAACCTCTTGAAGAAATGTTTATGAAAACCTGCATTGCCGAATGACTCTTGGGTCTAAGGCTGTAGATAGTGCATAAAACACCTTAATTCCCCTATGAACTTGCTGGGTAACGCTCGTTACTCACCCCCACTCCCTCTTAACCCTTGCTTAGGAAGGAGACATCACGAGAAGGCAATCCTAATGTATTGAAGCTGAAGAATAGGTCCTTGATCAAGAGTAGAAGTTATCATTGGAGGCAACAACTACATCAAAGCTTGGTGGAAACCTAGAATAAGAATAGAAGGGAGTCAAATCCCTAATCCTAGAACCTATGTAGTTAGAGTAGCTCTATAGCTTTGTAGTAATCCAACTGCATTAGGTTTCGCTCTAGTACTATGTTAATTTTCACAATGTACTCTTTTTGATTTTAGTCGCCAGAACTAAACCTCTACCTATTGAGGAGGTTCTGAAGCTCTTTTGTATGATAAAGTTGTAACTCTATAGTTATGCCTTGGACCTGCGATGTTTCTGTTGTACCACTCTGAGGGATGTAATACTAGTGAGACGGTGTTTCATTGGTGTTATATCAACGACTTGCATACTACACATGTAGTGGTATGCTGGGTCACCGCAGCTGGTATCAGAGCAAACGCTTTGACCTTAGGATTAAAACCCTTTAAAGGAGACCTGTAGGTTGGGTAGTGACTATAGGAAGCCATATTACCTAAACCAATTCTTCTTATGACTTGAGATGGATATTCAATAAAAGAATACTCCTGACACACTTGAGTCAAGTTTTCTTATCTGTTCTTCTTAAGTGAAGTTAGGCATCTTGTTCTATACCATATAGAAATGACATCATTAGAGCCTTACATAAAGGAAAAAAGTAGATCACAATTGGTATACAACATATGGTAGTCCAAGGAGAGGATACAACCGGAATGGGAACTATCCTATTGGAAGAAGTATACCAAGACCATCATGTTATACCTAAGTCATCTAAAACTGGAGTAGGATGATGTTAAGTGAAGAAGTGGGGCTACATGAGGTAGTAGGACCTCAGGGTTAGTCATGTATGTGGATACTCAAGAATGGCATATACAAGTAAGAGGTAGCGGTAAAATAAACACTTAAATCATGTTAGATTCACATGAGAATCTTTACATGATGGAGAAGAACTTTATAGTAAACCAGCAATTTCAAGCTGTGGAGGAAGATGCTTAAGTAGAATGGTGGATGAAGTGTTTCAAACCATGGTAACTAGGTCAAGTATACCAAAACCATAGCCTTTAGTCGGTGAAGATTTGACAAAGCACAGTGGAGAAGCCATAAAAGTCATGGTGTTGAGTGAACCCTGCTTAGTGTGGTATGTATGAGTTATAGGAATGTAAGAAGTTTTGAGAGAACTTGTGAGATTCATACGGAAGGTAAGCTAGAAGTAAGAGTCTCAAAGGATCTCGGTCCGTTAGAATGGTTCCCAAAACCCTTTGCTCAAATTTATTTGATTGCAATTGGGCAATTGGAGTAAATATTGAGACAAAAAGAGTAGTAGTCCACCACTACGTGCAATATAGCACAATATAAACCTATATTATTTGGTGCTATAAGATACACATCTAAGCCTGAAATCTGGAGATGTTTTACTTAATTTCTATCTCACGGGCTGATGATGATGTATGTTGCCTGCACAAATTTGGATTTCTTGGATTTTATTGAGTGACTAGATCTGTGCATTAAGTTCGATCTTGATGTGCAAATGCATGTTGCATCATTAAGTTCTTAACTAATGTTGCAGAACTAGGGGAAGATGGGATCGCGCGAGGAAGAGACGGGTTACCAACGTGATAAGGTTGAGCTAAAGGCTTATGAGAGTAAGGAAGATAAGCAGAAGGAGGCCATCAATACGATTTCGACAGAAGATTTATCTCCAATAGACTATCCAGTCATCTGGGAAGAAAGAAGGAAGGTGGATCAGGAGAGGCAAGGCAAGTTCCATGTTAATCTGTTGGATAAATTGCTGGAGAATCCACCCGAGAAACTATATCCACAGGTTAAATTGGTGGAATTCTTGCAAGCCAAACCTTTGAGCTTCGCTATAGCATCAGAACCTATGGAGGCAGAGCAATGGTTAATGGACACATCCCGAAAACTTAAAAGTGTGGGATGTAAGGATGAACAGAAGGTACGATACGCCACTTATTTGTTGACTAGATCAGCTGCAACATGCTGGGAGGAGTTGAAGTATAAGTCGTCCAAAGGGGGTGTTATAACCTGGAAAGACTTCAAGAAAAAGTTTCGTGAAGCATATGTGGTTGGAAGTACTACAAAGAAGAAGAATGGAGAAGAATTAGAGCAGAGAAATCTTCCAGTCTTGAAGCATGTACGGGAATTCAACCGCTTATCTCGTTACGTTACTGAAGAGATAGACCTAGAAGCAATACGACAGAAGAGGTTCATGAAGAAAATACAAACAACCTTGAAGATGCAGCTCCGGATTGTACGTGCCAAGGAGTTTCAGGAACTATTGGATAGTGTTCATGCCCCAGAGGAGAAGGACAATAAGGTATCTGATGATCAGGGAAATGAAGTTGTGGTGGAATCATATCAAGATAAGCCACTTATCTCAACTCCAAATCATGAAACCCCAATAGCAAGCTCAGAAATTCAATGTCTCAACTGTAAGTGCAAGGGACATCAGGCTAAGGATTGTCGAAAACCCAAGGTAATATGTTTTAAGTGTGGACAAGAGGGACATATAAGGCCAGAGTGCCCAAATCTTCAAGAAGACGTTGCAATATATAATGCACCAATAAGCTGCAAGTGTGGGGAAACTACTAGGAATCTTCACAAAGATTGTTGGAAGGTCAATAAGGAGTTTTATGGAAAGGGGGAGAGTGTCCAAGTTGAGAAGCGACAAGTTTCAAACTCACAGCTTATACCAAACTCAAGTTTTCAATTAGGAAACCAATCAGAGGAAGTTGCAACAACAAAGGTACATCATACACCAAAAAAATCTCGTATTTGCAGTAAATGTGGAATAGAAGGACACATCAAAAAGGAATGTAGAAAACCAAATGGGTTATGTTTCGGATGTGGTGAGCCTGGACACAAGAAGATGAACTGCCCAAACCAACAATTAGTTCAGACACCACCAGCTGAAGGAAGTCAAGCATTCATGGGAATAATACCACCAAGTAAAGGGATAGATGAAGGAACATCTACCGGAATGCCTAGTGGGAAGCTTCATGGAAAGCGGAAGTTTGAAAGCATAAATCAGGATGATAAAATCACAAGGACAAGTAAGTCAAACATTATCCCTCATCTTAGTAGTAGTTAGGCCATTCTTTGGCTTAAACGTTTGGTATATTTTTGTCTACGTTCGAAACCAGTCGGAGAATTAATGATGGATATCCACTAAGGTGGGTATACCTCTAATTTTTCGTGAGACCATTCGTACACCCTAAGGGGGAGAGTGCATAGCAAGATAGAAGTACCTAGATTCTTTATTTAAAGAAGAAGTAAGTAGACCGAGGAGACAGCCTTGGAACATAGAGGACCAAAAGGAAACTATGTAGTTGAATTAAAAACCGAGTTTGGATGTACTAAATGAGTCTAATCCATACTTTGAAACTAAAACTTTAGGTATACATGTGCTTTTATAAACCTCTTCAATACCATTAGGAGGTTCGCGAAACCTTGTTTTATAAATGGAAGCTAAGCCATTGATAGAAACTTGATACCTTAGTCCGAATACCTAACCAAAATAGTTTATGAAGGCTGACGGACATAGTTCTTCAGAATAAAAGCAACCTCTTGAAGAAATGTTTATGAAAACCTGCATTGCCGAATGACTCTTGGGTCTAAGGCTGTAGATAATGCATAAAACACCTTAATTCCCCTATGAACTTGCTGGGTAACGCTCGTTACTCACCCCACTCCCTCTTAACCCTTGCTTAGGAAGGAGACATCACGAGAAGGCAATCCCAATGTATTGAAGCTGAAGAATAGGTCCTTGATCAAGAGTAGAAGTTATCATTGGAGGCAACAACTACATCAAAGCTTGGTGGAAACCTAGAATAAGAATAGAAGGGAGTCAAATCCCTAATCCTAGAACCTATGTAGTTAGAGTAGCTCTATAGCTTTGTAGTAATCCAACTGCATTAGGTTTCGCTCTAGTACTATGTTAATTTTCACAATGTACTCTTTTTTATTTTAGTCGCCAGAACTAAACCTCTACCTATTGAGGAGGTTCTGAAGCTCTTTTGTATGATAAAGTTGTAACTCTATAGTTATGCCTTGGACCTGCGATGTTTCTGTTGTACCACTCTGAGGGATGTAATACTAGTGAGACGGTGTTTCATTGGTGTTATATCAACGACTTGCATACTACACATGCAGTGGTATGCTGGGTCACCGCATCAGGTGTTTGGTAACTTGCAGCAGCGGTCTCGGCACGAGGGGTGGCCAGGAGGACTACATTTTTGGTGGTGCTCATCGAGTACCGAGTCACGATTTTCAGGATAAAGTCCAATGTCAAGCCTTTGTTGGTTGTACCTAACAATGTTCTTGCTGAAGACATTGTTTTGTTGACTCGGACTTTCGGCACGATAAAAACCGAAGATCTTTGAGTGCACGACAATAACGCTTAGGCATTATATTCTTCCTATAGGTGTTGCTTTTGTTGAGTTTCCACTAGTGGAAAAAGAGGCTTCTATCCGCCACCTTTAGTCCCCAAACTAAAGGGGGCATTAGTCCCGGTTCGTGCCGCTGGGGCACGGCCAGCACCTAGTCCCGGTTCGTTATGGACCTTTAGTCCCGGTCGTTAACACGGATCGGGACTAAAGGGTTGGCGGGCGGGAACCCCACGGGCGGCGGCCTTTAGTCCCGGCCCGTATTAACGACCGGGACTAAAGGGCGACCTTTAATCCCGGCCTTTAACACGGACCGGGACTAAAGGCCGTCGCCTACAAAATCCAGCTTCTCTTCCCCCGAGCCTGCCAGTACACCAATGGTGGTCGGAAGCTTGGGTTGAGTGGAGAGGTCATGCCCGATTTTTTTATCAAAATTATCTAAGATTTTGAGTTATTTCATCTATCTAATTGGTTCAAAAGGTTAGCAACTTTACTCTCTCATCTTTAATTGCTAATTTAGCTCATATAATGCTCTGGATGTGGTGAGATTTGTGGCTATAATTTGGGAGTAATTATGGGAGTTAATTTGATTTATATAGCATTTGAGCTTAAATTAATTTCTTAGTTTGAACATGTGTAGAGGTGGTGTACTTGTATGTTGACCAAAATGAGTATGAAGTAGAAATTTGTCATGCACATATATAGCTCTTTTTATGGGATTTGTGGAGTAATTAATGTTAGAAAGTAATGTGGTAGTAATTATGAGCTTATGTGATTTATAATAATAATTTTTGAGTAGGATTTATTTGCAATAATTTTTGTAACGTTAGAGAGTAATGTGGGAGTATATATGATTTATATGCAATGTGAGTTTATTACTTGTATTAATTTGGTTTATTATATACTTATATAATAATGCAGATGAACCGGCAATGGATGTACGGTAGCCGAGTCTCAAGCGAGTTCATTAAGGGCTTGCAGGATTTCCTCCGTGTGGCTGATGCGAACAAGCGGAATGGTTTTGTTGTCTGTCCATGTAGTGCGTGTAAGAATCTGAAGAATTACTCTTCATCAAGAACCCTTCACGTGCACCTGCTTCAGCACGGTTTCATACCCAGCTACAATTGTTAGACCAAGCATGGAGAAAGAGGTGTTACAATGGAAAACAATGAAGAAGAGGATGATGACAACTATCCTGGATTCTCTGAATATGGTGATACTTTCATGGGAGAAGCTGAAGGGGGAGCTGAAGGGGAAGCTGAAGGAGAGACACATGATGAGGCCCCTGATGATCTCGGTCGGACCATTGCTGATGCACAGAGAGAATGTGAAACTAATAAGGAGAGGGAGAAGTTGGATCGCATGTTAGAGGATCACAAAAAGTCCTTATACCCAAACTGCCAAAATGGTCTGAAAAAGCTGGGCAGCACACTTAAATTGCTGAAATGGAAGGCAGAGGAAGGTCTATCTGACTCCGGATTTGAAAAGTTGCTGAAAATGATAAGGAATATGCTTCCAAATGATAATGAATTGCCCACCAGTACGTACGAAGCCAAGAAGATTGTCTGCCCTCTAGGTTTAGAGGTTCAGAAGATACATGCATGTCCTAATGACTGCATCCTCTATCGTGGTGACTATGAGAATTTGACTGAATGCCCGATATGCACTGCATTGCGGTATAAGATCAGAGGAGATGACTCTGGTGATGTTGAGGGCGAGCCCCCCAGAAAGAGGGTTCCTGCCAAGGTGATGTGGTATGCTCCTATAGTACCACGATTGAAACGTTTGTTTCGGTGCAAAGAGCATGCCAAGTTATTGCGATGGCACAAAGAGGACCGTTTGTCAGACGGGATGTTGAGACACCCCGCTGATGGGTCTCAATGGAGAAAGATCTACAATAAGTTTAAAGATTTTGCAGGTGATGCAAGGAACATACGGTTTGGTCTAAGTATAGATGGCTTCAATCCTTTTGGGGAGTAGAGCTCCAGTCATAGCACCTGGCCCGTGACTCTATGCATCTATAACCTTCCTCCTTGGTTGTGCATGAAGCGGAAGTTCATTATGATGCCAATGCTCATCCAAGGTCCGAAGCAACCCGGCAACGATGTTGATGTGTACCTAAGGCCATTAGTTGATGAACTTTTATAGCTGTGGGCCAAACCAGGCGTACGTGTGTGGGATAAGCACAAACAAGAGGAATTTGACTTACGAGCGTTGCTATTTGTTACAATCAATGATTGGCCTGCTCTTAGTAACATTTCAGGACAGACAAACAAGGGATACAAGGCATGCACACACTGTTTACAAGAGACTGAAAGTATATATTTAGCTAATTGTAAGAAGAATGTGTACATATCGCACCGTCGATTTCTTAGCAAAATTCATGCCGTAAGAAAAAAAGGCAAGCATTTCAATGGTAAGGCAGATCACCGGGAGCCACCTAAGGAAAATACTGGTGATGATGTATTTGATATGGTCAAAGATATAGAAGTAATCTTTGGAAAGGGTCCTGGCGGACAATCTGTTCCGCATGACGTAGACGGACACGCACCCATGTGGAAGAAGAAATCTATATTTTGGGAGCTTGAGTATTGGAAATTCCTAGAAGTTCGCTCTGCAATCGACGTGATGCATGTGACGAAGAATCTTTGCGTGAACCTTCTAGGCTTCTTGGGTGTGTATGGGAAGACAAAAGATACAAGGGAAGCTCGACAGGACCTGCAACGTGTGAAAGACCCAGAAGACCGACATCCGGAACTGTTTCAAGGTCGCGCTAGCTACGCTCTTACTAAAGAAGAGAAGATCACCTTTTTTGAATGCCTGAACAGTATCAAGGTCCCGGCTGGATTCTCATCGAATATAAAGGGAATAATAAATATGGCAGAGAAAAAGTTCCAGAACCTAAAGTCTCATGACTGCCACGTGATTATGACGCAATTGCTTCCAGTTGCATTGAGGGGGCTTCTACCGGAAAATGTTCGACTAGCAATTGTGAAGCTATGTGCATTCCTCAATGCAATATCTCAGAAGGTAATCAATCCAGAAGATCTACCACGGTTACAAAATGATGTGGCCCAATGTCTTGTCAGCTTCGAGCTGGTGTTCCCACCATCGTTCTTCAATATTATGACGCACCTCCTGGTTCATCTAGTCAAAGAGATTTCCATTCTCGGCCCTGTATTTCTACACAATATGTTCCCCTTTGAGAGGTTCATGGGAGTCTTAAAGAAATATGTTCGTAACCGTGCTAGGCTAGAAGGAAGCATTGTCAAGTGTTATGGAACAGAGGAGGTCATTGAGTTTTGTGCTGACTTTGTTCCCGACCTTAAGCCGATTGGTCTTCCTCAATAGCATCATGAGGGGAGACTTAGTGGAAAAGGCACGATCGGAAAGAAACCAATGATATGTAGGGATGGTCATTCGTTGACTCAAGCACACTACACAGTTCTACAAAATTCCTGAAGGGTTTCGCAGCATAGTAAATCAAAAAAATTCCTACGGAGCGAACAGGAAAGCCAAGATCTAATCTAGGAGATGTAATCAACGAGAGAGGTAGATGAGATCTTCATACCCTTGAAGATATCGCACAGCGGAAATGTTCAACAGAACGTGGTTGACGTAGTCGTACTCGCCGTCTCCTCCTCGCGATCCGATCCGATCCTACGCCGCAAGTGGCGGCGCCTCCGAGAGATGCACACGTACGGTGCAGCGACGTCTCCTCCTTCCTTGGTCCAGCAAGTATGGTGGAGAGATAGATTGGATCTGCAGCACGACGGCGTGGTGCTTATGGTGGAGAGTTTCTGCGGTAGGGCTTCGCCTACGCACAGTCGCGAGAGAGAGAGGTGGAGGGGCAGCAATTGGCCGGCGGCTAGGGTTGGAGTGGGAGGGGGCTGCGCCCCTGCGCCCCCTTATATGGGGGGCAGGCCGGCTGCCTTGGCCCCTCCTCCAAGCCTCTAGGGCGGCGGCTAGGGGGGAAGAGTAGGGGGCAAGTCTTCCCCCCCTTCTGGAAGGTTCCCCTAGGGTTTCCCCTAGGGCTGGCCGGCTGGGCCTTTAGGGCCTTGTGCGCCTGGCCCAAAGTGGCCAGGGCACTTCCCCTTAAGCCCACGCAGGCCTCAGACAAGTGGGCCCACGTTGGTCCCACTCCGGAACCTTCTAGAACCTTCTGGTACAATACTGATAAACTCCGAAACGATTCCGGAATCCAAAAACTGCTTTCCTTTATATGAATCTTATTCTCCGGACCATTCCGGAACCTCTCGTGATGTCTTGGATCTCAACCGAGACTCCGAACTAAAACTCATAAACCAATTATCCATTCTATCCTAGTGTCGATGCACGTTAAGTGTGTGACCCTACGGGTTCGAGAATATGCAGACATGATCTTGTATCAATAATCAACAGCGGGATCTGGAAACCCATATTGACTCCCACATATTCATCGATGATCATATCGGATGAACCACGATGTCAGGATTCAATTAATCCCGTATATGTATTCCCTTCGTCACACGATATTTTACTTGCCCGAGATTTGATCGTCGGTATCGCCATACCTAGTTCAATCTCGTTCACAGTAAGTACTTTACTCGTTCCGTAATCCGATATCACTTTGTGATTAACTCCTTAACCACATGCTTGCAAGCGGTGTTGATATCGATTACCGAGTGGGCCCGAAGTATATCTCTCCGACTTGGGAGGGACAAATTCCATCTCGATACATACAACCCAACAAGTACTTTCCGATCACCTGAGAGACACCTTTATTATCACCCTCACATAGGATGACGTTTGATGACCTCAAAGCTTTCTTCCGATACCAGGGAGTTGTATTATCTCATGGTCTAAGGAATACAATACATGACATAAGAAAAGCTTCGCAAAGATGAACACGATGACACAATCTAATTGCTCTGCTTTATTTGGGTCTGTCCATCACACCATTCTCCTAATGATATGATCTCATTATTAATTGACAACTCATGTCTATGGTTAGGAAACCTTAACCATCATTAATCAATGAGCTAGTCCATAGAGGCGTACTAGGGACACGGTGTTGTTCATAAACCACACAAGTATTAAAGTTTCCGCTTAATACAATTCTAGCATGGAATAGAAACATTATCATGAACAAGAATTATAATAATAACATCTTTATTATTGCCTCTAGGGCATAATTCCAACAGTCTCCCACTTGCACTAGAGTCAATAATCTAGTTTACATCTGGTAACAATCTAACACCCATGGCATTAAGGTGCTGATCATGTTTTGCTCGTGGAAGAGGTTTAGTCAACGGATCTGCGACATTCAGATCCGTATGTACTTTGCTAATCTTCAGATCTCCATCTGATATATATTCTCGAATTATATGGAAACGGCGGTTGATGTGCTTGGTTTTTGGATGATATCTTGGTTCCTTAGCCAGTGCTATGGCGCCAGTGTTGTCGCACAATATCTCCAATGGGTCCAAGGCATTTGGAACCACACCAAGCTCAGTGATGAAGTTTCTGATCCAAACTCCTTCACTTGATGCTTCTGAAGCAGCCATGTAGGCTTCCGTTGTAGATCCCGCGATCACGCTTTGCTTGCAGCTTCTCCAGCTCACAGCTCCACCATTCAAAATATAAACGTATCCTGTCTGAGATTTAGAATCATCCGGGTCGGTGTCGAAGCTAGCGTCGACGTAACCTTTTACGACGAGCTCCTCATCACCTCCATAGACTAAGAACATTTCTTTAGTCCTATTTAAATACTTTAGGATGTTCTTTACGGCTGTCCAGTGTTCCACTCCTGGATCACTTTGGTATCTGCTCGTCAAACTAAGAGCATTGGACACATCCGGTCTAGTACACAGCATGGCATACATGATAGAACCTATGGCCGAGGCATATGGCACTTTGCTCATAGTTTCTCTATCTTTTACCGTAGCTGGACACTGAGCCTTGCTCAATATCTTACCTGACAACATGGGCAATGAACCTTTCTTTGCTTTATCCATTCTGAACCTCTTCAGAACTTGGTCCAGGTATGTACTTTGGCTTAAAGCTATTAGGCGTCTTTCTCTATCTCTATAGATTTTGATGCCTAATATATAAGCAGCTTCCCCTAGGTCTTTCATTGAAAAACATTTATTCAAATAACTCTTCACATCGTTAAGCATACCGATGTCATTTCCAATAATCAATATGTCATCCACATATAGTACTAAAAATGTCACCGAGCTCCCACTCACTTTCTTGTAGATACAAGCTTCGTAGCAATTTGGAACAAATCCAAAACTCTTGATCACTTGATCAAAACGAAGGTTCCAACTCCGAGATGCTTGCTTCAGCCCATAAATGGAACGCTGAAGTTTGCACACCTTATTAGCATCCTTAGGATCGACAAAACCTTCGGGCTGCATCATATACAACTCTTCATCAATGTTGCCATTGAGGAACGCAGTCTTGACATCCATCTGCCATATTTCATAATCATGAAACGCAGCAATTGCTAATAAAATCCGAATGGACTTAAACATCGCTACGGGAGAGAAAGTCTCATCGTAGTCAACACCTTGAACTTGCCGAAAACCTTTTGCGACAAGCCGAGCTTTATAGACAGTAACATTACCATCCGCGTCCGTTTTCTTCTTGAAAATCCATTTGCACTCAACGGCCTTACGGTCGCTAGGAGGGTCCACCAAAGTCCACACTTGGTTTTCGCTCATGGATCCCAATTCGGATTTCATGGCCTCTAGCCATTTCTCAGAGTCTGGGCTCATCATTGCTTCCTCATCGTTCGCAGGTTCACTGTTGTCTAACAACAAGACTGTTAAGACGGGGTTGCCGTACCATTCAGGAGTGGCACGTGACCTTGTCGACCTGCGAAGTTCAGTAGTAGCATCGTTCGAAGTTTCATGATCTTTATCATTAGCTTCCTCTCTTGTTGGTGCAGACGGCACCAGAACAACTTTAGGTGCTGCGCTACTCTCCAACTCGAGAGAAGGTTCAATAACCTCGTCTAGCTCTACCTTCCTCCCACTCACTTCTTTCGAGAGAAACTCCTTCTCAAGAAAGGATCCGTTCTTTGCAACAAACACTTTTCCTTCGGATCTGTGGTAGAAGGTATACCCAATCGTTTCCTTAGGGTATCCTATGAAGACGCATTTCTCCGCTTTGGGTTCGAGCTTGTCCGGCATCAACTTCTTGACGTAAGCTTCGCATCCCCAAACTTTAAGAAACGACAACTTAGGTTTAGCACCAAACCATAGTTCAAACGGTGTCGTCTCAACAGATTTAGATGGTGCCCTATTTAAAGTGAATGCAGCGGTTTCTAATGCATAACCCCAAAATGATAACGGCAAATCTGTAAGAGACATCATTGATCGCACCATATCTAATAGAGTTCGATTCCGGTGTTCAGACACACCATTGCGCTGTGGTGTTCCGGGTGGCGTGAGTTGCGAAACAATTCCGCTTGCTTTAAGATGCGTGAGAAAATTATAACTCAAATACTCACCTCCACGATCGGATCGCAGAAATTTAATTTTCCTGTTACGATGGTTTTCCACTTCGTTCTGAAATTCTTTGAACTTTTCAAACGTTTCAGATTTATGTTTCATTAAATAGATATACCCATATCTACTTAAGTCATTAGTAAAAGTGAGAAAATAGCGATATCCACCGCGCATCGAAATACTCATTGGTCCGCACACATCGGTATGTATGATTTCCAATAAGTCCGTTGCTCGCTCCATTATTCCGGAGAACGGGGTTTTGATCATCTTGCCCATGAGGCACGGCTCGCACGTGTCAAATGATTCAAAATCAAGAGACTTCAAAAGTCCATCAGAATGGAGTTTCTTCATGCGTTTTACACCAATATGACCAAGACGGCAGTGCCACAAATAAGTTGGATTATCACTATCTACTTTGCATCTTTTAGCCTCAATGTTATGGATGTGTGTTTCATTGCTTTCGAGATTCAGAAGAAATAAACCATTCACAACAGGTGCATGACCATAAAAGATGTTATTCATATAAATAGAACAACTATTATTCTCAGATTTAAATGAATAACCATCTTGCAATAAACATGATCCAGATATAATGTTCATGCTCAACGCAGGCACATAATAACACTTATTAAGGTTTAAAACTAATCCCGAAGGTAAAACTAAGGAGAACGTGCCGATGGCCATCACATCAACTTTTGATCCATTGCCAACGCGCATCGTCACCTCATCCCTTGCTAGCCGCCGTCTATTCCGTAGCTCCTGTTTCGAGTTACAAATATTAGCAACTAAACCAGTATCATATACCCAGGCACTACAACGAGCGCTAGTAAGGTAAACATCAATAACATGTATATCAAATATACCTTTAATGGTGCCAGCCTTCTTGTCCGCTAAGTACTTCGGACAGTTGCGCTTCCAGTGACCCTTGACCTTGCAATAGAAGCACTCAGTGTCCGGCTTAGGTCCAGACTTGAGCTTCTTCTCAGCAGGGGCAACGCGCTTGCCGCTGCCTATCTTGAAGGATCCCTTTGCACCCTTAGCTTTCTTAAAGCTAGTGGTCTTGTTGACCATCAACACATGATTATCTTTCTTGATATCCACCTCCGTAGCTTTCAGCTTAGCGAAGAGCTCAGTGATCGTATCAGTGGAACCAATTTGATTATGAGTAACTACAAAGCCTTTGTAGCTAGGAGGGAGTGATTGCAGAACTCTGTCAATCTTGAGCTCCTCTGGAATCTTGCAGTCCAGTTGCTCAAGGCGTTGAGTGTAGCCCGACATCTTAATGGCGTGCTCACTAACGGAACTCCCTTCCTCCATTTTGCAGTTAAAGAACTTCTCAGAGATCTCATATCTCTCAGAACGGGCTTGAGTCTGAAACATGGTTTTTAGTTCCTCAAGTATCTCATAAGGCCCGTGGTACTTCTCAAAACGATTTTGAAGTTCCGGTTCCATAGAAAACAGCATGGTACTCATAATCGCATCACAATCATCTCTGCGAGCATTGAAGTCAGCAAGTTCTTCAGTTTTCGCTGTTGCGGCAGGGGTGTCACCTAGCGCTTTGTCAAGTACATAGGCTTTTTGTCCGCCAGCGAGAATGATTCTCAGATTGCGGAACCAGCTGGTGAAGTTAGACCCATTGTTCTTAAGCTTTTCTTTCTCAGCAAAAACGTTGAAGTTGAAGTTGGACTTAGCCATTTGATCTACAAAATTTGCAAGTACAATTTAGACTATGTTCATGATAACTAGTTCAACTTAATCAAATTACTAGATGAACTCCCACTAAATTCAACATCCCTCAAGTTGTTTAGTGAACACGATCCAAATTCACCACACCTAATCCGATCTTCACGAGAAGAGATGTGGTTTCAATGGTGGACAACTAAGTGTCGATCATATCATTCATATGACTCATGTTTAACCTTTCGGTTCGTGTGTTCCGAGGCCATGTCTGTACATGCTAGGCTCTGATGTCTACGCACTTCTATTCTTGTAGACACTTGTTGGGCCTCCAAGTGCAGAGGTTTGTAGAACAGCAGCAAGTTTCCCTTAAGTGGATCACCCAAGGTTTATCGAACTCAGGGAGGAAGAGGTCAAAGCTATCCCTCTCAAACAACCCTGCAATTATGATACAGAAAGTCTCTTGTGTCCCCAACACACCCAATACACTTGTCAGATGTATAGGTGCACTAGTTCGGAGAAGAGATAGTGAAATATAAGTGGTATAGATGATTATAAGTAGCAAACGTGATGTGAAATAAATATCGCTGCGAGCAAACAAGTAACAAAATAGCAAGTAAACGGTGTGCAATGCTTGGAAACAAGGCCTAGGGATCATACTTTCACTAGTGGACACACTCCCAACAATATAACATGAATGAACAAATAAATAACTTCTCTCCACTGTGGTACTCTGAATTACTCTCCTATTGAATAACACTAATCATTGTGTAGTGGCTACAGAAGCACCCCTTAAAGTTCATCAAGTACTTGACAAACACCACTCATAGAGATATCCAAATCAAATCACAATTCAAGATAGAAATCATTGCAACTTAGACCAAGTACTAACACGGTGCACACACTGTCAACATTACACCATGAAAGGAGGAATAGATCACTCAATACTATCATAGTAATAATTACTCTCATAATCCACAAGAGATCACGATCATAGCCTAAACCAAGTACCACCACAATGCACGCACTGTCACCGTTACACCATGGCAGGAGGAATAGATTACTTTAATAATCACCACTAGAGTACACATAATATCTGAATAATAACATCTACTTGTTCAACATGATACAAAGCTCACGATCACATAAAGATCACATCATGGGAGAGAGAGGTGAACCACATAGCTACCGGTAGAGCCCTCAGCCCCGGGGATGAACTACTCCCTCCTCATCATAGGAGACAGCAAGGTTGATGGAGATGGCGGTGAGGTCGATGGAGACGGCGGAGACGGCGATGGAGACCGATGGAGATGGCTCTGGGGGCACTTCCCCGTCCCGGCAGGGTGCCGGAATAGAGACTTCTGTCCCCCGAAATTCGTCGGTGACGGCGGCGGAGCCGCGGAACTGTTTCTGAAAAATTGCCGAATCTCCTAGGGTTTTCCATCCCGAGGCTTTATATAGGCGAAGGGGCGATGTCAGAGGGGGAGCCAGGCGCCCTCACGCGGGGCCCGCGCGGCCAGGGGCCTGGCCGCGCTGCCCCTGCATGTGGGGCCCTGGTGGCCCCCCTCCGACTCTTCTTCGGATCTCTGGAAGCTTCCGAGAAAAATAAGACTTCAGGAACTTGTTTCGTCCAATTCCGAGAATATTTCCTGTGTATCACTTCTGAAACACAAAAACAACAGAAAACAGGAAACTGGCACTGTGGCAACTCGTCAATAGGTTAGTTCCGAAAAATGCATAAAAGTGCCACTAAGTGTAACGAAACATCGGGTAAATGGTGTAAAAACAAGCATGGAGCATCAAAAATTATAGATACGTTTGAGACGTATCAGCATCCCCAAGCTTAACTCCTGCTCGTCCTCGAGTAGGTAAGTGATAACAAAAGAAATAATTTTTGAGGTGACATGCACCTACACAATCTTGATCATATATATAAGCATTTGTGAGCTGGGATCATAAGAACTTAAAACATGGGCATGAAAGATATAATCATGACAATAAGAACTTAGCAACCATGTTGTAAACATGCAAATGAACACAAACAAAAGATCATGAAAATGAAACAATGAAAGTCAAGCGTGTGTTCAAATCATAAGGAAAAACATACAAATGGTTTTCAGCTTGTCCTTCATGGAGAGCAAAACATAAATGCATAGGACACCTTCAAGTTTAAGAGGGCGACTAGATACAAGTAATTTAGGAACAAGTGAAACCAACAATATGAATCAATCAATGAAAACTTTGGGACAATGCACATTACACTCAGAATGACAACTATGCTCTCTTAACGGTGCATAAAGATAGAAGGTGGAGACTCAACTTAAAAGTAAAAGAAAGGCCCTTCGCAGAGGGAAGCAGTGATTAAACATGTGCTAGAGCTTTTCATTTGTAAAACAGAGAGATAAAACTTGGGTTTTGAGAGGTGGTTGTCTTTGTCAACGACTGGCAATGGGGTTCTTACTACCTTCCATACAAAAATGAAGCAAGTTTTTGAGAGAGAGATTGGCACTTTTGTGCTCTTTTTATAAAGCTTGGCACTCCTCCCCACCTTTTTTCCTTTCACAAACCATGGCTAACAGATTCCATCGGGTGCCCACCAACATTCACATTCCATGGAGGAGTGCCTTTTTTCTTTCTTTTTTCTTTCTTTTTTTTTCTCTTTTTGGAATAAGCAATATGGAAGATAGCAAATCCGACCACTGCGTCGCCATGAGCTGAAAACAGTGTCACAAAATGAGAAGTATTTTGAAGGTTTTTTGAAAGGTAGCACATGAAAATTTACTTGGAATGGCTTACAAATACCATGCATAGGAATTTATAGTGGACACAATGGCAAACTTGGTTTTTGGGAGTTGGATGCACGAGTAGAGCTCATACTCAGTACAAGGCGAGGGCTAGCAAAAGACTGGGAGCGACCAACTAAGAGAGCAATAATGGCCATAATCATGCAGAGCGACAAAGCGACATTAAAAGAAGCATAAGATGGCATCAAAAGTCAAAAACTAAATGATCATAGAGGCTATAGGCGACTTATTTTATTGTCAACATGGTGTAAGCATGTGCCAAGTCAACCCAAATAAAGCATCAAAGGAGAAAACCAAATAAATGCTTCCATATAATAAAAACAACGCACGATTTTTTCAAAGGCTCATTAAGCAATCTCAGTCATTTGAGACAAGTCATGCTACAGCAAAACCACTAACCATACTATCAAAAATACATCAAGCATGACATGAAAAAGCCTAAGCCGCAGTCTACACAAGCTCCTTCTTGTACCACTATTTTGCACAAAGCTTTTTCTCTTTTCCAACACCATTTGAAATTTTTTAAAGACACCTCCTTTGATGAAAACCAATAAAGATCAGAGGCAAAAATACACCTTGATGAAAAGATATGACAAGGTCTGAACACAAATCAAGGCGAAAACGAAAACCAAAAGCAGTAGAAGAAAAAGAGAACACTCGTTGAAACAATAAGAGTGAAAA
Organism: Dactylis glomerata; assembly: GCA_007115705.1. NCBI lineage: Eukaryota > Viridiplantae > Streptophyta > Magnoliopsida > Poales > Poaceae > Dactylis > Dactylis glomerata. The sequence goes on from QXEO01000143.1 coordinate 1,326,039, forward strand.
CTAGAGTGTTCTTGGCAAATGAAAAGCGAGTTCATCTCCTCGAAAAGAAACATGATGTGATCTAACCATTTATTGCAGCAAACAAAACTAAACTAATAATGAAAACTAAAACAACTGACGCTCCAAGAAAAACACATAGTGCATGAAGCAATAAAAATATAGTGTCTTGAAAGGTGACCTGATTTTTGCCGATGAAGAAGGGGTGCCTCGGGGGCATCCCCAAGCTTTGACGCTTGTACTTCTTGGATATTTCTTGGGGTGCTGCATGGGCATCCCCAAGCTTGAGCTTTTTTCCATTCTTCAACTTATCTCATCATTCTCCAATCCCTACACTTGAAAACTTCCTTCATACAAAACTAAACACAATTCTATTAGCAACATTAGTGTAAGCATAAAATATATTCAACCCTTTTCAGTTCAGATTTCAACACAAAACCACCACATATATATCATATACTACTGTAGCAACTTCCCCAAAAGTTCCGTGATCAAAAGAACTCAAAAGAAAGCGATAAAGCGGCAAACACAAATATTGGCAGAAATCTGTCAAAACAGAACAGCTGACAAAGGTCGAATTTTTGAGAGGTTTTCTGTTGCTCAAATCAAAAAGTGTTCAACTAATGAAAGTTTGGATATAACCTGGGACATATGCACAAGAAATCGCAGGTCCAAAAGATATACAGAGAATTTATACGAATTTTTACGGTACAGCACCGAAAACAGTTTTAGGACAGCAACATCCCCAAATCTTACCTCACTCAAATTAGAGGCTTCTCTTGGCACAAAAACGAAATAAAAAGGATAAGGAGAGGTCATTACAGTAGTAATAACTTCCAAGACTCAAATAAAAGAAAAAATACTAAAAATAAACAATGGGTTATCTCCCAAGAGTGCTTTTCTTTAACGCCTTTGAGCTAGGCGCAGTAATTTGCAAAGATGCTCATGTGGGCGCCATATAAGAGCTTGAGGCAAATGCGCCATATAGGAACTTAAAGCAATAGAGAGCATCAAAAAGCAAATGTGAAAGACATTTATATCTAAACCACTTCCTATGAAAGATAGTCTTGTAAAGAGACAAGTCATGAAAGCACAACGCAAAAAGCATAGGAAGGCAAAACAAGTACAACTTCAAGAATTGCAACATAAAGAGGGGAAACTCAATATTGTTGAGATCCATCAAATCATGTTTCCCTCTCTCATAATAACTTTCAGTAGCATCATGAATAGAACTAACAATATAACTATCACATAAAACATCCCTATCATGAGCCACATGCATAAAAGAATTAATACTCACCACAGGAACAATAGTAGTAGGAGCAAATTCAATAGAATAATTATTCTCATCACCATAATCATCATAAATAGGAGGCATATTGTAATCATAACTAATTTTATCCTCAATAGTAGGTGAACTGAAAATATTATACTCATCATCATAGCCATCATAAACTAGAGGTTTAGTATCATCACAAGCTAGAGAATAGCTATTTCGCAAAGCATATTCCTCAAACATATCATCATAAGAAGGAACATCACATATGGGAGATAAAATATCATCAGAGTAAATTTTCTCCACTAAAGCTGGGGAACTAAAAATATCATGCTTAACAAAACCAGCTTCCCCAAGCTTAGACTTTTCTATAGCATTAGCAACAACGGTGTTCAAAGCATTCATACTAACATCACTATTAGCATGCAAATTAAGCTCCAAAGGTTTTTCAATTTTCTCTTCAAACACTTCATATCTAAATTCAGGAAAAAGACTAAAGAACTCATTGTTTTCCATTAAGCCTAACTAGTGAAAATAAAAACAAGAAACAAAAAGATGTAATTGTAGAATCTAAAGGAAATAACTTCGAGCACTCACACAGGAGGATGTGAGTACCTTTTACCTTACCTCCCCGGCAACGGCGCCAGAAAAGAGCTTGATGTCTACGCACTTCTATTCTTGTAGACACTTGTTGGGCCTCCAAGTGCAGAGGTTTGTAGAACAACAGCAAGTTTCCCTTAAGTGGATCACCCAAGGTTTATCGAACTCAGGGAGGAAGAGGTCAAACCTATCCCTCTCAAACAACCCTGCAATTACGATACAGAAAGTCTCTTGTGTCCCCAACACACCCAATACACTTGTCAGATGTATAGGTGCACTAGTTCGGCGAAGAGATAGTGAAATACAAGTGGTATAGATGATTATAAGTAGCAAACGTGATGTGAAATAAATATCGCTGCGAGCAAACAAGTAACAAAATAGCAAGTAAACGGTGTGCAATGCTTGGTAACAAGGCCTAGGGATCATACTTTCACTAGTGGACACACTCCCAACAATATAACATGAATGAACAAATAAATAACTTCTCTCCACTGTGGTACTCTGAATTACTCTCCTATTGAATAACACTAATCATTGTGTAGTGGCTACAGAAGCACCCCTTAAAGTTCATCAAGTACTTGACAAACACCACTCATAGAGATATCCAAATCAAATCACAATTCAAGATAGAAATCATTGCAACTTAGACCAAGTACTAACACGGTGCACACACTGTCAACATTACACCATGAAAGGAGGAGTAGATCACTCAATACTATCATAGTAATAATTACTCTCATAATCCACAAGAGATCATGATCATAGCCTAAACCAAGTACCACCACAATGCACGCACTGTCACCGTTACACCATGGCAGGAGGAATAGATTACTTTAATAATCACCACTAGAGTACACATAATATCTGAATAATAACATCTACTTGTTCAACATGATACAAAGCTCACGATCACATAAAGATCACCTCATGGGAGAGAGAGGTGAACCACATAGCTACCGGTAGAGCCCTCAGCCCCGGGGATGAACTACTGCCTCCTCATCATAGGAGACAGCAAGGTTGATGGAGATGGCGGTGAGGTCGATGGAGACGGCGGAGATGGCGATGGAGACCGATGGAGATGGCTCCGGGGGCACTTCCCCATCCCGGCAGGGTGCCGGAACAGAGACTTCTGTCCCCCGAAATTCGTCGGCGACGGCGGCGGAGCTGCGGAACTGTTTCTGGAAAATTGCCGAATCTCCTAGGGTTTTCCGTCCTGAGGCTTTATATAGGCGAAGGGGCGATGTCAGAGGGGAGCCAGGCGCCCTCACGCGGGGCCCGCGCGGCCAGGGGCCTGGCTGCGCTGCCCCTGCGTGTGGGGCCCTGGTGGCCCCCCTCCGACTCTTCTTCGGATCTCTGGAAGCTTCCGGGAAAAATAAGACTTCAGGAACTTGTTTCATCCAATTCCGAGAATATTTCCTGTGTATCACTTCTGAAACACAAAAACAGCAGAAAACAGGAAACTGGCACTGTGGCAACTCGTCAATAGGTTAGTTCCGAAAAATGCATAAAAGTGCCACTAAGTGTAACGAAACATCGGGTAAATGGTGTAAAAACAAGCATGGAGCATCAAAAATTATAGATACGTTTGAGACGTATCAGGCTCGTCAAGTCAAACCCATGTATTTCCGCGTGTGCAAAACTGGCTTGCACCCGTTGTATGTGAATGTAGAGTTTATAGCACCCGATCATCACGAGATGCTTGAAAACGATGAACTTTCGCAACAGCGCATACGAGGGGAGAACACAATTTTATCTTGATCTTTAAGTGAGGAATCATCTTATAATGCTACCGTCGCGATCTAAGCATAATAAGATACATAAAAGGATAAACATCACATGCATATAATTTAATGTGACATGGTATAGCCAATCTCCGCGCCATGATCTCCATCTTGTGCGCGCCGGCATGATCTCCATCACTCCACCATGATTGCCTCCACCACGAATAGCAACTACAACTATTGCTAACTACTTAGCGATAAAGTAAAGCTATTACATGGCGTATAAGAAGTTGGCACGCAGGTCATACACAATTATAAAGACAACCATATGGCTCCTGCCGGTTGTGAACTCATCGACATGCAAGTCGTGAAAGATTACAAAACATGATCATTGCATACATCTCAATTCATACACATCATGTCTTGGGCCATACCATATCACAAAACACTCCCTGCAAAAACAAGTTAGACGCCTCTACTTTGTTGTTGCATGTTTTACGTGGCTTATGGGAGCAACAAGCTAAGAACGATTCTTACCTACGAAAAGCCACAACGGTGATATTATGGTTGCTAACATCCGTTGTAAATCTCATGACTACTATAGTGAGAGAAACTAGCATCCACCAGCCGCATGTGTGGAACAAGCCACACGTCAAGTGCGGAGCCGGTCTCGCGAACGAGGTCACATAAAGTTGGCCTGGACCGCTTCGATCTCACTATGCCGCGCCATAAGAAGTACAAAACAAAGAGGTTTGCAACAGAAAACATCAACGCCCGCAACAAACATGTTGCGTTCTACTCGTGAAACACATCTACGCATAGATCTAGCTCTGATACCACTGAAGGGTTTCGCAGCATAGTAAATCAAAAAAATTCCTACGGAGCGAACAAGAAAGCCAAGATCTAATCTAGGAGATGTAATCAACGAGAGAGGTAGATGAGATATTCATACCCTTGAAGATATCGCACAGCGGAAACGTTCAACAGAACGTGGTTGACGTAGTCGTACTCGTCGTCTCCTCCTCGCGATCCGATCCGATCCTACGCCGCAAGTGGCGGCGCCTCCGAGAGATGCACACGTACGGTGCAGCGACGTCTCCTCCTTCCTTGGTCCAGCAAGTATGGTGGAGAGATAGATTGGATCTGCAGCACGACGGCGTGGTGCTTATGGTGGAGAGTTTCTGCGGCAGGGCTTCGCCTACGCACAGTCGCGAGAGAGAGAGGTGGAGGGGCAGCAATTGGCCGGCGGCTAGGGTTGGAGTGGGAGGGGGCTGCACCCCTGCCCCCCTTATATGGGGGGCAGGCCAGCTGCCTTGGCCCCTCCTCCAAGCCTCTAGGGTGGCGGCTAGGGGGGAAGAGTAGGGGGCAAGTCTTCCCCCCCCCTTCTGGAAGGTTCCCCTAGGGTTTCCCCTAGGGCTGGCCGGCTGGGCCTTTAGGGCCTTGTGCGCCTGGCCCAAAGTGGCCAGGGCACTTCCCCTTAAGCCCACGCAGGCCTCAGACAAGTGGGCCCACGTTGGTCCCACTCCGGAACCTTCTAGAACCTTCCAGTACAATACCGATAAACTCCGAAACGATTCCGGAATCCAAAAACTGCTTTCCTTTATATGAATCTTATTCTTCGGACCATTCCGGAACCTCTCGTGATGTCCTGGATCTCAACCGAGACTCCGAACTAAAACTCATAAACCAATTATCCATTCTATCCTAGCGTCGATGCACGTTAAGTGTGTGACCCTACGGGTTCGAGAATATGCAGACATGATCTTCTATCAATAATCAACAGCGGGATCTGGAAACCCATATTGACTCCCACATATTCATCGATGATCATATCGGATGAACCACGATGTCAGGATTCAATTAATCCCGTATATGTATTCCCTTCGTCACACAATATTTTACTTGCCCGAGATTTGATCGTCGGTATCGCCATACCTAGTTCAATCTCGTTCACAGCAAGTACTTTACTCATTCCGTAATCCGATATCACTTCGTGATTAACTCCTTAACCACATGCTTGCAAGCGGTGTTGATATCGATTACCGAGTGGGCCCGAAGTATATCTCTCCGACTTGGGAGGGACAAATTCCATCTCGATACATACAACCCAACAAGTACTTTCCGATCACCTGAGAGACACCTTTATTATCACCCTCACATAGGATGACGTTTGATGACCTCAAAGCTTTCTTCCGATACCAGGGAGTTGTATTATCTCATGGTCTAAGGAATACAATACATGACATAAGAAAAGCTTCGCAAAGATGAACACGATGACACGATCTAATTGCTCTGCTTTATTTGGGTCTGTCCATCACACCATTCTCCTAATGATATGATCTCATTATTAATTGACAACTCATGTCTATGGTTAGGAAACCTTAACCATCATTAATCAATGAGCTAGTCCATAGAGGCGTACTAGGGACACGGTGTTGTTCATAAACCACACAAGTATTAAAGTTTCCGCTTAATACAATTCTAGCATGGAATATAAACATTATCATGAACAAGAATTATAATAATAACATCTTTATTATTGCCTCTAGGGCATAATTCCAACAATTCCCTCTTGGTGGCTCCGTACTGTGAGGAATACAAGAATATTGTACGCCAAGCAAACCCATGGGAGCCTGAGTCCTTTGTTTTACAGCTCCACATGGCGGCTTTCGGCGTTTGGTTGCAAAGACGTCTCATGAATGACATTGTTGTTGAAGAGCAGCTGTACTTGCTGGCCAAATTACCATCTTCGACTATATTGACTTTCCAAGGGTACGAGATAAATGGGAATACATTTTACACGGTCGCCCAAGATAAAAAAAGCACCAACCAAAATAGTGGTGTCCGCTTTGATGCAGTAACTGGCAAAGGGCGAACGGACACATATTATGGTTACATAGAAGAGATATCGGAGCTTGATTATGGACCTAACTTTAAGGTTCCTTTGTTTCGGTGCAAATGGGTGAAGATGACAGGAGGTGGGGTAAAGTTGGACGAGCAGTACGGAATGACAACGGTGGATCTCAACAATCTAGGGTACCTTGATGAACCATTCGTCCTAGCCAAAGATGTGGCTCAGGTTTTCTATGTGAAGGACATGAGTAGCAAACCAAGAAAAAGAACCAAAGCGAATACATCATGTGATGAACCAAAGCGCCACATAGTTCTTTCAGGGAAAAGAACCATCGTGGGAGTGGAGGACTAGACAGACATGTCACAAGATTATAATCGGTTTGGTGAAATTCCGCCCTTCAGAGTGAACACTGACACAAGCCTCAAGTTAAATAATGAAGATTCTCCATGGTTACGCCACAATCGTAAGCAAGGGACACTAGCGAAGAAATGATGTGTAATCATGTATAATCATGTATTATTCTAATCATGTATTGTTCTAATCATGTATTGTTCTAATCATGTATTAAACATTTTATGTAATGTATTGTTCTCTAATCATGTATCACAATAACACTCACGAGAGGCGGGGAAACGATTGAACTGGAATTAAAGTACATGGTCAGATTAAGTCACAATCGACCAAACTTGTTGTCGAATGTTGCAGTGATTCAGTCATAGTCGTGCCTAGCCCTATAAACGTCGCCACTGTAATTGTCGTAGTCGCCGACGTCGTCGTCGCTGGCATCGGGGTCGCGGTAGTCGAACCTCGGCCGGTGAGCACGTGTGGGCTGAGACTGAGGGTAGCGCAGACGGGGGCCACGGTAGGCCATGACGCTCTGGAGAGTCCGGCCGTGCCACCACAGCCGACGGCCGGCCTCGTTGAAGTTCGAACGAGGTGGGCCATCCTCCTCGTGCCTGGCAAGCGCACTCTCACGCCGATTGATGAAGAAGGCGTCCCAAGTCGGGCTGTAGTCGGGATGCCACTGGAGATTCCTCCGCTGCTCTGGTGTGAGCTCAAAGTAGTAGTGGTTCGTGATGGCCATCTGGCGCGCCACACCTAGAGGGACAGGAGGGACCGGTACACCTCCGACGCTCAGCATCCAGCCGGTGGGGACGCGGTAGCCCGGCGGGCAGGGGTAGTTTGTGGCGCAAAGCGCCTCTGCCTCCTGGGGGGTTAGAGATACGATGGAAGCCATGGAAGAGAGTTATGAGGTTTGCAGATATGAGTCTAGATGTGATATGTAAATGGAGGCCAAGCCTACATATATATAGTGAAAAATGGCGGGAAGACGGAGGCGGGAAGCGGTGGAAAGCGCGGGAAGAAAATAGGCGGGAACGCAGTGGCGCGGGAAACCATCTAACCTTTAGTCCCGGCTGGTGGATACAACCGGGACTAAAGGTGGTTTTTGAGTCATCTAACAAAACTGTCGGTCGGATAAGGACGTGTGGGTAACCTTTAGTCCCGGCTGGTGGGTACAACCGGGACTAAAGGTGGTTTTTGTGTCATCTAACAAAACTGTCGATCGGATAAGGACGTGTGGGTAACCTTTAGTCCCGGCTGGTGGGTGCAACCGAGACTAAAGCTGTTAGCAGGATAAGGATGCGTGGGTGGATGCACTGCTCGATGAGATAAAGCATGTAGCGCACGACGCCCCTGTCGGAGGAACAAGACAAAAGTAGAAGCGGCGCCGTGCCTATAAAAGGAGCATCGATACGCCATGGCAAGCACAACTCGAAGGCAGGGAGAGTTTCATCCCCATGGATGGAGGAAAGGGTTGGGAAATCTCCCGTGGCAGAGCTTCTCGAAGATGTCGTTGGTGCTCACGCCCTACGGCATCTTCGGAAGCTCCGCCTCGGAAAAATTTCCCTGCAAGCCCGTAAAAGACTCCATCTCCTCTAACAGTTATGGAGGAAAGGGTTGGGAAATCTCCCGTGGCGGAGTTTCTCGAAGATGTCGTTGGTGCTCACGCCCTACGGCATCTTCGGAAGCTCCGCCTCGGAAAAATTTCCCTGCAAGCCCGTGAAAGACTCCATCTCCTCTAACAGTTATGGAGGAAAGGGTTGAGAAATCTCCCATGGCGGAGTTTCTCGAAGATGTCGTTGGTGCTCACGCCCTACGGCATCTTCGGAAGATCCGCCTCGGAAAAATTTCCCTGCAAGCCCGTGAAAGACTCCATCTTCAAAAGCTCCGCCTCGGTTGTGTTTTAATTGAAAATAGCAAAATAGTTAATTGTTAGAATAGTTAGAATAATTGATTTTGAAAATAGAAAATAGTTTTGAATTAGTTATTCAATTTCAAACACTTTTCATATTCAAAGTTTTGTCAGATTCTAAAATATTCAAAAAGAATATTAATCAATATAGTTTTAATTGAAAATGGCAAAATAGTTAATTGTTTAAATAGTTAGATTAATTTATTTTGAAAATAGAAAATAGTTTTGAATTAGTTATTAAATTTCAAACACTTTTCATATTCAAAGTTTTGTCAGATTCTAAAATATATAGAAGTTATTGAAATTGAAATTTAAATTTCATATTGAAATGAAATCTGAAAAAATATAAGGCCTTGGCGCGCATTTATTATACCTTTAGTCCCGGTTGGTTTCACCAGCCGGGACTAAAGGTCTGGGGCATGGGCGCGAACCGCCGAAATTTCTTTAGTTCCGGTTGAAGCTACCAACCGGGACTAAAGACCCTTTAGTCCCGGTTGGTGGTTTCAACCGGGACTAAAGACCCCCCTTTAGTCCCGGTTGGAACCACTAACCGGGACTAAAGGGTGGGGGTATAAAAGCCCGCGTCGCCCCTCTCCTTCTTCCCCACTCACACTTAGCGAATTTTCGCTCGAGACGGAGGTCCCCGACGCAGAACACACCACCGATTGTTGCGGTTGGCCAAAAACTCGCCGTCGCCGCCATCCCCGAGGCCTCCAGCCGAGCCGCGTGCCGCGCGCTGACGCCTCCCCGAGCAGCGCCGCCATCCCCGTGGCCTCCCGCCGCGCCGCGCGCCATCCCCGACGCCTTCCAGAGCAACGCCGCCGTGCGCCATCCCCGACGCCTCCCGCCGCGCCGCGCGCGCCGTCCCCGACGCCTCCTAGGCCGCACCGCCATCCCCGAGCCGTGCCGCCGTCCCCGACGCCTTCCAGAGCAACGCCGCGCGCCATCCCCGACGCCTCCCGCCGTGTCGCGCGCCGTCCCCGACGCCTCCTAGGCCGCGATGCCATCCCCGGCCGAGCCGCCACGCCGTCCCCGAGCTACCGCACGCCGTCCCCGAGCCCCTCGGTAAGGTGAGAGGAGAACCGGCGGCCGCTGCCGCCGCCCCTTTGTATTTTTTGTTAGAATTTAGTTCGAATTTTAGGTTAGCGTTTTAGTTAGAATTTTAGGTTAGAATTGTTAGAATTTTTATTTAGTATTTTAGGTTAGAATTGTTAGAAATAGAAATGTTAGTTAGGAATTTCTTAGAATTTAGAATTTTTAGTAAGAGAAATGCTAATAGAATTTAGTAATTGAATTTTTAGTAATAGAATTGCTAATAGAAGGGGGCGTTGGCCGGGCGCCGACGCGGTGAGGGGGTCTACCCCCCACCGCGTCGGCGCTCAGCCAACGCCCCCTTTTTTTTGGTTATTGATCAAATATGTGTACTAAAAGGGGGCGTTGGCCGGGCGCCGACGCGGTGAGGGGGTCTCCTCCCCACCGCGTCGGCGCTCGGCCAATGCCCCCTTTTTTTTGGTTATTGATCAAATATGTGTACTAAAAGGGGGCGTTGGCCAGGTGCTGACGCGGTGAGGGGGTCTTCCCCCCACCGCGTCGGCGCTCGGCCAACGCCCCCTTTTTTTTGGTTATTGATCAAATATGTGTACTAAAAGGGGGCGTTGGCCGGGCACCGACGCGGTGAGGGGGTCTTCCTCCCACCGCGTCGGCGCTCGGCCAACGCCCCTTTTTTTTTGGTTATTGCTCAAATATGTGTCACTAACTTGTTTTACCTGTCTTTAGAAGAGACATGGACGGTGAAAATGACCCACGCCACCCCGAAGAATTCTTATTTGGCATGATACGTGAGAATGTATATGTGCCTCAAGAAGGTGCCGATCGAGAAGGAGTCGGCCGAGAAGGTGCCGGAGAAGCTGAACTTGAAGATGATGTTTCATCGTTTCTTAACCCTTCCGGTGACGGAATGGAGATAGAAATGTTTGACGACGAAGGGCAAACAAACACCGATGCCGAACGACAATTGCAAACAAACGCCGATGGCGAGGTATATAAATTTAGCTATTGGTGATACGAAGGGAATATGCATATTTGTATTAACGGCTTTTTCTTTTTTCAGCCCTCCAGATCGAGCAAATCGTATTCTAAACGAGGTCCGAGCCAAAAGTTGAGTGCGAATCAGAAGCTGACCATCGATTTAGTATCTCCAGCTGGCAAACCGTTGGAGCCAAAACAGCACGCAACAAAATTTATAAATCAATGCGGAGTGATTGTTAAGGACATGATCCCGATCACGGTTCAAGAATGGCACGAGCCAAAGAAGGCACGTCTTGGAGCTACTTTTGTGAACAAAAGATCCAAGAAAGACCTTTAGAGGAAGCTCATGGAAAATTTCATTCTACCTCCGGAGTACTCCAAGAAGGATGATGATGGTAATGAAATTCCGGGTGGACGTGAAAGGAGAAGGACAGTTAAACAGTACGCTCTCAAGAAGATGGCTGAAGCATTCCGGGGCTTCAAGAAAATGTTATACGCGAAGTTTATCGCGAAAAAGAAAACTCCAGTGTTCGAAGGAGCATACGAGAAGTTGAGACAACAGTGGCCTGAATTTGTGGCATTCAAGACATCTGAGAGAGCCAAGGAAATGTCAGAAAAAAATAAGAAAAATGCTGAAAAGAAGGAACATCACCATATTTTGGGGCCAGGCGGCTACGTGAGAGCAGTGCCCAAGTGGGAATCTATGGAGAATGAATTGAGGAACAGAGGAATCACTCCTGGTACAGAGGGATGGCCCGAAAGGGCCAAGCACTGGTGGTACGGACATGGAGGATCGTTAGACCCGGCAACAGGGGAGTGTGTTCATCGGAAATAGACCTTTACTCCCATAGTAAAACTTGTTAAGGCAATGGAGGATGCTCAAGCGGGATTGATCCGTGTCGACCGAGAGAACGACGAGCTGACACACGCCCTCGGGAATCCAGAACACACCGGTAGAACAAGAGGCAAAGGCGCCGGTGTTCCATGGAAGGAAGGGTTTTCTCAGCACGAAGATCCGTACGGTTACAAAAGCCATAAGAGAAAGAAGGATCGGGAAGCAGATCGGATCGGCAAGGTAGAACGTGAATTAGCCGACATGAAGAGTATGATACATCAACTTAGCCAGGGAGGCAGATCTCGACTGCAGGAAGATCCAGTATTGGATCTTAATAGTCAGCGGAGAAGCAGCGTGGCTTCCACGGAGGTCCCAGCTGATGAGCATGAACCACCGGGGTCTCGCTACCCCGTGGATGAAGTTAGGGAGATGACAAATTGTGAGCTACATCAGCCAATGAAGAACATG